>JANFOE010000333.1:0-1200000 GCA_025667525.1 Glebionis coronaria
GAACATGAGAGTTAATTTATATGTTATATAAAAGATCTGGGTTATATAAAAGATCTGGAAGAGGGCTAAATAAATGGGTTAGGGTAAGACCCTCTAATCATAACAAAGTTTTCATATGTTCAAAATCAGTAAATTCTGGATAGGTAAAAGTACATATATATATATATATATATATATATATATATATATATATATATATATATATATATATATATATATATATATATATATATATATATATATATATATATATATATATATATATATATATATATATATATATATTTATATATATATATATATATATATATATATATATATATATATATATATATATATATATATATATATATATATATATATATATATATATATATATATATATATATATATATATATATATATATATATATATATATATATATATATATATATATATATATATATATATATATATATATATATATATATATATATATATATATATATATATATAGATATATATATATATATGGAGGTCTTAACTGTAGCTTTAAGGTTGAGGCCAAATGGGAGAGTTAACTAACATATGTAAGGGCATAGGGTTTCTTTTACAGGGCATGTTAGTTTGGTTAAGGGGGTGTTAGACCAATAGTTTGAAGTATGAAAATCAGGACTGTTTTGGGTAAACTGTTAACGGGATGGGCTATGAACTTAACTAAGTTAAGGGCTTATAGAGGGGGTGTAACGGGATGCTTATAGCACATAAATGAGGTTAAGTTGTAGGAGAATGTTAGATATCCATCATAGATTGATGAGCCATTTTGGTATGTGGTTCATCTCTTGATTGTATATGTTTGTGTGTTTAGATTTTCGCTAGAGCGCGTGTGACAATCCGTCAATTTACGATTGATATTTTATTCTCAAATATTATTTGAAAATATTATTTTAATGATACAATATGAACTCACATATTTTTGGGAAGAAATTTGGATTTACGTCTTGGAGTAGCATCGACTACGTTTAAACCGGAGGATTCAACGTTACGTGCTTACGTTTACGTACACCGTCTTTGGTGACAGTCCGACATTTCAGAAAATAAATTTGTCCATGAATATTATTTTGGAGTTTTAAATTTGTGTTGGTTCATAAACTCACAAATTTACGAGAAGAGATTAGGACTTACGATTTTATTTTAACGTCCTTTACGACTAAACCGGAAACCTTAGGATTACGTATTTACGTTTTCGAACTCTGTTTTTGATGAAACAATTTTTATTAGATTCGTTTTGTGACGTTGATTCATAATTTATAAAAACGTTTTTTGTAAAACGACCCGAGGGCACGCAAATCGAGGAAACTAGAATCGAGGAGTACCCGTAAATAAATGGGATGAGACAAGTGGGACACTTGTCCCACCCCACTCACAAAACCGGCCCAAACTACACCTCACTATATTTGGTGTCAAAATGCTAAGCTTTGTAACTTACACATGTAAGCTAAAGCTTACATTGTAAGCTACTTCCAACTAGCAACACAAAACCATCAAAACCATTACCACTTCTCTCATTTACAAACATGCGAACCACACAATATCCTCTCTTTCTCTCTTGGTGATTCCGTCCCATTTTTCACTTCAAACACCCATTTCATACAAATTTTAACCATGAACATATGTTATAATCAACATATGTTAATCTCCATTCAAAAAGAGGAAGATTGATGCAAGTTTTAACATCCATGGAGGGGTTTTCATATTGTTTTGAGGCTGATTTCCACAAGGAGTTCATGGAGCACGGTGGTCTTGAATATGGTCATGGTTGTCTACAAGTTTCTCCATCAAAAACCATGTCAAAATCATAACCTACATCAACTTGGTGGTATAAAGATTGTCCTCCTCATCTTCTTGTTATTTTGATTATGTAAACATGTATTTTATTTCCTATTGTATATGTATATGATGATTATATGATGATAAAAATGTTATGTGGGGATTTGTTGTTGATAAACATGATTAAAAAGGTGAAAAACCATATGAAACAAGGTTAGAATCTTGATTAATTTACATGGCTGTATAAAACAGTAAAGAAGCAAGTCATGAACTGATGAAATGATGAAATGATGAAATAGAATCCATTTACAGTAAGCTAAATGTCTTGTACACATGTGAGAGTTGGCCATGCAATGGAATCAAAATAATGAGTGAGATATGATCAAAACAAGTTTAGGGTATAAATCTGAAGTTACTGTTTTGGACGATTTTTAGAAAATACTTAAAGGATGATTTAACAGTAGCTATAGAAGAGATAAATTTAGCACATATCATGTAGTTTATGTGATAAAAATTTGAGCTTCTATCTCCATGTAGAACTCAAGATATGGCAGTTTTAGTGAAGATGAAGTTAAAAATCAGATTTTTGGAAATTAAAGAATAATACTATTATATAAGCACTCACATTTTAATATATAAAATGTAAAATAAAAAACCCACTAACTTATAAAACTTATTTATATAAATATATATAAAAGGTTAATCAAATGGATAAATTATATAAATGGTGGTGAAATAATGTTTATAAGTAATAAAAACTATAAATATGATTTTTACGACTTTTTCGGCTATCGCCGTAAACATTTTTGTTAAATAAAACTTAGATGGTTGGACCCGTCTAATGAAAACTTTATAAAACTTATATACTGATATATAGACATGTATAACAAGTAAAAACCGATAAAACCCGAACTATAGGGCATACGGACATTAACAAGTTAAATAAACATATTGGACTAATAAATGGACTAAATAGGATAAAAACTTGTAAAAAGAACTTATTGGGCTTAAACCCATTAGGGCCCAACTTGAAAGTTTAAATACTGATAATATAAGTGTGAAAAGGATTAATAAGAGTTAAAGAACTTATAATAAGTTGATTGGACTTAAAACACGTAAAAAGGCAAAACTAGTAAACTAGTATGAACGTTATCGACACATAACACAAAAATGAGTAAATGAGGATATGTAAACCCACTTGATCATCATATATATATAATCATCATATGTATACATAATTGATATTTTTATAAAGTCATTGGACATGAGTCTAAGACCGAGTATTATTTGTCTAGGTTTCCGTGATTGAAGCACGTACCGTACGTCCGAATTGCCGATACCCGCCTTCCCATATCAACGTGAGTTCATAGCCTCGCACTCTTTTAAATGTTTTATAAATGCTTTATAAACCCGCGAGGGAGATAACATGTTAGTTTTTATAAAAGTTTGGACACCATTTGTCCCGATTGTTTGTTTATTGATTTTTGGATCCGAATGATTGAATGACCCGATTGTATGACCCGATAAATGATTAATGGACCCGATAGATGAAATAAAATGGATTATTAAAGTTAGGTTATGTCACTAAAAGTCCCATTAGCATGAATTGTGAACTACCGGGAGTTGGTAGACGCTTATGCATTTAATAGTACTATTTGGGGACGATCACCCCAGTTCGCGCCTTGACGGTTGATCCCCGTCGTGCCACATTGATTGGTAAGCGAATTTATGTATGAGAAGATTTCCAATAGCGTGACCTTTGTGACGACACGCTACTTTAGATGGGCAAAATTGGTATCGGGTTAGCTACCCGTTGTTGGTTTAGTAAGGTAACAATGTCATGTGGCTTATAATAATTCAATCGCCAAAATATTACTGGACGCTCCGAATTACGATGTATTGCCTGACTAGCAATACTGGGTCATACTATTGATATTATGTTTGTATTTTGGTTTTCATAACCATATTCATATAACGATTTTTATTTGATTTTATACAACGTCATAAGACGTATTGTATGATGTTTTATTACGACATTGGCTCGTATAATGATTTTTAAGGCAAATGCCTATATTATGATTTTCGATAAGGATTTGTATAAAATGATTTCGGCTATTTCATGGCCTATCAAAACGATTTGTACAAAATGATTTTCAGTAATACTTTCATACTGATATTATATTGATGGAATTTATTAAACTCTATGAATTCACTCGGCGTTATCGCTGACCTTTTTTTTAACATGTTTTATCTCAGGTACTTGAAGGTAATTCTCGGGAAGACGACAAGAATTCATGGCCCATACTTAAACAATATTTTTCCATTCAAATACTTTGTAAAACTTTGTATGAAATATAATGACTTGGGACCTATGTAACTTTGATGTTTATGAATGGAAATGATTTATTATGAAACGACGCGATTTTTATGCGTTGTCTATGATGTGAGTAATGTGCTATCCCGTAACACCAACTAGTCTTCCGCTGAACTGAGTTGAATAAATCTGGGGGTGTTACAGTTTGGTATCAGAGCTCTCGTTATAGAGAACGAAAGATTTTTAAAACCAAGGTTTTGAATAAAACATTTCAAAATCTTTTAAGTATAAACATTTTTCACAAAATGTCTAAAAATCTTTTGACTATAACGGTGCCGAAGAATTCCCGAGTTACCGACAAGGCCAGACTGAGAAATGTTATTTTAATATATATAACTTGGATTATATATATATATATATGATGTAATTTTATTACATGATTGTTTGATGACTATTTCGATATTTATACGAGGTATTTATACGACGTAGATTGTCACAATGTACCCTAAATCCCCTAGTAAATTAATCGAAGCTATTCTCGTAGGAATTCTAGCTATCCAAGATCTAAACCAAGTTGTAGACATTTATGATCCCAACAAATGGTTGATATTCGTAGAAATATAGATATTAGTTGATTGTGATATTGAAAAAGAATTGGCGAGATTAAATCTGATATCGATGTCATGACGATCTTTTCTTATAGAGTGGAGTTTGACAAAACGTTACCACCTAGAAAGATGTCATTTGACTCGTTGTCATCCAATTCTTAAATTGAAATCGAAAGGGTGAATGTTGCACTTGAGGCTGTTATTGGAACCATTACCCAAAAGCCTCATGCCACTAGTACCTTTCCGAGAAGTCTAGTTGAATGATCAAGTCATTTTATATTAATGACTCATTTGATAATTGTTGTTGTAAGAGATATAGGATTGGAAATTGAGTGTTGATTCATATTGAAATTGTATTGCCTTTACAAGGCCGAAGAATAAGGTTGTAAGTATTGGAGAATGATATAGGATATCACATCGAGTATGATTTGGTTGAAACTTGAATAAAGTAAAATTTAACCCATATGGAATATGAGATTATTAATAGAAGTCGTTAAGTTTTGTGATTGAATTATAAGGTTTTAATTGATTGTTGATTCGTGTTAAGGGTTGTTCCTAGGCCATTGTCCACTAATGAGGATGCCCAGTGTCCAAGAAATAAATTGAAGAAATCTTCTTCTGAATTGGGACCGATGGATCTTCCGGGACATGTGGAACACCTAATGACTCTTGTAGATTAGTATTCATTGTGGTATCTTTTAAAAAAAAAATAATCCCTAACTTAACTGAGACATCAGTTGGTAGGATGAGTTCTGAGAATTGTATGACATAGTGACACTTAATGTGTTACGGTACAATTTTGACTTGTTTGTGATTAATGAAAAAGACTACCTTTGATTGCTAAATCCTACATGTATCGATGGTATCTATCTTTTATTGCTATATCCTAGTGTTCGCATTAGTGATGCAACCATTGAGCAAGTACTCATCTTGATTTGAGTTACGTTGTGAATCATTCTTCGTGAGTGCCATCGAGATCATGAACCTCATGATTATTTGGCTAAGCTCATTTCCTGATATATATTAAAGTTAGTTCTTGGTGAACATCTTTCCATCACTCTTTTGCAGATCACACATTGTTTTTATAAAGTTAAAACAGTATCCCTTGAGAAAATTTGCATTTTCATCACTATATGGATTATTTAAAAGTGAGATTTATAAGTGATTGTTATTGAAATGAAGTTGTTTATGAGACGCTTTGGAAAACTTAACTGTTTCCATAACAAAGAAAATCTTTGTAAATTTATTCTTGATCCTTATTTAAGAATTAAGCATGAAAATGTTTTTACTATAAACATGATGTTAAAATTTTGACGAACTGAGTATTGCATTGTTGATCTTGAAATTGTATATAGTTGCGCGCCTACATACAATTTGGAATGGACTATGCAAGACTGATTAGTAGTCACCATAAAACCAATGAATAAACACTATGTTTTCTTTGAAGATTGTGAAAGATTAAAAATTATGAGATCTGCAAGAAGTGAAAAATAAGGACATAATGTTAGGGACACCTACATATGTGCCTGTAGCATCTATTCTTCTGAGTCGAATTTACTCATCTGTGGAAATTGTCTTATTCGACAATTGACAATTCATTCTTGTCCAATTCTCCCGTAGTGAGATTCTTAGGGAAAGTATCTGATTACCGAGTGTTGATACCCGACTGGATGTATTGACGTTCTTATCATTTCTTATGATTTGATTTCATTTGAATGACCTGGGTAACGATCCAAGGAGCTTTCGAATGCATACTCAAATTATGAAAACATGGGATATATTCATATTCGTTAAATGTTTTCGTCTTTATCTGATTTGAAATTCTCTCGTATAGATTATGCGTTGACCTTACTCTTTTAATGGTAGATTGTGTCTCCATGTATCCTTGAATTTGCAAAGGATTATGAATTATCATTAGTCTTTTGAGAAGTTCACATCTTATCGACGGCAATAAAACTGGAAAATTGGTTATGCCGGTAGAATGGATTGATTGATTATGACATGACGACATTGTCATAATTAATGGGAACTCGAGTAGAATTCCCTAAATAATAAGATGTTGATTATCAAAAGTGATCTAAATAATTCTTGATGGATGACCATATCCTGCATTTAGACTTGAAATTATACCGTGAATGGTTGTGAATTAGTTATAGATATCGTAATCTAGAAGAACTTAATATGAATTTATTAAAAGATGTTTATCTTATCTGAAACTTTAAGTAAGTATTTATTGATGAATTACCTAGACTTTCGCCATTAAGGCAAGTTGAAATTGACATTGATTATATTTCCGGTGCTGCACTTGTGGCTTGTGCACTGTACGTCAGCACCATCTAAATTAAAGGAATTACCGTACAACTGAGAAAGTTGTCGGAGAAAGATTTTATTATACCAAGCCTGTCATCCTGAAGAGCTATGGTGTTATCTTTCCTTATATTTATAGATTACTGTGACTGAGTAAATTGACAATCGAAAACGATATCCATAACTCGAAATGGAAGAATTGTTCGATCATTTACAAGGTTCTAGCAAATTTGATCCATAGCATGGTTATCATCAACTTCGCATCTGCGATGGAGATTATCTATTCCAATCACTACATCCAGTACTTGTAATAAACATTATGAGTTCCACGTGATGTCGTTTGGATTGACGATGCACATGTAATATTCATAAATATGATGAATCACGTGTGTAGGTTGTAATTTGATAAATTCATGCTCGTGATCATTAAGGACTATATGTTTGTTTATCAGAATAAGAATGAGTTAGTAATTATTTATAGTCTGCCCTGAATTGGCCGGACAGTGTAAACCTGAACCTTGAATAATTAACACGTGATTAAAGACTTGAACTTTTACATGATTTAACCATGTGATTAAAAGGACAATGGAATATAAATTGACTCTTCAAAAATTAAGAGCCCTTTTAAGACTTTGGATATTACCAAAAAGAAATGGAAATATGTTTTGACAAATATTTTAACAAAGGATTTTAAGGGATTATTCCCTTATACACAAACCATTTAACTAAACTTCTGTTTAGGGGTAAATGTTTGTGTATACCTTAAGATAACTTAAGAAGGACTGAGTAAAACCATTTATACCATAACCTGAAATTTGAAACGATAATTTTTGCTTTTCAACTAAGAAAATTTTGACCAAAGGTATAACCAAAGATTTTTCAAATATTTACGAATCTTATTAATTATTTTCGATAAATCAGCAAAAATCTTGTTAATTAAATTCAAATTTATTTTGAACATTTTATATAATTGGTTGAACTAAGAAATTTAAATTTTTTACGTCTACGTTTCATAAAATTTTAATAATTATTATTTAATTAGTTGTAATAATTATCGACGCTTTAAACGTCAGATGGAGTAAAATGGATAAAAATGATAGTTGAGAAGAAACTAAAACATAGAAGATATGAAGAAAGAATTTTGAATAAATACGATTATGATAATTATTCCATCTAGGAAAGTGAACGTAATTACTGACGCATAATATAGAAAGAATACCTGAGTGAATTATGGACATGATAATTATATCATCATGAGAAGTGAATATAAATACCGACGCATTATGTAGAAAAGATAAAGAACCAGTTAGGACATGTTCCTTAATAATGAAGGTGCAAAATAAATTGCCGAACGATATAAAAATAAACAATGTTTGAAAAAAAAGGATAATGTAGATTATAAAAGAGGATTCACGACTAATATGAATCATTAAAATTGAGAAGCCGATAGCGTTAAATGTTTTAAAGGCCACTTGTGGTTGCCTAAATATAGAGATTGTGAGATACAATTATATTGGAATTTGTAAGTATAAGTATTCTATTTATGTCATTTTATGACTAAAAGTATCTTTGTCTGAAGAAGTTGTACTGATGACAATTATGAAGGCAGACATCGCCTCATACATTAGTAAACGTCTAGCTATTGCAAAGGTCATCATCTGAATTTGATTCGATTTGGGTCATCGTCGACAGACTGACCAAATCTGCTAATATCATTCCCGTTAATGATAAATGCAAAAGAGTTATGTAAACATGGTGTGCCGTATCGATCATCTCTATAAAGATCCTCGCTTCGCATCGAATTTCTAGAGATTTGCTCAGAAGTCATTGTGAACGAATCTTGATGAGAGTACTATGTACCACCCCAAATCGAAGGGACGAGGTAAAGTAACGATACAAAATACTATAAGTGTTGTTTTATGATTAAATGATTGACCTTTGGTAATAAATCGTATAGTCGCTTTCCCTTGGAAAGATTATCATTGATAATCATCATATTAGGATCGAGATCGAATCTTGTTAGGATCTAAATCTTAGAGCATCTGTAAGCAGGAGTTGAGATAAAGACACCTGACATACACCCACTGTGAGTTGGACATGTCTTTTAGGTTTAAGGTTTCCTATGATGGCGAACCTAACCTTGCAAAATACCCGACCAGCGAGATTTGAAATGATTGTTGAAATTAGGATCTGATTATTGACAGCCGGTAGTGGGCAAGAGGTTATGTGAATGTGAAATGTAGATCTTGAAGTGCCAAACGGGTAGCGAAGTTATGCCACAATTTTTAACCTTGGAAAGATGAATTCATGATCTGACAAATCATAGGATATAAGTCCCCGTTGTTTGGGACCATTGAGATGATGTAAAAGTTGGGATTGAAAGGCATACAAGCTGGATCTACCCTAGGACTTCAAAGACTGCATGAATTATATTTCGTATATCGAACTTGATGGAATATCTATCAAGTGAGAATCTGGTTATTCTTAGTAGAGCTTAGATCGGCGAAAAGTTGCATTCATCAAAAACCCATGAACATCATGGATAGAGAAAGTAAGTCAACATTAAGCCTGATCTTATCCCCGTAGTTATGTTTGATATAACTCGCGTATTATAATGGATTACACTTGTGAGAAAAGACTGAGTGTGGAGGAAATACCCACATGGCTTTAACTCTATAAGAAGCGAGTAGTAAGATGATCTTTGAGGACAAAGATCCTGTTTAGGGGTAAATGCTGTGACAATCCGTCAATTTACGATTGATATTTTATTCTCAAATATTATTTGAAAATATTATTTTAATGATACAATATGAACTCACATATTTTTGGGAAGAAATTTGGATTTACGTCTTGGAGTAGCATCGACTACGTTTAAACCGGAGGATTCAACGTTACGTGCTTACGTTTACGTACACCGTCTTTGGTGACAGTCCGACATTTCAGAAAATAAATTTGTCCATGAATATTATTTTGGAGTTTTAAATTTGTGTTGGTTCATAAACTCACAAATTTACGAGAAGAGATTAGGGCTTACGATTTTATTTTAACGTCCTTTACGACTAAACCGGAAACCTTAGGATTACGTATTTACGTTTTCGAACTCCGTTTTTGATGAAACAATTTTTATTAGATTCGTTTTGTGACGTTGATTCATAATTTATAAAAACGTTTTTCGTAAAACGACCCGAGGGCAAGCAAATCGAGGAAACTAGAATCGAGGAGTACCCGTAAATAAATGGGATGAGACAAGTGGGACACTTGTCCCACCCCGCTCACAAAATCGGCCCAAACTACACCTCACTATATTTGGTGTCAAAATGCTAAGCTTTGTAACTTACACATGTAAGCTAAAGCTTACATTGTAAGCTACTTCCAACTAGCAACACAAAACCATCAAAACCATTACCACTTATCTCATTTACAAACATGCAAACCACACAATATCCTCTCTTTCTCTCTTGGTGATGCCGTCCCATTTTTCACTTCAAACACCCATTTCATACAAATTTTAACCATGAACATATGTTATAATCAACATATGTTAATCTCCATTCAAAAAGAGGAAGATTGATGCAAGTTTTAACATCCATGGAGGGGTTTTCATATTGTTTTGAGGCTGATTTCCACAAGGAGTTCATGGAGCATGGTGGTCTTGAATATGTTCATGGTTGTCTACAAGTTTCTCCATCAAAAACCATGTCAAAATCATAACCTACATCAACTTGGTGGTATAAAGATTGTCCTCCTCATCTTCTTGTTATTTTGATTATGTAAACATGTATTTTATTTCCTATTGTATATGTATATGATGATTATATGATGATAAAAATGTTATGTGGGGATTTGTTGTTGATAAACATGATTAAAAAGGTGAAAAACCATATGAAACAAGGTTAAAATCTTGATTAATTTACATGGCTGTATAAAACAGTAAAGAAGCAAGTCATGAACTGATGAAATGATGAAATAGAATCCATTTACAGTAAGCTAAATGTCTTGTACACATGTGAGAGTTGGCCATGCAATGGAATCAAAATAATGAGTGAGATATGATCAAAACAAGTTTAGGGTATAAATCTGAAGTTACTGTTTTGGACGATTTTTAGAAAATACTTAAAGGATGATTCAACAGTAGCTATAGAAGAGTTAAATTTAGCACATATCATGTAGTTTATGTGATAAAAATTTGAGCTTCTATCTCCATGTAGAACTCAAGATATGGCAGTTTTGGTGAAGATGAAGTTAAAAATCAGATTTTTGGAAATTAAAGAATAATACTATTATATAAGCACTCACATTTTAATATATAAAATGTAAAATAAAAACCCACTAACTTATAAAACTTATTTATATAAATATATATAAAAGGTTAATCAAATGGATAAATTATATAAATGGTGGTGAAATAATGTTTATAAGTAATAAAAACTATAAATATGATTTTTACGACTTTTTCGGCTATCGCCGTAAACGTTTTTGTTAAATAAAACTTAGATGGTTGGACCCGTCTAATGAAAACTTTATAAAACTTATATACTGATATATAGACATGTATAACAAGTAAAAACCGATAAAACCCGAACTATAGGGCATACGGACATTAACAAGTTAAATAAACATATTGGACTAATAAATGGACTAAATAGGATAAAAACTTGTAAAAAGAACTTATTGGGCTTAAACCCATTAGGGCCCAACTTGAAAGTTTAAATACTGATAATATAAGTGTGAAAAGGATTAATAAGAGTTAAAGAACTTATAATAAGTTGATTGGACTTAAAACACATAAAAAGGCAAAACTAGTAAACTAGTATGAACGTTATCGACACATAACACAAAAATGAGTAAATGAGGATATGTAAACCCACTTGATCATCATATATATATAATCATCATATGTATACATAATTGATATTTTTATAAAGTCATTGGACATGAGTCTAAGACCAAGTATTATTTGTCTAGGTTTCCGTGATTGAAGCACGTACCGTACGTCCGAATTGCCGATACCCGCCTTCCCATATCAACGTGAGTTCATAGCCTCGCACTCTTTTAAATGTTTTATAAATGCTTTATAAACCCGCGAGGGAGATAACATGTTAGTTTTTATAAAAGTTTGGACACCATTTGTCCCGATTGTTTGTTTATTGATTTTTGGATCCGAATGATTGAATGACCCGATTGTATGACCCGATAAATGATTAATGGACCCGATAGATGAAATAAAATGGATTATTAAAGTTAGGTTATGTCACTAAAAGTCCCATTAGCATGAATTGTGAACTACCGGGAGTTGGTAGACGCTTATGCATTTAATAGTACTATTTGGGGACGATCACCCCAGTTCGCGCCTTGACGGTTGATCCACGTCGTGCCACATTGATTGGTAAGCGAATTTATGTATGAGAAGATTTCCAATAGCGTGACCTTTGTGACGACACGCTACTTTAGATGGGCAAAATTGGTATCGGGTTAGCTACCCGTTGTTGGTTTAGTAAGGTAACAATGTCATGCGGCTTATAATAATCCAATCGCCAAAATATTACTGGACGCTCCGAATTACGATGTATTGCCTGACTAGCAATACTGGGTCATACTATTGATATTATGTTTGTATTTTGGTTTTCATAACCATATTCATATAACGATTTTTATTTGATTTTATACAACGTCATAAGACGTATTGTATGATGTTTTATCACGACATTGGCTCGTATAATGATTTTTAAGGCAAATGCCTATATTATGATTTTCGATAAGGATTTGTATAAAATGATTTCGGCTATTTCATGGCCTATCAAAACGATTTGTACAAAATGATTTTCAGTAATACTTTCATACTGATATTATATTGATGGAATTTATTAAACTCTATGAATTCACTCGGCGTTATCGCTGACCTTTTTTTTTAACATGTTTTATCTCAGGTACTTGAAGGTAATTCTCGGGAAGACGACAAGAATTCATGGCCCGCACTTAAACAATATTTTTCCATTCAAATACTTTGTAAAACTTTTTATGAAATATAATGACTTGGGACCTATGTAACTTTGATGTTTATGAATGGAAATGATTTATTATGAAACGACGCGATTTTTATGCGTTGTCTATGATGTGAGTAATGTGCTATCCCGTAACACCAACTAGTCTTCCGCTGAACTGAGTTGAATAAATCTGGGGGTGTTACAGCGCGGATATTTGGAGAAGCTTGAATCTGGTGAGTTTCATAGTCCCATGTCTTTTTATGATTCGATTTCTAGATGGGATGGAAGAGACACTATATGGTTTTGTAAAGAATGCTATGAATGTTTTTATGGTTTGCAATGGACTTGTGTGTACACTTATGTGATTAACTGCTATGTGATTCTTGATTGTGTTTATGATTTGGATCAGGGGACTTTTACCGTCTCAGTTATTGTGGTTTGACTTGGTACCAAGGGGATGTTGACAAGGCGGGGCCTTGGGATCGGTTAATAGGTGTATAGGCGCCTATGGGACCATGGTTATTGGTAAGGCTTGGAGCCTTGGAATTATGGTTATTGGTAAGGCTTGGAGTCTTGGATTTGTGGTGATTGGTTAATCTTGAATGCTAGTTGTTAATACATAATTGTAGCTCATTATCCGTATGTTCTTTCTTAATGGTTGTTATTCACAGCTTATAATTGATTTGGCGTTGGAGTCTAAACCTATGACTCTCACCAACATTATGTTGACGTGTTTTAGTGTCTCTTTCAGGTGAGAATGTGGTTAAGCATGAGAATAGGAGTGGCTAGCTTTGGAGGCTTAGGATCGAATTTAGAGGAATCCCTTTTCCTCTTAGTCTTTATTTATGTTTGAATAAGTGATACTTTGTAGACACATATATGTTTGTCATTTGTTAATTGTATGTCTTTGGTAAGTGGTAGACCTGTTACCTACTTACCTAGACGCCTGCATTGTTTGAGATATCTTCATGACATTGTGTCACCATTTATGATATTTCCATTTCATTTAGTTATCTCTATAGACACGCTATTCTTGTGATGATATCCATACGTCGCGCCCCATATTCCGCCATGGTAGGGTGTTATAGAATGGTATCAGAGACAATGGTTATAGAGAATTAGGTTACCTAGGCTAGTTTATAGCTTAAGGATCCCTGCATATATGCGTCATAGGATTACGTGTGGTCTTGATTGTATTTTCCTATATTTTATTTTAGTGAATTTTGACTAGTATGAGTTGAACTGTAGTTGCCCATACTTAGTCACCTGTTAATTTTTGTTTTGCTTTTGATATATAAATTACTTTCACCATAATAAGTTATTTTGTGTACCTAATGTATAGTATTTTTCTTTTGATGTTTAAGTCATGTTCCCTAAGAATCATGTGGTGATTCGAGTTACTAGGAGTATGTGGATAGGAAGGATTTTAAGTTGTTTCCAATCTTATGGGCGACATGACTTATAACTGATTATGATGTTGTGTTGGAGTTTGTCAATGCTGTTTTAGCTAGACTATGGATTTATGTATTCCAAGAGTTTGACTATATTATTTTAATATATGGAGTTTTAGACCTTATTGTTTATGTGGTTATGAGCTTATGTGAGTAGATGGATTTATGTGTTATATGTTGTATTGATTCTTATAAGTGTCATCATAGCAGGGAGTGCATTGAGGAAATGATAATTGTATAAGTATGGTGGCCAACATAGTTATACAAGTATCACAACTTCAATGGTTCTCAAGTATGATTGCATGAAAAAGGGTTAGTACATGCTTGTATATAATGAGATGTGGATTTTTGGTATATGTATAATATATGGGTTTATGTAACGGTTGTATACCATATGGATATTTTTGAGTGTGTTATATGTTTTGGGTTATACTCATGTTGTGTGATTATAGGTTCACACGATATGGACTGGTTTTAGTGATGGGTTTTATGCCTTGAGGTAAGATGGTGATTACTCGTATGGAAAAGCGAGTGTATGACGTGATTGATTGATCTGACATGTATGGTAACGAGTATGTTTTGGGTGATTTAATAGGGGTATATATGCGGATGTATATATACTAGTATGTGTTAAGTTATGATATATGGTCGTTCAGTAGTTATTATAACTTGAGTGTACCTTGTGTTTGCTCGTGTTTTATGCTGCTGGAGTTTGATGGAGTTCCAACGACGTTTTGAGTCGTTTGATGTGTGTCTACATTCGGGTATGTATTTTAATTAATGAGAACTACTAAATTTCTTACAAATAAGTGTGGCTAATTATAGGAAAATGGTTTTGAAAATAATTTGTAAGTGTATGGTATGATATCGTGACTTACATATTTTTTTTAAGTTTGTGGTAGTAAGCTATAAAAAAAATTTGACTTGAAAATACTTGGATTAGTTTTCTATGTAACATGTGATAATACATTTTAAAGGGGTAAAGAAATTTTACAAAAAATTTCTTAAGTGGAGTTAAAATTTTAGAAGTATTTAACTAGATGGAAAGAGTAAAAAGGGAGATTTTATTATAGTAATGATAATAATAACACCACACTTTGTAAATGTGTAGTAGTTTAGTTATAACCAGCCTAAATGGATTTTATAAATAATAATAATAATAATAATATAGAATAAAATGAAAAAAAAAACACTGTGTTTTATAAACTTGTATTTGGTTTCATAATAACAAGTGAAATAAGTTTAATACGGGTAAACAAGATAATGGTTAGAATAAGATTGTAGTATACTAACTAGTTGATATCTTTGATAAGTTAATGAAGATAAAAGATGAGTTTATTGTTCAAAATGAGTATGATTGATTTTAGTAGTATTGAAGTTTGGTTCTTATGAGGAGTAACTAAATGGGGCGAAAGTTTAACATTTTCTGAGGTATCGAAATTTGGTAATACTAACCGTGACGAGTCTAATTTTTCGTTGTTGGCACACTCCATTGAATCTTTTGGATTACATTGTTTCGTTTTCAGTTGTTTTGGCTAGGGTTCATTATGGTTGATCTTTTAGTTTACCCTATATTTATTATGGGACGCGATCGTTGGAATTCTTTTGGTACACGTCATGGTTGATTTAGTTATGCGGTTGTGGGAACGTTAGGATGAGAGGATAGAGTTGGATAGTATTACTTATGGTTAGATATTAGAATGCAGAGATATGTTTTGGTTTAAAGGTTGTGGTGAAGGAATGATTAAGATTTGTGGAGTTTGAAACTTAGATTGGTTACGGGAATAAGGGAGTAAGTAAACTTAGTTGACTGGTCGTGGGAACGAGATGTCAAGCTATGAGAAGTTGGTTGAAGTACCATTAGGAGATTGATGAAAGTACCAGCGGATGTGAGGGTAGAGTAGAAATTTTCTATTAATGGAAAGATTGGGCAAATAACACGCAAGGGAATTGGTATAGTTATGGAGGCGAGGTAGTAGTAGACACGTGAAGGAAAACATGGATGTGAAAGAATGATTGGTAGGAGGCTGATTAATGGTGATTACAACAAGTAAGGAAGGGTGAGCAAGTGAGGGGTTGAAGTACCTTTAGGAATATTGTGGTAGATGAGTTGAAGTTAGAGGCTACGGGGTAGTGTGAAGTTCCTAGGTAACATCATAGATACGAGAAGGAGTGCATGAAGAGCTACATCGTGAATCAAGGAGCTGAAAGGACTACGTACCGGCTGCTAGAAGGAAGCAAGAGATTTTGAAGGAGTCACAGAAGTTGCAAGGACTAGAAAGGTGACAAGCACTATGATGGGATTCTCCGTATGGTTCTTGACGAAGAAGGACAGATCGAGTACCAGAGTGAAATTACAAAGAGATGAACTAGTGGATCGTGATGAATTGAATACATAACATGGGAGATTAAGAACTCGTGGAGGTAAAAAGGGGAGTCGAGTGACTACACGGATAGAATTTTTGTGGCAATCAATATCGAGGGATGAGTAGTGAAGCTGAGTTGAATAAGTTCATGGAGAAGTGATTAGAGAGTCGGTTTTGTGAAGGTGTTATGAAAGATCTTTGGAAGAGACAGTTATGCATTATCCAATGCACTAGCGATTTCTATAGATTTGATGAATGAAGTATGGAATTTCTGTTGGACGAGATAGTGTTGGAATTAGGGAGAACCATGGAAGGAGAGAACCAAGTATTCCTAGAAGATGATGATTGAAAGTACCTCATGTTGGGTGCAAGATCAAAATAAAAGTATGAGATTTGAATAAGAATTTAAAATATGGCTTAGTTTAGACAAATGGAAACTAATATGGGTATAAGATGAGAGTGTGATCCGCATGGGATCACATAAAACTCTAGTCTGTCCCTATTAGGAGGGAGTAGGAGAACTGATTGTGAGGAAAAACAAGTGAAGCTACATGGAAAAATTTTGAGGTATAGATGACTTGAAAGATGGGAAGCATAACATCGTTATCTATGTCATGAGCTAAGGAAGAAGAAGCAAGTGTGGATAGATGCGAATCATGAATGAAATAGGTCGAGATAGGAACCGAAGGTAAAACTTTGGTATAGCTTAATGAGTAGACTAAGGCACGAAGCATGTTAATATTATTGTAGTGTGGAAAGGAAATGGTACTGACCTATGATGTTTGATTGGAAGGCTTAGTATCGATAATCGAATGGTTGAGGAGTTATAGATGTGATGTGTCATGAGAGACGAAGGGCTTGGTCTAACTAAGACAAGATGAGGAGAACTATAACCTTGAAGGTATGACATTGTGTAGGTATAAAAGAAGTGTTGAGTATCAGGGAAAAAAATCTTTCATGGAGAAAAGTGAGAAAGAAGTGTATAGGTGCTACTAATGATCTATCCAAATTTTATGGAAGTAGTTGTAGCATGGGTTTGGATGACAGTTGATAGACTAACTGAGATAACCATCCTTTTGGTGATGTGTATAGATCATAAGTTGATTTGGATTTAAAGAGCCTCGTCGTGATAAACTAATCAATATGTGAAATATCGTCATAGGTCACTTGTGTAAGGAAATTGGAATTTTTAAGTAGTTTGCGGTATGGACTAAAGGGAGTTGATGAACATGATTGGATATGAGTATATCCGGCTAATTGCAAAATGATGGACGAAGTGGGAAATTGATACAAGTATATGAGTCGTGTTGAGAGCTTGGGTGACTGATTTAGAGGGATGTGGGAAACTCGTTAGCGATGTCTGAGTTTTCATGTAATGATAGTTATCATACTAGAAGTCGATGAATGCCATTTGAGGCACTACATGGAAGGATAGGGTGAGTTGTCCTTATGGTGGACTAAAATTCGTGAAAGAGACTACTAATATGGAAATGGTGTTTGTGGAAAGGATGAGAGTAACAAGAGATGATATGTTGAAAAAGAGGAAATCACTAGAGTTTAGTGACAAAGTTATTTAGGAAGTTTCACTTATAGTAATGGGTGGCATGTTTTGGTAAAAAGGAAAAGTTGATGATGAGTTTTGTAGGTTCATTTATGATATTTGGAAAGAAGTGACGTGGTTTTGGATGAAAGGGAAGTTAACACCTAGAATCATGGGTCCATTCAAAATCTTTGAAAGGATTGGACCAATGGCTTATAAGTTGAGGAATTACTAGGAGATTTGAGTAGTGTGCATGATGTATTTCGTGTATCAAGCTTGATGAAATGCTTAGCAAGAACCGACTTGCAAGTACCGTTAGATGATATTAGTATGGATACGAGTCTTCGTTTCATCGAAGAACCGGTAGCGATTTTAGGTCGTGAAGCTAAGACGTTGGAAAAAGGGTAATATACCGTAATTATGGTTCGATGGAATTTGGAACGTGGACTATAGTTGACGTGGGAACAGGAAGGATTTATGAGGAACAAGTATCCTTAGATATTTTCTAATGATGATCCTAAGGAATAAATCTCGGGACGAGATTTATACTAGGAGGGAGTGATGTGACAACCCCGGTTTTTGAGGTTCGTTACTTAGTCTTATTTTTGGGGTATTTTGTGTGACTATCTGTTTTATGTGTTTATATGTGTGATTTTGGGGATGAGAATGGAAGAAATGAGGTACATGATTTGTAAATCATGGTACGGGTTGGAAATGAAATGAAATGAAATGAGTTTAGAAATGAACTGCGAGAAAGTTCGGATATCGTTTTTACAAGGTTTCGTGTACGTATCGTATGTTGTATTTATGTATTAAGTACATATTATATGGTTAGGATAAGTTTTAGAGATAATTTCCATAATTAGAAACTTTTGGAAATGACGGTTATTTCGGAAATCGCGTAGAAAGCCGAGAAAATCAACGTAAGGCTTTAGGGTTTTGGCCCGGAAGTAACCCGAATGTGAGGTTTAGTTTTAGAATAATAAAAGTTATAAAATAAGGTTAAAAACCAGATCCTTGGGTGCTTTGGGCTTGGTTTGGGCAGCCAAAAGAAAAGGAAGGAAGAAAATAATCAAAAAGCCCAAAAATAGACCCAATGGACTTGTAATTGGGTTAGGAGGCCTTTAGGATTATATTAAGCCCATACCATAACCTAAAACATCAGATTTTTACTCACCATGATCTCTCCTAGTCGAATTCCATCAATGGTGGAATTAGGTTTCATCAAAAAAAATTTCTTCCTTTAAAATCTAAGGTAAAATCTTCAAAACTCCTTTTTAATGTATGATTTTAACTAATCTAATCATGTAATTAATCAATAGATGATGGATCTAGGGTTAGGTTAAACATAAATTCTGTATTATAATGATATAAACATTTTTAGATTAATTAGGGTTAATAATTATACATGATGTGGATAATTAATTAGACTAGTTGTGTTAAAATCGTTATTCAAAACCGGGCAAAATTTTTGGTCCATTGTTTTGATCATATCTAGAGTTCTACACAATTTTAATTTTCGAATCTTATGTCCTTGGAAAGGTAATTGAATTGGCTTTCAAATGCAAGAAACTAGAATTGAATTGGAGGTTGGGAAGTGGGTCAAAAACAGGTTACAACAGTCGGAGGTCAAAACAGTTTTGAAATCAGTCGGGTATAATTTAATGTTTTAAGATAGTTAGGGAACTTAGAAGTACAATTGGACTTTAAAACAAACATGAGAGTTAATTTATATGTTATATAAAAGATCTGGAAGAGGGCTGAACAAATGGGTTAGGGTAAGACCATCTAATCATAACAAACTTTTCATATGTTCAAAATCAGTAAATTCTAGATAGGTATAAGTATATATATATATATATATATATATATATATATATATATATATATATATATATATATATATATATATATATATATATATATATATATATATATATATATATATATATATATATATATATATATATATATATATATATATATATATATATATATAAATATATATATATATATATATATATATATATATATATATATATATATATATATATATATATATATATATATATATATATATATATATATATATATATATATATATATATATATATATATATATATATATATATATATATATATATATATATATATATATATATATATATATATATATATATATATATATATATATATATATATATATATATATATATATATATATATATATATATATATATATATATATATATATATATATATATATATATATATATATATATATATATATATATATATATATATATATATATATATATATATATATATATATATATATATATATATATATATATGGAGGTCTTAACTGTAGCTTTAAGGTTGAGGCCAAAGGGGAGAGTTAACTAACATATGTAAGGGCATAGGGTTTCTTTTATAGGGCATGTTAGTTCTGTTAAGGGGGTGTTAGACCAATAGTTTGAAGTATAAAAATCAGGACTATTTTGGGAAAATGTTAACGGGACAGGCTATGAACTTAACTAAGTTAAGGGCTTATAGAGGGGGTGTAATGGGATGCTTATAGCATATAAATGAGGTTAAGTTGTAGGAGAATGTTAGATATCCATCATAGATTGATGAGCCATTTTGGTATGTGGTTCATCTCTTGATTGTATATGTTTGTGTGTTTAGATTTTCGCTAGAGCGCGGATATTTGGAGAAGCTTGAATCTGGTGAGTTTCATAGTCCCATGTCTTTTTATGATTTGATTTCCAGATGGGATGGAAGAGACACTATATAGTTTTGTAAAGAATGCTATGAATGTTTTTATGGTTTGCGATGGACTTGTGTGTACACTTATGTGATTAACTGCTATGTGATTCTTGATTGTGTTTATGATTTGGATCGGGGGACACGTACCGTTTCAGTTATTGTGGTTTGACTTGGTACCTAGGGGATGTTGACAAGGCGGGGCCTTGGGATTGGTTCATAGGTGTATGGGCCCCTATGGGACCATAGTTATTGGTAAGGCTTGGAGCCTTGGAATTATGGTTATTGGTAAGGCTTTGAGTCTTGGATTTGTGGTGATTGGTTAATCTTGAATGCTAGTTGTTAATACATAATTGTAGCTCATTATCCGTATGTTCTTTTGTTAATGGTTGTTATTCATAGCTTATAACTGATTTGGCGTTGGAGTCTAAACCTATGACTCTCACCAACATTATGTTGACGTGTTTTAGTGTCTCTTTCAGGTGAGAATGTGGTTAGGCATGAGAATAGGAGTGGCTAGCTTTGGAGGCTTAGGAATGAATTTAGAGGAATCCCTTTTCCTCTTAGTCTTTATTTATGTTTGAATAAATGATACTTCGTAGACACAAATATGTTTGTTATTTGTTAATTGTATGTCTTTGGTAAGTGGTAGACCTATTACCTACTTACCTAGACGCATGCATTGTTTGAGATATCTTCATGACATTGTGTCACCATTTATGATATTTCCATTTCATTTAGTTATCTCTATAGACACGCTATTGTTGTGATGATATCCATACGTCGCGCCCCATATTCCGCCATGGTGGGGTGTGACAACATGCCGTCTTGAGTTTCGTCCTCGAAACTCGATTAATATTACTAGGTTGAGAAATGATCTAGAATCATTGGCTAGACTTTTATTACATTTTATCATGGTAAAATCATGGATTTTACAGCACCACCCCGTTTTTTAGCATCATCCTCGAAGCTTATTAAAAACTTTGTCATCTGTTAGGTTATAGATGTCATAGGTTTCAAGGTTTGTTTTGGAAAAGCTCAGAAATGAATGGTGCCAACAATGTAAAGAGATAGTTATCCTGATTGCTCTATACGTCCGATTGACCAGTAATTAGGTGCTGATTCCATTACGGATGAACGGAAAGCAACGCAAAGAGATCTTTATTCGGGTCGCTCTATACATCCAATTGAGCAGTATTTGGATGTTGCTACTACTATGGATGGATAGTATTATCCGAAGGTTTGACCTTCAATCCGACAAAGCGATAGAAGCTCGCGGAACGATTAATGACAATTAAGAGAGGACAAACTAGGAAGTTTTCAACTAGGAAAAGTCGATGTAGGGTCAACTACACTTAGTTGGTTAAGCTCACGACGATAGATGTTCATTTGGAAAACCTACAAGCCAAGATTTAGGTCGGAGAGGGTTCCGGAACTAGACATTCTGATCCTGTTCAAGTTTGGATTGCTGCTCTGGCCATGAGCCAGGAGCAGGACATGACGGACGTCCGCAACCTGTTGATAGCAGGCCAGGCGGGGTACACTGTCATGCATGAGCGCATAGACTCTCTCTCTTGGACCATATGGGTAGATGCCCATATAGCAGGCCAGGCGGGGTACACTGTCATGCATGAGCGCATAGACTCTCTCTCTTGGACCATATGGGTAGATGCCCAGATAGCACGAGGTTTTTGGGCATGATCGACGAGGTATTTCAGTGGTTGTTGGAGGAGAACTACTTCCTCCATCGGCATATTCACACCTTGGAGGGGGTCTTCAGCATAAGACCCACTCTTCTCTTACTTCACAAGGGCAGTGCTTGCCCACCTTCTTTGATCTTGCAGCTGTTCGTCACGATGGAGTGATAGTAGAGACCACCTACCTTCGAGGAGTCGTTGGCTGACTGCAGTCCCAGTTGCTGATTGTACTCAGTTTGCTTAAAGAGTCCTGATTGGCTTATACAGGTATTGCAAAGTACCCTGTCGGCACCTACAGCCTTACCAGCCCTACCAGTACCAGCCCCATCCAGCAGACCTGCTGGGCAGGATTTGAGTAGATGTACTAGATCTTTTGTACATCATGATAAACTTTCGGGTTGTATTCCAACTATCATGTACAATTCACGAGTCATTTGGAGTTTAAGAAATCATTCGTCAAAACACAATATGTCTTGTGATGATACATTGTAAAGGTAGTTTGTTACAATATGGTATGATGAATGATAATAATGATGAAATTGGTGACGCATGTAAAAACCCAAATTTTAGGGGTTTTACACCACCCGGTTATTTTAGTTTCGTTCTCGAAGCTAAAGATGAAGTTACTTGTTCAGGGAACAAGTGAGTGCACTTTTTCTCGAGCGTGTAATCTTGTGAACTCAAGTTTTAAGTTTACAAGGTTGGGTTGACTAGGACAAACTCGTCTTAAGTCTTGGTTTTTCTTAGATGTGCCTCCGGGGCCCCAATGTGTCTTGATGAGCATAGATAACAATTCATTAATGTTTCTAATAGTTCTTCAAGTGACTTTGAGTCTATTAAGCTTTAATAGGCTTATGCGATGTCGAGTTAGAAATATAGTTTTGGCTGGTACTGCTCTTGCGTCAACAATTTTCACGCGAAGGACTTCCCGATATACTTCTAGCCTGTGGAAAGCAAATGTTAGTTTGACATCAAAACTTCACTCAGCAAAATGGCTAAGATCATTGTTGATGGAGATTGGGTAGGAAGTTGCAAAGAATCTGCTTCATTTGTGGCTGAGCTGGGGCATAAGTTGCGTAGAAAAAAAGTACTTCAAATGATGAAAATCAAAGAAGATACCAAGAATAAAGAAGTGTACATCCCTAGTGAGATGCTGAACGGGTCATGCATCTACTGTTGGTGGTTCCAAATTTTGCACAAATTTCGACTTCTAAAAGGAGGAAGTCATTCATTTCAAGGCTTGTTGGACAATGGTATTGTCGAACTAATTGGATCCAAAGAGGAAGAAGATTGTCCAAAAGTATAGGACATTATCTCTTTCGGGAAGGTAACAAACATAACCCTACAAGATACACCCATTGTGAGTTGGGCATGTCTTTCATGCTTGGGTTTGTCTTCCTCTTCGAATTGAGAAATGCGAGCTTGGAAGATAAGGCATCCTCTTTCCAAGCATTTATGGGCTTTGGTGCAAGAAATGACGCTAAGTTTAGTGTCGATGAAGTCTGAGTTACAGTCTCCTCGAATGATCGATGTTTCATTTTTCCATGGCAGATAAACCAGTTTTATTTTCTGTGACACCCCAAAAAGGGGTCAAATAAAACGGAAGTGGGCTCCCCAAAAGGGTTTAAAATGCAGCGGAAAAGAACACTTCCAGAAAGGGGTCAGATGCAGCGGAAAGTAGACACCCTCAAAAGGTTCAAATGCAGCAGAAATGGACACTCCCAAAGGATTCAAATGCAACGGAAGTGGACACCCTCAAGGGGTCGAATGTAGCGGAAAATGGACACCCCCAACGGGGTAAACTGTAGCGGAAGTGATATATGGGTTAAGGATAGGCCAAAAATCACGAGCAAAATACTATGATCCAAAAGAGATGAACACTAATCTTCCTTAGGTTTCTAGATGGTGATGTAATAACATCAATTATGACTTATCTTAATGATAAGATACTACTGGAGGAAATCATGAGTCAAAAAGGGATACGTTACATAGCGGGATAAATAATATAATATCAATAATGAGTCATGTCGAATACATTTAAGCCCATGTGATTATAAATTTCTATTTACATCGACAAGCGTCCTCATCCATGTAAGGTGAAATTTATAACTCCATTCGGTGACCTATGATTTCTTTATTCAAACGAACAAGCGTCCTTACTCGTTTCAATAAGGATTTCATAGCCCACCTTACCTAAATATTCCCGGCAAGGCTTATTATTTAGGATAAATATGACTTCTAAGATAATAGATATTATTAAGATACTTTATAGCTCGTTTATTTATAATCCCTCGTCTTCAGACGTCCCATAACATCTTAATACGAAATTATAAATAAACTTGTGTTCCGGTGACTTATGATTTCACCTTTAGACGTCCCATACCGTTTTGAGACGAAATCATAATTAACTTAGGATCAAGAAACTCAGGTCCCATATGTAAAATATAGGATCATAAGTACCTTGACTTTGGGCTCCACCGCATCATTTAAAGATGCAAACTTATCAAAATAATACCACATGATATTATTAAAAGCAAACGTATATGAGTCGTTAATAAGTCGTGTTCCGTAGATATACCTACAAAATCGTAAGCGAGAGAAAATAAATGTTGAGGCGCGATAACGTGCGCAAGAGTACGTATCAAACAAGGAGTTCATATATAAAATTATATAATGATATATTACAATCATAAGCGTAGGCATTCTATCATACAATTCCTTCTAATAAGGTATATATATATATATATATATATATATATATATATATATATATATATATATATATATATATATATATATATATATACTCATAACAGCAAGTTCAAACATTTAATAAAATGTAGTACATGAGATAATGCTCCCTAGTCTGTTTTTAAATGATCCAACATGTACTGTTGTTGTAAATCCGTTTTCATTAAGTGACCCGTCAGTTATCCTAGTAGTCAAAATAGACTAACCGGTTCCTATTCATAAAATAACTATGTAAAGATAGTATGCTCAAGTAGGAAATAACACTTCGTGAAATTATACGAAGGTGGTAATAATTATGTTCTAGAGTCATTGTGTACAATGGTTTATAAAACCAAAACTGTTCAATCAGGGACTTATAATATAAGGCTATATTATAATAGTTATCAATTAATTATAAGAAAATAATCAGCATATTAGCTTAAACTGATTTACCATCGATCGTGTAGGATTTTAAAAATCTTAGTATAAGATTGTTAGGATTTATTTGGATTTCATTATGATATCCACTCGTTTTTAGGGAGTTCATTTATGTTACTGTATTTTAGTTAAATACATCGTCGTACAAGTATTAATAACTTCCATTTAAATTTGTTATTAATAATATTGTTTAAGTAAAAGTATTTTACTTATAATTGTGGTATTTTACTTTTATAATCTACGTACATTAAATTTCATAACTTATATGAATAGTTTATAAAAAGTAATAATACCTTGTTTAATTAAAGTCCCCAAAGTTTTCCCAAGTTAATAAATAACCCCTTTGTTTACAAGTTTCAGAAAATGATGGTTCTAGTCCATTTAGTTTAGGATTCGCTCAAGTTTTAATACATTAAATGAAATAAGGGTTCTAGGGTTTTCTTAAGTTTTGGTTATTGGCAAAACAAGTCCCTCTATATTTTACCAAATGTACACTTTCTGGTTCTTAAAAGTTTTAGTCCTTAGGATTTCTAGTATTTTCGGGATACGGTGAAAATAGTCCCTCTAGTTAAAACTAGGTTTTATAACTTCCATTTAATGGCGAGAGTAATTCCCTAGGGCTCCTATATGTTTCGGCTGATTACACCATTAGTCCTTAGAGTCATAAAATGACAGTTTAACTTCCGAGAATTTACAAAAGTGGTCCTTAAGGTATAATAAGTCACGAATGGCACTTATAATCCCTAGACTTTCAAGTATTTACAATATTAGTTCTTGTAATTTCTGTTTCTTCAAGACTAGTTTCAAGTGTCACGGTTTTAATCCATAAGTCTTATAAATTAACGTTTTTAGTCTAAAGGTTTTTATAAATTATTTCTGGTATAAAACTTTATTCAAGTATAACATCACTAAGTGAGCTCATTAAGTGTACCAATAGAGCTAATGGGCTTCCCAACCCTTATTGAGCTTACACGATCCATTAACATTTTTTGAGCTAAGGACTTCTTAATGGGTCTAATCACATTTTTAGATCCATTAATATTTCAAGATTTGCTAATTAGGCTCACAAGGCGCTAAATTGGCCTATTCAAGTTTTGGGCTATTGTTACATGGTCTTAACTAGTCCATTAATAATATTAATCATTTATCTAGGTGTGAAATTTAGGTAACCTTACAAGCTTATTTCTGGTTTATAAAGATTAAGTCAAGATCTCCAAAGAAAAATTTATAAAATCCATTTTTATATTTTCCCCAACATTTTATTAGATTTTTGGATATTTATAAAATCTAATTAGGTAAACTAAAGATTTCCTAAGATTTACAAGATTTTCAAAAGATTTGGTTAGATTCCTCGAGATTTATAAAATCTACTTTAGATTTCCCAAGATTTTGCAAGATGTATTATATTCAGTTAGATTTTATAAAAATCAATTTAAATTTTCCAAGATTGTGTAAAATAGATAGATCTATTTAGATTTTTAGAGTCTTAAAATTCTTCTTAGATTTTCTAATGAGTTCTATAGATTCTGTTAGATTTCCAAATGTTTCCAAAGATTTTATTTAAATTTCCATTTAAATATTTCCAATGGTTCGTTATGTATTAGATTGTTCGTGGTTACAATGCATTGTTCAGGCCATTATACTTCAGAAGCCATTCTATAAACGTTTGAAGAGCGAGGGCACTTTAAATCGTAAACCCAATCACTCAGTCAAAACGTAATATCGAGATGGAACATCTTTAGTATAAAGCGCCCTACTTAACAAGGCATATTCATTAGTTTCATTAAATAACTTGAGTATTTTAATATTCTATAATAAATATTAAATAGTCATAAAACGTAAATACGTACAGAGTTATCATCTAATATCATCAGTAAATATCAATGCATATAATAATGAATGCGCACTTAAATCATATAGTTATGCATGATCTCTATGCTATATGCTCTCTAAGTATATCCCAAAAAAATTTCCAAAAGATTTTTATAAAGTTACAGTCTAGTTTTAAATAAAAGAAAAATATTTTTATTCTTATTTTATGTAAAAATTTATCTGGTTCGCTATAACTAAAGCTCTGATACCATTCTCTGTAACACCCCCATAAAGCGGGTATCACAGTGGTGGACCGGTGAGCAAATAGCTTACAAATCACATATTATAATTATATGACTTTTGAAATACAATTGATATAAACTTTATCTTGGTACAATCGTTCAAATCGTTGAATATCATTGTTATAAATATCCCAGTAAAGTGATAACTTCCTCGTCATTTTTATGCTCCTAAATGATGCTTAATCCATGCTCAATTAATCTTGCTTAATAACCTAGGAAAAACATGCTTAAAACAGTCAACATAAAATTGGTAAATTAATAGAGTTTTGTAAAATCATTTTTAGGATTTTAAGTTGTCCTAAATGGTGTTATTTGGTATTTGATATGAGAGTCAAATTTAAAGTTTCCTATTATTCCATTGCTTAATGTACTAAGCAGTATAAAACCAAGTTCAGTAAGTTTTATTAGGCAGTGCAAGATTAGGTTTAGTATTTCCTATATTTTCATTTCAGTATTTTACTAAGCAGTGTAAAATAATCAAGTTTAGCATATCCAATATTTCCATTACAATATTTTACTAAGTAGTGTAAAATAATCAAGTTAAGTATATCTAATACTTCCATTACAGTATTTTACTAAACAGTGTAATATCATCAGGTTTAATATTCCCAATATTTCCATTACAGTATTTGCTAAGTAGTATATGATTAAGTTTAGTAACGCAAACCTTATAGATAGTAGCAATTCACAAAGAATTTATACAAAAGATAACTACATTTTCTGTTACTCGAAACTAAAGCTTAACCTTCCATAGTTCTCAACAGATGAGAACGTTGTGTCTTACAAAAAGACACCCAAACCTAGTTCCAACATGGTATACATCTGTTGGCCCGGCCAAGGCACAGTGAGCATGACTCACCCAGATGGGGATGGTCAATCCCAAATAGATCTACTTATAACATTCGGGCAATTTCCCACAATTTAACAGTTTCTACATAAGGCAATCATAACTAAGAGTACCATTCAATTTGCGTTCTGTAGAATAAATATCTATCCTATGGTTTAAACAAATTATAGATCAATTTAAGATCTATAAACTAAATATCCATCAATCATACTGTCAAAAAAGGTTACAATCCAACTTACATTCTATAAATAAATTATAGTCATATTGTTAAACAGGTTACAGTTCAATTGGTATTCTATGAATTAAATTAAAATCATATTTGTCAAACAAGTTACAGTTATTTAATAGCATGTCTCCCCCTCGCAGGTTTGAAAAATCATAAAAAGATTTAAAATGTGAGGCTATGAACTCACCTGTATAATACAGCTCGAGGATGATCAAGTATACAATCACAAAGCACATAGTACATCAAATACCTAAGTAATTAAGTACGGCTTAATATAAGCATAAATAATAAATACATGCGGTTTAATTGGTCGTATGTTTATTTTTGTTATCACAGTATATTTAATTAATACTGTTATGATGATGGTTAAGTGTGCATGTTGTCCATTCACTATTTCCACGTACCCCCCGATGTTTATAAACTTGTACGATATTGTAGTCTTTGTAAATAAGTTATTAAGTTTATTAAATAATTTATTAGATTCTAAAAATAATTAATAAGAAATTTATTATTAATTAATCCCGGTTTAAAGCGTGTTTCCCCATAGTAAAAATATAATATTTTTAATCCGAAGCTATTAAAATAGTCATTCGTGTAAAAAAACAGTGGGTACAATATGGAAACAATGGCTATATTAGGCTGTCAGTGGTAACTGTATAGATAACAGTGAGAACTGTTAAGCTAACAATGGTAACTTTGTTAATACAACAACTGGCAGTGGTAAGTTTGTAGTTTAACACTAACGGTGGCAAGTTATAAATGGTCAGTGGAAATATTACAACTAACGGTGGAAATATTACACTATCGGTGGGAATATACTACATGCAAGATTACATTATAACATAGGCATACCCCTAAGCCATAACCTGCATGCTAACGCATCCTTGTCGTCATCAGCAGTCCCAAACACCCTCTTAATTCAGTCTGCAGTCCCAAACAGCCCTCTAACAGCAGCATGCAGTCCTAAACAGCCCTCTAACAGCAGCATGCAGTCCCAAACACCTCCTTATTAGCAGATCCAAACACCCCCGAAGCTATTGCTTGTAGATCTTGGACCCAACGCCCTGCATGTCACTCCCGACAGCAGATCTAGACATATTCGTACGGATCTAGGCTAATCCAACGCCCCTTATTTATTTCTTCGCCCAAAACCAAACACCCCCCTAACGCGGCTGTTAAACCGCATATCCAAACACTCCCTGCTGCATGTTTCTATCAGGCATCAAACACTCCATTCGCTTCATAAACCCGCAGCCATGCACACCCCCTAACGACCCCGTTACTGATCTATACTACAGCAAGGCAAACACCCCTTGGCTGTATATAGATCTAGGACAAACAGCCTTTTATAATATGGGCAGTGGCGGCGGCCACTTGCTGGTGGGGATGGTGGTCACGTGGGGTGACCACGACTATGGAGAAACAGTGGTGGCTGGAAATGGTGGTTAAAGGACACGAAGATGATGGCGGGATGGCTGGAGTGGTGACGGGGGTTGGAGTGATGATGGAAGCAGGTGGCTGCGTGGTGATGGAGAGATGGGATGGTGGTTGTTAGCTACGAAAGTGGTGCACAGCAGTGGTGGCTGGCGGCTAGGGTATGTGATGATGATGATGTAGCCGTGGAGGAGATGGGGCCACGGAAAATGGGTGGCGGCTGGTGGCTAGGAGCCACGAAAATAGTGAACAGTGGCGGCTAGACCTAGGTGGTGGTGATGATGCCTATTGACAGCGGCGGTGGCATGGATAGCAGCCATGGTGGGGGCTGATGGTGACGGGTATCATGATGATCAACACGGATGTGGTGGTAAGGTGGTTCGGGTGGTGAGCATATACATAGATCTACTTGATCTATAAATTAAAAGTGGCGGCGGAAGTATTCTATAGGTGGCCGGAATACTCGCCGGAAAAGTGGCGGCTGCCACTTTAGATCTGTGTGTTTTTAAATGGAGGCTAGAGTTAGGGTTATGTGAAGATGAAACCCTAATTGCACATATATATATGTATGTATATATATATATATATATATATATATATATATATATATATATATATATATATATATATATATATATATATATATATATATATATATATATATATATATATATATATATATATATATATATATATATATATATATATATATATATATATATATATATAGTATGTCAAAGTTGTAAAAACAAATTGCCAAGTTCCTTATAGTTTACGGCTAAAGGTTGCAATTATTTTACAAGGGCTTAATGTGTAACATTTTATCATGCGTTTATTAATAAACGGTTCGGGAGTCGTTCGTGATTTTTAGAAGTCGATTTGTCTTACGAAGACCGCGTCATTAATCATAAAACGATCTCTCCAATAAAATGAAGTATTTACATGACTTATAAATACGAATATTGTGTGCGTTCATTTAAATGACGATTATTTGTCGAATATCGTTTTAATAGAAAAGGTATCGTTTTAATAGAAGTACTTCTCGTTTACTCTCTTCGTACATTATTAAAACGAAATATTAAATAATTTAATAAATCATTTTATCAAGTATCCCTCGACAATAAATTATGTAATTAAATTACTCAATTGTCGGTACGAAGATTGTGCGACCTTTGTCTTGTTTTCAATTCCAATAACTTTTGTATTGCTTCAAAATAGGTTTTGAAGTATACTACATTTTTATTTAATGAACGAAAAGTCTCGGGTTTTACACCATCCACATGTCGTCTTGAGTTTCGTCCTCGAAACTCGATTAATATTACTAGGTTGAGAAATGATCTAGAGTCATTGGGTAGACTTTTATTACATTTTATCATGGTAAAATCATGGATTTTATAATATGTGACGGTTTTAGAGTATTGTGTATTGTACCTTTGTGGAACCTCTAGGTTCCTTTTATACCCGAGAGAGTCCTGGCTGGCCTCTCCTTCTCTTTCGGCCCGAAGAGATAATGACTCAAAATAGCTTGATCCTTATCACATAACCGAGGCAAGTGCATATCCCTTTCCTTTAGGCGAATATAATCGTAAGATAAACTATATTCTGTTTTATCGTGTCGCAGTGCGATGAGGACACAACTAAGTAATAGGTCATTGTCCGACAGCCGCTTAGCGGGCCTCGTGGGCCGTGCGCACGCTATGAAGTGATGATATGCACTTAATAGATACGGGTAGTACCCGTGGGTCTTTTTATTCAACCCGAATAGGGACTATACGTCATCAATAAGGGTAGTATGATGACTCTTGCTTACCCTAGCTTTTTACACATTGTTTTGGAACTTCAAGGGGTGAAATATGGATCATAACCGTTTTTATGATATCCTTATTCAAAAAAGTAAACTATTCACCACCCTCAATAAACCCCCTTACAAAGTTTTACCCTTATCCCAACCCATGCTTCATGGTATTCAAGTTATTATTGTGGTCCATGAACAACAACAAAACCAACCACCATCTCCTCAACATGATGTACATATGGACACTGATGATCCTGCACCACAAACTCTAGCCCCTAACACCCAACCTGTAGCCCCTGACACTCAACATGTTGACCCTGACACACATCATGTAGCCACTGACGAACCACATGTAGACCCAAACACCACTTCATCCTCTTCACCACCAGAATATAGGTTAGCCAAACGCCAAACGGTCAATGGGGTGTCTTCCCTTAGTTATCCTAGCCTTGTAGCAGAGGAGGTCACTACCACAAGGGTGGCTAGTGATGTGGAGATGGTTAGGCCTATTGACTCTGGCTTAGATGCAGGTCAAGCCAGGCCCACGATGAGTAAGCACATCCCCACGCCCTATGAATCTGTATTGAGAATTAATTTCCCAAATATCGATGAGGGAAGTATGAAACCTTTAAACAAAATGAAATTGATGAAATTCTTTATTAACTTACAAAAGTAGAATACAGAACTTGCACAGACAGTCAAGAATCAAGGTCTTGAACTCACTCAGCTGGGGGATAGACTTGCAGCTTTGGAGAATGCTAGTAAGCCAAGGAGGGCGTTTATGGTTTGTTCCTCAAATATTGATGCAAGATAGGAGTCTTACAAATGGGAGGAGGAACTGAATTTAAGTGATAAAAGCTCTAAGGGAGGCTCTATAGGTACGATAGAGGTAGTTGATGCCCTCACGGGTATGAAGGAGAACAAGGAGTTTGATTCTTCAATGATCACACCAATAAAACTCTCCTTTGTTCAACTTATGCAACAAATGAGTACTTGAAATGTTGCAGCCGCTGATAAGCCTTTCTAGCCGCTAACAACCCATTTGTAGGCCCTGACACTTTGTTTACAGACTTTGAAAGTTCTCTTTTTGCTTCTGGTGTATCCCAACCACCATTGAGCATCAAAGAAATATCAACACAATTCCCCACTACTTTACCTTCCATAGATCCATCAAATAAAGGTAAGATTATTATGGTAGAAGAACATGTTCTAAAGGATGATGCACGGATAAAGTTTGATCACCATGTTGCTTAACAGTTTCATGAACAAGAAAAGAAAGAGCTACAAAACGGTTTAATTGAAGCTCAAATGATTAGTTCTGAGTCTGGTGACATGGGTTCTGGTGATGATAATGATGGATAAGGTAGTTCTAATCCAAATATGTTTCATGAAGAAGAACAAGAACTATTGGATTATGGTAAGGATGAAGCAGCAAAGGAAAAGTAATACAAGGCTTTTACCTAATTAAAAAGATTCTTTGTCGAATGTCTCTTCGAATTGAAAAACTTGTGTTCTCTATGTGACTCAGTTTTATTTTGGTGAAACAAATATTTTTGGTTGGTTTTTAATTTAAATGTGCAAAGACTTAAAAGTAAATGTCGTTGAAAGTAAAGTGGCGTTAAAGTAAAGTGCGTGAAATTAAATCTAAGTCTAATTTAAAAGAAAGGTGCGATATTTAAAAACGTGACGGAAAGTAAATTTAATTAAATGACTAAAAATAAAAGTGTGACGAAATTAAAATTAGACAAGTATTAAAAACATAAACTAAAAATGAAACAAGACGAAACAAGAAAAATACCCCAATCGGAATATATTCCGATCAGGCTCACCTCAGATCGGAATGATGGCCGGCCCCAAATCGGAATGCTGTCACTCACCCTATCGGAATAACCAACACCTTCAGATCGGAATGTTTACCTTACCTTGATCGGAATATGGATGGAACTGGTCGGAATGTTTATCGGAATCAATGATCGGAATAACTGTCACCTTACCCCCTATCGGAATACCGACTAACACCTCGATCGGAATGTGAATAATCAGACCTGATCGGAATAAGGACTAAATACCAATCGGAATATTGTCACCTTATCCAATCGGAATGTAGAACTTACCTTTGATCGGAATGATCAAAACCTTGCTGATCGGAATACCAAGAAACACCCCCAAATCGGAAAGTTAAAACCCTTTTCCGATTTGTACCAATCGGAATCCGGCAGAAAGTACGCAAATTAAGCACAACAAATAAGCTAAGATTCTAATAAGCACTATACGAAAAACTAAGATAAAACCGTGTAAAAATAAGTTACTAAACTGAAAGTAACAACTTTTAAGACACGAAAAAGATATACTTTAAGAAAAACAACTTTTTATAAAAAAATAACTTTTGTAAAAACTATATAAACTTGAAAATAAATCAAATAAGCTATGAAAATAAGAGATTCAAAACAATCAAAAGCATAAAAATGAAATCTTTAAACAACTTAACAAGATAAAAACGTGTAAATCAAAGATTAAAGAAAAGTAAAAGAAGATTAACAAGATAAAGTAAAGGTGCAAGTAATTAAAAGAGACACTTACTTGGAAATTAAAGGTATTAAAGGTGCAAGACAAGTAATTAAATGTGCAAGTAATTAAATGTGCATAAAATAAAGGTGGAAGAACTAGTTTGTCAATCTAGCCAACAAAATGAAAAGTGATTAGCTAATGCCTATATATAGGGGATTAGGGAGGAGGTTAGAGGAAGCTTCCTCCTCTCCTTCCTTTCTTCCTTAATTGCATGCTTAGGTCCCTCCTCTTCTTTAATCTTTTTGTTAATTGCGCCATTAGTCCCTAAGCCTTCAAATCTTCTTTAATCTTGGACTTTAACGACTTTTGGCTCGGGATTTCTTTGGACTCGTCTTTTAATTCTTCAATAAATAAGACTTGAGTTCCTCGGCTTTAAGTGAACTTCCGTCTTTTGACTCTTTCTTCGATAAATCTTCAGAATTGGTCTTGGACTTCCGTTCTTTTTGCACTCTTGACTTCTTGACTTCGTATTTTATCCCTTTCTTCAATAAAAGTCCGTAATTGCCCGTGAATTCCCGTGTTTTCTCCACTTTTCACCTTTTCGTCCTAAATCACAACAAAAACACAAACCACGCATAATTCCGACATAAAAGACATAAAATACACGTTTTGGGTCCGGTTATTATTGTAATTAAGTGGTAGAAAAGATGTGTGTTTTCACACATATCAAAAAGCTTAAGATCTTGGCTTTGCTGGTTGATTATGATATGCCCCAGATTGCAAGTTTATATCATAGATATGAAGAAACTGCTACAAAGCATAATGTTTCTACTTCTATGAGAATATGGGGATTAGAGTAATTATTGAGAGTTCAAAGGATTTGAAGAAGATTGAGGCTAATAAAGCTGAAAATGTGTTAACGAAGCCCAGGTCAGCAAGAAGAGAGCTTTATAAGTTGTTGCTGAGAAGTAATGAGTCTGGATGTATATGGAAGAAATTTCAAGGGATGAAATTTGAAGTGTTAAGAGTTTCGAGCATATCCTACCTTGGTTAAAATTTGCAAACATATTACTCATCTCAAGCTTTCTGCTGAAAGACAAGAGGAATTGGAAGAGCAGATGAAGCTAAAGAAAGCAGCACAAGAACCTAGACCAAGAAAGAAGGGATTTAAGCTTAACTTTCCAGAGTTTGATTTATTGGAACCAAAATTGCCTAATAAAAGTACTTAGAAGGAAAATTTGCATCTTTTTTCTTTGGATATCATTGTTATTGAGCTTGTGGATTTTAGAAATCCTATGATTAAGTATGAGAGAGATCAAGACACCAGTTTCTAGAAGTTTACAAGGTATGGTGGTAAGGTTTAGGTATTTACTTCTCTTATCTTCTTGTTTAGGAGTATGGATAGAGAAGACTTGGAGACCATTTGGGGTCTGTTGGAAGAGAAGTATAATGTTGAGGTTCCAACAACTATCGGTGAAATAAGGATCTGGTAAACCTTTTGAAGGATGTTTGACCATGACCAAGATGATCCAGTATGGCTGGATTTGGATGATCTGAGTGGCTTGAGGTGGAGGTTGTATTCTGCAGCTGGTGTCTTTCATCTTTGCACCTCAATGTTTTTAGAGTATTTGTTGGTGGACAAAATATATTCAATGACACAAGAAGTATTGAAAAGATGGTCTACATAAAGCTGAAGGTTGATTTCACCAGTGACTTGAGTATTTACTTTTTAAGGTTTATACATACTCAAATTCAAGGATAATTAGGTTTATAAGAATCCTATCTATATATTTTTGTTTTATTCAGAAACTTGATGGTTAGTATAAAAATCAAGTTTAGGGAAGATTGTTGGGAATAAAATGACCAAGTCCCTAGCCGCTGACAAGAGGAGTTCTAGACGTTGACAAGACATATTGTAGCTGCTGACAAGTAGCCACTAACATGAATAATTCTATCCGCTCAAAGATTGTGATGACGTATAGTCCCTAATCGGGCTGGATAACCCGACCCACGGGTACTACCCGTATCCGTTGCGCATGGATTATATGCATCTAGCGCCACAGCTAAAGAGGCTCAGAAAGCCATTGTCGCACGCGGTTTACCTTAGTCGTATCCTGGTCGCACTCGGACATGTTGAACAGAATATAATCTAAATAAGATTATATTCGCCTAAGTAGAGAAGATATACACTATCCTTATTTATGTGATAAGGATCCGACTATATTCGGTAATTATCTCTTGCTTAGGCCGCAAGAATAGGGAAGCCCAATTAAAGTTCCCTCGAGTATAAAAGGAACCCCAAAGGTTCCATAAAGGTACGATATCCACAATACTCTAACCCTCACATATACTCAAACCGATTACTTACTCTCACCCTGGAGTCTAATCGTGGGACATTGGCCAACGGTAATCCTAATGGTATCTGTAATTTACTATGTAGGGTCCTTAAACAAGTTCACTTGGTGCAAGAGCCGGAGCCCACAAGACCCCGAATTAAGCCTAATTCGGGTTAAGCGCGGTCTATCCAACTTTTGTATCAACAAGTTGGCGCCATCCGTGTGACCCTACACTAAACTCTCAGCATGACTAAGGGCGGCACAAATTTGTTCCACTAAAAAGGAGGGCCCAAGAGAAAGAAGAGCCTTGAACCGCCTAACAATGTAGGCAGATTGACTGGGAGCAGGTCACCGTAGGTGTCCGTTCCCCCATTCGTACCATTTGTATTCTTCACAGCATAAGAAATAACGGTTTCGAAAGAAACCCTCGACATGCTCCAAAAGGAAACGTTGTTGAACTCAAACACTGAGATAGTACTACAGACCAGGGTGGACCCAACACCTGGCCCAGATCCTAACATATATGATTATGTCGCAAAGAACTATGACGCTTTGGTCCTCCTCATGATTGCAAGGATGAAAAACAACCCGGCAAGTGACCTGAGGGTCCCTCTAGAATTTGAAAATGAGCTACGGGCTTCGAAGGGATCTACTTTTGATAAGGAGCGCCGTTTGGAAAGACGAAAGCAAAAGAGATAGGAGAAGTTGGGGGAGAAGGATGTGCAATCCACACCGAAACAGGTCGCGCACCCTGATAAACCAGTCATTGAAGACGCGTCAAACTTAGAGGACTCTTATCACTCGAAGGAGGGAAGAACTCCCATCACACCTACCAACGCGCAACGTGTTAGAATTTAAGACATGTTAAGAACTACCCCAAAGGGTCAAGGATCCTCACCTCAGCATCTAGAACAACGCCAAAGCGCTCTTAACCGACTAGGACCAAGGGAAAAAGACCTTCCCCCAGAAACAGAAGGACAAATAAGAAGGAGGAGTAAAACCAGTAGGAGAGGTTACTCGAGAAACAGCTCGTCAAACTCCGGTGCTAGCGACCATCATCCAAGGCGTCGCAAAGAAAGATCCTCATCCTTGAAATCCACTGAATACGAAAGTAAGCATCGTAGAACATCACGATATCCCAGGAGGCACAGTGATGAACAATTGTCCCTCCCATGGCGCCGCGAGAAGGGAAACACATTTTCAAAACGCATCATGACCTACAGAGATGAAAAAAGAAGGTGGATGCCATCTAATGTTAAGACTTATGATGGCGTATGCCCAGGAAGGAATAGAACAATGGACAAAACCTATGTGGTGCCACATGTTGAACTCTACGCTGATAGGGAATGCACGAAACTAGTTCGATATACTCCCACAACGGAGCATTGAGGGATTTGAAAAATTATGAGAAGATTTCAGGAGAAACTACATCCAACAAAAGAAGTGAGACAAGAGCCCCGTCTCGCTCCCGAGAATTAAACAAGAGTATAATGAATCACTGGAAGACTTCGTAGAATGCTTCAAGTATAAATGCAACCAAATCAAGGAATGCCCTGAAAATTTTAAAATCTACGGCTTCCTGGCAGGGATTACTAACCCAGACCTAATAAGGAAGCTAAACGACCGAACTCCCGAGACTTTCGACGGAGTAATGCGGAGTGTCAAATCATTCATTCAGAGAGAGGATGTCGCGGCCGATAGCAGGCTGGCAGTTTCCAACTACAAATTCGAGGACAGAACAAGAAAGCAACCGCATAATAAGAGCAGCGGTCGTGCTTTGGACTTCCAAGGAACTCAAAAGGCAGGACGTAATAGTAACAATAATTTTACCCCGCTAAGAATGACTTCGAGGTAAATTTTCCTATCTGAATGCTCAAACTTTCCGAAACATGCCCCGATGACTGTCCTAGTAAACAAAAGAGATAATAGCAAGTATGTGAGTACCACGACGACAAAGGACACGCAACAGACGGATGCATACCACTGAAGAAGCACATCGAGAGTCTGGTAAAGGCTGGAATACTAAATCACCTCATAAGAGACTGGATAAAGGGAGAGGATGCAAAAAAAGAGCGAAAACAAAAAGAAAGAAAAACCAATAACCATCAATATGGTGCAAAAAGGAAAACGAATAGTACAACCGTACATTAGACAAGATTTTCCGTCCGAGACAAAAATCTCATTCCCTAACCTTACCCTCGCAATCGTGATAAGGATAAAAGATCATAACATATAGAGAATGTACGTGGACGGAGGATCCGCGGCGAATATACTGAATGAGCATTGCTTTGTGCAGCTTCCCGCACAAATAAAAGAAGAGTTGAGACAAATTACACCTATGCAAACAGGGTTCAACGAAAAGCGGACCATGCCGCTCGGAAAACTTTACACACTCGTACCGATAGGAAGCCAAGATCATTCAAAAACTATTTGGATGGATTTTATGGTATTACGATCATGGTCATCATGTAGTGGCATTATTGGACAACCAAGCATCCTTGTGATACGCGCGATGCCGTCCATAATGCATGACACGTTGAAATTCTCGATAGAGAATGAGGTGGTCACAATCCACAACATTGAGGAAAGAAAAGAACTCATTAATCCCTTTCTGTGGGATAGGAAGCGGAAAAATATCATAGAATCATGTGAAAGAAATAGTCTCCCGAGCAAGTCTCAATCACTGACTAAGGAATACACCCCGACAGACTAAAGAAGTAAATAGAGGGAGGCTGGTGCACCTCAAGGAAGACCGGGAATGGAAAAACCCCATGGGTCTTACAGATCAAGGCCAAGTGCAACACTCTTACGCCCTACGCTTTGGATTCACAGCCAGCAGGGAAGCGGACCATGAAGCACTCATAGCGGGGCTACAGTTGGCTTCAAGAATATGTTTTGTTAATTTAGTAGCATACACATACAACCCATTACTAGTGAATCGTGTGCTAGGAAGAAGTGAATCTAAGGGGGATAACCTAATCGGATACACATGGAAGATAAGATCAATGACCCAGACGTTCAACAACTATACAATATGAGAAGTCTCATGAGAACGTGATAAGATGGAAGAAGCTATGACCCGTATCGCATCTATCAGGTGGATAGACCCACCCAAAGAGATACCAATGGACTGTATCAGGTATAAGTCAATAGCCATAGGGACCCTCACCCCAACGGGGGAGGAAAAAGAGTCTGTATAGATGACCTTAATCTTCAACTACCTAACCAGCCAAACAATTTTGCACGATGCTAAGGGAGCTCGATGGATTCGGAGAAACACATGGCAATTTAGGATCCGGAACGGAACCCTGTACAAAAAATCCGCTCGCCAGCAACCACTAAAGTGTGTCGAACCGCGCCAAGCGCGTAGCATCTTAGAAGGCGTTCATAACAAATTGTGTCAGACGAGACCTATACCTATGGTCAACGAGGTCGTACGTTCAGGGTATTACTGGCCAACCATGTACAAAGATGCATGCAAAGTATCACAAACATGTTGGCAGTGCCAGACCCGTAGGACATAGACAAAACATCCATACAAGAGACTCCCATACAACGCACAACGTAGGGGGTCCACTAACCAAGGAATCTTTTCATCCTTATACTAGGGAATGGGTACCCTTGCGATAACTGTGGGATGCCTCACTCAACGGGAAAAAACTGCACAATTACACATGACCGTACTCCAAGGCATAAATAGGACCATAGAAAGCAAAATTGCGCATGGCGCACCCTAGAGCGGATGGAACATATCTGTGAAACCGGCACACGACACAGTGGCTGAAGGGTCAAACCTACGCGCACACTAACGCTCGTTGTCACATTTTCAGTCCTAACCATAGGCACCCATTTATATCCTAGAGGACATTGAATAGCAAACCACCATTTCCAAGACTTGCTAACAGACTCATATAATTCCCTAATTCTACTTCTAGAGTTCTCAGTAGTGGAGTCTGATGCAATACTTTTCTTAGGCGGGTTGCACCAGAATGGTTGACTTTGATTTTGGATTTACTAGCACTAATAGGCATCGCAATTTGCTTCTTAGTTCTATTATCTACGCCTTTGACATTATTCGAAGCACACATAACATGATTAACATTAGAACATTTTCCACATTTCAGACAAACAAACTTAACATTCAAAGAATTCAAAGCAGTCGAATCATTCCAATCGTCATTACATGTTATTACATATATTTTATTCTTAGAAACATTCAAATTCCTAGGGTGGTCTTTTACTTCCTTCATCTTCCCTTGACTCTTGTTTTGCCATGCCTTATCATTCATTTGAGTGCTCTTAAGCTGAGTCCTGCTAACACTAGTAGCGGGGACTACTCCTTTAGTAATGACACACTTCTATTAGTGATTCTAGAAATCTGAGGCGATTGACTATCTTTGTTGTGTGTGGGTTTAGTGTCAAATATATACATCCCATGTTTGATCACATTTGTGTTCTTAAGGCTTTGTGCTCAAATATCCGTTTTGGGACTAATCTGTGGCAACCTATCCTTTCCATCCATCTTGGGGGCAAACCCAGATTTTATAGATGAAGAATTTGAGAAAGCAGATGGTTTTACAAAGATAGAGGGTTTAGACACTTTGTACGCATTGGGTTGTCTTACAATGGGTTTCTTAAATCTAGGTTCCATAATTTCCCACCCATCTTAGCAACGAGTTTCTTCAACTCTTCTACCGCTAGGTCCCTGTCTTGTAACAGAGCTTTCAAATCCGTAATTTCCAAACTCTTTTCATTCATTTCTCGACATGATGCGGAAAGTTTTACTTGCAAGTTATTATCATTTGGAAAACTACCTATTTTGTTTTGCAAAGCAAGTTCATGAGAATGACAATGTTTTTGAAGGAAATCACATCGGTATTGAATTAACGTAAACGCCTTTTTATCAATATTTTCTTTGTGTTTTGAAAGCTTAGTTTCAAGACGTTCAGACTCTTTGATCTTATCAAGATATTTGCATGCAACATCAGAATATTCATCTATATCAGTACAAGTTTAATAGCAACACACAAAATATCTTTAGAGAGACATTCTTGTAAAAGTAGATCATATTCGTTCGAGAACTATGATTTTTCCGTTTGAACTTCGTCAATTTCTTTATCAAGAGACTCTAACATATTTCAAATCATCAAACATTTCTTACCGGATTAATATTTCAAATTCAAGAACATTAAGTTTCGTTTTTGCCCTAATCGGAATAACAAGTTCTTTCACAAGCACAGTTATATCGTGAGGAATTTCTTTTTCCATTTATCATCTACACTTTTTTTCTAGTCTCTGTCAACAATTGATTGAAAATTTTCAATGTTATGTTTGACAATACCAAGTGTTTTCCTACTATTGCTTTTAGAAGCATCAAGAGGCAGGTACCCAATATATTTAAAAACGTTATATTTCTGAGTGGCAAAAATTCTTTTCCATTGAATTCTTCTTTGTTTGCTCTCAAAAACCAATTGCTCATGCGAGCTCTGTTTTTTGTGGAGTGAAAAGACCATAAAGACTGTTTTCATAAGCATAAATATATGGTTTCACAAATCTTTATTAACCGGTGATCTACGCTCCTCTTCACAATTGATCGTCTCTTCACTATCGGGCCTAACAATCATGCAATCATGTTCGGTCCTTTCGGACTCATCAAGTTAAAGGCGCGGGTTCTTAGTTTGAGCTTGATCGAGGTACTTAGGACTTGCAAAACTAGCTTGACCCTTAAAAAAAAGACAGTGGTGCAATCATTCTCATGGTTTGAATAGATTGATTCATTTTATAAACAATTTTTTCTTCAAAAAGTCGACTTGTTTTTCAAGTTCCTCTACCTTTGCAATAACTTTTTGTTGTCTACTTTTCAAAACTTGTTTTAACTTTTCAACCTCTTATTTTTTTCATTAAGAATTTTAGCTGAATCGGTGTTTTTGATAGAAAGCCTTTGTTCGATTTTATTAACTTTAGTTGTTGCAAGGTACGTTTTTTGACGTTCATCAATTAAGAAAGCATTATATTCACGTTTCTATTTAGCTAATAACCTTAGAGTGGTGTTATATTTACTTTCAAAATCTTCCTTTTTAGTATTGATTAAACGCCCTTTGTACCCCTCAAGCTCATTAGATTTCTAAGTAAGCTCACGTCTATAACTATCAATAGTCTGACTAGATTTTATTAGAGCGACTTTGCTTTCTTCAAAGTTTTGAGAGAGTGTAGCATAAGCCTTTTTTAGTTTCTTTTGACTCTTCCTAGTTTCAGTGACATCCTTTTGAATAAGTTAGCTAACGCAACACGCTCCTCATCATAATACGCATTTGCATGTTGATATTCCTCAAACTCATTACTACATATGTCTGATGGATTCGGTGTGATATTACTAGCAACTGATTCCTTTGGATCACTATCCTCATGCGTATCACCAAACACATTATAGTCATCATCACTGTCTACCTTAGAAATTGGATCGGTATCAAAGATAGGACCATTGTCATCTTTAGTGACATTGAGGACCTCTTGAATCTTTACCATGCACGAGTAATGTGCTTTGAGTTCTTGGTCGGAGAGTTCATCATCAACATTGTCAAGCATTTGTCCTTCCTCGGTTAATAACTGGATCTCAACATCCATCTTCTTGCATAACAACATCTTTTCCTTATGATAAGCATAATCCTTAACACTTTTCGATTGCCTGCATTCCTTGGCCATGTTCCCAAATCCTTTGTAGTTTGAATCCCAGTTTATTGTACAACATGAGTACCGATCGTCTCCCTACTCCCACCAATAGTAGTAACCCTCTGATTATCATACTATATAGTGCGACGATCATACGTTGGAGGACTCTCAACCTGCCTTCGTGTGTCATACCTTGGAGGACTCAGAACGTAGTCATTCCTCGTGTTTGATGATGTTCTGAGGTTGTTGTTGGTAGGTTTGTAGATTTTCTTATATGACTTCATAATGAAAGCCATTTGTTGTTTGAATTCCCTATCCTTTTGAGCTTGTTCTTCATTACTTTCTTCTTCGGATGATTTCTTAGGTGGTGGTTATGGTGCTCTGGCAACCTCTTTGCCTCTTGATCTTGTTGGAACATGTGACTTAGAGACAATGGAAGATCGTGGTGATGATAATTGAGTAGAGTAGGACACTGGAGCACGAGAGCTGTGATCTAGGTAATGTTGAGTGGTAGACATCAATGCAAGTGTATTTTCAACCTTTGCTTGTCGTTCAGCTTGAAGTTCGTTCTCCCCATTCTGAAATTGTTTCAAAATATCAAAGAGGTTGTGATATGAGACCTCGTCTAGCTTTTCTTGTTGTTTCACTAAAGTGATGAACTGTGCCCACTCTGGTTAAAGTTGCTGTAGAAATTGAACATTGACTTACATGGTGGAGACTTGCAAATTGTTTCGTGTCATGTCATTCATCATTATGTAGAATCTAGAGTAGTACGAATCAATTGATTCTCCATCTAATGAAGTAAACTTGCCAAAGTTCCAAAACATATTTGTTTTTACACCTTGCTTATTGAGTGATTCACCTTGTTGCAATCGTTCAATAGTCGTCCCACATATCTTTAGCAGTAGGACATGCATCAAGTGTGGAGTAAATATCATCTCCAATCCCACTAAGAATCTAATAAATTGCTTCCTACTATGCATCAAGCCAAACACGCTTCTCAGGTGTGAGGTCGGATCTCGTTTCATCGCGTTCATGTGCAGGTACCTGGTCACTAGTGTTTGTAGCTGTTACAGCAGGAATGATGACCTTGGAAAACAAATATGGTCCATCAATAATGCATTGCCTTAAAGCATCACCATTAGGTTTTATATCACGATATCAAAGAAAACGTGATTGCCATTGAGCATATCGACCAGTCACAAGCATTGGTGGTCTTTCTTTGTTATCAGCCACCATGATGTTGTTATTTGTCACATGGTACTCTGCAGTAGAATCCATCTCGATAATCTCTAAAATGATGAAGTGAATACGGATCTTAATTTTAGGTGTTGTGATTAGGGTGTGGTTGAAATTCCGAAAATTCCCATTTTTTTCTTCAGTCCGACGATAAATTCTTCAGTCCGATATAATTTTATACCTAAAATTTTGTAATTAACAAATTTTGAAATCGAAGTATAAATAGCCTAAAACTAGTATGAAAAAAAATTGAACTGAGGTGACCTAAATATTTTAACTCTTTTTTTTTGTAAACTAGTCTTGATGGTGGCTAAGAGTAAAAATACTTCAAACAAAAAAATTGGCAAAATCACGATCTAGGAATAATTATGATTGCAGAATAATTCTCATTTTGGAATAATGCCCATTTCAAAATAAATGCTCATTTCAGAATAAATGCTCATTTCGGAATAATGCTCATTTCGGAATATTGCTCATTGCGGAATATTGCTCTTTTCGGAATATAGCTCATTTCGGGATAATACTAATTCGGAATAACACCAGTTCGGAATAACCCCAATCCAGAATAACACTAATGTAACACCCCCATTTTGGTAAATGGAATGTCACGCGTGATTATGGCATGTCATCAAAGCATGCAAGGTAAATGTCTAAAAACATTAATTGACCATGAATGGAAATACCGGAAACAAACATCGGCAATCCAAGTATAAGCTCATCACACATAAACATAAGTATTGAAATGGAAAAGGACTAAACAATGTCGAAAGAAATAAGTAGCATAATGTATGGAAAAATGCATAAAGTAGTGAAGGCTAGATAGGTTCCAATCCATATGCATGTACTCTTAAAGTCTACGAGCGCCCTTAAGTACCTGCCATTTAGAAACATGAAAGAAAAACGACTGAGCATAACACCCAGTGAACGGATATAGAAGTATAACATGAAATAACATAAGCATAAAAGACTAATAGCAGCAGAAATGTATAAGTCCTAGATAACCTAGAACATGTTCATAAAACTGGTTTTATAATTTGAAAAGACTTATGTTTTTATATGAAAATCTATAATAATTAACCAATAGCCCATATAGGTCATGAGGTTCCACCGTGCATGAATACTTGGAGGGGAGACCTCGTCATGCACTTAGAGGGGTTGCCTCTAATTAAATAGTCTGGGTAGGAGGGATCAACTTCTTATGAAGGATGCAAGGCACACATCACATTCACCATGAAAATACTATAAAACTTGTAACTAGGATGCACCCATACGCCCCACATGATAAAAAATATAGGCCAAAACTAAAAAATGATGCCACGAGCAATCACTCTGCCGTGGGGAAGTCATAACACTGGTGCCTCCAGTGTTATGGTTATGGAACCACCATAACTAGGTGACACTGGTCATGAATGTATATGGCTTAGGCATTTAATCTAACATAAGTAATCAAACATATAAACAATACTGGGAACAACAGTTGGCTGCAAACGGGGAATACTAATAAGGAAAGAATGTCCATACTGAAGGACGGGAAATCCGTACCTTGTGTCCAGTGAACGAGGAAAGACGAAAGGATGAAAGTCCTACTCCGACCTCACTAATGCTACATAAATAGGGGACATGTATATGTATTCTGATTACTGAGTACGTAACTGATTATAACATATCTTAGCTTGTTTTATATGTTCTTGTCTTGTTTTACTGATTTAAACGTTTTACTATGTTTATCATGTATTTCATGTATTCTGATTAAGTATTAACTTGTATTATTGTATTATTATACTTGTTGTGTAATAATAAGTAACTTCCTAAAAATAGCAGGTTCCCTAAAATATAAAGTTTCCAAAAATAGATTTGTTTCTAAAAATAGACCGGTTTCTAAAAATAGAAAGTTTACAAAAATAGCAAGTTTCCTGAAATAGAAATTTCCATATTTAGGATTCAAAAGCTAATAATATAAGCTCAAGTTTACTGGTTAAATATCGTAAGTCATGTAATTAATAGTATAGTTTATTAATAATATCATGTTAATTAAATAAACTATAGGTTATACGATTTAATTAAATATAAGCATGCTTTAAATAAATTACGGCATATAAAATACTTAGGTTAAACATGTATTAATAATTTATTAATTATAGCATAAGTCATGATTTATTAATTAATTATAGTTCGTGTTTTTAATAATTAATTACTACTATAGTCCAAATTAAATAGCAAAAAATACTTAGGTTAAACATGTATTATTTATTAAATAATAATAACCTAAGTCCATGATTAAATTAAATTAATATAGTCATGTTTTAATTAATTTAATTTCTCTTGTTAAAAATAGTATAACTTGTAAAATTAACCCCGTGACCGAACCCGTGTTTTAATTTAGACCGAACCTGAACCGGACCAAACCGTGAACCGGACCAAATCGTGAATCAGACCGACCCGTGAACAGGACCGAACCGGCCCGGCAGCGGCCTAACCAGACTAGCCGACAGCCACTATCATGGCATGGCTAGCAACTGCTGGACCAAAACAGCTACCGACTGCTAGTCGGTGGTTCCCCCTGTTCTTCGTTGTGTTCCCCTGATAGACCAAAGCAGCCACTGACTTGAGTCGGTGGTGCTGTTGTGCTGCGTCGAGACCCAAAAAGGCCACAAGGCCACCCCGACGTGAGTCGGGGTCCTTGTTTCCTTGCTGTCAACCAACACCACCACGCCGAGACTTGATGTCTTGGCTGTTGGTGCATATTGAGCCTAAGCCGAGAGCCTAGGGCTCTCGGTTCGTGTGTCGGCCGAACAAACCCCACCAAAACAAACTAATTTACTTGTTTTCTTGATTAGTTAACATGTTTATTTGTTTTTAATTTTCAAGAACACATGAATCTTCAATAAAGAAAATAAAAATAACTAGATGAAAGGTTTTGGTGATACCATTACTTGATTTGAAAAGGACAATGAACACGAACACGATCTCCCGAATTCCAAGATCAAAAATCAAAGAACACCCTTGTGATGTCTCTTGTAGCCGGCGGCAAAAGGAAGCAAGGGGGCAAGCTAGGATTTTTATTTTTTTAAGAAAACTCTCTGAATGATATAAACAGGTGTTTTCCTTTTGTTAAGTTAACCAAAAATCAAATGGGTTGGGCCCTCTCTTGTCCTTGTGTCCGCGGCTAACATAAACCCATGGGGGTTTCCGGGGCTTTGTTCATGTTTAATAATCTACGTGTTTGTTTACTAATGTGTTCGTGTTAGTTCGTGGTTAATTATCCGTGTTATAATTAATACTTGTACGTAATCAATATTTATCGTGAAATAATAAATATACGTAGTTCACATGTTCCTGTTTTAATGTTTGTGATTACATGCTCGTGATTATAATCATTATGATTAATAATTATCGTGTATTAATACGCACTTAAATAATTATCGTGTACTAACACGTACGTAATTTCTGAGTTTAATATTCATGACACGTGTTCATGCTAGAAAAGGAAAGTTTTTAACTTATTTGTATGTTTACGTAGTGTACTGATCATGGTATTTAGATGCGGCTTTTACAACTCTTCCCCCCTAAAAAGAATAATTCATCCCCTAATTATAGATAACGTAAACTGAAAGAGGAACATACCCGAATTCAAAACTTGAAATGACGGTAAGAAGCCTGGATTGACTCCTTTGTTTCCCAAGTGGCTTCCCGCTCGGTATGATCCCTCCAAAGGATTTTGACGAATGGAATCGTCTTCTTTCTCATGACTCGTTCTTGTATGTCAAGAACTCTTTGGGTTCCTCGATGAAGGTAAGATCTTCACGAATCTGTTCAAGTGGATACTGAACCATGTGAAGGGGATGATACTTGTAACACCCCATTCTGATAAATGGAATGTCACGCGTGATTATGGCGTGTCACCAAAGCATACAAGGATAAATGTCTAAACATTACATGACCATAAAAGGAAATACCAGAATCAAACATCGTTAGTCCAAAAGTAAAGCTCATCACACACAAACATAAGTACTGTAAATGAAAGGACTAAACAATGTCCATGGAAAGAGTATCAAAGTATAGATAAATGCATAAAGTAAAAAAAGGCTAGAAAGCTTCCAGTCCATATGCACGTACGCTTAAAGTCTACGAGCGCCCCTGAGTACCTGCCGTTTTGGTAACATGAATAGGAAAACGGCTGAGCAATACGCTCAGTGCACGGATGTACAAGTAAAGCATGAATAATATAAGCATATAATCATGTAACAGGGGAAGAAACTAAGTCCTGAATAACCCGGTTAAGTCTTAGTAAAACTGGTTTTATAGTTTGAAAAGCATTATGTTTATCTAGTAAAAACTGTTTAACATATTTTACCATTAGCCAATATAGGTCATGAAAATCAACGTACATGAATACTTGGAGGGGTGACCTCGTCATGCAAATTAGATGGGTTGTCTCTAATTTAATATACTGGTTTTGGGTAGGAGGGATCAACTCCTTGTGAAGGATGCAAGGCACACACCACATTCACACTGAGTAATCTACTGAAAACATGTAACTAGGATGCACCCATACGCCCCACATGATATATATAATAATATGGATGATGAGACTGATTTTATACATAGTCTCATCGTCCAAATAGGGCTTAAAATGCATTAAAAATCATCAAAATATATATATGCTTGTGTTTGTTGCTTGTGTATTTTAGGTACGGATATTGAGAAAATGACAAAAGATCACAAGAATCATGCAAAACGAACACGGGAAACGAAGTCGCACAATGAACCAAGCCCTAATGAAGTTTTCCCAAGAAAAACCCTTGAAGATTTGAAGAATTATGAAGAAGGGTCCTCCAATGTGGAAGAATTGACACTTTATACCCTTGTATCTTCATAATTACAAGTTTGGTCCCTAAAGTTTGTCAATATTGCAAAAAGGGCCCTCCACTTTGAAGAATTGGCAATTTTAGTCCCTCAACAAAATTAAAATGTCAATATTTATCCTCCTCAAAGTCAAACATACCAAGAAGGACTCCAAGTTACAAGAATTACAAATTTGGTCCTTTGAAAATATCAAAATTACCAAAAGGACCCTTGACTTTGAAGATTTAGCAAAAATGGTCCCTCATCAAACATGATTTGACAATTTCAGTCCTCCAAAATGTCAATCATACAAGTTTAGACCATTATCCTTGAAGAAAATACCAAACCAGTCCTTCAAGAATCACAAAATGGCAAGAATTACCCCTGAATTCATTTTACAAAACTTTTTGGGGCAAAAGTGTGAAAAAGCAAAAGTTGTTATGAAAGATTTAGGCGTTGATGGAGTTTTTAGCTGAAAAGACAAAGGGAAAAGAAAGGAGGGGCTAAACATGGCAGACATCAAAGATACCTTAACCAGTGAGGGGGTGACACGTGCCCCACTCACCAAAATCCACCAATCCCCATCCACCATTCATCCACCTCATCTATCCACTCACAACGACTTAAAATAATCTGGGATTAGTTTATTTAAATTGGCGCCTAACACAAGTTTAAAAAACAAAATCAGATCAAAACCACCACTATTCACATGATGAACACGTTTGGGTATTCCTTAATTACCATGAATTAACCCATAAACTTTTTTCCAGAATAGTGATTAGGGTGCTAATAAACACAACCCAACTCATAAACTTGACGCCCCACCAACCAACAACCCCACACAAGATTCCCCTGCTACACTTTGGGAGAAAATGACAAAAGTTGCCAGCCATCCAACGACCAAGCTTCTTGCTTCAAACTTAAGCACCTTTTTGAGCCTTTGATCAACTCCACATGCTTGCTACTTCACAAACGTCCAAGAAGAACTCACATGTACGCAAGAAAATTCAAACCTACAAGGGAAAAATGAGGACTTCAAGCATTAGGGTTTTACGATTTTCTTTGCATTTCTAGAACCTTTGTAGCCTATATAAAGGCATTTAGGCTCTACATTTCAGCTGCTTTTAGTTTTTCCTTGTTCACAAACTTGTAAATCCTCTTTTCTGATTAATGAAATTGTGTTAAGTTTGTTGAAGAAAGACCAAGTTCCATCATTTATATCGGCTTATTATTGTTCTTAGTTTGATAATTTTAAATCTCAAAACCTGTTTTTAAGGAGGGTGCAAAAGTTTGCATTTTTCCTTCAAGCTTGATATTTTGCTAAGTTCTTGTTCAAACCTTGGAATTATTGGGCTATAGGGCTGATCATAGCATCCTGATATTGTGTTATCAAGGTGTGGTGAGGCTTATAACTTAGGGATAATCAAGTGTGAGGTAACAAGGTTGCATCAATCAAGGCTTTTCACTTTTCTGATTTTACTTTTTTTGCTCTTAACTTTGTTGATTCTTAGCAGGGTTGTTTAAGGAAGCTTGTACTTGTTCTTGCTAGTACATAAGCTTAAAATTCGTGGGTGTGGATGTACATCCATGAGGTTTGCATACTTAATCCCAAAATCTGCTTAAATCTTCAATTTTGGTGATATTTGTGTGTGACTTGTGCTCTTGTGAATTTTGTGGCTTAATATTGCTTGAATCTTCATATCTTAGCTGTTATTGTGTTAACTTGGGATTGGGTGGTCTTAGAACTCACTTTTGATTTGAAAATTTTGATTTTCAAAAGTTAAAGGGGTGTTTGGGATTACTTGTTTGAGTTCATAATTGGTTATTGTGTTGTTAGAAGGTTGTATTTGTGCTTGTTATCTCATATATGCTTGGTTGAGAGTATTTTGCTGCAAGTTTTTGGACTTAAACCTTGAAATCGAACAATCTGCTATATAATCTTTGTTATTGACTGTTTTAACCTAGGATCTTGGGAAGACTTAGGTTGTATGCATGCTTAGGGCTAAAAGTGGTTTAAACAAAGTTATTTTAACCTGTTTGTGAGATTTGAGTGTTTGAATCTGGCTTGTTGGTGAATTGCATCAGCAAAAGTGAAAACTGCATGTTCTTGTGTTCATCAGTAACTTTAAGTGCTTGAATCTTGCTTAAAACTTTAAATCATTGCATGAAACTTGTTTAGACTTGTTCATTTGAGTTTAATATAGCTTGTGTATGCATTTGGTTGAGTTTGGCTGGCTGAATTGTGCTCTAAGTGCTTATTGAACCTAATCTGCTTATTTGTTCAAGTCTGGGCTAGATCTGGTGCTTAATTGGATTAACTGTACAAATTGGCTTGTTGGATTGTTGATTTCTTTGATTGTATTGACTCCTTATGATCCAATGATCATTTGGGTGCCTTGTTGAAACCTGAATCTCCAAAAAAGTCACTAAAGACAAAAAGTCAAACAAGTCAAACAGTGGGAAAAGTTCCCACTGCTCAACACCCAAAACTAGCCCCTGCTAGTGTTAATTTTTTCTCAGCTTATCAATAAGCTATTTTAGCTTATTCAGACCTGCAACAACTTATTTTTTGTGATAGATCTTCATTATTTGACCCATTTGATTAGACTGGAGCTTATTGGACTTTGACTTTGACTTTTTGCTAGAAAACCAACTTAATTGACTTTTTCATAAGTGCTTATTTGCTTTTTCCAGCTTATTGAGTCATCTTATTTGAATTTTTTTTGTTGATTTAGCTTATTTAAGTTATTTAAAAGCTTTAGAAACTTGAATCAGCTCTTGGGGTGGCCTAGAACTCAAAAACGACTATTTTGTCGTTTTCTATAGATTGGTTATTGTATTTTCAGGCTTATTCCTTGGGCTTATTTCAAATTTCTTTTTACAGAAGTCTTATTTAGGACAAAAGAAGCTTGTGTGTCTATTTTGAGCTTATGGCATTAGCTTATAGCTTAATGGGCCAAAAAGCCCATTAAGAATAAGCTATTTGGTATAAGATTGCTTATTTCACATTTTCAGCTTTTGGGCCTTTGGAAAAAGTTGTTTAAAATCAAATTTTGAGTCAAGTAGTGCTTTTTGGGCCATTTTTACAAACTTTTTCTTATTGGGCAAAATTTGGCCCATTTAAGTGACTGTTTTGGGTTTAGCTCATTTTCTAGGCCCATTAAGGGTATTTAGGTAATTTCAAGTTCAATTCTGTGTTATTTAGGTTAAATCAAGCTAGTTTGCAAGTTTTTAGAATATTTTAGGATTTTTGGATTTTTATTAATATTTTAATATTATTTTATTATTAAAAATTAAAAGTCTGATTTTCTAAGTTTTTATATTTTTCCTAGGTTCTAGACACTTAATTAGGAATTTTACAACTTTCCAAATATTTTAGGATCTTTTAATTATTTTCTAGAATTATTTTAAGTCTTTATAGCTTTTAATAGTTTTTAATTATTTAAAAATAGTTTCTAGTGGTTTTAAAATTTTCAAAAATACTTTTTAGCTTAATTAGGTTATTTTAAAGGCTTACAAACTTTAAGATCTTGATTTGGACTTTTTATTAGTTGATATTGATTTTTAGGGCTTTAATTAGCATTAAAAAGTTAATATTTAATTAATTAAAAGGTTTTAGCAAGTTTAGATTTTTGTAAACCCTTAGAATATTTTAGTGGATTTTTAGTGATTTTTAGGAATTTTTAGGGTGAAATTTTTAATTTTGGTGCTTTTTACGGTTTTACGTGAACGACTCTTTCGTCTTAGTGTAAATCGTCATCGTAACCGTCATTCTCTTCTTATCACATTTCTATTTTCTTTCTCATAACCAATATAATCACATCACTAATCATTTCATTACACACACACCAAGCCTCCTTGAGAACGAACTCATTTTAGGGTCATAACTTGTGGTTTTCTTAAATCATTTGTTAACGCTTGCCCTATTTACATCCTTTTCCTAAAGGTGTGTAAAACCACTACATCATTTTAGCGCCGCTGCCGGGGAGGCGTGTTGTGTTTCAATTTGGAATTGTTGTTTTTATATACTAACCATAATAGTATTTGTATTAGTAACACTCTACTAATACGTATTATCGGTTTTCGTTTTTTTGTGTGAATACTATTACTATATTGTATACGTAGAACAATAATTTCACAAGTACTCCAAATACGCGAGAAATCACAACCTTGACTTGGGAGGTCATTACCCAATCATTGTATTCTAATCTCAAACCAAAGAAAAAGACAAAAATAGATAAATACTTTCGTGAAGCTCAATTTTGAAAAATACAAACTATAAGGTGGGTATAAGGCGGATATTATAAAAAATATATCCTAAGGAAAATGGCTCTTAAGTGCTTCGCGCCGCCTCGTTTCCCCGCTTGCTTGTGAGTATTTGATTTTGAGAGCTAATCGAGGGTTTTGCCGCCCAAAGTATTATTAAGTGTCATATATACTTTATTGGTTTCATTGATTAAACCCTCTTGAACGTTTTGGTGTTCCACCAACATTCTAAAGTCATCGAAGGCGTTCACTTCACGTGATCGTTTTCATTCCTTGAGGCTTCTTTAATCAAGAGATTTGATTAAGGAGGAGATTTGTAGATTTTTGTCTACTTAATACATTCACCAAAATCCAAAAAGGTTAATACAATCAAAAACCACAAAAAAAAATTGAAAAATACAAAACACCAAAAAGAATCTTCTTTGCTCATCCCCTCGTTGTACGTGACGTTTATGCTAACTCGTAATCAAGCAAGACGTGCACGTAAACGAAAGAACAAAACTCCCACTCCTAATTTTTCTAGTGAGGAGTCTCCTATTGACGAACCCATTGTAAGAGAAGCACCAACCATGGCGAATCGAACTATGATGGAGTTACTTCAAGCACCCACCGAGGGTTATGGAGAGGCTATTGTGATTCCCGCTATCCTTGCGGAGAATTTTGAAGCGAAAACGGGTTTGTTGTCGATGAGAAGGACAATCCACACAACCATATCCGAAAATTCAATTGTCTTACCGCCACTTGCAAGTTTAAGGATGTCTCTAATGACTCGATTAAGATGATGCTTTTTCCGTATTTTCTAGCGGGGCCCGCTAAAATTTGGTTGGAGAAAGAGCCACCCACTTCTATATTGACGTGGAAGGATCTCGTTTCTAAGTTTTTGAACCAATTTTTTCCGCCCTCTAAGACTACGCATTTGAAAAACGAGATTTAAAATTTTTCACAAGAGTTTAATGAAAGTTTTTCAACGGCTTGGAATAGGTTTAAGGTAATGTTACCTGAATGTCCTCATCACGGTTTTTCCGATTTGCATCAAATTGACACGTTTTACAATGGACTTAATGATCATGAAAGGGATTATTTAAATGCCGCCGCAGGTGGTAATTTTTTGTGTAAAACGGTTGAGGAAGCTTTGGTGATAATTGAGAATAGATCTAAGGTGTATAGTCCTCGTAGCACGTTTAGTCTTCGTAAGGCTACGTCTTCGGCTTCACCTTCTTTGTCTACTACCATCGATGCTTGCCAAATTGAGGCGAACTTGGAAAACAAAATCTTTGATAAGCTTAAAGGTCTTTTGATTGAGTTCAAAGTTGGAGAACCAAGTGCTCCCGCTACGGCTAAAGCGGTTGAGGTTTCATGCATGTATTGTGGTGGAGGTCATGATTTCTCCGAGTGCATTACCAACAGTGGTAACACTTCGAGTGCCTACGCGGCCACGTGAACTTACAACCAAAACGGTCAAGTTACCCGCTCTAATCAATTGACTCCAACGGGTTTTGGTTCAAATCAAAATGCTAACAACAACTATCGCAACAATCAAGTTGGTTTCAAAAACAATTACAACAAGGGAAACTATGGTAATCAAGGGTCTAATAATCAAGTTTCAAACAAAAATCAAAATGATTTTCAAAACAACAACAAAGGTTTGCAAACGTTGAAGGATCTTCCAAATGAATTTGTTGAATACGCTAATGGGAATGATGCTAGGTTTGACAACATTCAAAGAGAAATCATTAGCATAAGATCCGAGTTTAAGACCGACTTGAAGAAAGAGTTGAAAAATGAGTTAGCTAATGAGCTTAAGATCCATACCAATAAAATGGAAGGAAATGTAACTAGGTTACAACAAAACCAACAAAAAATGGAACAAGGGCAACATGAGATAAAATAAGAAATGATTAAAGCCGAGAAGAGGAAATCCATGTTTGAAGATAAAATCTCATCTATGTTTGAGGCAATTATGTGTAAACCGTCTTCTAGTAGTCTTCCTAGCAACACCGTATCAAACCCTAAGGGTGAGATGAAAGTGATTACCACACGTAGTGGTAAGACACTTAAGGAACCGACTCCTCAACCAATTGCTCCTACGGAGGAAGCAATTGAGGAAGAACCCGAGGTGGTGGTCCAAAAGGAGCATGTCCCAATCCCACGAAGTACCGCTCATGCCACACCTACGGTTGACCCATTACCCACATTGGAACCCGAGATTCCAAGGGCTATGCCTATGCCTCAACCCACACCACCTTTGCCCTATCCATCGAGACTTAGAAAAGAGAAACGTCAAGAGCGCGACAATTACCAATTTGAGCTTTTTATGAAAATGTCTCGTGATTTGCACTATAATGTGAGTTTCGCCGATGCTTTGGTCATGATGCCTCGATTTGCCGCTAACTTTAAGAGTATGTTGAACAACAAGGAGAAATTGCACCAATTGTCTAGTTGTTCATCGGTTTATCTTAATCGCATACCTCAAAAAGTCGGTGATTCCAGTAAATTTTTGATCCCTTGTGCAATCCAAGATATGGAAGAATGCTTTGCCTTGGCCGATCTTGGTGCTAGCATTAACTTGATGCCACTTGCAATCTTCAAATCGCTCAATCTTCCTAATCTTACTCCTTGATACACTGATTTTCATTAGGTTCTAGATTTTGTTCTCGGAATCTCCTCGAATTGATCACGGCTCTAAGTGGAATGATTTGTTCTTGGTTAATAGAAAGTTGTTGGTTTGTTTATCTATTTTAAACTAATGACAAATAAGTAAGCGTCGAAGAGTAAAAGCTTTAAAAGATTAAACCAAATTGACAAGTTAAAAATAAATGTTTGAAATCTTAAAGGCAAAATGAGAGAAATACTTGAACACTTAATAAAACTTTCACTTGAAAACTTTGTAAAAACATGAACTCATCAAATCGGAATAATGCTAAATGGAGTGATCGGAATATAGCAAAACAATTCAAATCGGAATAATCTAAAAAGGTGCAATCGGAATATATTCCGATCTGATGATCGGAATGTTGAGGAGAACGACTGATCGGAATAAGGGACAGAAAGGTGCAATCGGAATAATGCAATGGTTCCAATCGGAATATGAACAGAATGATGCAATCGGAATGATAAAAAACATAACAAATCGGAATCTTTAAAACCCTTTTCTGATCGGGTGATCGGAATGAAGTGGAGTGCTGCTGATCGGAATACACAAATCGGAAAAGGGTTTATAACCCTTTCCGATGCCTTTTTGATCCGAGATATAAGAAAGGGAATAAGCTATGGAATAAGCTAATACCCAAACTAGCACGAATCTAATACGAACCGGATTAAATAAGCTCAAATTACAACTTATCTAAACTTATATTAAACAAACTTTTAAATCACACAATAAAAAGATGAACTTTTTATGAAAACATTAAAAAGTAAATAAGCTAAACTTACAAATAAGCCAATAAGCACAAAAATCTTAAAGCTTATTTATAAAAGGACTCAAATAAACATAAAAAGATTAACTTTTTAAGCACGAAAACATAGATGAACAACACGGATCATAAGTAATTCGTACCAAAAGTTAACTAAAATCAAGAAAGGTAGAATGAGATTAAAGATTAAAAGCTTGAATTTAAGCTTGATTAATGAAAAACAATACAAAAGTTTGATCTTGAAGGAAAGAAAGATGAAAACTAGGGAGAGAAAGTTTAGAACTTTCTCTCTCTAAAACTAGAGAGAATGAAAAACTAAAAACTACTAAAGACCAACTAGCTCCAAATTATGAAGTAAAGTCCTATTTATAGGCCTGTGATGGTGGGCTTGTGAATGGCCTTTGGTTTGGGCTTCTTTTCTTCCTTCTTCTTTAGTCTTCACGCTTCTTTAAATAAACGTTTCTGACTTTGGATTTTTAGAAGTGTCGGTGAATAATTCCAACTCGTCTCATAATCTTTTGTTTAATAGACTCGAGTTCTTCGACATATAAGAATCTTTCATCTTTGGCTCTATTCTTCGATAAATCTTTAAATAAGCACAATGACTTCAAATCTTTTGCATCTCTTGGACAATAGACTTCGTCTTGAGTCTTTTTCTTCGATAAAACCCGTGCATTCCCATTTTTTCTTCAATATTCATCCGGTTGACTCTGAAAACACAATAAACACAAAAACCACGCATAATTCCAAACAAATGATTATTAAATACGTGTTTTGGTCTTGTTTTAGCCAGAAATAAGTGGTAAAAGGATGGGTGTTTTCACACCTATCAAATCCCCTACACTTAACCATTGCCATGCCCTCATGCAATGCTTAGTGATAAAGCAATTTTACACTTTTCTCATAGTCAATCAACCTTGGCCTTATTAAAATATTACTAAACAAAAATTTAAAGTACTAAGAGAAATTAAAACTTTAAAGGAAACAAAAGGATAGAAAATAGCTGCGTGGAAATAACTTGCAAAGAGGTCTAAGACTTACATTAGGGCTTCGGTGCTGCGACGATTCATCACCCTCAAGTTTCACGTTCCCCAAACTAAGCTTAAAAATGAGATCATTGTTATTATAAGTTAGCAAATCAAACACTTGCACACATGGCTTAATTAAATGCTTAAACTCCCTTATTCCTAGGTGTATCTCTTATATTTTATTTTTGTCTTAGAATGATCATGAAGATGCATTTTTGGACTTATTTCGATAGTTTATTTAGGCTGAAAGCAAAGTAGGACGATTTGATCAATAGTTAGCTAAAGGACAAAATCTCTTAAAACTGCTTCTCGGGATATCAAAAAGTTCATATCTTGGCATAACTTGGCTCACGATTTGAGACCTTTCTCGGGCCGATTTTTGGCATGTACTTCATACTTCATATCTTCGAGAGACGTTCTTGAGATAATGGTCTTCTCTTCGTTATAGAGTTTCTTCACTTGGAGACTTTTGAGGGGTACTCCAACTTTGTTGACCACGACTTCATGATTATTTCTTCAATCTCTAATTGGGATTTTGAGATACAACGATCCGCCTCCTTTTCGGACTTGGATCTATTTATCCTCATACCTTGTTAGGATCTTTTCGGATAGACTTCTCCATGATCTTTATGGGAGTTGATTGCTTTTCGTCGTGAGTCTTGATCCTTCATATTGATTTTGGGAATAATGCTTTTCACATCACTTTGGATCTTCAGCAATAAAATGGAATCCTCATGCCTTGTTAGGGCATTTTCGGACTCGCCAATCTTCGCGCCCCGCTTCATAAGTTATGCCTTGGCTATGAACTCTTATCATTACCGAGCAACTTTTAAAAGATCTTGGGCTAGAAGCTAAGTAACTTTTTAAATCGTACGACCTTACTTATTGCAGATAAATTAATAGCAAGTGATGGGAGAATAGGCAAATAATTACACCAAGTGAGCTTGTGCAAGAATACCGACTTATAATTGACTCTATCATTTCTCGTTCCAAATCTCAAGTAATGAGACTCGTGGATGCTTAGCCTAATAAACCAATTAAGGTCTACATGGTTAAGGATACTAGCTAGAATAAACTTGGATAAGTCTATTCGGGTTGAGTCAAAATAATCGCAACGGGCCTAATATGTCAAAGACTTCTAAACTAGCTACACCACTTTATTAATATTTTTGACTTTATTGCGGGATATATACATATGAAAGCAACGATAAAAATTTAAAAATTACGACTAAATGGCCAAAGTTAATAAAAAATTTGAAAAATGTTGAAAAATATGATTTTCCGGTTAAATGAAGGCATTTTCATGGAAAAGTCCACTTAAAACTTCGATAGAAGTCCCCCTACACTTAAGATATACATTGTCCTCAATGTTTAAGCATGTGGGAAAAATATCCCCTACACTTATGACATTGTGCACGTTGGTTAAATCAAGTTAAGGAAGAGACGACTAACGTGATCAATTTCAAATGTGAGTATGAAGAAAATTGAATCACGAGAGTTGAGAGATAGAACCGGATTTCGGATAACACGGGAGCACGGTTCTTCAAAGGTTCCAAAAGTGCATTCATCCCTGTAATCACATCACCACACAAATACAAACACCTATATAGGTCACCCTACACTTAGGAGGTTAAAACAGAAAAGGATAGATACTCGGGCTGCCTCCCGAGGAGCGCTTGTTTTTTGTAACCGAGTCACGAGCCTGACTCGACCCAAAATTAGTTCATAGGGAACGTGGTGAGGGATGGAATCATCTCTTGAGAGATGTCCTCACCAAAGTACAACTTCACTCGTTGGCCATTCACCTTAAAATTAGGTCCATTAGGTTGAGCGAGCTCGAGAGTACCATATGGAAAAATTTGGGCAATGGTGAATGGGCCGGACCAACGAGATTTCAGCTTGCCCGAAAAGATTTTCAACCGAGAGTTAAAAAGTAAAACTTTGTCTCCAACTAGGAACTCTCGGTTCTTAATCTTAGAGTCGTGAATGAGATAGTCTTTTCCTTATAGATCAAAGAATTTTCATAAGCCTCATTACGGAGTTCATTCAGCTCATTGAGTTGGATCTTGCGTAGGTCACCGGCTTTGTTGATATTGAAATTAGCCTACTTCAAGGCCCAATAAGCCTTGTGCTCCAACTCAATGGGGAGGTGGCATGCTTTCCCGTACACGAGACGATATGGTGTACAACCAATCGGAGTCTTGTATGCGGTACGAAAAGCCCACAAAGCCTCATCAAGTTTGTCAGCCCATGAGGCACGATGCTCTCCCACGGTTCTTTCAAGAATTCGCTTTAATCCTCGGTTAGAGATTTTAGCCTGGCCATTAGTTTGTGGGTGGCAGGCGGTGGAAAGACGATGATTTACACCATACTTAGCCATGACTCTTGCGAATTGGTCATTGCAAAAATGAGTCCCACGATCACTAATAATGGCACGAGGTACACCGAATCTCACGAATAACGACTTCAAAAAGTTACAAACCACCCTTGCGTCATTAGTAGGTAAAGCTTTGGCTTCAACCCACTTTGAAACGTAGTCAACGGCTACAAGGATGTATTTGTTTCCTTTAGATGAAGGGAATGGCCAAGGAGTATCTTTTTCCAAGAGGTGGGTCATCGGGCGAGCGATTTGAGAAAAATCTTTGATGAATCGACGGTAGAAGCCCGCATGACCCAGGAAACTTCTCACACCCTTCACGGTTGAAGGTGGAGGCAACTTAGCGATAACATCGACTTTAGCACGATCCACTTCAAGACCGGCTTTGGAGATCTTGTGTCCTAGCACGATGCCCTCTTTTACCATGAAATGGCATTTTTCCCAATTAAGAACAAGGCGAGTGACTTCACACCGCTTCAGCATACGTTCTAAATTGGCAAGGCAAGTAGAGAAAGAATCGCCATAAACCGAGAAATCGTCCATGAAGACTTCCATAGTGTCTTCCACCATGTCATGGAAGATAGCCATCATACACCTTTGGAACGTCCCAGGAGCATTACATAAACCAAAAGGCATGCGTTTGTAAGCAAATGTTCCGTAGGGACAAGTGAATGTGATCTTTTCTTGGTCCTTGGGATCGATGGGAATTTGAAAATACCCGGAGAAACCGTCTAAGAAGCAGTAATAGTCATTACCAGCAAGACGCTCGAGCATTTGATCCATGAAAGGAAGAGGAAAGTGGTCTTTTCTCGTGGAATCATTGAGCTTGTGATAGTCAATACAAACTCTCCACCCAGTAACGAGACGAGTGGGAATCAACTCGTTGTGTTCATTGGAAACAACGGTTATTCCGCCCTTCTTGGGCATACAATGGATGTGACTTACCCAAGGCGAATCCGAAATAGGGTAAATCAAGCCGACATCTAGAAGTTTGATAACCTCTTGTTTGATGACGTCATGAATGCGAGGATTAACCCTTCTTTGGCTCTGGATTGCGGGTTTAAAGTCATCTTCCATGAGAATCTTGTGAGTACAAAAGTTCGGATCAATTCCGCGGATATCGGAAATTTTCCAAGCAATTGCCTTCTTATGATCTTTAAGCACGGCGATGAAGCGAGATTTCTCTTCTTCTTTCAAGTCCTTCGCGATGATGACAGGCGACTTCTTGTTTTCTTCAAGGAACACGTACTCGAGATGGGGAGGCAACTCCTTAAGTTCTAAATCCGGAGGATTTTCGATGGGAGGCGTTTTCAAAGTCGAAGCATCGATAGCAATAACCGTGGGAGATGGTGGAGAAAGATTGTCTTCTTTAAGAAGGTTCTCAATGAGGCGGAGATCTTCATCCCAATTGGTGGTAGAATCGTCATTAGCTAAGTTCACATCTCCCATGGTGGCTTCCAAATCTTTCCAAAGGAAATCACTTTCTCCATAGAGATAGTGATGAATCGATAGAGGAAACGGTCTCAACATTGGGAAGAGAGGTAGGAATACTTTTACAAGCATCTTTGAAGTGTTCTTCACAAGCCTCATCAAGAACGTCAATACAATTAACACTCTCGTTAGAATAAGGCTGTTTAGACAACTTTCCCATGTTGAAGACAATTTTATCGTCACCCACTCTCATGATAAGCTCACCAGCTTCAACATCGATGAGAGTGCGACCGGTCCTCAGGAATGGAGGACCAACGATCAATGGCACACGAGGGTCCATGTCGTAGTCAACGACGACGAAATCAGCAGGAAAAGTGAATTTGTCGACTCCTACAAAGACGTCTTCGGCTATCCCCACTGGATAAGCAACCGTACGGTTAGCTAATTCCAAAGTCATTTTGGTGGGGACTAGCTTAGGGAGAGATAATTGCTACCAAACGCTTAAGGGCATTAAGTTAATACTGGCACCTAGATCGGCTAGGGCCATGCAATTCTCTACTCCCGGGAAGTTACAAGGGATTAAGAAGCGACCCAGATCACCAAGCTTGGTTGGAAATTTCCTTAAGAGCACTGCAGAGCAATTCTCATTAAGTTGGGTGTTAGCAATATCAAGAAGCTTCTCCTTGTCGCTAAGAAGATCTTTGAACATTTTCGCGTATTTGGGCATGTGAGCGAGAGCCTCAGCGAAGGAGATGTTGAAATTCAATTGTTTGAACATTTTAAGAAAGTTTGAAACCTGAATATCATCCTTGCTTTTGAGCTTCTCTTTCCTCAACCTTGAGGGGTAAGGTATATCGGAAGAAGAGGAAGGCTTTGGGATCGAAGGATCACTCACATCCTTGGGTGGAGGAGGGGTAGAAGTAAGAGGCGGAGAAATTGGGGAAGTAGAAGGAGGAGGAATAGGAGAAGGGGACTCGTTCTCGTTAGTCACAAGCACCAGTGGAGGTATAGGAAGCTCGGGTTCCTTGGTACCTTTGCCACTGCGAGTGGTGATTGCTTTCATCTCCCCTCTTGGATTCGCAACGGTGTTACTCAGAAGAGTACCCGAAGAAGAGGGTTGATTACCTTGGAAGAAACTAGCCATCATGTTCTTTAAGTCATTCGTTTGACTATCCAAAGTGTTTCTCATATCAGCTCTCAGATCGTTCCCTTGTTTCACCAGGTCTGCTTTCAAGTTGCGCACTTCTTGTTGGAGATTTTCCACGATCACATCGTTAGTCCTCATGTAGGTTCCAATGTCTTGGTGTAAAACGGTGGGTTGGTTGGGAGGAGCATTGTATGCGGGTGGTTGATAAGCAGGTTGTTGGTAAACTTGGTTGTTTCGTTGAGGTGGATGTGGTTGTTTGTGAGTTGGTATGTATGGTCCACGAGGTTGTTGTTGTTGAGGAGGGCGATTGAGGTTTTGTTGTTGGTTTAGGTTGTTAGGAGTAAAACCGGTCGGGGAAAGAAAGTTGTTGGAACGATAGCTAAGCAAGTTGCGGTCACCTTGAGGACGAGCTTGATAAGCGGGTTGAGGATAGGTACCGTATGCTGCATTCACATTCTCAGAAGGGTAGTCTTGGGTGGCAGTACAAGTGGTGTAAGAGTGAGGACCCCCGCATATCTCACATGGTTGGCTAACAGCATTGACTTGAGCGTCTTGAGCGTTTTTAGCATTGATGTTGTTGGTGTTGTTGGCGGTGTGGGTAGCAAGCGATTCAAGAAGCGTAGTGATTTTGTCAAGTCGCTTGTCGCTGTCACTAGTACTAGCACTAGCGACATTGGTCCGAACACTCTTGGTTTGCACACGAGACTTATTTTCAATAATATCCCAAGCGGCATTAGAAGTCTTGGCCAAAATATTACCCCCCGAGGCACTGTTTAGTGAATCTTGGTCATTCATGCTTAAACCATTATAAAAAGTGTTAATTTGGTGCACTTTGGTAAAACCATGCTGTGGGCATTTTCTCAAAAGGTCTTTGAAACGGTCCCAAGATTCACTAAAAGACTCATCGTACTTTTGTTCAAAATTGATAATTTCATTCCGCAAGGCGATAGTACGAGAGGGTGGGAAAAAGTAGTTGATAAATTTGGTCTCCAAATCCGTCCACGTAAGAATACTCTGTGGCGGTTCCTTAGCAAGCCAATGCCGGGCTTGTCCCTCTAAAGAAAAGGGAAAAAGTTGTAAACGGATTACCTCTTGTGGAACACCATTGAATTTGACCGTATTCGTGAGTTGCAAGAATCTCTTGATGTGGTCATGAGGATCATCAATGGTACCCCCCAAGAATGGTTGAGCAGAGACCATCTGGATAAAGCCGGATTTGAGCTTAAAATTATTGGCTGCAATCACGGGTATGACAATGGGATCATTGTTACCGTCTACATGTGCTTGCAGAAGTTCAATCATCGGGCGATTGTCTGGTAGAGGCTCATTGTTGTTGTTATTATTGTTGTTGAGGGGTGGGTTGTTATTGTTTTGAGGCGGGTTATTGTTGTTGTTTTGTACACCAACCATGTCTACGTCTTCGAGAGGCTCGGGCTCTTGATAAGACGTTGATCGTGTACGCATGCACCTGCAAAAGAACTAACAAGGCAAAAACAAAGAAGAAATATTTTTGGTTTTTTTTTATGGTTTTTTAATTTTTTTATATTTTTGAAAATTTTATATTTTTTTTGTGTTTTTGAAAATTTTTATGAAAAAGTAACGTTCACGGGGAACGGATCCCAAAATCCAAGTTTTCACAAAAAACTATTGATCTTAGCGAGAAGAGCCGGCAGCGGCGCCATTTGATACACTGATTTTCATTGGGTTCTAGATTTTGTTCTCGGAATCTCCTCGAATTGATCACGGCTCTAAGTGGAATGATTTGTTCTTGGTTAATAGAAAGTTGTTGGTTTGTTTATCTATTTTAAACTAATGACAAATAAGTAAGCGTCGAAGAGTAAAATCTTTAAAAGATTAAACCAAATTGACAAGTTAAAAATAAATGTTTGAAATCTCAAAGGAAAAATGAGAGAAATACTTGAACACTTAATAAAACTTTCACTTGAAAACTTTGTAAAAACATGAACTCATCAAATCGGAATAATGCTAAATGGAGTGATCGGAATATAGCAAAACAACTCAAATCGGAATAATCTAAAAAGGTGCAATCGGAATATATTCCGATCTGATGATCGGAATGTTGAGGAGAACGACTGATCGGAATAAGGGACAAAAGGTGCAATCGGAATAATGCAATGGTTCCAATCGGAATATGAACAGAATGATGCAATCGGAATGATCAAAAACATAACAAATCGGAATATTTAAAACCCTTTTCCGATCGGGTGATCGGAATGAATGGGAGTGCTGCTGATCGGAATACACAAATCGGAAAAGGGTTTATAACCCTTTCCGATGCCTTTTTGATCCGAGATATAAGCAAGGGAATAAGCTATGGAATAAGTTAATACCCGAACTAGCACGAATCTAATACGAACCGGATTAAATAAGCTCAAATTACAACTTATCTAAACTTATATTAAACAAACTTTTAAATCACACAATAAAAAGATGAACTTTTTATGAAAACATTAAAAAGTAAATAAGCTAAACTTACAAATAAGCCAATAAGCACAAAGATCTTAAAGCTTATTTATAAAAGGACTCAAATAAACATAAAAAGATTAACTTTTTAAGCACGAAAACATAGATGAACAACATGGATCATAAGTAATTCGTACCAAAAGTTAACTAAAATCAAGAAAGGTAGAATGAGATTAAAGATTAAAAGATTGAATTAAAGCTTGATTAATGAAAAACAATACAAAAGTTTGATCTTGAAGGAAAGAAATATGAAAACTAGTGAGAGAAAGTTTAGAACTTTCTCTCTCTAAAACTAGAGAGAATGAAAAACTAAAAACTACTAAAGACTAACTAGCTCCAAATTGTGAAGTAAAGTCCTATTTATAGGCGTGTGATGGTGGGCTTGTGAGTGGGCTTTGGTTTGGGCTTCTTTTCTTCCTTCTTCTTTAGTCTTCACGCTTCTTTAAATAAACGTTTCCGACTTTGGATTTTTAGAAGTGTCGGTGAATAATTCCAACTCGTCACATAATCTTTTGTTTAATAGACTCGAGTTCTTCGACATATAAGAATCTTTCATCTTTGGCTCTATTCTTCGATAAATCTTTAAATAAGCACAATGACTTCAAATCTTTTGCATCTCTTGGACAATAGACTTCGTCTTGAGTCTTTTTCTTCGATAAAACCCGCGCATTCCCATGTTTTCTTCAATATTCATCCGGTTGACTCTGAAAACACAATAAACACAAAAACCACGCATAATTCCAAACAAATGATTATTAAATACGTGTTTTGGTCTTGTTTTAGCCAGAAATAAGTGGTAAAAGGATGGGTGTTTTCACACCTATCACTCCTTCACTAATGTCTATCGAGTTGGCCGACCATTCCACGATTCCCGCATGTGGATTGGCGGAAGACGTTTTTGTGAAAGTGGGAAAATTCTACTATCCCGTAGACTTTATCGTTGCTGATATTCCCACAGATCCTCAAGTTCCTCTCATTTTAGGTCGTTCGTTTTTAGATACGTCTATGGATTTGATCGATGTTCATGCTAGAAAGATCACCTTACGTTTCAACGACGAGGAACTTGTTATTAACGCAACTCAAAACTCTCAAATTTCTCATGTTTATTCCGTTGCAACCATAAACCTCGTTGATATGATTGAGGTGGTTTGCGAGGAATTTTCACAAGAAGTTCTAGGTTTTGGTGATGATGAAAATAGTGGCAATCCCACTATGTTAGATCCCATCCTTGATAACTCGACACCAACCTTCACTCCATTTAAAGGTGGTGGTTTTACGTTGGAAGAATTCGATGTTCCACGTACTTGTAACGAAGACCTCGACAACGATGAGGACTTCTCGATTATCAAGGATTTTCTTAACGATTTCCCATTTCCTCCACCCGAGGAGGTTATGAGTATCGAGCCCAAATCTTCACTTGAGGAACCACCTATCCTCGAGTTGAAAGATTTACCTTCTCATCTCGAATATGTCTATTTGGAGGAGGGAGACAAGTTGCCGGTTATTATTGCGAAGGAACTTTCGGATGATGAAAAAACCGCACTTGTCGATGTTCTAAAGGATCAGAAAGGGGCAATTGCGTGGAAGTTATCCGACATTAAGGGGATCGATCCCAATTTTGTACCCACAAAATCTTAATGGAGGATGATTACAAGCCCGCAATCCAATGTTAAATGAGGGTGAACCCCAAAATTCCCGACGTCATAAAAAAGGAAGTCCTTAAACTCCTTGACGCGGGAATGATTTACCCTATTTCCGATAGCCCTTGGGTGAGTCCTATTCATTGTGTCCCTAAGAAGGGAGGAATGACCGTTGTGCCAAACGATGCCAACGAGTTAATTCCCACTAGACTCGTGATCGGATGGAGAGTGTGCATTGACTATCGAAAGTTGAATGAAGCCACTCGAAAAGACCATTTTCCCTTGCCCTTCATGGACCAAATGTTGGAGCGTCTTGTGGGAAATGATTTCTATTGCTTTTTAGATGGTTTTTCGGTTACTTCCAAATCTCCATCGATCCTCGTGATCAAGAAAAAACTACGTTTACGTGTCCATATGGAACGTTTGCCTATCGTAGAATGCCATTCGGACTTTGCATTGCACCGGGAACCTTTCAAAGGTTCATGATGGCTATTTTTCATGATATGATCGAGAAGACGATGGAAGTCTTCATGGATGACTTTTCTGTGTTTGGTAATTCGTTTACTTCGTGTTTGTCGAATCTTGAGAGAATGTTGAAACGTTGTGAGGAAACCAACCTTGTGCTCAATTGGCAAAAGTGTCATTTTATGGTTAAGAGTGGAATCGTCTTAGGTCACAAGGTCTCGAAAGCGGGGATTGAGGTAGATCAAGCTAAGGTAGACGTCATCGCCAAATTACCTCATCCCAAAACCGTTAAGGGAGTTAGGAGTTTCCTAGGCCACGCGGGCTTTTATCGTCGATTCATCTAGGATTTTTCAAAGATCTCTCGACCTATTACACATCTTCTTGAAAAAGAGACACGTTTTGTCTTTGATGAAGATTGTGTACGAGCCTTTGAAATCCTTAAGAGGAAACTTACCGAAGCTCCCATTCTTGTTGCTCCCAATTGGAACCTCCCCTTTGAGCTCATGTGTGATGCTAGTGATTACGCTATTGGGGCCGTATTGGGGCAACCTCATGAAAATCACTTCTTGCCTATTCACTATGCTAGCAAGACGATCACCGAGGCTCAACTAAAATACACTACAACGAAAAAGGATTTCCTTACCATGGTGTATGCATTTGAGAAGTTTCGAACTTATCTCGTCTTGACGAAATGCATAGTGTATACGGATCAGTCGGCTATCAAGTATCTTATGGCTAAACAAGATGCAAAGCCAATATTACTTCGTTGGATTCTCCTCCTTCAAGAATTTGATCACAAAATTGTTGACAAAAAAGGAGCCGAGAATCTAGCGACCGATCATCTTTCTCGTTTGGAAGATCCTCACCAAAGTGTTTACGAGACCAAGGAATTCACTGAAACATTTCCGCTCGAGACACTTGGTGTAGTGAATTCTAAGCTTGATTCTTTCACCCCATGGTTTGCGGACTTTGCAAATTACCATGCGCGTAACTTCATCATCAAGGGTATGACGACTCAAGAAGAACGAAAATTCTTTCGTGACGTAAAGTTCTACTTTTGGAACGACCCTTACTTGTTTCGAACTTGTGCGGATCAAATCATCCGACATTGTGTATTTGGCACCTAAGCTTCTAATATCCTTAGAGCTTGTCATGAGGGACCCACGGGTGGTCACCATGGTGCTAATCTCACGGCTAAGAAGGTGTTTGATGCCGGCTTCTTTTGGCCTACTATTTACCGAGATGCACAAGATCTTGTGAAGTCGTGTGACTCATGCCAACGACAAGGAAAAGCCTCACAAAAAGATGAAATGCCACAAAATATCATCCAAGTGTGTGAGATCTTTGACGTTTGGGGCATCGACTTTATGGGGCCGTTCCCATCATCTCGTGGTAATAAGTACATCCTTGTTGCGGTTGACTACCTATCTAAGTGGGTGGAAGCTAAGGCTTTGCCCACCAATGATGCTCGTGTGGTAGTCAAGTTTTTGAAAAGCTTGTTTTCTCGGTTTGGAACCCCTCGTGCGATCATAAGCGATCGTGGAACCCATTTTTGTAACGACCAATTCGAAAGGGTCCTAAGGAAATATGGGGTTACACATCGGCTTTCTACGGCTTATCACCCACAAACGAGTGGTCAAGTCGACGTTTCAAACCGAGAATTGAAGAGGATCTTGGAGAGATCCGTTGGGGAAAACCGACAATCTTGGTCGGATAAGTTGGACGATGCTTTATGGGCCTTTAGGACCGCTCATAAGACGCCCATTTGGTGTACTCCCTATAAGCTTGGGTATGGGAAAAATTGTCATTTGCCAATTGAATTGGAACACAAGGCTTATTGGGCCCTAAAGCATTGTAATGATGATATGGAGACCGCGGGAAAACACTGGAAGATGCAATTAAATGAATTGGATGAATTGAGGGACATTTCTTATGAAAATTCTTTGATTTATAAAGAAAAAACTAAAAAGTTACATGATTCTAAAATTAAAAACCGGGTTTTTAACATTGGGGATCAAGTTTTGCTTTTTAATTCTCGTTTGAAAATCTTTTCCGGTAAGTTGAAATCCCGTTGGTCCGGTCCATTCACCGTGACACAAGTTTTTACATATGGGACCATCGAGCTAGCTCAAAATGATGGCCCCAATTTCAAGGTGAATGGACATAGGTTGAAGCACTACTTTGGCAGGGAAGTTCCATCCTTGAACTACCTCGACCAAATCACCTTCCCCAATGGTAATTAGTGTTGAGGGGATCGAGTCGAGCTCATGACTCGGTAATCAAAAACGAGGTGCCTCGTGGGGGAGTCCCATGCTTATCCTATGTACATATTATCGCTTTCGAATGTAGTAACGTGTGGGGATTTGTGCCCTTACAACCTTTGTTCTGTGGTTGTTTGTGAATTGTGGATTTTAGATGATCATGATCTTCACGATTGGAGCGTCTCGTGTTCATTTTATGGGAGCATTCGATCGTTTGCTTTGAAGACTTTCTCAATATCCATGATATATCCTTTGATGTTCTAACCTTAGGTTTATAGCACACTTCATAAATGGCTTTAGATTTAAAGGTTACACCCTTTCCATGCTAGATTAGGCATTTGACTACGTCTCTAGTATGGGGGTGTTTGCACCCCTAGACTCAAAACATTGAGGACAATGTTTAACTTTAGTATGGGGGGTGAATAGATACTTGCCTCGCCAAACCTTCACGCTTTCCAAAGTTTATCTTTTTGTTTATCGTTTTGTTGCAAAATAAGGCTAAAAATGGCCAAATTTTAAATTTTTCTCATGTTTTATAAGTGTTTGAAGACACGAATGTAGGTTTTCTGATGGCGAGAATAAGAGTAATTTTTTACTCGACCGTGCGTGTTGAGCACTTAGCTTTGATTCCTTAACTTCACATTAGGCTAAGTCTCTTAAATGAGGACGAGAAATAATAGGGTTAAATATAAGTTACTATGCTAAACGTAGAGTACTCGTATTCTTTCAAAAACTCATGTGTTCTCGTTGTTTGCTTATTCTCCCTTCGCATGTAAATATTTTTTGCTTAATAAATATTGACTTAGCGGTATCGCCAGCGTCACGGTTTTGAAGTATTGGCACCCGAATAATCAAAAGCTTCACCCAATAATAAGATTTCAAGTGCTCACCTATATCAAGCAAACAATTTATAGCCCCACAAGGCCGAAAAATCTATGCAAAATTGAAAGTGAATCAAGCCTTAATCTTTGAAGCTTTAAAGATCCAAAATTCGCCTTAACGTGAGGATATACGTCTTTGGCTAATAAAACTATCGATGAGGTGGATAATAAAAGGCAAGGCAAGACCGAAGTCATAATAAAAGCTTCATGGCGAAGTTGAATAAAAGATGGAGGTAAACCAAAGATAATAAGGCCCTTCCGTTAGGGGGCGTATAAAAGTCTTGGTAATAAGTCTCATGTTCAAAACCGTTATAAAACCGTGTTTATCGATCCTTCTTGTTGACTTAATTTTTTGACATCGTTGTCTATTAGGAGGGGTTATTGATTTGATGGTCTTGGTTACACCGTTAGGACTCTATTTTTAGATCTAAATCTCTATTATCGCATAAGTCAAACAATGTATCCTCGTGAAACATTCAAGACAAAATAAAATATAAGAGATACAACTTAGGAAATTGGGAGGATAAGTACGTGATTAGGGCATATGAGTAGTGTTAGCATTACTAACTTATAATGACAATGATCTCGTCGCACGCTTGGCATGGAATTGGAGTGAAAATCGAGGACGATGAAATTATTTCTAACGAATCATTCACGTGTTCTTATTCTATGAACCTAAACGTCCAATTTTGCGATGAAAATCATACATTATGTCTAAAACGCAAGTAGTAGCAATAGTAGTAGTGTAGCTAGTTTATCGTTCAATAAAGTGAATAAAAATGAATTTTGGAGGTGCTACGATACTTTATTCTAGAATTGCGTGAGGGCACGGCAATGGTTTAGTATGGGGGAGTGATGAGACTGCTTTTATACATAGTCTCATCGTCCAAATAGGGCTTAAAATGCATTAAAAATCATCAAAATACCCATATATATGCTTGTGTTTGTTTCTTGTGTATTTTAGGTACGGATATTGAGAAAATGACAAAAGATCACAAGAATCATGCAAAAACAAACACGGGAAACGAAGCCGCACAATGAACCAAACCCTAATGAAGTTTTCCCAAGAAAAACCCTTGAATATTTGAAGAATTATGAAGAAGGGTCCTCCAATATGGAAGAATTGACACTTTATACCCTTGTATCTTCATAATTACAAGTTTAGTCCCTAAAGTTTGTCAATATTGTAAAAAGGGCCCTCCTCGTTGAAGAATTGGCAATTTTAGTCCTTCAACAAAACTAAAATGTCAATATTTATCCTCCTCAAAGTCAAACATACCAAGAAGGACTCCAAGTTACAAGAATTACAAATTTGGTCCTTTGAAAATCTCAAAATTACCAAAAGGACCCTTGACTTTGAAGATTTGGCAAAAATGGTCCCTCATCAAACATGATTTGACAATTTCAGTCCTCCACAATGTCAATCATACAAGTTTAGACCATTATCCTTGAAGAAAATACCAAACCAGTCCTTCAAGAATCACATAATGGCAAGAATTACCCCTGAATTCATTTTACAAAACTTTTTGGGGCAAAAGTGTGAAAAAGCAAAAGTTGATATGAAGGATTTAGGCGTTGATGGAGTTTTTAGCTGAAAAGACAAAGGGAAAAGAAAGGAGGGGCTAAACATGGCAGACATCAAAGATACCTTAACCAGTGAGGGGGTGACACGTGCCCCACTCACCAAAATCCACCAATCCCCTTCCACCATTCATCCACCTCATCTATCCCTCACAACGACTTAAACTAATTTGGGATTAGTTTATTTAAGTTGGCACCTAACACAAGTTTAAAAAAATAAATCAGATCAAAACCACCACTATTCACATGATGAACACGTTTGGGTATTCCTTAATTACCATGAATTAACCCATAAACTTTTCCAGAATAGTGATTAGGGTTCTAATAAACACAACCCAACTCATAAACTTGACGCCCCACCAACCAACAGCCCCACACAAGATTCCCCTGCTACACTTTGGGAGAAAATGACAAAAGTTGCCAGCCATCCAACGACCAAGCTTCTTGTTTCAAACTTAAGCACCTTTTTGAGCCTTTGATCAACTCCACATGCTTGCTACTTCACAAACGTCCAAGAATAACTCACATGTACTCAAGAAAATTCAAAACTGCAAGGGCAAAATGGGGACATCAAGCATTAGGGTTTTATGATTTTCTTTGCATTTCTAAAACCTTTGTAGCCTATATAAAGGCATTTAGGCTCTACATTTCAGCTGCTTTTGGTTTTTCCTTGTTCACAAACTTGTAAATCCTCTTTTCTGATTAATGAAATTGTGCTAAGTTTGTTGAAGAAAGACCAAGTGCCATCATTTATATCTGCTTATTATTTTTCTTAGTTTGATAATTTTAAATCTCAAAACCTATTTTTAAGGAGGGTGCAAAAGTTTGCATTTTTCCTTCAAGCTTGATATTTTGCTAAGTTCTTGTTCAAACCTTGGAATTCATGGGCTATAGGGCTGATCATAGCATCCTGATATTGTGTTATCAAGGTGTGGTGAGGCTTATAACTTGGGGATAATCAAGTGTGGGGTAACAAGGTTGCATCATCAAGGCTTTTCACTTTTCTGATTTTACTATTTTTGCTCTTAACTTTGTTGATTCTTAGCAGGGTTGTTTAAGGAAGCTTGTACTTGTTCTTGCTATTACATAAGCTCAAAATTCGTGGGTGTGGATGTACATCCATGAGGTTTGCATACTTAATCCCAAAATCTGCTTAAATCTTGAATTTTGGTGATATATGTGTGTGACTTGTGCTCTTGTGAATTTTGTGGCTTAATATTGCTTGAATCTGCTTATCTTAGCTGTTATTGTGTTAACTTGGGCTTGGGTGGTCTTAGAACTCACTTTTGATTTGAAAATTTTGATTTTGAAAACTTAAAGGGGTGTTTGGGATTACCTGTTTGAGTTCATAATTGGTTATTGTGTTGTTAGAAGGTTGTATTTGTGCTTGTTATCTGATATATACTTGGTTGAGAGTATTTTGCTGCAAGTTTTTGGACTTAAACCTTGAAATCAAACAATCTACTATATAATCTTTGTTATTGACTGTTTTGACCTAGGATCTTGGGAACACTTAGGGCGTATGCATGCTTAGGGCAAAAAGTGGTTCAAACAAAGTTATTTTAACCTGTTTGTGAGATTTGAGTGTTTGAATCTGGCTTGTTGGTCAATTGCATCAGCAAAAGTGAAAACTACATGTTCTTGTGTTCATCAGTAACTTTAAGTGCTTAAATCTTGCTTAAAACTTTGAACCATTGCATGAAACTTGTTTAGACTTGTTCATTTGAGTTTAATATAGCTTGTGTATGCATTTGGTTGAGTTTGGCTGGCTGAATTGTGCTCTAAGTGCTTATTGAACCTAATCTGCTTATTTGTTCAAGTCTGGGCTAGATCTGGTGCTTAATTGAATTAACTGTACAAATTGGCTTGTTGGATTGTTGATTTCTTTGTTTGTATTGACTCCTTATGATCCAATGATCATTTGGGTGCCTTGTTGAAACCTGAATATCCAAAAAAGTCACTAAAGACAAAAAGTCAAACAAGTCAAGCAGTGGGGAAAGTTCCCACTGCTCAACACCCAAAACTAGCCCCTGCTAGTGTTAATTTGTTCTCAGCTTATCAATAAGCTATTTTAGCTTATTCAGACCTGCAACAACTTATTTTTTGTGATAGATCTTCATTATTTGACCCATTTGATTAGAATGGAGCTTATTGGACTTTGACTTTGACTTTTTGCTTGAAAACCAACTTAATTGACTTTTTCATAAGTGCTTATTTGCTTTTTCCAGCTTATTGAGTCATCTTATTTGAAAACTTTTTGTTGATTTAGCTTATTTAAGCCATTTAAAAGCTTTAGAAAGTTGAATCAGCTATTGGGGTGGCCTAGAACTCAAAAACGACTATTTTGTCGTTTTCTGTAGATTGCTTATTGCATTTTCAGGCTTATTCCTTGGGCTTATTTCAAATTTCTTTTTACAGAAGTCTTATTTAGGAAAAAATAAGCTTGTGTGTCTAATTTTAGCTTATGTCATTAGCTTATAGCTTAATGGGCCAAAAAGCCCATTAAGAATAAGCTGTTTGGTATAAGCTTGCTTATTTCACATTTTCTGATTTTGGGCCTTTGGAAAAAGTTGTTTAAAATCAAATTTTAAGTCAAGTAGTGCTTTTTGGGCCATTTTACAAACTTTTTCTTATTGGGCCAAATTTGGCCCATTTAAGTAACTGTTTTGGGTTTAGCCTATTTTCTAAGCCCATTAAGGGTATTTAGGTAATTTCAAGTTCATTTCTGTGTTATTTAGGTTAAATCAAGCTAGTTTGCAAGTTTTAGAATTTTTTAGGATTTTTGGATTTTTATTAATATTTTAATATTATTTTATTATTAAAATTTAAAAGTCTAATTTTCTAAGTTTTATATTTTTCCTAAGTTCTAGACACTTAATTAGGAATTTTACAACTTTCCAAATATTTTTAGGATCTTTTAATTATTTTCTAGAATTATTTTAAATTTTTATAGCTTTTAATAGTTTTTAATTAACTAAAAATAGTTTTTAGTGGTTTTAAAATTTTGAAAAATACTTTTTAGCTTAATTAGGTTATTTTAAAGGTTTATAAACTTTAAGATCTTGATTTGGACTTTTTATTAGTTAATATTGATTTTTAGGGCTTTAATTAGCATTAAAAAGTTAATATTTAATTAATTAAAAGGTTTTAGCAAGTTTGGATTTTTTGTAAACCCTTAAAATATTTTAGTGGATTTTTAGTGATTTTTAGGAATTTTTAGGGTGAAATTTTTAAGTTTGGTGCTTTTTATGGTTTTACGTGAACGACTCTTTCGTCTTAGTGTAAATCGTCATCGTAACCGTCATTCTCTTCTTATCCCATTTCTATTTTCTTTCTCATAATGAATATAATCACATCACTATTCATTTCATTACACACACACCAAGCCTCCTTGAGAACGAACTCATTTTAGGGTCATAACTTGTGGTTTTCCTAAATCATTTGTTAACGCTTGCCCTATTTACATCCTTTTCCTAAAGGTGTGTAAAACCACTACATCAATGGCCTAAAGCTGAAGGGACGCCACGAGCAATCACTCCGCCGTGGGGAAGTCATAACACCAGTGCCTCTAGTGTTATGGTTATGGTACCTCCATAACTAGGTGAAACTTGTCATGCATGTATATGGCTTTAGGTATTCTAATTAAACATATGCAATCAAACATATAAACTTATACTATAGGAAAACAGTTGGCTGCATATGGGGAATCCTAATAAGGAAAGAATGTCCATACTGAAAGGACGGAGAATCCGTACCTTATGTCCAGTGAACGAAGAAGACGAACGGAAGAGAGTCCTACTTCGGTATCAATAATGCTACATAAATACATACGTGTATAAGTATCTGATTACTGAATACGTAACTGGTTTTATATCATGTCTTAGCTTGTTTTATATGTTCATGTCATGTTTTAATGTTTTTAGCTTTATACCGTGTTTATCGTATATTCTGTCTATTCTGATTAAGTTTTACTTGTATTTCATGTAGTATTATACTTGTTGTGTAATAATAAGTAACTTTCTAAAAATAGCAGGTTTCCTAAAATAGAAAGTTTCTAAAAATAGAAAGTTACCAAATATAGAAAGTTTCCGAAAATAGAAAGTTTCCAAAAATAAAAAGTTTCCAAAAATAGAAAGTTTCCAAAAATAGAAAGTTTCCAAAAATAGAATTACTGCTTAAAATAGATAAATTTCTAAAAATAAAAAGTTTCCATAAATAGATTAGCTGCCTTAAATAAATAAGTTTCTAAAAATAGAAAGTTTCCATAAATAGAAATAAGCTGGTTAATTAAGCTAATTATATAAGCTTAAGTGTTTTCTGATTATTATTCTAAGTCATGTGATTATAGAGTGTAGTTTATTAATTATTACATGTAAATTAAATAAACTATAGGTTAAAAGTATTTAATTAAATATAACATGATTTTAATTAAATAAAGGTAAAATACTTAGGTTAAAACATGTATTATTAACTATTGATAATATAACCTAAGTCATGTAAATTAATTAATTATAGTCATAGTTTTAAAATAATTAATTAATTACAAAGTCTTATTAAAGATAAATACTTAGGTTAAAATTCATGAACTAATAATTAAATTAACAACCTAAGTCATGTAAATTAAATTAATCATGTCATGTTTTTAATAATTTAATTTAAGTCTAATAAAAAACAACATACTTGTAAAAATCATAAACCTTGAAAAAAATAATTCATGAACCGGACCCGTGACTAAAAACCAAGAACCGGACCCGTAACCATCACCATACCCCGACCAAGGTCGGGTTTCCCTTGCCCCTTGCTGCTGCCGTGGGACCACCACCACCATACCAAGACCATATGGTCTCGGTGGTGTGTAATAAGCCAAGCCGATACCCCTTAAGGGCTCGGTTAGGCGTCGGCTACAACACAAACACCCCTAAACCCTTGTTTTGATTTAACCCATGATTATTAACATGTTTAAAATACTTGTTTTTAATTAGTTTAATTAAAAACATCATGATTTTATGTGATCTCATAAAACAAAACATAAAAAGAAAAGGGTTAAAAGTTATACCGAATACGTGGATCAAATAAGGATGAACACACACGAATCCTTGCAAATTTTCCAAGATCAAAATCAACCCGAACACCCTTTTTTGTGATCAAACCCGGCGGCCCAAAGGAGAGCAAAGAAAGAATTAGGGTTTTTGTTATTTTCTTGATTTTGTAAATAATGAACATGTTTTTCCCTAAATTCTTGTTTAGTAAAAGTTTGCATGGGCTAAGCCCTGTTCTTATGTATGCCTCGGGTAGGGGGCCCCACTTGGGGTAACCCGTACCTTTCTCGTGTCTAAATTTATTAGTGTGTTCTCGTGTTCGTAAATTACGTGTTCTAATTAATTATCGATCATGACTTAGTTATTCGTGTTCGTAATAAATATATATACGTAAATAATATTAGCTCGTGATTAATTTACGTTCATGATTTCATGTTCGCATGTTCGTGATTATAATTATTATTAGAATAATTATCGTGTGTTCATACGTAATAAATACTTATCGTGTTACAACACGTACGTAATACTTGTAATTTTTATTCATGAAACGTAAACGTGCTATAAAAGGAAAGTTCTAATCATGTACGTACGATCTAAAGGGTACTAATCATGGTAAAAGCATGCGGGTTTTACAATACTTGTATCCTCTGAGTAAGGACACATGGAAAACGTCATTAACGTGAGAAAGATGCGGAGGTAACGCTAAACGATATGATACTTCACCGACTCGCTCGATGATATTAAACGATCCGATGAATCGAGGACTGAGTTTTCCTTTGATTCCAAAACGTCTAACACCACGCGCCGGTGATACCTTAAGAAAGACATGATCTCCCACGTTGAAATGCAAATCCCAACGATGCTTGTCGGTATAACTCTTCTAACATGCACGAGTTCTTGTAATTTCGCCTTAGCTACAGCGACCTTCTCGTTGGTGAACTCTATGATCTATGGATCTTCAAGTGTTTGCTCACCAACCTGATCCCAACAGATTGGGGCGCGACACTTCCTACCATACAACATCTCAAACGGTGCACACTTGATGCTGGTGTGCCAACTGTTGTTGTATGAAAACTCTACCAAGAAAATGTAATCGTCCCAATATCCTGTCCATTCTAATGCACATGCTCGAAGCATGTCTTCTAATGTCTGAATGGTTCGCTCCGACTACCCATCTGTTTGAGGATGAAAAGACGTGCTAAGCTTAAGTTTGGTATCCCAAGCTTTCTATAGACTCCTCAAAAATCGCGAAGTAAACCGAGGATCTCTGTCCGAGATTATACTGGATGGAGCACCATGAAGTCTCATGATCTCCTTCTTATAAGTGTCAGCGAGTTTGCTAACTGGATCATCCTTGCGGATCGGTAAGAAATGAGCTGACTTGGTAAGTCGATCAACGATAACCCAAATTACATCATGCTTCCCCTTAATCTACCGAAGACTGGTAACAAAATCCATGGTAATCTTGTCCCACTTCCACTATGGAATGTCTAAATGTTGTAGTAGACCACTCGACCGCTGATGCTCGATCTTAACCTGCTGGCAGGTAAGACATTTGGAGACATAAGTACCAACATCCTTTTTCATACCACTACACCAAAAGTACTGCTTGATGTCGTGGTACATCTTGGTTGCACCAGGATGAATGGAGAATGGGGAGCTATGAGCTTCAGCCAATAACGCTTCCCTGAGAGTAAGATCATCAGGCACACAAAGTCTAGTGCCCTGCCATAAGATATTGTCGTCATCTAACCAAAACTCTGTATGCTGCTCTAAGTTCTAAATGATTGCCATTTCACCATCATCCTTCTGAGATTCCTTGATCCTAGAGAGTAACTCATGTTCCACTCTAAGATTAGCCCAGTACCCATGTTGTCCACATACCATGATCTCAATATCTAGTCGCTCCAAGTCTCGTATAATATCTTCCTCTATTTTAATGCAGTTGATCATACACGACTTCCTACTAAGAGCATATGCCACTACATTCGCCTTTCCGGGATGATACTGCAGGTTAATGTCATAATCCTTCAACAGCTCTAACCACCTTCTCTACCTCATGTTCAATTCACGTTTAGTGAAGATGTATTCAGACTCTTGTGATTTGTGAAGATATCACATGATTCACCATACAAGTAGTGCCTCCATATCTTTAGTGCAAACACGACTGCTGCAAGTTCCAAGTCATGCATAGGGTAGTTCTCCTCACAAGGCTTAAGGTGTCATGATGCGTAAGCAATCACTTTCCCATGTTGCATGAGAACACATCCAAGTCCCTTCCCGGAAGCATCACTATAGATTTGAAATCCACCTGTAGCAGATGGGAGAGTAAGAATCGGTGCAGATACCAGCCTCTGCTTTAGGTCTTCAAAGCTCTTCTCTCTTTCTTCAGTCCCGATGAATTTCTCCCCTTTCCGCATCAGTTTGGTCAATGGCAGTGCTAATCAGGAAAATTTCTCTACGAACCTACGGTAGCAACCAGCTAAGCCTAGGGAACTACAAACTTCAGTCGCTGATGTCGGTCTTGGCCACTTGGTAATAGCCTCAACCTTGTCAGGATCCATGGTTATTTCCTCTGCGGATACTATGTGGCCTAGGAACACCACCTTGTCTAACCATAATTTGTATTTGGAGAACTTGGCATACAGCTGCTTCTGGCAAAGTATCTGTAATATTGTACGAAGATGGTCTTCGTGTTCCTCCTTTGACTTAGAGCAAATCAGAATATCGTCAATGAAGACAATGACGAATTTGTCCAAAAACTCATGGAAGATACGGTTCATCAAATCCATGAAAACAGCTGGAGAATTGGTAATGCCAAATGGCATGACTAAAAATTCGTAATGTCCATAACGTGTACGGAAAGCAGTCTTGGCGATGTCCTACTCTTTAACCCGTAACTGATGATAGCCCGACCTCAGATCAATCTTAGAGAAATGTTTGGCCCCATAGAGTTGGTCAAACATGTTGGAAATACATTTTACGCATTTAGAAAGTCTCGATCACTCCAACAATGTAGTTATAGGCTCGTAGTTATGTTTAGTCTCATTTATTAAATAGCCCGACCCATGAGCATGTTCATGGGCCGGAAGCCCAAGTACATTAAGGACTTGGGGTATATAAACCTCTTTCCACCATGGAAAGAGGTGTTGGTTGTTTATTTCTTTCATTTCAATATACAAGTTTCTTTCACTTCTCTCTCTAACTTTCTCTCTCTAGAAAAACATCAACCCCCTTGTTTCACAAAGATTATCATTGTTCTACAATTGGTATCAAGAGCATGGGATGAGACATAGGTTTGTTTTTGTGTTGCGTATTGTTTTCTAAACAATTCGTAGAGTATAGGTTTGTTTTTGCCGAAATCTTCAAATTTTTTTGTGTTTGATCGTAGTTTAAAGTAGTGTAACTTAGGGATTCGTGTTTAAAAGTGTTCTTGGTATCTTGGTTTTCATTAAAACATCATCTTTCTTGGATCAAAAGTGCAAAAAAGTTTGTGTTATTCATTCCGAAATTTAAGCAGAAACCTCCATCGGAAAGTACAAGTGAAACGTGGGCTTCCATCGCAATAACCATTACCATCGGAAAGGGTTTGGTTCTACATTGCGATAGTTGGATTTCATTACTTATTCCGATCTGGACATTCCGATCGTACTTTGCGATCTAGGGTTCCGACGGGTATAAGGAAGGTTTTTAAGTCGTTACTCTGCTTAAATTTTGTCAGCTACTTTGCGATCTGAGCATTCCGATAGGCTTTGCGATCTGAGCATTCCGATAGACTTTGCGATATGTGCATTTCAACAACTTTGCATTGCGATCTAGGCATTCCGATACCATCATCATTCCGACAAGGTTACATTGCGATCTGAGCATTATGATCTGAATCATTCCGACAAGTACTTTGCGATCTGAATCATTTCGATAGCTTTGCATTACGATCTAAGCATTCCGATAGTAAGATTTTCCGATCTGGGTATTCCGACAGAAGGAACATTTCGACATAACTTGTTTTCAGATACTTAGTGGATTTTCTTCTATTTGGCATTTAATTTGGTAATTTGGAAAAGTTCAAAAGCAAACACTCAACAAGATAACAATATCTTTTAGTTAACAACACAAAAAACTCATAACCTTATTTCATTGTTCGATCATCTTTGTTAATATTTTTTCAAGGGATCAAAAAATGAATTCACATTCATTTATGCCAACTATGACTTCACTCACCGATATATCGATCATTTCGGGTACCGATACTCGCCCGCCTTTGCTCATCAAAGATCTATTTGAAGCATGGCAAGGCCGTATGAGAACATATATTATGGGCAAACAAAATGGTCGACTTATGCTCAATCAATTGATAAAGGACCATTAGATTGGGGAGAGGTTACCGTCAACAATGTGACAAGACCAAGGGAGTATCATGAGTTAACCGATGCCAATAAAATCATCGCAGATGCAGATGAAAGGGCTGTTCAGACAATTCTTCAAGCCCTTCCACCCGATATCTTTCGAATGGTGAGTGAACATACAGTAGCAAAGAATCTTTGGGATCGACTTGCGGTTTTGCTACAAGGGACATCTCTCACAAAGCAAGAACGAGAGTGTCAACTGTATGATTTGTTTGATCGGTTCACATACCTTCCAGGGGAGACACTTCATGATTTTTATTGGCGTTTTACCACTTTGATGAATGACATGAATGTCTATAATCTAAGGATTGAACAGTTTCAGTTAAACACCAAGTTTTTGAACACACTACCCCCTGAATGGAGTCAATATCTGACTGATGTCAAAATGATTCGTGATCTACACAAGTCCAATTTAGATCAACTCTATGCTTTCTTACAACAACATGAGAAGCATGTGATCCAAAACCGAATTTCTCAAGGACCTTATCATGAACCAATGGCATTATTGGCAAACCATCCTACACAGTCATACCACAACTCCCAACTTGCTTTAGGAAACAAATCTTCATATCAACCTGTGTATCAAACACCAAGCTTTCAACAGTACTCGATTCTGCCACCGCCGCCAACATCTTATCACCAACCAGCAACATCATCATCACAAGGAGATTCACACCCATCACCTTATGCTTCACACCAGTATTCACCGTATCAACCTCCCACTAACCTTGCTAGTACCTATCAACAACTCGAGGCTCCTCAACCTCATTACTCACATCAAGTAAATGCTCCAACCAATCAGTTTGTTGCTCAACCAGCATCAGCATTGTACTGTGAAGATGACATCACTGTCCCTGAATTTAGACAAGGAGATAGCACTACTGAAATCCTTGCTCTGATGTCTGCATATTTAAGTCAAACTTTGAACAAACGAGGTTACCGAGGTTCAGCAACAACTAACAATCAGTTAAGGAACTCGTCTAACTCTCGACAACAGGCAACAATTCAGGACGGAAGGGTCATGGTGCAACCACTTCAAGGAAGATCAAATTCGTCTACTGCTGGTGCACGTTCATCCAATACTACTGCTACACGGGCTAACATCACTGGTAAAATGAAGGTGGTTATTTGCTACAACTACAAAGGGGAAGGACACATGGCCCGAGAATGCAAGCAGCCTAAGAAGAGAAGGGACGACACATGGTTTAAGGAGAAGATTTACCTGGTGAATGCTCAAGCCCAAGGTCATGAGCTTGATGAAGAAGAATTGGCATTCCTTGCAGATCCGGGAGTAGCGGAAACTGATGGTCTCTTAACAGTCATCACCAACAATGCTGCATATCAGTGTGATGATTTGGATGCATATGACTCTGATTGTGATGATCTTAACACCGCCAAAGCAGCTATGATGGCAAACCTTTCACTCTATGGAGCTGATACCATTTCTGAGGTACCAAATACTGCTACAGATACTAGCATTGTACCTTATCAAGTTGAGAAAATGTCTGAGTATTCGAAACAGCCTTCGGTGGTTAGTAATTCAATCGACGAGACAAACAATGATAGCAATAACATTGCAAGTCCTCAGACTTTGAGTGAACCACAACCGGGAGCTCTTAGACTATTAATTCGTCTGCTCAACCTGATTTGGTTAGGGTCCTGGCATCGTTGCTTAGCAGAATGAATAGTACGATCCTTGAAACCCTTAATGCTAATCAGACTTTATCTGCCGAGCTTGCTTTGCATAAGGACAAGGTTAAAACCTTGGAAATGACTCATGTGTCCACTACCTTAACCAATCCTGAATTTGATAGGTTTAGGAAAGTTCAAATGGACAATCTACTAGAAATTGAAAGTTTAAGAGCAAATCTTTCGAATGAGCTTAAAGAAAAAGAGTCATTCGTTACTAATTTTCAACAACTTCAAACGGATTTTGAAATTCTTGAGTCCAAACAGCTTGAAATGGAAATTAAGACGTCTGAAAGAATAAAAGAAACGGAAATTAATCTTTTAAAACAATATGCTGCTTCACATCTAGTACACTTGTTTCATGCATCATTTAAAGAGTTCAATCTATCACGTCTTATAGACTTACCACCTAACCCGGGGTATGCAAAGCAAGCGCTTAACCACAACCCACGACTTTATGATGCAACAAAGTTAGGATTGGTATTAGATCTGATAGTGTTCTCAAGTGATTCTATGACACCATATGATGAAAAGCAGTTAAAATTACTTTCTACATATCCTGAACATGATTATGCTTCAATGAATGCAAAAAATGCCACAATAGATCTTAGAATTCGTTTTAATATGAAAAAGAGAACTCTCCAAACATCCACTTTCATGCCGACTAGAGAATGCCTTAGTATAATTCCTACACTTGTCAACTCGGACAAACAAAGGAAATTCCTAAGAATCTTCCCCCGGTTAGTACGGTATAGCTCAGCTTGGAAGAGATTGGACAATACCTTACCGATTTTGACAAGGTCATCTTGGAATGTACGACTTCAACGGCTCAAACCGCTAGAGAATGGGCGTTCGAACACATGAAAACGGTGTTTGAAGAAGCTATCGTTCCGTTTGTGGACCATATTAAACAAGGAGTCTATGATCTAGCGTGTAATTTAAGCTTTGAAATTGGTGAAGTTCAAAAAGTTTTCAATAAAATGGATGATGCTTATGAACAACACTTAATTGAAAAGGAAAAGATTTTATGAGAATATGACCGCTTTTTAGAACATATGGTGTCTCTCGAAGTGATGCAAGTTGTTACTGTTGAATATACTCATGAAATTTCATCTACTGTGAATATTTGTGATGATGTGCATGAATCTGTGAAAACTGTTGAAAATGTGAATACTGTAGAAAATCATTCTTGTCATGAATCCAACGCTGAATTTTTAAAGCTTCAAGATTCGTATAATACACTTTCAAAAAGTTTTAACGAGCTTCAACAACATTCTATATCTCTTGAAATTGAGAATCAATCTAAAAATGAAACTCTTTCAAAACTAAATGATGGTGGAAACTCCGTTGAGACAAGTGACAAGATGATTCAGATGGTTCGGAATTTAGAAGAAGAGACGATGAGACTTAAGAGAGAATTACTAGAAACAAAAACGGAACTAGAGGCTGCAGAGACTAAGAATCATGTCCTAGAAAATAGAATTAATTCTATACTAGGAGAGCGTGAACAAGTAAGGCAGGGAGACTCACAAATTTCTGGTTCAATAGAAGAACACCTCGCGTTTAATGCGACAGAGCAAAAGTCTTTAATTGACAATCTGAACAAGAAATGTGAGGAAAGATCTGACCTAAAAATTCAGCTCATAGACAAAAACATGGTTTTGGCCGAGTTAAAGGAGACACTTCTTCTCACCCGACAAGAAGTTGTTAATAACTTAGCTACCAACTCTGCACCGTCCTCTAGTGCTCCAACAACCAATTCAGTAGTGCTTTATAAGAACCCGCTCCATAAGAAAAACCCGGTTACCTACGATCATTATATGAGGAATGCAACTAAGCATGTAGATCTTGTTAGGGATATTTTAGATGATTTGTATGCGTTAGATCCCTCAAGCAGTTACTACTATTCAGCTCATGAATATATTAAGCGTGTTCAATATTGCTTAGCATATTTGCAATACATAGGAAAACCGGGTTCTGCACTACTCACTAATCGACCCATTGCTGTAACTCCATTCAATAAGACCCCAGGAGCAAAACCGTCATTGGCACCATCAAGCAAGGCTAAGTCAAAATCTGTAACTAATGTTCCCTTGGATTATACAGGAGTAACTGTGTCCACTAAGGCTAAAGGATCTCAAGACAAGAAAGATAGGATCAAGCCTTCCACTAATAGGACTGAGAAGAAGAAAGTAGAAGTGCACCCTAGGAACGTTATTTCAGTTTTAAATAAAAAGAATCATGTAGCTAAGACAAAAGGTTCTCTTTATGAGTGGAAACCTAAGCAAAATGTGAATTCTAATGCGAAATGTTGGAATTGTAATGAATGCATGTTTTCTCAGCGTCATGATTTATGCCTTGTTGATCACGTGAATGAAATGTATGCTATTAAGCATAATCTTGAATGGATTCCAACATGGAATAAATTTACCCAAGTTGGGTGGCAATGGAAACCCACTGGTAGGACCTTTACTGCAAATGGAACTAAGTGCCCTTTAACTAGGATCACATCCACGGAAGTTGGGTCTAAGCGTCCTTTAAATAGGAACACTAGCACTAAGAAATGGAAAAAGCGCCCTTTAACTAGGTCTGCCCCCACTACTGTGCCTACCAGTGGTAATGTCCCCAGTCAAAAAGTACCTCAGAATACTAGACAACTAGAATCTAAACCAACCACTAGTAAGAAAATCTAGAAACCTAAAGTTTCGTCTGATAGCAAATCTAAGATAACTGTATCTGTACCTGCTAACTCAGAAGAACAATTAGAATCCGATACATCGTCTGTGTTTGGTAATATTTTCAGGTCGTCCAAATTATTCTTTGGTATTTGGACTCGGGGTGCTCCAAACATATGACTGGAGACCGCTCGATGCTTAGAAATTTCTTCTACAAGTTTCTAGGAACGGTTAAATTCGGCAACGACCATATTGCAAAGATTATAGGTTATGGTGAATACCAAATTGGGAATGTCACGATTTCAAGCGTTTATTATGTGGAAGGACTTGGTCACAATCTATTCTCAGTAGGACAATTCTGCGATTCTAACCTTGAAGTGGCCTTTCGACAACATACTTGCTTCATTCGCGATCTTGCAGGAAATGATTTGTTAAAGGGTTCTCGAGGGGATAATCTCTACACTTTTTCTATTCAAAACATGATGGCCGCTGATGAGACTGCTTTTATACATGGTCTCATCGTCCAAATCGGCCTTAAAATGCATTAAATATCATAAAATATGCCAAATATATGCTCGTGTTTGTTACTTGTGTATTTTTAGGTACGGATATTGAGGAATTGGCAAAAGATCACAAGAATCATTCAAAAACGAACACGGGAAACAAAGTCGCACAATGAACCGGGCCCAAGTTGGAATTTTGCAAAATGACCCTTGAAGTTTGAAGAATTGGCAAGAATGGCCCCTCATCTTTGAAGAACTTGTCACAATTGACCCTCCAAATATCAATTGTACAAGTGTGGTCCTTTATGTTTGAAGATATTACAAGTTCAGTCCTTGGAGAATCAAGAATATACATTTAAAACCCTTGGAAAAGTTTTTTGAAGTATTTGTGCCACTTTTGACAACTTGTCCAAAGTTGTTATGTGCAAACTAGGCGCTGATGGGTTATTTTTACAAAGTGCAAAGAAAGTGAATACTTGGGGACTGTTTCTGCCAAACCACCAAACTTTTCCACCCACTCAGCTTGTGACACCTCAGCCCTGCCCACCCATTAACCCATATACCCTACCCATATCCTACCCAAACCCGTCCACAAGCCCAACCCCGTTTTATTTAAATACCAGTCAAATGGTCAACATGACCTTTCCCACTAAACAAGGGATTTGAATTTCCCTAAAACCTTTTTAGATTAAACACTAAACCTGCTAAACCTTTTTACCCATAAACCCTAATTATGAATATCACTCAAATCAAAGGGTTATGTTTTGATTAAGTGCAGATTATTAATTAACCCTCACCTCACCCTAACCCACCTCCTAACCACCCCACCAACACACCCATGTGAGCAGTAGGGACCTCCCCTGCTGCGTCACTTTCACCCAAAACCCAATACCCCGACAAAATCAACGATTGTAACCAACTCCTTGCTCCCAAAGCTTTATTGGACGTCTATGATCAAGTATATCCAACTGGCACATCACTCTCATTCACATGGGACGATTTTGACCAATTTGAAGATTGAAGACTCAAGGGCCTTTTTGGCATTTCAGCAACTAGGGTTTTAAGCATTCTAGATTGTTCTTTTCATTGTATAAATAGAGTCGACCTGTGACTCTATTCCTTGTTCCAGTTTTAGCCAATTCTACTGTAATTCCTTTTTTTATAAAAATTAAAGTTGGTATTTGTTAAAGATAGCAAGTGTAATTCCTTTTAGTTTGTTTTAAAAAAGTTGGTGAATGATTGAGCTAATTCTGAGTTCCACTTATATTGGTGAAATTAATTTTGTTTTTCAAAATTTTTTCAAGGTTTTCTGAGTTGAGATTTTTTGGTGAAAAATCTGTTTCAAAGTTTGGATTTTTAGGGTATTAATTAGTTTGAAGTGAAGTTTGTTCAAAGGAAACATATTGAAAAGATTTTGAAAAGAATTTAAGAAAGTGAAAGAAAAACAGAATTTACATATCTTGTGCTTGTTTTTCTTTTTCATTTTCTTTGGCAGGTTTGGAGATTGTTTTTGATCAAGGTTTCTGCATACACCCGAGTGTATTGGAGGTGGATTAGCATCCACAAGGGACTTGGATGTAAGTCTCTTGGGTAAAAAGTTCTTCCCTTTTTTTTTCTTAGTTAATTTGAAGTTTTATGAGAATTTTGTGCAAAGTTGCTTAAGTGTTGTTTAGATGGTTTGAAATTGATCAAGTAGTGATTGTATGCATGTTAGATGATTAGAGAATCAGTTTGAGTGAGTTTTTAAAAGAGTTTGTTTGAAAAAAGTTGTATTTCAATCTTTAAAGGGGTGTTTGGATACGATTTTTAATTGAAAATTGGTGACAGGTTTGAGATTAAAAACGTGTTATAGCCACTTAATAGGGTTGAGATAGGTTTTATGCTAGATTTAGTTTAGTTTGGAACAAGTTTTGAAGCAAGTGCAAGTAAAAGATTGGAAAAGTATAGCTCAAATCTGCTCAACCACTTTTTCTGCTTATTTTTGTTGAAATTTGTTCCAAGATCTTGAAATCTGTGAGGAGTTAGGTTAATATAGGATTTTTGTTTGTTTGTATGCAAGTTAGGGAGTTGGTGTACAAAATATGGGAGTTTGAAACTCATTGGAATGCTTGTAATCTGCTAAGAATACCACCAGACCTTAAAAAAGACCTCAGCAACTTGATTGTGTGCATTTGTGTGGATTTGGCCTTGGATAGTGCTTGTTTTCTGCTTGTTGTGACTCCCTATACTCCAAAGAGTATAGGGGTGCCTTTGTCATCCAAAAACTCCCATAAACAACACACAAGCCAAGTCCTCTTGGCTTTTTGCATCTGTGAAGATAACAGAAAGAACACAAGAAACCTGCTTGTGTTCTAAAAATTGAAACTGGCACGTTTTGTTTAATCTGTATTAATCTTGGGTTAAAAAGGGTGAAATTGGTTTGTGCTATTAAGCTATAAGAGTGCACTGTTTGTGTTTTAAAAGAGAAAAAAAAAAAGAAAATAAAAATTAAAAACTTCACCCTGCCTGGACTCGAACCCCCGACCTGCAGCTCAGGAGTAAGGGGTTCTACCAGTGATCTAGATGAGTTTTTACGTTAAGGGTTCATTTCTTTAGCTATTTAACCTCTTAACCATCTTAGCTTATTTAATAAAGCCGTAGCCTTTTGGCTTATTTTCAGCTTATTTATTAAGCTTATTGGGCATAGCTTATTTTTCCTAGGACTTAATATAGTTTTTAGACTTTTCTGTTTTAAAATATTATTTTTCCCTTTATTAAATTATTTATTAGAATTATTTTTAGTTTTATTTTTAGAAAGTAATTAAAAAATAGTAAACAGTAATTAAAAAATCCAAAAAAATAGTTTTTAGGTTTTAATTAAGTTATTTGAGGTTTACATTCAAAAAAAGTTTTCAAAAACTTTAATTTTTAATTTTATTTGATTTTAGGTTTTTTATTAAACTTTAAAAATTTATATAAAATTATAAAAAAGGTTTTAGGAACTTTGATTTGCATTTTCTTCTTAGTTAGAATATTTAGGATTTTTGAGAATTTTTTAGAATTTATTTAAGAACTTTTTATTTTTTTTGATTATTTTAATATTATTTTATTATTAAAAATAAAAAGTTTTATTTTTAACTTTTTTTCATTTTTCCTAGATTCTAGACATTAAATTAGGAACTTTTTCACTTTCCAATTAATTTTTAGGCTTTTCATTTATTTTCTAGAATTAATTTAAGATTTAATAGATTTTAATAGTTTTTAGGAGTTTAAAAATAGTTAAATTTGGTTTTAAAATTTTTAAAAATAGTTTTTAGCTTAATTAGGTCATTTTTGAGGTTTACAAACTATTAAATCTTGTTTAGGGCTTTTTAATATTTAAAAGTGATTTTTAGGGCTTTAATTAGCATTAAAAAGTCATTATTAAATTAATTAAAAGGTTTTGGCAAGTTTGGATTTTTTGTAAACTCTTAGAATTTTATTGTGGATTTTTAGTAATTTTTAGGAATTTTTAGGTTAAAATTTTAAATTTTGTCGTTTTTACGTTTCTACGTCTTAACTTTCTAATAGTGTTTTTGCCTATTTTTCTATTTTTTTCGTCTTCGTCATTTTCTCTTCTCCTTTCTTCTCATTAATAATCAAAAGCAAAACAATCATTCATTACACAACACACTAGCCTCCTCGAGAGAACGATTCCCATTAAGGGTCATAACTTGTGGTTTTCCTAAATCACTCGTTAACGCTTACCACTATTTTACCTTCCTTTTCCTAAAGGGGTAAAAAAATACAACTATCATTTTGGGGCCGCTGCCGGGGAGGCGTGTTGTGTTTTGATTGAACATTGTTGTTTTTCTATATTAGCCATAATAGTAATTGTATTAATAGCACTCTATTAATACGTATTATCGTTTTTCGGTTTTTGTGTGAATATTATTACTATATTGTATACGTAGAACAATAAATACACAAGTACTCCAAATACGTGAGCAATCACAACCTTGATTCGGGATTTCATCACTCGATCATTGTATTCGAATCTCAAACCAAAGAAAAAAGGCAAAAATAGATAAATACTTTCGTGAAGCTTAATCTTGATAATACAAACTATAAGGTGGGTATAAGGCGGTTGTATTTCACAACCTAAAGGAAAAAGGCTCTTAAGTGCTTCGCGCCGCCTCGTTTCCTCCGCTTGCTTGTGAGTATTTGATTTTGAGAGTGAATCGAGGGTTTTGCCGCCCAAAGTATTACTACATATCATATATATTTTCTTGGTTTCATTTGATTAAACCCTCTTGAACGATTTGGTGTTCCACCATCGTTCTAAAGTCATCGAAGGCGTTCACTCCACGTGTTCGTTTTCATTCCTTGAGGCTTCGTTAATCAAGAGATTTGATTAGTGAGGAGATTTGTGGACTTTTTGTCTACTTAATACATTCACCAATTTCCAAAAGGTTAATACAATCAAAAACCACAAAAAAAAAATTGAAAAAACACAAAATACCAAAAAGAATCTTCTTTGCTCGTCTCCACGTTGTACGTGACGTTTATGCTCACTCGTAATCAAGCAAAACGTGCACGTAGACGAAAGAACAAAACTCCCACTCCAACTCATTCTAGTGAGGAGTCTCCTATTGACGAACCCATTGTACGAGAAGAACCAACCATGGCGAATCGAACTATGATGGAGTTACTTCAAGCACCCACCGAGGGTTATGGAGAAGCGATTGTGATTTCCGCAATCCTTGCGGAGAATTTTGAGGTGAAAACGGGTTTGTTGTCGATGATCCAAAACAACAAATTCCGTGGTGATGAGAAGGACAATCCCCACAACCATATCCGCCAATTTAATCGTCTTACCGCCACGTGCAAGTTTAAGGATGTCTCGAATGACTCGATTAAGATGATGCTTTTTCCGTATTCCTTAGCGGCGCCCGCTAAAATTTGGTTAGAGAAAGAGCCACCCAATTCTATATTGACGTGGAAGGATCTCGTTTCGAAATTTGTGAACCAATTTTTTCCGCCCTCTAAGACTACGCATTTGAAAAATGAGATTTCTAAGTTTTCACAAGAATCAGATGAAAGTTTTTCTACGGCTTGGAATAGGTTTAAGGAGATGTTACATGAATGTCCTCATCACGGTTTTTCCGATTTGCACCAAATCGACACGTTTTACAATGGACTTAACGATCATGAAAGAGATTATTTAAATGCCGCCGCGGGTGGTAATTTTTTGTGTAAAACGGTTGAAGAAGCTTTGGTCATAATCGAGAATAGGTCTAAGGTTTATAGCCCTCTTCACACACCGAGTGTTGCCAAAAGGGGCTCATCATCGTCTCAAAGTATCAATGCATTACATGATGAGGCAAATGAAGAAAACCGATTTTTCGATAGATTTGCTAACCTTATGTCCCATTGGAAGGCTCAAGAAGCTTCCAATTCTGCTTCGGTTAAAGCGGTTTCTAAAAGTTGTTTGTCGTGTGGGGGAGCTCATGATCTTTCTAAGTGCATTACCGCGGATGGTAACACTTCGAATGCTTTTGTAGCCACGGGAACTTACAACCAAATCGGTCAAGGTTCTCGTTCAAATCAAGCTCCACCCAATCAAAATGCTAATAATTATCGCAACAACAACCAAGGTGGAAATTACCAAGGAAATCAAAGAAATTATAACAAAGGTAATTACCAAAGTGGAAATGGGCAAATTTCAAACCAAAACCAAAACCGTGATTTTCAAACTAATGCCCAAGGTTTTCAAAATGATCACACCAAAAATCTTCAAGGAGAGTTTTTGAATTATGCTAAGGCTAATGATGCTAAGTTTGACAATATGCAACGTGAAATGGTTAGCTTAAGATCCGAGTTGAAAAACGAGCTTAAGAACGAACTTGCTAATGAACTTAAAACTCATGCTAATAAAATGGAAGGAAATGTCACACGACTCAAACAAAATCAACAAAAAATGGAGCAAGGACAACATGAGATTAAGCAAGAATTGTTAAAAGCGGATGCTAGGCAATCTAAGTTTGAAGACCGTATGGCTAAAATGTTTGAAGCTATCATGTGTAAGCCCTCTTCTTCGGGTGGTCTTCCTAGTGATACCATCGTGAACCCGAAAGGAGAATTGAAGGTTATTACTACTCGTAGTGGTAAAACTTTCAAAGAACCCATTTCTCGTCCAAGTACTTCTATGGAGAAGGAAAAAGAGAAAGAACCCGAGGTTGTGGTTGAAAAGGAGCACATTCAAAGCCCACGAAGTACCGCTCAATCCACACATACGGTTGAACCTACACCAATCATGGAACCCGAGATTCCAAGGCCGATGCCTATGCCTACTTTGCCCCAACCCACACCACCTTTACCCTACCCTTCAAAAGGAGACAAGGAAAAGGCACAAGAACGAAATAATTACCAATTTGAACTTTTTATGAAAATGTTTCGTGACTTGCATTTTAATATAAGTTTTGCCGACGCCTTAGTCATGATGCCTCGATTTGCCGCGAACTTCAAAAGTATGTTAAACAACAAAGAGAAATTGCAAAAATCGTCTAGTTGTTCATCGGTTTTTCTAAGCCGCATACCTCAAAAAGTCGGTGATCCTGGAAAGTTTTTAATCCCATGTGCTATCCAAGACATGGAAGAATGCTACGCCTTGGCCGATCTTGGTGCTAGTATTAATTTGATGCCTCTTGAGATTTTTAAATCGCTCAATCTTCCAAATCTCACTCCTTCAAGAATGTCAATCGAAATGGCCGATCATTCTACGATTCTAGCTTGTGGAGTTGTCGAGGACTTCTTCGTGAAAGTTGGGAAGTTCTACTATCCTGTAGACTTCATTGTTGTTGACATTCCCATCGATCCTAAAGTTCCGTTAATTTTAGGTCGATCTTTTTTGGATACCTCGAGAGCACTTATCGATGTGCATGCAAGAAAAATCACTCTTCGTTTCAATGAGGAAGAACTCGTCATTAATGCAACCCAAAACTCCACTCTATCTCATGTGTATTCGATCACATCTTTGTACAATGTCAATCCCATCAAAAACATTTGTCAAAAGATTTCAAATAGAGTTTTAGGAGTTGTTGAGAAAAATGAAGTTCGGTCCCCTCCGCCGGTGGAGGTTAAGAGTGTTAAGCCTATGATTCCAATCTCGAGTGATTCTTCGGATGATGAATACGTTAATCCCGATGGGGAGGTTTTCTTTGTTGACAAAAGATTTGAAAACTTGCCACCACCTAAACCAAAAAGATTTCAAAATGTGAGAATTTTTAGTGTGACTAACATTGTTTTAGATACACCAAATATTTTTGACATAATTAAATCGGGTTTTCACGAGGAGAGTGTAAAAGATGAAAAAGGAAAAGATTTTAACTTGAATTTAAAAGATTTTTCTACTATTCTAACTTCGTCATCACCGCGTTTATTGAGTACTACAAGCTCGTCTACTCCTTTTGACGATGCTTTGTGTGGACTTAGTGTGGGGGAAGCCCCTTATGTTCCCTTCCCTTTCTCCACCGAGGACGAGATATTTGATCCTGGAATTGCTTATATAGGGAAATCTCGGTCTTCCACCGATGCAATAAATGGAAAATCTTTTCATTTGATTGGTGCGAGTCTACCTCGAGTAGCTCAATGTTTTGCCTTACCCATTGTCCCACCCTTCTATTTCTTCTCTCCTATTTTCTTCTACCCCATTGGGGTTTGTGTTGGAGTAGCGTTGTTTCGTCTTTCATCCGAAAACGAAGACGCTATCTTTGACCCCGGTATACGTTTATCGGGTTTTTAAAGTACTCCACGTGCTTTTGGGCCTTGTTCATCATGTAAGCCCCACCAAAAATTGACCATACCATGATTATCCCTAAATGATCACATTTATGGGGATTCGAGTCGAGCTTTTGACTCGGTTATCAAAAACAAGGTGCCTCGTGGGGGAGACCCATGCTTATCCATGTACATATTATTGCTTTCTAATTAGTTTAATGTGAGGGGATTTGTGCCCTTCCAACCTTTGTTCCATGGTTGTTTGTGCATTGTGGTTTTTAGATCATGATCTTCACGATTGGAGCCCCTCGTGTTCGTTTTATGGGAGCACTCGATCGTTTGCTTTGGAGGCCCTTCCCAATATCCATATGATATATCCTTTTATGTTCTAACCTTAGGTTTTTAGCACACTTCATAAACGGCTATTGATTTAATGGTTTTACCCTTTCCATGCTAGATTAGGCATTCGACTACGTCTCTAGTATGGGGGTGTTTGCACCCCTAGACTCGAAACATTGAGGACAATGTTTAACTTTAGTATGGGGGGGTGAATAGATACTTTGCCTTACCAAACCTTCACGCTTTCCAAAGTTTATCATTTTGTTTATCGTTTTGTTGCAAAATAAGGCTAAAAATGGCCAAATTTTAAAAATTTTCTCAGTTTTCATAAGTGTTTGAAGACACGAATGTAGATTTTCCGATGGCGAGAATAAGAGTAATTTTTGACTCGACCGTGCGTGTTGAGCACTTAGCTTTGATTCCTTAACTACACATTAGGCTAAGTCTCTTAAATGAGGACGAGAAATGATAGAGTTAATTATAAGTTACTATGCTAAACGTAGAGTACTCGTATTCTTTCAAAAACTCATGTGTTCTCGTTGTTTGCTTATTCTCCCTTCGCTTGTAAATATTTTTTGCTTAATAAATATTGACTTAGCGGTTTAGTTAGGATTGTTGGGTTTCTAGTCTTTTCTAGTAGCTTCCGTGTAATTAAATTGGGAAGACATTAAGGTATCGCCAGCGTCACGGTTTTGAAGTATTGGCACCCGAATAATCGAAAGCTTCACCCAATAATAAGATTTCATGTGCTCACCTAAATCAAGCAAAAATTTGAAGCTCACAAGGCCGAAAAATCTATGCAAAATTGAAAGTGAATCAAGCCTTAATCTTCGAAGCTTTAAAGATCCAAAATTCGCTTTAGCGTGAGGATATACGTCTTTGGCTAATAAAACCACCGATGAGGCGGATAATAAAAGGCAAGGCAAGACCGAAGTCATAATAAAAGCTTCATGGCGAAGTTGAATAAAAGATGGAGGTAAACCAAAGATAATAAGGCCCTTCCGTTAGGGGGCGTATAAAAGTCTTGGTAATAAGTCTCATGTTCAAAACCGTTATAAAACCGTGTTTATCGATTCTTCTTGTCAACTTAATTTTTTAACATCGTTGTCTATTAGGAGGGGTTATTGATTTGATGGTCTTAGTTACACCGTTAGGACTCTATTTTTAGACCTAAATCTATTATCGCATAAGTCAATGATGTATCCTCGTGATCATTAAGACAAAATAAAATATAAGAGATACAACTTAGGAATAATGGGAGAATAAGTACGTGATTAGGGCTATGAGTAGTGTTAGCATTACTAACTTATAATGACAATGATCTCGTTGCACGCTTGGCATGGAATTAAGGTGAAAATCGAGGACGACGAAATTATTTCTAACGAAGCATTCACGTGTTCTTATTCTATGAACCTAAACGTCCCATTTTGCGATGAAAATCATACATTATGTCCAAAACGCAAGTAGTAGTAATGGTCGTAGAATAGCTAGTTTATCATTTCAATAAAGTGAATAAAAATAAATTTTGGAGATGCTTTGATACTTTATTCTAGCATTGCGTGAGTGCACGACAATGGTTTAGTATGGGGGAGTGATGAGACTGCTTTTATACATGGTCTCATCGTCCAAATCGGCCTTAAAATGCATTAAATATCATAAAATATGCCAAATATATGCTCGTGTTTGTTACTTGTGTATTTTTAGGTACGGATATTGAGGAATTGGCAAAAGATCACAAGAATCATTCAAAAACGAACACGGGAAACGAAGTCGCACAATGAACCGGGCCCAAGTTGGAATTTTGAAAAATGACCCTTAAAGTTTGAAGAATTGGCAAGAATGGCCCCTCATCTTTGAAGAACTTGTCACAATTGACCCTCCAAATATCAATTGTACAAGTGTGGTCCTTTATGTTTGAAGATATTACAAGTTCAGTCCTTGGAGAATCAAGAATATACATTTAAAACCCTTGGAAAAGTTTTTTGAAGTATTTGTGCCACTTTTGACAACTTGTCCAAAGTTGTTATGTGCAAACTAGGCGCTGATGGGTTATTTTTACAAAGTGCAAAGAAAGTGAATACTTGGGGACTGTTTCTGCCAAACCACCAAACTTTTCCACCCACTCAGCTTGTGACACCTCAGCCCTGCCCACCCATTAACCCATATACCCTACCCATATCCTACCCAAACCCTTCCACAAGCCCAACCCCGTTTTATTTAAATACCAGTCAAATGGTCAACATGACCTTTCCCACTAAACAAGGGATTTGAATTTCCCTAAAACCTTTTTAGATTAAACACTAAACCTACTAAACCTTTTTACCCATAAACCCTAATTATGAATATCACTCAAATCAAAGGGTTATGTTTTGATTAAGTGCAGATTATTAATTAACCCTCACCTCACCCTAACCCACCTCCTAACCACCCCACCAACACACCCATGTGAGCAGTAGGGACCTCCCCTGCTGCGTCACTTTCACCCAAAACCCAATACCCCGACAAAATCAACGATTGTAACCAACTCCTTGCTCCCAAAGCTTTATTGGACGTCTATGATCAAGTATATCCAACTGGCACATCACTCTCATTCACATGGGACGATTTTGACCAATTTGAAGATTGAAGACTCAAGGGCCTTTTTGGCATTTCAGCAACTAGGGTTTTAAGCATTCTAGATTGTTCTTTTCATTGTATAAATAGAGTCGACCTGTGACTCTATTCCTTGTTCCAGTTTTAGCCAATTCTATTGTAATTCCTTTTTTTATAAAAATTAAAGTTGGTATTTGTTAAAGATAGCAAGTGTAATTCCTTTTAGTTTGTTTTAAAAAAGTTGGTGAATGATTGAGCTAATTCTGAGTTCCACTTATATTGGCGAAATTAATTTTGTTTTTCAAAATTGTTTCAAGGTTTTCTGAGTTGAGATTTTTTGGTGAAAAATCTGTTTCAAATTTTGGATTTTTAGGGTATTAATTAGTTTGAAGTGAAGTTTGTTCAAAGGAAACATATTGAAAAGATTTTGAAAAGAATTTAAGAAAGTGAAAGAAAAACAGAATTTACATATCTTGTGCTTGTTTTTCTTTTTCATTTTCTTTGGCAGGTTTGGAGATTGTTTTTGATCAAGGTTTCTGCATACACCCGAGTGTATTGGAGGTGGATTAGCATCCACAAGGGACTTGGATGTAAGTCTATTGGGTAAAAAGTTCTTCCCTTTTTTTTTCTTAGTTAATTTGAAGTTTTATGAGAATTTTGTGCAAAATTGATTAAGTGTTGTTTAGATGGTTTGAAATTGATCAAGTAGTGATTGTATGCATGTTAGATGATTAGAGAATCAGTTTGAGTGAGTTTTTAAAAGAGTTTGTTTGAAAAAAGTTGTATTTCAATCTTTAAAGGGGTGTTTGGATACGATTTTTAATTGAAAATTGGTGACAGGTTTGAGATTAAAAACGTGTTATAGCTACTTAATAGGGTTGAGATAGGTTTTATGCTAGATTTAGTTTAGTTTGGAACAAGTTTTGAAGCAAATGCAAGTAAAAGATTGGAAAAGTATAGCTCAAATCTGCTCAACCACTTTTTCTGCTTATTTTTGTTGAAATTTGTTCCAAGATCTTGAAATCTGTGAGGAGTTAGGTTAATATAGGATTTTTGTTTGTTTGTATGCAAGTTAGGGAGTTGGTGTACAAAATATGGGAGTTTGAAACTCATTGGAATGCTTGTAATCTGCTAAGAATACCACCAGACCTTAAAAAAGACCTCAGCAACTTGATTGTGTGCATTTGTGTGGATTTGGCCTTGGATAGTGCTTGTTTTCTGCTTGTTGTGACTCCCTATACTCCAAAGAGTATAGGGGTGCCTTTGTCATCCAAAAACTCCCATAAACAACAAACAAGCCAAGTCCTCTTGGCTTTTTGCATCTGTGAAGATAACAGAAAGAACACAAGAAACCTGCTTGTGTTCTAAAAATTGAAACTGACACGTTTTGTTTAATCTGTATTAATCTTGGGTTAAAAAGGGTGAAATTGGTTTGTGCTATTAAGCTATAAGAGTGCACTGTTTGTGTTTTAAAAGAGAAAAAAAAAAGAAAATAAAAATTAAAAACTTCACCCTGCCTGGACTCGAACCCCCGACCTGCAGCTCAGGAGTAAGGGGTTCTACCAGTGATCTAGATGAGTTTTTACGTTAAGGGTTCATTTCTTTAGCTATTTAACCTCTTAACCATCTTAGCTTATTTAATAAAGCCGTAGCCTTTTGGCTTATTTTCAGCTTATTTATTAAGCTTATTGGGCATAGCTTATTTTTCCTAGGACTTAATATAGTTTTTAGACTTTTCTGTTTTAAAATATTATTTTTCCCTTTATTAAATTATTTATTAGAATTATTTTTAGTTTTATTTTTAGAAAGTAATTAAAAAATAGTAAACAGTAATTAAAAAATCCAAAAAAATAGTTTTTAGGTTTTAATTAAGTTATTTGAGGTTTACATTCAAAAAAAGTTTTCAAAAACTTTAATTTTTAATTTTATTTGATTTTAGGTTTTTTATTAAATTTTAAAAATTTATATAAAATTATAAAAAAGGTTTTAGGAACTTTGATTTGCATTTTCTTCTTAGTTAGAATATTTAGGATTTTTGAGAATTTTTTAGAATTTATTTAAGAACTTTTTATTTTTTTGATTATTTTAATATTATTTTATTATTAAAAATAAAAAGTTTTATTTTTAACTTTTTTTCATAATTCCTAGTTCTAGACATTAAATTAGGAACTTTTTCACTTTCTAATTAATTTTTAGGCTTTTCATTTATTTTCTAGAATTAATTTAAGATTTAATAGATTTTAATAGTTTTTAGGAGTTTAAAAATAGTTAAATTTGGTTTTAAAATTTTTAAAAATAGTTTTTAGCTTAATTAGGTCATTTTTGAGGTTTACAAACTATTAAATCTTGTTTAGGGCTTTTTAATATTTAAAAGTGATTTTTAGGGCTTTAATTAGCATTAAAAAGTCATTATTAAATTAATTAAAAGGTTTTGGCAAGTTTGGATTTTTTGTAAACTCTTAGAATTTTATTGTGGATTTTTATTAATTTTTAGGAATTTTTAGGTTAGAATTTTAAATTTTGTCGTTTTTACGTTTCTACGTCTTAACTTTCTAATAGTGTTTTTGCCTATTTTTCTATTTTTTTCGTCTTCGTCATTTTCTTTTCTCCTTTCTTCTCATTAATAATCAAAAGCAAAATCATTCATTCATTACACAACACACTAGCCTCCTCGAGAGAACGATTCCCATTAAGGGTCATAACTTGTGGTTTTCCTAAATCACTCGTTAACGCTTACCACTATTTTACCTTCCTTTTCCTAAAGGGGTAAAAAAATACAACTATCATTTTGGCGCCGCTGCCGTGGAGGCGTGTTGTGTTTTGATTGAACATTGTTGTTTTTCTATATTAGCCATAATAGTAATTGTATTAATAGCACTCTATTAATACGTATTATCGTTTTTCGGTTTTTGTGTGAATATTATTACTATATTGTATACGTAGAACAATAAATACACAAGTACTCCAAATACGTGAGCAATCACAACCTTGATTCGGGATTTCATCACTTGATCATTGTATTCGAATCTCAAACCAAAGAAAAAAGGCAAAAATAGATAAATACTTTCGTGAAGCTTAATCTTGATAATACAAACTATAAGGTGGGTATAAGGCGGTTGTATTTCACAACCTAAAGGAAAAAGGCTCTTAAGTGCTTCGCGCCGCCTCGTTTCCTCCGCTTGCTTGTGCGTATTTGATTTTGAGAGTGAATCGAGGGTTTTGCCGCCCAAAGTATTACTACATATCATATATATTTTCTTGGTTTCATTTGATTAAACCCTCTTGAACGATTTGGTGTTCCACCATCGTTCTAAAGTCATCGAAGGCGTTCACTCCACGTGTTCGTTTTCATTCCTTGAGGCTTCGTTAATCAAGAGATTTGATTAGTGAGGAGATTTGTGGACTTTTTGTCTACTTAATACATTCACCAATTTCCAAAAGGTTAATACAATCAATAACCACAAAAAAAAAATTGAAAAAACACAAAATACCAAAAAGAATCTTCTTTGCTCGTCTCCACGTTGTACGTGACGTTTATGCTCACTCGTAATCAAGCAAAACGTGCACGTAGACGAAAGAAAAAAACTCCCACTCCAACTCATTCTAGTGAGGAGTCTCCTATTGACGAACCCATTTTACGAGGATAACCAACCATGGCGAATCGAACTATGATGGAGTTACTTCAAGCACCCACCGAGGGTTATGGAGAAGCTATTGTGATTCCCGCAATCCTTGCGGAGAATTTTGAGGTGAAAACGGGTTTGTTGTCGATGATCCAAAACAACATATTCCGTGGTGATGAGAAGGACAATCCCCACAACCATATCCGCCAATTTAATCGTCTTACCGCCACGTGCAAGTTTAAGGATGTCTCGAATGACTCGATTAAGATGATGCTTTTTCCGTATTCCTTAGCGGCGCCCGCTAAAATTTGTTTAGAGAAAGAGCCACCCAATTCTATATTGACGTGGAAGGATCTCGTTTCGAAATTTGTGAACCAATTTTTTCCGCCCTCTAAGACTACGCATTTGAAAAATGAGATTTCTAAATTTTCACAAGAATCAAATGAAAGTTTTTCTACGGCTTGGAATAGGTTTAAGGAGATGTTACATGAATGTCCTCATCACGGTTTTTCCGATTTGCACCAAATCGACACGTTTTACAATGGACTTAACGATCATGAAAGAGATTATTTAAATGCCGCCGCGGGTGGTAATTTTTTGTGTAAAACGGTTGAAGAAGCTTTGGTCATAATCGAGAATAGGTCTAAGGTTTATAGCCCTCGTCACACACCGAGTGTTGCCAAAAGGGGCTCATCATCGTCTCAAAGTATCAATGCATTACATGATGAGGCAAATGAAGAAAACCGATTTTTCGATAGATTTGCTAACCATATGTCCCATTGGAAGGCTCAAGAAGCTTCCAATTCCGCTTCGGTTAAAGCGGTTTCTAAAAGTTGTTTGTCGTGTGGGGGAGCTCATGATCTTTGTGAGTGCATTACCGCGGATGGTAACACTTCGAATGCTTTTGTAGCCACGGGAACTTACAACCAAATCGGTCAAGGTTCTCGTTCAAATCAAGCTCCACCCAATCAAAATGCTAATAATTATCGCAACAACAACCAAGGTGGAAATTACCAAGGAAATCAAAGAAATTATAACAAAGGTAATTACCAAAGTGGAAATGGGCAAATTTCAAACCAAAACCAAAACCGTGATTTTCAAACTAATGCCCAAGGTTTTCAAAATGATCACACCAAAAATCTTCAAGGAGAGTTTTTGAATTATGCTAAGGCTAATGATGCTAAGTTTGACAATATGCAACGTGAAATGGTTAGCTTAAGATCCGAGTTGAAAAACGAGCTTAAGAACGAACTTGCTAATGAACTTAAAACTCATGCTAATAAAATGGAAGGAAATGTCACACGACTCCAACAAAATCAACAAAAAATGGAGCAAGGACAACATGAGATTAAGCAAGAATTGTTAAAAGCGGATGCTAGGCAATCTAAGTTTGAAGACCGTATGGCTAAAATGTTTGAACTATCATGTGTAAGCCCTCTTCTTCGGGTGGTCTTCCTAGTGATACCATCGTGAACCCGAAAGGAGAATTGAAGGTTATTACTACTCGTAGTGGTAAAACTTTCAAAGAACCCATTTCTCGTCCAAGTACTTCTATGGAGAAGGAAAAAGAGAAAGAACCCGAGGTTGTGGTTGAAAAGGAGAACATTCAAAGCCCACGAAGTACCGCTCAATCCACACATACGGTTGAACCTACACCAATCATGGAACCCGAGATTCCAAGGCCGATGCCTATGCCTACTTTGCCCCAACCCACACCACCTTTACCCTACCCTTCAAAACGAGACAAGGAAAAGGCACAAGAACGAAATAATTACCAATTTGAACTTTTTATGAAAATGTTTCGTGACTTGCATTTTAATATAAGTTTTGCCGACGCCTTAGTCATGATGCCTCGATTTGCCGCGAACTTCAAAAGTATGTTAAACAACAAAGAGAAATTGCAAAAATCGTCTAGTTGTTCATCGGTTTTTCTAAGCCGCATACCTCAAAAAGTCGGTGATCCTGGAAAGTTTTTAATCCCATGTGCTATCCAAGACATGGAAGAATGCTACGCCTTGGCCGATCTTGGTGCTAGTATTAATTTGATGCCTCTTGAGATTTTTAAATCGCTCAATCTTCCAAATCTCACTCCTTCAAGAATGTCAATCGAAATGGCCGATCATTCTACGATTCTAGCTTGTGGAGTTGCCGAGGACGTCTTCGTGAAAGTTGGGAAGTTCTACTATCCTGTAGACTTCATTGTTGTTGACATTCCCATCGATCCTAAAGTTCCGTTAATTTTAGGTCGATCTTTTTTGGATACCTCGAGAGCACTTATCGATGTGCATGCAAGAAAAATCACTCTTCGTTTCAATGAGGAAGAACTCGTCATTAATGCAACCCAAAACTCCACTCTTTCTCATGTGTATTCGATCACATCTTTGTACAATGTCAATCCCATCAAAAACATTTGTCAAAAGATTTCAAATAGAGTTTTAGGAGTTGTTGAGAAAAATGAAGTTCCGTCCCCTCCGCCGGTGGAGGTTAAGAGTGTTAAGCCTATGATTCCATTCTCGAGTGATTCTTCGGATGATGAATACGTTAATCACGATGGGGAGGTTTTCTTTGTTGACAAAAGATTTGAAAACTTGCCACCACCTAAACCAAAAAGATTTCAAAATGTGAGAATTTTTAGTGTGACTAACATTGTTTTAGATACACCAAATATTTTTGACATAATTAAATCGGGTTTTCACGAGGAGAGTGTAAAAGATGAAAAAGGAAAAGATTTTAACTTGAATTTAAAAGATTTTTCTACTATTCTAACTCCGTCATCACCGCGTTTATTGAGTACTACAAGCTCGTCTACTCCTTTTGACGATGATTTGTATGGACTTAGTGTGGGGGAAGCCCCTTATGTTCCTTTCCCTTTCTCCACCGAGGACGAGATATTTGATCCTGGAATTGCTTATATAGGGAAATCTCGGTCTTCCACCGATGCAATAAATGGAAAATCTTTTCATTTGATTGGTGCGAGTCTACCTCGAGTAGCTCAATGTTTTGCCTTACCCATTGTCCCACCCTTCTATTTCTTCTCTCCTATTTTCTTCTACCCCATTGGAGTTTGTGTTGGAGTAGCGTTGTTTCGTCTTTCATCCGAAAACGAAGACGCTATCTTTGACCCCGGTATACGTTTATCGGGTTTTTAAAGTACTCCACGTGCTTTTGGGCCTTGTTCATCATGTAAGCCCCACCAAAAATTGACCATACCATGATTATCCCTAAATGATCACATTTATGGGGATTCGAGTCGAGCTTTTGACTCGGTTATCAAAAACAAGGTGCCTCGTGGGGGAGACCCATGCTTATCCATGTACATATTATTTCTTTCTAATTAGTTTAATGTGAGGGGATTTGTGCCCTTCCAACCTTTGTTCCATGGTTGTTTGTGCATTGTGGTTTTTAGATCATGATCTTCACGATTGGAGCCTCTCGTGTTCGTTTTATGGGAGCACTCGATCGTTTGCTTTGGAGGCCCTTCCCAATATCCATATGATATATCCTTTTATGTTCTAACCTTAGGTTTTTAGCACACTTCATAAACGGCTATTGATTTAATGGTTTCACCCTTTCCATGCTAGATTAGGCATTCGACTATGTCTCTAGTATGGGGGTGTTTGCACCCCTAGACTCGAAACATTGAGGACAATGTTTAACTTTAGTATGGGGGGGGGTGAATAGATACTTTGCCTTACCAAACCTTCACGCTTTCCAAAGTTTATCATTTTGTTTATCGTTTTGTTGCAAAAAAAGGCTAAAAATGGCCAAATTTTAAAAATTTTCTCAGTTTTCATAAGTGTTTGAAGACACGAATGTAGATTTTCCGATGGCGAGAATAAGAGTAATTTTTGACTCGACCGTGCGTGTTGAGCACTTAGCTTTGATTCCTTAACTACACATTAGGCTAAGTCTCTTAAATGAGGACGAGAAATGATAGAGTTAATTATAAGTTACTATGCTAAACGTAGAGTACTCGTATTCTTTCAAAAACTCATGTGTTCTCGTTGTTTGCTTATTCTCCCTTCGCTTGTAAATATTTTTTGCTTAATAAATATTGACTTAGCGGTTTAGTTAGGATTGTTGGGTTTCTAGTCTTTTCTAGTAGCTTCCGTGTAATTAAATTGGGAAGACATTAAGGTATCGCCAGCGTCACGGTTTTGAAGTATTGGCACCCGAATAATCGAAAGCTTCACCCAATAATAAGATTTCAAGTGCTCACCTAAATCAAGCAAAAATTTGAAGCTCACAAGGCCGAAAAATCTATGCAAAATTGAAAGTGAATCAAGCCTTAATCTTCGAAGCTTTAAAGATCCAAAATTCGCTTTAGCGTGAGGATATACGTCTTTGGCTAATAAAACCACCGATGAGGCGGATAATAAAAGGCAAGGCAAGACCGAAGTCATAATAAAAGCTTCATGGCGAAGTTGAATAAAAGATGGAGGTAAATCAAAGATAATAAGGCCCTTCCGTTAGGGGGCGTATAAAAGTCTTGGTAATAAGTCTCATGTTCAAAACCGTTATAAAACCGTGTTTATCGATTCTTCTTGTCAACTTAATTTTTTAACATCGTTGTCTATTAGGAGGGGTTATTGATTTGATGGTCTTAGTTACACCGTTAGGACTCTATTGTTAGACCTAAATCTCTATTATCGCATAAGTCAATGATGTATCCTCGTGATCATTAAGACAAAATAAAATATAAGAGATACAACTTAGGAATAATGGGAGAATAAGTACGTGATTAGGGCATATGAGTAGTGTTAGCATTACTAACTTATAATGACAATGATCTCGTTGCACGCTTGGCATGAAATTAAGGTGAAAATCGAGGACGACGAAATTATTTCTAACGAAGCATTCACGTGTTCTTATTCTATGAACCTAAACGTCCCATTTTGCGATGAAAATCATACATTATGTCCAAAACGCAAGTAGTAGTAATGGTCGTAGAATAGCTAGTTTATCATTTCAATAAAGTGAATAAAAATAAATTTTGGAGATGCTTTGATACTTTATTCTAGCATTGCGTGAGGGCACGACAATGGTTTAGTATGGGGGAGTGATGAGACTGCTTTTATACATGGTCTCATCGTCCAAATCGGCCTTAAAATGCATTAAATATCATAAAATATGCCAAATATATGCTCGTGTTTGTTACTTGTGTATTTTTAGGTACGGATATTGAGGAATTGGCAAAAGATCACAAGAATCATTCAAAAACGAACACGGGAAACGAAGTCGCACAATGAACCGGGCCCAAGTTGGAATTTTGCAAAATGACCCTTGAAGTTTGAAGAATTGGCAAGAATGGCCCCTCATCTTTGAAGAACTTGTCACAATTGACCCTCCAAATATCAATTGTACAAGTGTTGTCCTTTATGTTTGAAGATATTACAAGTTCAGTCCTTGGAGAATCAAGAATATACATTTAAAACCCTTGGAAAAGTTTTTTGAAGTATTTGTGCCACTTTTGACAACTTGTCCAAAGTTGTTATGTGCAAACTAGGCGCTGATGGGTTATTTTTACAAAGTGCAAAGAAAGTGAATACTTGGGGACTGTTTCTGCCAAACCACCAAACTTTTCCACCCACTCAGCTTGTGACACCTCAGCCCTGCCCACCCATTAACCCATATACCCTACCCATATGCTACCCAAACCCGTCCACAAGCCCAACCCCGTTTTATTTAAATACCAGTCAAATGGTCAACATGACCTTTCCCACTAAACAAGGGATTTGAATTTCCCTAAAACCTTTTTAGATTAAACACTAAACCTGCTAAACCTTTTTACCCATAAACCCTAATTATGAATATCACTCAAATCAAAGGGTTATGTTTTGATTAAGTGCAGATTATTAATTAACCCTCACCTCACCCGAACCCACCTCCTAACCACCCCACCAACACACCCATGTGAGCAGTAGGGACCTCCCCTGCCGCGTCACTTTCACCCAAAACCCAATACCCCGACAAAATCAACGATTGTAACCAACTCCTTGCTCCCAAAGCTTTATTGGACGTCTATGATCAAGTATATCCAACTGGCACATCACTCTCATTCACATGGGACGATTTTGACCAATTTGAAGATTGAAGACTCAAGGGCCTTTTTGGCATTTCAGCAACTAGGGTTTTAAGCATTCTAGATTGTTCTTTTCATTGTATAAATAGAGTCTACCTGTGACTCTATTCCTTGTTCCAGTTTTAGCCAATTCTATTGTAATTCCTTTTTTTTATAAAAATTAAAGTTGGTATTTGTTAAAGATAGCAAGTGTAATTCCTTTTAGTTTGTTTTAAAAAAGTTGGTGAATGATTGAGCTAATTCTGAGTTCCACTTATATTGGTGAAATTAATTTTGTTTTTCAAAATTGTTTCAAGGTTTTCTGAGTTGAGATTTTTTGGTGAAAAATCTGTTTCAAAGTTTGGATTTTTAGCGTATTAATTAGTTTGAAGTGAAGTTTGTTCAAAGGAAACATATTGAAAAGATTTTGAAAAGAATTTAAGAAAGTGAAAGAAAAACAGAATTTACATATCTTGTGCTTGTTTTTCTTTTTCATTTTCTTTGGCAGGTTTGGAGATTGTTTTTGATCAAGGTTTCTGCATACACCCGAGTGTATTGGAGGTGGATTAGCATCCACAAGGGACTTGGATGTAAGTCTCTTGGGTAAAAAGTTCTTCCCTTTTTTTTTCTTAGTTAATTTGAAGTTTTATGAGAATTTTGTGCAAAGTTGCTTAAGTGTTGTTTAGATGGTTTGAAATTGATCAAGTAGTGATTGTATGCATGTTAGATGATTAGAGAATCAGTTTGAGTGAGTTCTTAAAAGAGTTTGTTTGAAAAAAGTTGTATTTCAATCTTTAAAGGGGTGTTTGGATACGATTTTTAATTGAAAATTGGTGACAGGTTTGAGATTAAAAACGTGTTATAGCCACTTAATAGGGTTGAGATAGGTTTTATGCTAGATTTAGTTTAGTTTGGAACAAGTTTTGAAGCAAGTGCAAGTAAAAGATTGGAAAAGTATAGCTCAAATCTGCTCAACCACTTTTTCTGCTTATTTTTGTTGAAATTTGTTCCAAGATCTTGAAATCTGTGAGGAGTTAGGTTAATATAGGATTTTTGTTTGTTTGTATGCAAGTTAGGGAGTTGGTGTACAAAATATGGGAGTTTGAAACTCATTGGAATGCTTGTAATCTGCTAAGAATACCACCAGACCTTAAAAAAGACCTCAGCAACTTGATTGTGTGCATTTGTGTGGATTTGGCCTTGGATAGTGCTTGTTTTCTGCTTGTTGTGACTCCCTATACTCCAAAGAGTATAAGGGTGCCTTTGTCATCCAAAAACTCCCATAAAAAACACACAAGCCAAGTCCTCTTGGCTTTTTGCATCTGTGAAGATAACAGAAAGAACACAAGAAACCTGCTTGTGTTCTAAAAATTGAAACTGGCACGTTTTGTTTAATCTGTATTAATCTTGGGTTAAAAAGGGTGAAATTGGTTTGTGCTATTAAGCTATAAGAGTGCACTGTTTGTGTTTTAAAAGAGAAAAAAAAAGAAAATAAAAATTAAAAACTTCACCTTGCCTGGACTCGAACCCCCGACCTGCAGCTCAGGAGTAAGGGGTTCTACCAGTGATCTAGATGAGTTTTTACGTTAAGGGTTCATTTCTTTAGCTATTTAACCTCTTAACCATCTTAGCTTATTTAATAAAGCCGTAGCCTTTTGGCTTATTTTCAGCTTATTTATTAAGCTTATTGGGCATAGCTTTTTTTCCTAGGACTTAATATAGGTTTTTTATTAATCTTTAAAAATTTATATAAAATTATAAAAAAGGTTTTAGGAACTTTGATTTGCATTTTCTTCTTAGTTAGAATATTTAGGATTTTTGAGAACTTTTTAGAATTTATTTAAGAACTTTTTATTTTTTTTGATTATTTTAATATTATTTTATTATTAAAAATAAAAAGTTTTATTTTTAACTTTTTTTCATTTTTCCTAGATTCTAGACATTAAATTAGGAACTTTTTCACTTTCCAATTAATTTTTAGGCTTTTCATTTTTTTTCTAGAATTAATTTAAGATTTAATAGATTTTAATAGTTTTTAGGAGTTTAAAAATAGTTAAATTTGGTTTTAATATTTTTAAAAATAGTTTTTAGCTTAATTAGGTCATTTTTGAGGTTTACAAACTATTAAATCTTGTTTAGGGCTTTTTAATATTTAAAAGTGATTTTTAGGGCTTTAATTAGCATTAAAAAGTCATTATTAAATTAATTAAAAGGTTTTGGCAAGTTTGGATTTTTTGTAAACTCTTAGAATTTTATTGTGGATTTTTAGTAATTTTTAGGAATTTTTAGGTTAAAATTTTAAATTTTGTCGTTTTTACGTTTCTACGTCTTAACTTTCTAATAGTGTTTTTGCCTATTTTTCTATTTTTTTCGTCTTCGTCATTTTCTCTTCTCCTTTCTTCTCATTAATAATCAAAAGCAAAATCAATCATTCATTACACAACACACTAGCCTCCTCGAGAGAACGATTCCCATTAAGGGTCATAACTTGTGGTTTTCCTAAATCACTCGTTAATGCTTACCACTATTTTACCTTCCTTTTCCTAAAGGGGTAAAAAAATACAACTATCAGCCGCCTCTCCTGTTTGCCTACTCTCCAAAGCATCTAAGACCAAGTCATGGTTGTGGCATCGACGGTTATCTCATCTTAACTTTGATGCTATTAACCATTTTGCTAGAAACGAACTTGTTCGTGGTCTTCCAAAACTTAAGTTCGACAAGGATCATTTATGTTCCGCGTGTTCATTGGGGAAAAGAACCAAGAAATCTTACAAACCTAAAGCAGAAGACACCAACCAAGAACCACTGTATCTTTTGCACATGGATCTTTGCGGGCCAATGCGTACAACTAGTGTGAGTGGTAGAAAATACATCCTCGTTATAGTGGATGATTTCTCAAGGTTTACATGGGTAAAGTTTTTAGCATCCAAGGATCAAGCACCAGAGTATATCATTACTTTCTTAAAGATGATCCAAGTACGTCGTAATGCTACTGTTCGCCGCATTTGGACTGATAACGGCACTGAGTTCGTTAATCAGACTCTTTGAAATTATTATGAAAAGGTCGGTATCTCTCATGAAACATCTGTGGCTCGCACTCCACAACAAAATGGTGTCGTTGAAAGACGTAACCGTACACTTATGGAAGCTGCTCGAACTATGTTGATTTATGCGAATGCTCCTTTATTCTTGTGGGCTGAAGCAGTGGCAACCACATGTTATACCCAAAACCGCTCCATCATTCGCAAACATCATGGTAAAACTCCATATGAGCTACTTCATGGAAACAAACCCGATATTTCATATCTTCATGTGTTTGGTGCACTTTGCTATCCAAATACAAATAGTGAGAATCTGGGAAAACTTCAACCGAAGGCTGATATTGGAATTTTCATTGGATACTCGCCTGCAAAGAAAGCTTACCGGATTTATAACCGTCGTCTTGGCAAGATTGTAGAAACTTTGGATGTCGATTTTGATGAGCTGACAGCGATGGCTTCTGAGCAACACAGCTCTTAACCCGCATTACACGAGATGGGAACCGGTACAATCAGTTCCGGCTTAATTCCCAACAACCCTACTTCTCCATCATTCATACCACCAACAAGGTCCGCGTGGGATAAGTTATTTCAACCTATGTTTGATGAATTCTTTGATCCACAGAGTAATGATTCTCCAGCACCCGTAGCAGTAGCTCCGATTCCCGTAGTTGTTGCTCAAGATAATGGAAATCTATCTGAGGCATCTACTGTTACTCTTGAACAAGATGTCCCATCCCCCACCAATTCTCAAAAAACACCTAAATCATCACCCCCACTCGTTCCTAATGATGTTGAAGAGGACCAATATGATCACGATCTGGAATATGCTCACTTACAAGAGCTTCCCTTCTTTGGTTCACATATACCTGAAGACCCTACTGGTGCGTCTACCTCAGAGCAAGCTCCTGCAATCGTTCACTCCCGACCACCACGGATTGAAACTCACAACACTAAATGGACAAAGGATCACCCAATCCGAAATATTATTGGTGACATCGATCGACCAGTCTTAACACGCTATCAACTCCAAGAACATGCATTATATTGCTATTTTGATGCATTTCTTTCAGACACTGAACCTAAAAACTGGCAACAAGCCATGACCAAATCATCATGGATTGAAGCCATACAAGAGGAACTTGATGAATTCCAACGTCTTGAAGTGTGGGAATTAGTTCCGTTACCCAACAACGTTGAAATCTTGACATTGTTGTGGGTATACAAGGTTAAGCACGATGAGTTAGGAAGTGTGCTGAAAAACAAAGCTAGATTGGTTGCTAGAGGTTACAAACAAGCTTTGGGTATCGATTTTGAAGAATCCTTTGCTCCTGTCGCACGATTGGAGGCAATTAGACTATTCCTTGCTTATGCTGCTCACATGAATATGATCGTCTACCAAATGGATGTTAAGACGGCATTTCTCAATGGTGAATTAAGGGAAGATGTCTATGTAAGCCAACCGAGTGGATTCGTCAATTCAGAATATCCTAATCACGTGTACAAGCTCAAGAAGACTCTTTACGGGTTGAAACAAGCTCCACGCGCGCGGTACGATCTCTTATCGTCGTATCTCATCTCCAAAGGCTTCTCCAAAGGCAAAGTGGACCCAACATTATTCATTCTCAAGGAGGACAACGACATGATACTGGTACAAATTTATGTTGATGATATAATATTTTCTGCTACTAATCAACGTTTGTCTGACCGTTTTGAGAAAATTATGTCCACACGCTTTAAGATGTCGATGATGGGAAAATTTTCATTTTTCTTAGGGTTGCAAATTTCTCAGAATCCCAGAGGCATCTTTATTAATCAATCCAAATTTGCTCTTGAATTCTTAAAGAAATTTCACTTTAAAAACTGTGACCCCGTGTATACTCCAATGGTGGAGAGATCCAAGTTAGATGAAGATAAGGAAGGGATAGCTGTCGATCCTAAACTTTACCGTGGAATGATCGGCACCCTTCTCTATCTGACTGCTAGCAGGCCTGATTTGCAATTTGCTATAGGCATGTGTGCCCGGTATCAGGCTCGGCCTACCGAAAAGCACTTACATGTTGTGAAAAGGATCTTTCGGTATCTAAAAGGAAAACTTCATCGTGGTCTGTGGTATACGAAGGATTCCTCTATTGCACTAATTTCATATGCAGATGCAGATTATGCCGGGTGTGAAGATACCAGACGTAGCACTTCTGGCAGTGTGCAACTTCTTGGAGATAGACTTGTTAGTTGGGCATCAAAAAGGCAGAAAAGCGCTGCGATATCAAGTACTGAGGCTGAATACATTGCTATGTCCGATTGTTGTGCTCAAGTTCTTTGGATGAGGTCACAATTGACTGACTACAATCTTGGATTCAACAAAATCCCGATGTACTGTGATAACAAAAGTGCAATCGCTCTATGCTGCAACTACGTTCAACACTCTCGAGCAAAGCACATTGACATCCGCTACCACTTTATCAAGGAGCAAGTGGAAAATGGAGTGATCGAACTATACTTCATCAACACTGAGTATCAGCTGGCAGATATATTCACAAAGGCCTTAGATCGAAGACGTATCGAGTTTTTGATCGAAAAGCTAGGCATGAAATCCTTTTCACCAGCGACACTTAAGGAGTTGGCAGAAGAATCTGAAGAATAGTAATGGTAAACTATTCTCGAGTATCCTTTGATCGTGATCTTGTATATTATCGTACATATTTAAACCATCAAAAGCAAAATACAAAAATATAAAACATAGAAAAACCATAAAAATTATAAAACATAGAAAATCCATAAAAAATATAAAATCAAGAAAATCCAAAAATATTTTTTCGTTTTTTTTTCAAATCGGGCATGTCTTTTAGTACGGTAATATTTACGGCTTTAGAAATGTCGATTAATATTGACACGGCGCCATAAATAGAGTCCGTATAAAAGTTGTACAAATTTTAAAACATGCCCATTATGGCTTGTACTTATTTCAGACTGCAACCCGCTTTTCGTATTAAAGTCACGTATTTCTTTTGAAAACGTTGGCTCACAACGGGAATTAATTTTCTCGGGCAAGGTTTACATTACAACCTTGTAAGGGACTAAGTTTACTTTATAACTTGGTCTAACACAAAATTGTGTACGTTTCAGTGCACTCATCTTGTATAAATAAGAGAAATCTTATTTCCACCAGAATCGTTCTATAAAATCACTTAACCGGCAAATGTCCTCATTAATAGTTGTGTCCTTAATATCTTTGATTACTGCTCTTTAAAATAGAAAACGGGTCAGGGATTAAGGGGGAGCAAATATTAATTCTTCGTGGTAACAAATTTGGTCGTTAAAAAGGATTGTCAGAAATTATCCAGCTACCCTTCATCTTCAGTTATGCCATGTGTGCCTTGTGTGAAATAAGTATTTCTTACATAGGTCATTAAAATTTTGGCGTTAAGTATTTGTGTTCGTGTTTGGGAGCGGGTTTATTGTTTGTTAAGTTAACTTTAACTTTAACTAACCTTCTAAACAGGGGGACCAGTTTTGCACTTTTTGCAAAGTGGTGGGTGTTTGATCAAATTTGACCAAGTCAAAAACACACCCCCCCTCTCTTTCCCCGTCTTCACTGGAAACACACAAACACACTCCTTTCCGCCATTATTGAGACCTCGAGCTTCAATCGATCTGTGATTCGTAACTTATCTCTTGCTGCTTAATATCTAGGTATTATATCTTTGGTTCAGTTAATCTCTTTAATCCGTTTCATCTCAATACATCGAAACAGTAACCATAGATCATAACCACGATTTAGGGTTTCATGTTTTCTTTGCTATGAATATGGTTTTTAAGTGGTGGGATTTGTTAAGGATGCATAGTTACACATTGGTTTTTGCCCAGAATCTCTTAAAACATTGCCTAAGTTCCAGATCGAGAAGTCAAAGTTTGAGATCGAATCCCTGTCACGGATTTCGATGCACATTACGATACATCATTTCGATGCCTGTCATTGCGATGAGTCATTTCGATGACTCATCGCGATGGGCTATTACGATGAGTCACTTCGATGGCTCATTGCGATGGCTCATTGCGATGTGTCATTGCGATGGTTCATTGCGATGAGTCGTTGCGATGGGTCATTCCGATGGCTCGTTGCGATGGGTCATTGCGATGGCCATTACGATGGCTCATTGCGATGGCGTGTTGCGATGGCGCATTCCGATGTGTCATTGCGATGGCTTCGCACTAGGTATTGCGATGGGTAATATTGCGATGAGTTCTCATTTATTCCGATGGAAATGTACTGATTGCGATGGCCTTAGATATTACGATAGGATGTTATTTCATTAGGATTCCGATGCTTGATTCATTGCGATGGTTTGGTTAGGATTCCGATGGTTTGCTACATTGTGATGGAATTAGGTTTCTTATGATTATGCAATTGCCTTAGAATATCTAATGAGTTCGGCCTAGCTTGCACTACTTCTTTCTTAGATTTAAGTACTTTAGGGCCATTTAAACGAAACCAAGTGTTACTGAAACAAGTTAATTTTTATCTCATAAGAATACTTGAACGGTTTCTTATTACAGAAGTTCATCTTATTTAATAAGTTGATTCCTATGTAAACAAAAGAGATACAAATTACTTAGTCAATGTCTTGTGTTTTGTTTCCAGGCCATGGCAGACAAAGCTTCATCTTTGTTCAAGCCCACTATCTTTTGGGTTGAGGATAATCTTACAATTCCTGACGTAGTGGTTGAAACTAAATCAAAACCCACTGAAGTTTTGGTTGAAATCAAACCAAGACCTACTGAGGTGTTAGTAGAAATCAAACCTAAACCTATTGAGGTTTCGGTCATGACCTCCAAGATATCCAAATATTTTAAGAACTAATGCTAGGTCGGTATCTCTTTAGAATAAAAATATCACTGGCAGTTATGTCATTATCCTAATTGTATTGCTAAATGTAAGGACCTTGTTCATCTGATGTATGTGTGAATGTTGTGGTAATAATTGTAATGATATTTTCCCTATGTTTAAACTTGGCATAGACTTAATACATCTACATATGTTGTGTATATCATTTGTGAATATGTCATCAAAGCAGGAAAATGTCAATCACCAAGGAAGAACAACGACTTCGTGATCTTGAACTTGTCTCGCTCAGTAATAGGCTTCCATATGCTGAGAACAACTCTCGATTACAAGATGATTTTGATCCGGCCTTACCAGCTTTTAAAATAGCCACGGATATCCTAGACATTTCACCCATCAGAGACACACTCAGACGTACTGCATCTGTTCCCGAAGTCTACATGCATGAATTCTGGAACACTGCATCTTTCTCTAACAAGACTATCTCTTTTGAACTGAACAAAACACCAAGGGTACTCAATTTGAGCATTTTTCGGAAATTGTTTAAACTTCCGAGGTTGGCACAAGGAGAACAATTTGTGGCTAACCCAAAGAATGATGAAGTGCTTCGAGTCATTCGTGCCATGAATTATGAGGGTGAAATTAACAACCCATCACAATTTAACACCTCACACATAGGGCAACCCTGGAAAGCAATTATCACTATCATCGTCAAGTGTCTTACTGGAAAAACTAGGGGCACCGATGCAATGAGACCACCACAGGCTCACTTATTTTGGGGATTGTATACTGCATCCAAAGTCGACTATGCACTTCTTCTCTGGCAAGAATTGGTTATCAGTTTACTGGAACGAAGAAGAAATCCTTGCATCTTCCATTCCCGAGATTCACCAAGCTCATTATCCACCATTTTATGAAGAATGACCCAACCATTGACACTCGCGGGAATTTCTTCTATCACACCAAAGATGATGATTATGTGATTCTCTCAATGAATGGAGACACTAATTCCACAAAGTATGCCTTATTTCCTGCACTAGTACCCGACATAATGATTAATGATGGAATCAAGGAGAGTGATAAATACCAAGAGATGCTTAATGATATTGACGCACAATATAAGCGGGCAAATTTACCACCCTCAGAGAAGCAAAAAGGTAAACGCAAGAAACGAGTTTCAAAGCGTCAATCAGCTGCGTCTAAAGATAAAGGCCCAGGAAAAATGCAAATTGTTGATGAAGATGATGAAGATGAGCTTATCCAAACTGAAGAAGCACAGGAAGAAGTACCACTCCGCAGGCCTAAGAAAGCAAGGAAAGCTAAAGGCAAAGAGGCAAGTGTTGCTCCAAATGATCCTGCTCAACAACAAATTTCTAAAGCCAAAAGACTTCATATTATTCTTCAACAAAGCCGACAGGAAGCCTTTGGCGGATCAGGCTCAAGGGTATTTGAAGACTTAGCAGATTTTGGTAATCCTGATGGTGATACGGAATTTTTCGACGAAGAAGATACTTATGAAGATGAGTATGAAGATGCTGCTAACTTTCATCTTGAAAGTCGGGAACAAAGTGAAGAACGTGAGAGCAATGCTGACACTGATACAAGTATGATGTATCGAGATGCAAATATCACCACATCTTTGCCTGAAACGACTCACATGGTACTAAATGAAGATGCTCATGCAACTTTCATACCAGACACGCAACTTCAAAGTAAGTCTACTTCAAACTCTGATGATGTTTTGAAATATCTCAATTTAGAAGGAGAGGGTGTTGAGGTCACCAACACTGATCCGTCAACAAATGAACAAATGGTGGATGTCCCTATAACCACGATTACATCGACCACCACTTCACTACTATCAACCCCAGTCATCAGTGAGGTCACAACCACCACTATCACACCCGCAGTTGTTGAGCAACCAGTATCAACCACCACCATTACCACCGAATCTACACCGTCACCCACAGCTGAACAACTTGTATCAACCATCGTCCTAACCACTGTATCTACATCAGCACCTCTCCCGGTACAACCAGTATCATCCACGACCACCTTAACGGTTTTGGTTACACCTCCACAACAGAACCACAAGTATCATCCACATCAAATCCTTTTCTCACAGTCAATGATCCGTTGATCCAGTCTCTTCAACAACAGCTAGAGGCCCAAGCTACAAAAATAGCTACGCTGACTGAAAGGTTTGCTACTCCTCCCAAGGAACCGCATCCTGATGAGCCTACTCTTCAAAAACTAACAGACAGAGTGTCCAAGCTCAAAGAACAACATAAATTATTTCTTAAAGAGAAGAAAACTCGGGATAAAGAAAATGCTGCTTTTCTCGGGTCAATTGACGAGCTGATGACTGCGATCATTCGACGCGAAGTCAAGTCTTATGTTGGTCAACAACTACCACATCTTGTCGGTAATGGTTTATCTACTCTTCAATTAATGACATTGCTTCAGACACGTCTGCTAGATTTGGGAGCTCATAAAACAAGATACAAACGCAAAGTTCTGCAATATCTCAACAAAGCAATTGATGAAGAGAATCATGCAGACACTGCCGACTCTGAGTCTGATAATGATAATGAGTTAGAAGAGGAAGATGACGAGGAAAACGGTGAAGAGGATGAGGGTAATGAGGATAAGGATAAGGAAGGAGATGAGGAGGAAGAAGACGATGAACAAGGAAAGGATAAGAATTGAGATGAAGATGAGGACGAGGACGAGGATACAGATGATGATCAGGATGACAATGATGATAATGAAAAGGGTAATGAAGTCAACAAGGGTGATAAGAATGACGAGACCGGTACAAATGCCGAAGAGACAAATAAGGATAACATGATACGGCCACCGAGAAAGGTCTAGAGGACACTGTAGAAAAGGTTGCTGACACCACAGAAAAGCCACTAGAGTCAACAGTATCAGAAACTCAGCAGGTTGCTACAGGTATATCTACTGCCCCAGAATTCACTATTGATTGTCACATCGAATCTGTAGAATATATGCAAACAGAAGAACCGACAGAGACAATGCTTGAAGAAGAACCTCACAATGATATACCGGTGATGCAAACTCAACCTTCAACATCATCTACAGTTCAGCATGACGATGACATGGAAGTTGAAGATTTAAATGTTCTAGAACCGACATTTGCTGAATCCCTTATCATTGATGATACTATACAAGAGCAACTTTGGCTAACAAACGCAGCACCACAGTATCCATTTGACACTGCAACTGAAATGGAGATGACTCAATTCCTCAACAATCCTATCGACTTCTCGGCTTTTCTAAGGTATTCTCATGGGAAACCGACGATGACCCCGGATCTGATCAAAATGGCAGCTGCAAATGTGGACTTATTTGACACGTTAAAGATCAGCCATAATGAAGCAGAATATCACCTGAATGAGCTTACAAAAGCAATGAGAGCGACAACTACAGGAATTCAGACTCCCGTGTTATGACCTCTTACACCAACGGTCATCACCGGTTCTGCTACTATCCCATTAGAACATTTTGTCTCACACGATCTTGAATACCTTGAAAATGGAGCAAAGAAATATGCCACGTCACTAACAATGCTCAAGGCTGTCAACTTGGAGAATGTTCCATGGATAGAGGATAAAGTGCATGAGTCAATATGGAGAAAGAAGCCGCTCAAGTTTTATGATACACATGCTTCACTTGGCATATCTCACTGGGACAAGAAGAAGAAGCTAGCCTATAATCACTTCCATCGTCCCAAGAGAGGTGCTTCTATTGTCTCATCTCACAGAATCAAAAGCATCCTAGGAGCAACCACTCAGACTGTTTTCGGTTATGATTACTTAAATGTAATCCTGTTCAAACGTACCGATGAGAAAGAATACCGCATTAACGAAAGTGATCTCCAGTACCTTCAACTTGAAGACCTAGAAGATCTTTTGTTGCTCTTGGCTCAAGAAAAAGTTGACCATCTATCACCTGATATTGTCATAGCCTTGAGTTCAAACTTTTGCCAATATGCCAGGAAAATTGTCATTCATAACCGGGTGGAAGACTTTCAACTTGGAGTAGAAAGCTATCAGAAGAAGCTAAACCTGGAACGTCCCCATACGACTCCACTCAGTAATTTCCATAAGAACAAGAAGGTTTACATGGGGACTACCAAGACGGAAGCAGGAATTTTTTATCCGAATGAGACTGGCGTCATGCAATATATGCGATTCTCAGAACTGCACAAATTTAGTGATGGAACGCTAAAGAATGTTCGAGATGATCTGTCGGTTCTCAATGCTAACTTACCTCTTCCGACAGTCACATACACCTGGACAACCCAGTGCAGAAAGGGATCATCGTACGCAATCAGGAAGATTGAGGAAGTTCTAAGGAAGCGCCGGTTGCTACGAAGTATAGAACGATTCGTCGGTGGACGACCATATGGAGCTCACCATCGGTTCACGGAACTAACCAATTAACTTTGGTTCGTCTCATTACAGGTCAACTCCATATGTTTATTATTGTGAATATGTTATCTTTTTACTTTATCAGCTTTTGTGGCTTGTTGTAGTGTAAAAGTATGATATTTTTCAAGAATTTCTCTCGAGATTCTAAATCTTTCAAACAAATCATACTCAAACACTACAACTTACCCTCATTAATTTGAGGGGGAGCATTAATATGTTCTTTGGCCAAAATCTAATTTCATTTTATTACCCAAAGACCGGTTAATCAATTAATATCCAAAATATTGATGGTTAACATTTTGGAAAGGGGAGAAAATGGGATTAAGGAGACTTAATGATATTTGGCTAAAACAATGAAAAAGACTTAAAAGATAAACCAACTTAACGTGTGTAATGCACGAGTTAAGGGGGAGCGTTTTTGATGATCAAAACACTTAAGGCACAAAATCTTTGATTCTAATATCACAAGTGCTTTAAGTGATTTTCAAGGATTTTTCATGGTGACTATATCAACCCAAAACACACTTAACTCATGACGAATGTGGTGACAAAAGGGTGGTAGGTATAGGTATTAGTCCAATGATTCATCAGAACCGATGGAATCTTCCCAAGGACAACTCCCTAGATAGAACTAGAAGTCCTAGGAAAGATGGAGAATGAATGTGAATGTAGCTGAATGCCGACCAAGTACTTAAGCTAGCACTGGAACAATCACAACAAGGTGCTAGTTATGACGTATTGGTAAGCATTGAAGGGGTTGAAGAATGAAAAAGAATTGTAAAGATAAAGGGTGTAAAGAAAGAAGCCCTCCTTACAACTTTAGGCAGAAACTGGGTCAATACATATGCTATTGATATCATTAGTTAATGATTCTCGATATTGAAGAAAGCCATCATGGACCCAGTGATGCAATGCACAACCCTCCCCAGCTAACTCAAATATCTCTCAAAAGGTATTTGTTTTAATCACACGGAGTTCAACACGTTATCTATTGGTTTATTCACTCCGAACAGACTGATATTGAATAGGTGGCACTCCTCTCCAGCCATCGATCACTAAATCAAAACGCACTATCGAGTCTAGAGCCACGAGATCACCAAAAGTCTCATTAGGACACTTTCCATTTATTCCTTGCTTCTTCACACACTGTGAAAAGTAAGAGATCTTTTATGAGTCCTACGCAGTATTCTTGTAATATTGCCAGAACATCTGAGTAATACTCAAGTATTACAGTGAAGATGGAAATCCTGCTTGAGCCAACATCAAACAAGCTCATGGTAGGTGACACATGCGGTTCTTTACGAACTAATCTTGTGACAACTGGAAAGAAACAGTAGTTTAATTCTTAACTGAACTTAAACTCGTTCCAGGCCTCTACGCATCATCGTATGATCTTGCCAGAACACTCAGAGTGACACTCTTTAGTGTTCACTGTGACGAGTGGAAATCCTTCTAGTGTTAACATCAAACAGCACTTGGTAGGTAACAAGCAAGATTCAAATTTGAATCAAGTTTGTGACAACTGGAAAACAACGATGGTGAATATCTTAATTGAAATTCACTTGTTCCAGGTTTCATGAATTGACGGCTTCAATCATAAGGATTTTTAATCCAAATGATTCACTCTTTATGTTCGCAGTCAGCTTTGGACGGTCGAATAAAGAGAACGGGTTTACCCGCGAAATCCTGTCAAGAAGTTACTTAATTGAAACTATCCGTCACGGGTACGATATCAAATATCGTCCAACGGTCTTCACCGACCGGAGGTAAAATGCTACCGAATTAGAATAAAATGTCAAAGCCATTTTATTCGTGTCGTTGCTGTGTACCTGTTGAAGACGGTGGCGTTGTTGTGTACCTGTTGAAGACGGTGGCGTTGCTGTGTACCAGTTGAAGACGGTGGCGTTGCGGTGTACCTGTTGAAGACGTCCTCACATGCTTATTCCTTCAGCATCAAATACTCTTGCAAATTCAAGAAAGTATGACCCGAAAGTCTTCCGCTGTATCGACTCTGAAACTTTCAAGAATTCAACAAAGGATAAGTGTGTGGGACATGAAGTCACAAAGAGGCGAACCTCACAAGAAAATAAAGACTGCATGTGAAAGGCCAAAAGAACGTGTTCCAAGCAAAAGGCTGATATCATTCAACACATATTCACAAAAGAAAAGAAAAAGAAAGAAAAGAAGACTACGAGTTCAAGAACAAGATCTAACATGCTAGATTAGGACTTTGTAAATTTGGAGTGACCTCCCTTTGGGGGAGATTGTTGGAAATACGTTTTACGCATTTAGAAAGTCTCGGTCACTCCAACAATGTAGTTATAGGCTCGTAGTTATGTTTAGTCTCATTTATTAAATAGCCCGACCCATGAGCATGTTCATGGGCCGGAAGCCCAAGTCCATTAAGGACTTGGGGTATTTAAACCTCTTTCCACCATGGAAAGAGGTGTTGGTTGTTTATTTCTTTCATTTCAATATACAAGTTTCTTTCACTTCTCTCTCTAACTTTCTCTCTCTAGAAAAACATCAACCCCCTTGTTTCACAAAGATTATCATTGTTATACAAAACAGATCGTCAATGTGTGGCAAAGGATATCGATTCTTGATGGTGATCTTATTAAGCTCACGATAATCAATGTAGAGACGCATAATGTCGTCCTTCTTCTTTACGAATAAGACTGGTGCCCCCATGGTGGGCTGCACTAGGGCGGATGAAACCTCGTTCCAAAAGTTCCTGAAGTTGTTCTTGTAACTCCTTCAGCTCTATGGGAGCCATGCGATAAGGATCCTTGGAATTAGCTCAGCTCCTGGGATGAGCTCAATATTAAACTCCACTTCACGAGAAGGTGGTGTGCCCGGAAGTTCCTCTAGAAACACGTCCGGGAATTATGACACGATTGGCTTATTCTGGATAGATGGAGATTCAACCTCCATATCATGAACAGTATCTAGGTAGCCCTTGCAACCATGTGACAGTAATTGATGGTTGAGAAAATACGTCTTTTAGGAAAAAGAACGTAATTTGGGTAAGTACGACGGTTTAGGAAAACCGTGCACAAATGACCCAAAGTGGGGATCGTTCTCAAGGAGGCTAGTGTGTTGTGTTAGAAATGATTAATGATGTGATTATGACTTATGAGAAAAGGAAAACAGAAAAGAGAATAGAAGAGAATGACGGTTACGATTATGAATTAAACTAAGACGAAAAGTCATGCACGTAAAACCGTAAAAAGTGACCGAAATTAAAAATTACCCTGAAAGTTCCTAGAAAATTGCAATAAATCCTAAAAAATATAATTAGAGTTTACAAAAATCACTCAAACCTTTTATTTAATTAAATATTAATTTTTTAATGCTAATTAAAGCCCAAAAATCAAATTAATTAACAAAAAGCCCAAAATGAGATTTTTTAACTTGTATACCTCTAAAATGACTTAACTAAATTTAAAACTATTTTTGAAAATTTTAAAGTTAATTAAAACTATTTAAAAACAATTAAAAACTATTAAAACTTAAAATAATTATAAAAATTAATCTAATGACAATAAAATTAGTCTAAAAATTGTAAAAATCCTAACTTAATGTATTTGAACTAATAAAAATGAAAAACTTGTAAAAATCCAAATCTTAATTTTTAATAATAAAATATTAATAAAAATCCAAAATTTATAAAAAATTCTAAAAAGTTACAAACTAGTTTATTTTAACCTAAATAAAACAGAAATGCACTTGAAATTACCAAAATATCCCTATTGGGCCTTAAAAAGGGCTAAATAATAAAACAGTCCCTTAATGGGCTTAAATTGGGCCCAATAAGAAAAAGTCAACCAAATAAGCCCAAAACTTCTAGTCTGACTTAAAATTTGATTTTAAGAACAAAACTCTGAAGGCCCAAAAGCTGAAAATGTGTTTAAGCTAGCTTATTTCAAAGCAGCTTATTCTTAATGGGCTTTTTGTACCATTAAGCTATAAACTGATGTCATAAGCTAAAATTTGACACACAAGCTTCTTTTGAGTTACCAAAGAGATCTATAAAAAGAAAATTTGAAAAAGCACAAGAAATAAGCCTGAAATAAGCCAAGATTCTCTTCACAAAACGACAAAATAGTCGTTTTTGAGTTCTAGACCACTTCAAGTGCTGATTTAAGTTTCAAAAGGTTTTAAATGACTTAATTAAGCAAAATAACGTATGTATCGTTGATAGTATAGTGATAATTTGAGATACGTTATAGGGTAAATTAGAAACTTACCTTTAGAAAAAAAAGTAATAGACTAATATTACCAATGACGAATTCAATTAAACACGTGATGAACCAAGTTCGTTGTACACGAAGATCGAGTGAATTTGAGACGTTTCGTTTCGTTTTGGATAATTGATTTGAATTGGTTTTCGGTTTTTAAACTAGAAATTAATTCGACCAATTTTAAACTATTTAAAATTAACCTAAAGTGCATGAATCGTAAACCCCGCTATATTTAAAATATACAAACAATTAATTACTTAAAATTAAAACAATTTGAAAATTAAGCTATTTAATAATCTAAAAAAATAATCTAATTAATAAAAATAACTTTTAAACTATTTAAAAATCTAATTAAACTTTTTAAGCTAATAACTTTAACAAAATACTTATACTAAATCTATTTTAAAAACAATTTTTTTATTTAAATCTAATATTATAAAAATCTAATTAATTAAAAATAAACTAATTAAACTATTTAAATTTAATAAAAACATTTTTTATATTTATTTTATTTATATTTATAAAACTAAAATCTACTTTAAACAAAAGAAATAATAATTAAAAATTATTTATAGACGTAAATTAAAATGAAATACTCTTTGAGTTAAAATCTGCCAAAACAATCCTACTATATTAATTAATTTTCAGAAAGAATACTTAAAAGAGCTAAAGAGCTCGGTGGTTAACACGTTTAACTAGTGAAGTGCAGGTCTCGGGTTCGAGACCTGCGAGAGACAATTTTTTTGTGAATAATTTCTTTTTGGACAGAATAAGAACAAGTCACAGGGTGTGACTTTTGGTAAAGCTTATTTTGCATAAACTGATAGGAATCAGCTTATTGAGCTTATCAAATCAGTTGGATCTCGATAAGCTAAACTAAACAAATCAAATCAAACAAACTAAATCCTAAGAATTAGCAGGCGAAAATTAATATCCAAACTAACAGATAAAATCCATATCATATTTGTTATACCATTAAACTAAACAAAACAAACAAAGACTAAAATATTATCCGAACTTAAATCAGTAAAGGCAATTTGAGATATAAACTCAGTAACTTAAACAAGATAAAAGCTAAGTCTCGAATTAACCTTATTACAGCATTCCATTATTTAAAATAACTAAATCGATCTCAGTTTAAATTCAACAAAATTTTAGTAAATGAAAAATTCTCAGATTACAATTTCAACTGAAAAGTTAGCAGATAAAAAGAAATCTTACATAAATTCCATTTAAACAGTAGTGATAAACACCAAAGCCTTATTAAGCAGATTCTCAAATAGCAGATTATACCAACTTTAAAATTTTACCAGCTTATCAAAATTATTAGACTCAAAAGCAGATACTTAGTTGAACAAATAACCCATACTAAAGCTTAACCAATCATACTCTAAACTTAAAATTATTATCAGATTCATACTATCATTATCAGATTCATACTATCATTATCAGATTTATACTATCAGACTCAAAGTTACATAAATCAAGCAGTAACAAACACGCATGAACCACTCAAACATCTAAAGCATATTAACATTCAAACAAAGTTTAATCTAATAAACATGTAAAATAAAAGAAATTAGCACCTTTTGGGATAACCTTTGAGACGAAGGTCAGCGTTGTGCTGCCTTATGAACCCGAATCTACACCACCATGACCATCAAACTCCATCATTCGAACCACCAATAATCATCAAATTCGAAACAATATTTATTGTTGACTTTCCAGTAGGGAAAGTTTTGATTCCCAATATCTTACTTACATTATTCAAAATAAGCTATTAATTAGCTTATTCAAACAACTTTTATATTATCAAATCTCAAATCAGAATCAAGGATAATTGAAATCAAACGAGATATAAAGGCACGATTAGATCAAATTAATTTTTATTAATAAACAAAAGTGGTTATAATACTTTGAAAAGAAATACAACAATTAACCTACACTAATTTAAGCATGATAACAGTAAGAAAAATAAAGGGATGAGATTACAAGTAAAATAGGGGGGTTTTTATAGCCATCCCAAGGCTGCTGAGGGAGGATCTTCGAATCTTCACAAGCATATTTCTTTTCTATATAGGCCCTTAGATCATCTCTCTCTCATGGTTGTTTTGATCGGAGGGTGGATAAGACACTACTAGCACACGGATTGCCAACGTGGCATCCGTGTGTGCTAGTTGTGTTTCTTTGTAGCCTCCTAATTGGCTGAATGGGATAAATGATGTGTCTTCTCCAATAGAAATTCGCCACGTAGCTAAGCTTCTCCATCCTTTCTCTTCCTTAAACCATGGGGGTTTTATTCCCACACGTATGAATTAACCGTGCCATAAAAAAGCCCCAATATTAATTGAATTTTTATTGCTTTAGGGTTTGGGAACAGTAACTTAAAGTTACTGGTTATTTTGTGAGATGGGGAAGGAGATGGTACATAGGGAGTAACGAAACCCTTTTATTTTATTGTGTGTGAATGGGTGTGTGAAGTAACGAAAGTAGTGGGTGACGGTTTGATTTTTTTTATTGTGTGAAGTAAATAAAAGTAGGTGAGTTTTATTGTGTGTGACTGTGTAACGTGTATACACATGTTTGACAAAAGCAAAACCCTAAGCCCATAAAACTTGACTCGTCCCATTTATTTCCCTCATTGGGCCTTGAAGCCCAAAACATTATTTTCATCCGTTTGTAACCTATTAAAGGATTTGGGCTTTATGGGCTTTTAAGTTATAAAAGTGAATAAGAAATCTTATTTTTGGGCTTTTAAGCCCAATTTCCCAATGTGGGACCCTCTTGGCCCACTTTCTTGCATAATTATCAAATCCTCTAAAGTCGAGCTCGATTTTGGCTTCTTCAATCTTTTTCTTCAAACTCGTGCCGGTTTTTGTCGGTTTTCGCGAACTTGGTACCTACACACATTCAAACAAGAAACAAGCATATACAAGGCATTTTTGATACATTATTTGCATATATTGAATGTTTATTTATACAAATGATATGAGTAAAATTACTCATATCAAACTCCCCCTTGCTAAGCAATTGTCGTGTCCTCGCGCAATGATAAAATAAAACTATAATCTCCACCATTATTCAACTTTTGACATTTTATTTTGCAAAGACATAATGTATTGCTTTCATTGTTTGAAAAATAACTTTTAGGATCATAAAACTCAAATAGATTCATCGTCCCCGACTTTTCACTTTTCCATGCCAAGTGCAAAAACAAGATCATTGTCAATCATAAGCCCCAAAATTAAACCAACTCATACAAGTATTTTGTCTTAAACTCAATCTCCTATTATTCCTAATTGTATCTCTAGATTTTATTTGTCATTCACCCAAAGGCTCATTTGACTTATTTGATATTTATTATTCCAAAAATGAAGGCAAGAACGGTGTAAACTCAATACTCAAAACCTAACCTCGACTTCAAAAACCGTTGTCACTAAAGAAAGCCCACATCAAGGATAACTTAACACGATTTAGGGATAAATCCCGGACCCGAAATTTGGCTAATATGGCTATTTAAAAGCAACAATAAAACCTCCAAAGTCAATTATGACCTTATTAATGGAGTTAGCAACAACTACATCATAACACCTTGTAGCTCTTTAAGATGCAATCGTGCTCCTTACTTAAAATCCACACCCTAAGGCTCCTTGGACAAAAATAAGGGAATTGACAACACCATCCACCTTACGGATCATAATGATGAAGCAATCTTTATTCAACACGCCCCTTGACATACACCCTAAGGCTCTAATGACAAGGTTTGTGCTACATGACTCCCACCCGAAGGCTCCTAGAGAACATGTTTTTATTTATTCTTCTTTATTAATATGATATTTATAGTACGCCAAATTTCCGCAATCCCATGATCAAAATTCCATGACGCTGACACCCTTAATGTGTTCTCACTTTAATTACAAGGGAAGAAAAAGAAGGAGTTACGAGTTAAGATATCAAGCCTAAACCGCTAAAAACTTCACTTATTAAGCAATTATTATTCAAGTGAGGAAAGTAAGTACGAGGAGATTAAATAAAACACAAAAATACTTGCACAAAGAATAATTTAATCTTAAAAACTTATGATTGAACTCTATCATCTCTTGTTCTCCAGATTGTAAAATTTTAAAAATGTGAAATCAATGGATACTTAGCCTATTAAATCAAAGTTTTGGGTTTTCAAGTCATCTATAGGATCTTGCATCTTCTTATACTTTTTCAAGTTTTAGAATTTGCGTTTTAAAGTTCCCTTAATAAACGACTTTCTAGGATCAATTATAGGAACTTGCGAAAAGTTCTTGTTCTTAACTCATATGAATTAAGACCTTCGCATTTTAAAGCTCCGTATATAAAAGCCTAGCAAAACTTAATTCAAATACGTTAAGGAAAAGCTAAGGTTAAAAACCGAGTCGAGTCAAAAACTATCTTTATTTTCACCAACGGAAAGCCTACATTCGTGTCAAAAGCACTTATTTTATTTATTAAAACTTAAAAATAACACTAAAAATTTATATTTTTTATGAAAAATGAGAAAAACAATACGTCTGGACACGACAAAAACAATTGCAAGCGATTATATCGATTGACTCCCCCATGCTAAAACAAAACATTGTCCTCAATGTTTCTTAGCTCAAGAGTAACACCCGCTTGCTAAGACACGAAGAGTCTAATGCAAATTCCTAGCATGGAAAGAGCACGTAAATCTATAAGCCGTTCATTAATTATGCCTCAAGATAAAACGTTAGTCGATAAAAATCAAGGGATAGAAAGAGTGTGCACCTTTTTGGCATTCAAAGAATGGAAGATCAAGTGGACCGGCAAAAACCGAACACGAGAGTCTTCAAATATTAGGGTCATATCTAAGATTCACAACACAACCAAACACGAGCACGAGCTTGAAAGATCAAGCCTTATTAGTGTTAGAAAATAGAAAGAAGATAGAATGTATGGGACTCCCCCACAAGGCACCTCGTTTTTGTTCACCGAGTCATGAGCTCGACTCGATCCCCGCATTCATTGGTCCTTAGGGAAAGTGGTAAAAACCGGCATATTGGAATAGAATCCAACATGAAGCACGATGCCGGGGTCAAAGATTACATCCTCGTTGTCGGATGACAAACGAAAGGATAAAACTCTAACACAAATCTCTAACAAGAGATGGTAGTCATAACTAATGGTATGGATGTAGCATGCTCCCCGAGATAAACTCGCACCAAGATGATTAAAAAGTCTTTCAATTATTACATCGGTGAAAGGCCGAGATTTCCCTAAATCAATGATTCTGGGGTCGAATACCTCGTCCTCGGGAGAGAAAGGAATGGATAACATGGTGTCGTCCCCCCATGCTAATCCAAGATCATATAAAGCACATGGTAAAGGTGGAATAAAAGTTTCATCCATAGTGGAATCAACATTCTTTGCTTTAACGACCATTTCACCCTTAGAAATGTGATCAATAGGGTCATGGTACTCAATATGAGACACATGAAAAACCCACACATTAAGGTCAAAGTGGGTGGGAGGAGGACTTGGAACGAAATCATCATCAAGTAAATTCTCTAAAAAGAGAGCGTCCCCCTCCGGGTCGATATCATCAACACCCGGTGGTATCGAATCATTAGAAGCAAGAAAAGTGTCAATCTCCTCCATAAGCGGATCACTATCCTCAACGGGAATAGGAGATGGAGAGAAAGACTTGGGATTAGGCTTAGAATTCAAGGCCTCGATCCTAGAAATGAGAAGATAGACGTTGGATAATTTTTCACGAAGAATCACGTCCTCCACATCTAAATGAGTAATTTCATCGGTGAACTTCTCAAGGATCAGAATATTCAAATAAACCTCATTTCCCGGTGGAAATGGGTCTAAAGGAGCAAGTTCAAAAGTGAGCCTCTCAAAAACCGGATCACTATCATCCTCATTTCCCGGTGGAAATGGGTGAAGAAGAGTAGGTTCATCGGTAAACCCCTCAAAATCCGAGTCGTGAATGTCATCTTTATAAGAAAGTTCATCGGAGAACTCCTCATTAGAATATTCACTAGAAGTAGAATCATTCTCAAAATCTTCATTTCCATCACAATTTTCATCATTAGAATTAGAGAAAATATCAAAGTGAATGGAAGAAGTCGAGTCATCACAAAGTGGAAAATCACACATCTCATCGGAAATACCGTCAAACTCTCTTGGGTTTTGGACAAGAATAGTGCTAATATGTTCGTCCCCCTTGCTTAGAGAATTTTCGAGTTCCACGGTGGAAGAATCATGAATAGGAATGGTGATGTCATGAGAGATTTCCTCATCATCTAGGATGGGAGAATCCTCGGGCTCAATAGCCGGCAAGATACGAAAAGGAAATACGATTGCACTAGACGAAGGATGAAGAGCAAAAAGATCTCTCAAAGAAAGAGTACTATCCTCATCATCATCCAAAAGAAGAGAACGCTCGAGTTCACGATTAGCAAGAGCTTTTGCTTCCGCTTGAGCTCGTTCTTTCTCTCGAATTATTTGTTGGGAAATTTTTTCAAGTCGTTCAATATCGAAAGAATATTGTGGAGATTGGTCAAAACCGGAAGGAATCGAATTATAACAAGGATTAGGCTCATAAAAATTTTGATCTATCGGTTGACAACAAAAACTCTCGTGAGGACCTCCACAATACTCACAACAAAGATATTGTTGTGATAAACTCGGTAAATCTTGTGGATAACAATTATCATTAAAGTTTTCATTGTAGCTCAGTTCTTGCTCGTAATTAAGCGAGAATCGATGCGAACAATCATCGCCAAAATGAGAATCGTTTCCACAAAACTCACACGAGGGTGTCTCGTATGTAGGGTGTGGAGGTGGATAGAAATCGAGAGAATTATTAGAAAAATTCGAATTTCCACATGAAGTAATATCATCACAACAAGGACAAAATCCAACTCGTATATCGTGACGTAAGTCATTTCCACAACGCTCACACGTGCACCACCGACATGGTGAAAACCCATATAACAGTTCTCCACACCCAACACAATCGACGAAGGAATTCATAGAACAATTAAAATTTAGAGGGTGAGGAGAAAAAGAATTAAACATGATAGAGGATTAAGAAGATTATTTTTGGTATTTTTCATAAAAACGATACATACTATATAATAAGAAAATAACAAAACTTTCCAAGGACGGAAAGGGTCTTCAAATCAACGATCAACAAATCTCCACAAAGACGAATCGTACACAAGATCCCCGGCAGCGGCCCCAAAATTTTTGATGTATCGTTGATAGTATAGTGATAATTTGAGATACGTTATAGGGTAAATTAGAAAATTACCTTTAGGAAAAAAAGTAATAGACTAATATTACCAATGACGAATTCAATTAAACACGTGAAGAACCCCGTTCGTTGTACACGAAGATCGAGTGAATTTGAGACGTTTCGTTTCGTTTTGGACAATTGATTTGAATTGGTTTTCGGTTTTTAAACTAGAAATTAATTCTACCAATTTTAAACTATTTAAAATTAACCTAAAGTGCATGAATCGTAAACCCCACTATATTTAAAATCTACAAACAATTAATTACTTAAAATTAAAACAATTTGAAAATTAAGCTATTTAATAATCTAAAAAAATAATCTAATTAATAAAAATAACTTTTAAACTATTTAAAAATCTAATTAAACTTTTTAAGCTAATAACTTTAACAAAATACTTATACTAAATCTATTTTAAAAACTATTTTTTATTTAAATCTAATATTATAAAAATCTAATTAATTAAAAATAAACTAATTAAACTATTTAAATTTAATAAAAACATTTTTTATATTTATTTTATTTATATTTATAAAACTAAAATCTACTTTAAACAAAAGAAATAATAATTAAAAATTATTTATAGACGTAAATTAAAATGAAATACTCTTTGAGTTAAAATCTGCCAAAACAATCCTACTATATTAATTAATTTTCAGAAAGAATACTTAAAAGAGCTAAAGAGCTCAGTGGTTAACATGTTTAACTAGTGAAGTGCAGGTCTTGGGTTCGAGACCTGCGAGAGACAAATTTTTTGTGAATAATTTCTTTTTGGACAGAATAAGAACAAGTCACAGGAGGTGACTTTTGGTAAAGCTTATTTTACATAAACTGATAGGAATCAGCTTATTGAGCTTATAAATCAGTTGGATCTCGATAAGCTAAACTGAACAAATCAAATCAAACAAACTAAATCCTAAGAATCAGCAGGCGAAAATTAATATCCAAACTAACAGATCAAATCCATATCATATTTGTTATACCATTAAACTCAACAAAACAAACAAAGACTAAAATATTATCCAAACTTAAATCAGTAAAGGCAATCTGAGATATAAACTCAGTAACTTAAACAATATAAAAGCTAAGTCTCGAATTAACCTTATTACAGCATTCCATTATTTAATAACTAAATCGATCTCAGTTTAAATTCAACAAAATTTTAGTAAATGAAAATTTCTCAGATTACAATTTCAACTGAAAAGTTAGCAGATAAAAAGAAATCTTACCTGAATTCCATTTAAACAGTAGTGATAAACACCAAAGCCTTATTAAGCAGATTCTCAAATAGCAGATTATACCAACTTTAAAATTTTACCAGCTTATCAAAATTATCAGACTCAAAAGCAGATACTTAGTTGAACAAATAACCCATACTAAAGCTTAACCAATCATACTCTAAACTTAAAATTATTATCAGATTCATACTATCATTATCAGATTCATACTATCATTATCAGATTTATACTATCAGACTCAAAGTTACATAAATCAAGCAGTAACAAACACGCACGAACCACTCAAACATCTAAAGCATATTAACATTCAAACAAAGTTTAATCTAATAAACATGTAAAATAAAAGAAATTAGCACCTTTTGGGATAACCTTTGAGACGAAGGTTAGCGCTATGCTGCCTTATGAACCCGAATCTACACCACCATGACCATCAAACTCCATCATTTGAACCACCAATAATCATCAAATTCGAAACAGTATTTATTGTTGACTTTCCAGTAGGGAAAGTTTTGATTTCCATTATCTTACTTACATTATTCAAAATAAGCTATTAATTAGCTTATTCAAACAACTTTTATATTATCAAATCTCAAATCAGAATCAAGGATAACTGAAATCAAACGAGATATAAAGACACGATTAGATAAAATTAATTTTTATTAATAAACAAAAGTGGTTACAATACTTTGAAAAGAAATACAACAATTAACCTACACTAATTTAAGCATGATAACAGTAAGAAAAATAAAGGGATGAGATTACAAGTAAAATAGGGGGTTTTTATAGCCATCCCAAGGCTGCTGAGGGAGGATCTTCACAAGCATATTCCTTTTCTATATAGGCCCTTAGATCATCTCTCTCTCATGGTTGTTTTGATCGGAGGGTGGATAAGACACTACTAGCACACGGATTGCCAACGTGGCATCCGTGTGTGCTAGTTGTGTTTCTTTGTAGCCTCCTGATTGGCTGAACGGGATAAATGATGTGTCTTCTCCAATAGAAATTCACCACGTAGCTAAGCTTCTCCATCCTTTCTCTTCCTTAAACCATGGGGGTTTTATTCCCACACGTATGAATTAACCGTGCCATAAAAGAGCCCCAATATTAATTTACTTTTTATTGGTTTAGGGTTTGGGAACAGTAACTTAAAGTTACTGGTTATTTTGTGAGATAGGGAAGGAGATGGTACATAGGGAGTAACGAAACCCTTTTATTTTATTGTGCGTGAATGGGTGTGAGAAGTAAATGAAAGTAGTGGGTGACGGTTTGATTTTTTTTATTGTGTGAAGTAAATAAAAGTGGGTGAGTTTTATTGTGTGTGACTGTATAACGTGTATACACACGTTTGACAAAAGCAAAACCCTAAGCCCATAAAACTTGACTCGTCCCATTTATTTCCCTCATTGGGCCTTGAAGCCCAAAACATTATTTTCATCCGTTTGTAACCTATTAAAGGATTTGGGATTTATGGGCTTTTAAGTTATAAAAGTGAATAAGAAATCTCATTTTGGGCTTTTAAGCCCAATTTCCCAATGTGGGACCCTATTGGCCCACTTTCTTGCATAATTATCAAATCCTCTAAAGTCGAGCTCGATTTTGGCTTCTTCAATCTTTTTCTTCAAACTCGTGCCGTTTTTTGTCGGTTTTCGCGAACTTGGTACCTACACACATTCAAACAAGAAACAAGCATATACAAGGCATTTTTGATACATTATTTGCATATATTGAATGTTTATTTATACAAATGATATGAGTAAAATTACTCATATCAAACACCAAAAAGTTTTCTAATAAGCACACTAAATAAGTTAGAATAAGCAATTAAGCACTTATGTAAAAGTCAACTTGATGAGTTTTCTAATCAAACTTAAAATTCAAACCCTAATAAGCTCCAGATCAAATCAATGGGTCAAATAAGTAAGATCTATCACAAATAGTAAGTTGTTGCAAGTCCGGATAAGCCAAAATGGCTTATGAATAAGCTGTTTGATATTTAACACTAGTAGGGGCTAGTTTTGGAGGTTCAACAGTGGGAAAAGTTTCCACTGCTTGACCAAATTGACTTTTTGTCTTTTGTGACTTTTTTGTGGATTCAGGTTAAGCAAAGGCACCCAAGTGATCAGTTAATCACAAGAAGTCAATATTAACAACAAAAACACAAATTCAATCAGACAATCATTATAGTTAATTCAAAAGAACACCAGACTTGTACCAGATATGAACAATAAGCAGTTTTCACTCAATAAGAACTTTTAGCAAGAATAAGCCAGCCAAACTTCACCAAATGCATGCACAAGCTATAATTAATTCAAATGAACATAAATTAACAAGTTTCATGCAATGATTCAAAGTCTAGATCCAGATTCAAGCAAATGAAAACAAGAACATGTAGTTTTGATACTTTGCTGATATACTTGACCACAAATCTAATTTCAAACACTCAAATCTTCTTAACAGTTTACAAAAACTTTGATTTAACACTTGTTAGCCCTAAACATGCATACTCTAGGTGTTTCCAAAATCTTAGGTCAAAATAAGCAAAAACAAGTGAGTTATAACACAATCTTAGATTTGATGTTTTAAAGCTGAAAACTTGCAGATACAAACACTAAACAACACCTTCCAATAACTCAGTAACAACTTGTGATCTTAAACAGGTTAACCAAAACACCCCTTATCTTTTTCAAATCCAAATTTAACAAAGTATAAGTGTGATTTAGTGTTACCCAATTCTAATCAAACAAAATAACAAGTATATTATGCAGTATCAAGCAAGATTAAGCCACAAAAACAACAAGAACAATAGCAAAACTCAAAATCACAAAATTCAAGTATTTTGACAGATTTTTGGGTTCAAGAACTCAAACCTCATGAATGTACATCCACACTCACGAATTTTTGAGCTGATCTGCCTAGCAAAACAAGGCACAAGCTTCCACAACAAGGCTGCTAAGATTCAACAAGGTTAGAACAAAAATATGAAAAATAGAAAGTAGAAAAATGATTGATTGATGCAACCTTTGTACCCACTCTTTGATTATACCCAAGCCATAAGCCTCACAACACCTTGATAACTCTTTATCAGGGTGCTATGATCAACTTATAGCCCAAAAATTCCAAAGGTGTACCAAAGACATAGCAAAATATCAAGATTTTGGAAAAATATGCAATTTCTTACACAAAGTTTGAAAACAGGTTTTGAGATTCAACAATAGCAAACATATATCAATAACAAGCAGATAATAAGATTGGCACTTGGGTTTTCTTCAAACATTCAAACACTTCTCATTAAAAATGAAGGAGGATTTACAGAAATTTAAACAAAGGAAAAACCAAGAGCAACTGAAAATGTAAAGCCTAAATGCCTTTATATAGGATACAAGTGTTCTAGAAATGCAAGGAAAAATGTAAACCCTAAGCTATGAAGTCCCCAATATGCACTTGTAGATTTTTAAAATCTTGGAATCATGTGAAGAACTTTAGCTGTTTGTAGACATGTGAGCTGTTGGAAAGTGATCAAGGGCTCACAATGAAGCCTAGATATGAAGCTGTATGCAATTCGTTGGATGGCTGGCATGTTTTGGCATTTTCTCCCAAAACCATGTACAAGGGTTTAACATGTGACAATGGTGATGATGTGGCATGGGTTTTGGGAGTTGGTTTATGTTTATGATTAGCTTAACCATAATTCTGGATAATTTAGGGGTCTAATTACAGGCCATTAAGAAAAACCCAATTTGATGAAGAACATGAACAGTGAAGGTTTTAATCCGTTTTTGTTTTTAAACCTGGTGTTAAGTGCCAAATAATTAACTAATCCAGATTAGTTAATATTGCTGTGAGTGGATTTGTGACGTGGGAGAATGGCGAGCTCTCATTGGTGGGTTTTGGTGAGTGGGGCACGTGGCATCATTTGGTTGGCATAAGTATGTTTTATGTCTTGGCAAATATTACCCCCAACCTTTCTTTTCCTTTTCACTTGTAATTTAAGTACCCAAAATCCGGATTCCTTTTTTATTGAAGTTTTCTTTTTCACACTTTTGCCCGAAATACTTTTCCGAAGCATTTTCAGGGGTATTTCTTGCCATTTGATGATTATTGAAGGGCTGTTTTGGCATTTTCTTCAAAGATTATGGTCATGACTTGTATGATTGAATTCTTGGAGGAATAATATTGACAAGTCTTGATTTATGAGGGACCATTCTTGCCAATTCTTTAGAGTGGAGGGCCCTTTTTGTAAATTTGACAAACTTTAAGGACCAAACTTGTAATTATGAATAAACAAGGGTTTAAAGTGTCAATTCTTCAATATTGGAGGACCCTTCTTGTACAATCTTCAAATATTCAAGTGTTATTCTTGGAAAATCAACACTAGGGCTTGGTTCATTATGCGGCTTCGTTTCCCATGTTTGTTTTTGCTTGTTTCTTGTGATCTTTTGTCATTTTCTCAATATCCGTACCTAAAATACACAAGTAACAAACACAAGCATATATTTAGCATTTTTCATGATATTTTATGCATTTAAAGCTTGTTTTGGACGATGAGACTATGTATAAAAGCAGTCTCATCACTCCCTCATACTAAACCATTGTCGTGCCCTCACGCAATGCTAGAATAAAGTATCGTAGCACCTCCAAAATTCATTTTTATTCACTTTTATTGAATGATAAACTAGATACACTACTACTATTACTACTACTTGCGTTTTAGACATAATGTATGATTTTCATCGCAAATTGGGACGTTTAGCTTCATAGAACAAGAACACGTGAGTACTTCGTTAGAAATAATTTCGTTGTCCTCGATTTTTACCCCAATTCCATGCTAAGCGTGAAACGAGATTATTGTCATTATAAGTTAGTAATGCTAAAACTACTCATATGCCCTAATCACGTACTTATCCTCCCATTTTCCTAAGTTGTATCTCTTATATTTTATTTTGTCTTGAATGTTTCACGAGGATACATTGTTTGACTTATGCGATGATAAAGATTTAGGTCTAAAAATAGAGTCATAACGGTGTAACCAAGACCATCGAATTAATAACCCCTCCTAATAGACAACGATGTCAAAAAATTAAGTTAACAAGAAGGATCGATAAACACGGTTTTATAACGGTTTTGAACATGAGACTTATTACCAAGACTTTTATACGCCCCCTACCGGATGGGCCTTATTATCATAGGTTTACCTCCATCTTTTATTCAACTTCGCCATGAAGCTTTTATTATGACTTCGGTCTTGCCTTGCCTTTTATTTAACCTCGCCATGAGGTGTTTATTATGGCCAAAGAAGTATATCCTCACGCTAAAAGCGAATTTTGGATCTTTAAAGCTTCAAAGATTAAGGCTTGATTCACTTTCAATTTCGCATAGATTTTTCGGCCTTGTGAGCTCAAATTGTTTGCTTGATTTAGGTGAGCACTTGAAATCTTATTATTAGGTGAAGCTTTCGATTATTTGGGTTGCCAATACTTCAAAACCGTGACGCTGGTGATACCTTAATGTTTTCTCAATTTAATTACATGGAAGCTACTAGAAAAGACTAGAAACCAACAATTAAGACTAAACCGCTAATTCAATATTTATTAAGAAAAAAATATTTACAAGCGAAGGGAGAATAAGCAAATAACGAGAACACATAAGTTTTGGAAAGAATACGGGTACTCTATGTTTAGCATAGTAACTTATAATTAACTCTAGCATTTCTCGTCCCCACTTAAGAGACTTAACCTAATATAAAGTTAAGGAATCGAAGCTAAGTGCTCAACACGCACGGTCGAGCCAAAAATTAATCTTATTCTCGCCATCGGAAAATCTACATTCGTATCTTCAAACACTTATAAAACATGAGAACAATTTAAAATTTGGCCATTTTTAGCCTTATTTTGCAACAAAACGATAAACAAAAAGATAAACTTTGGAAAGCGTGAAGGTTTGGCAAGGCAAGTATCTTTTCACCCCCCCCATACTCAAGTTAAACATTGTCCTCAATGTTTTGAGTCTAAGGGTTGTAAACCCCCGTACTAGAGACGTAGTCGAATGCTTAATCTAGCATGGAAATGGTGTAACCGTTAAATTTAAGGCTGTTTATGAAGTGTGCTATAAACCTAAGGTTAGAACATAAAAGGATATATCATGGATATTGAGAAATTCTTCAAAGCAAACGATCGAGTGCTCCCATAAAACGAACACGAGAGGCTCCAATCGTGAAGATCCTGATCATCTAGAAACCACATATCACAAACAACCACGGAACAAAGGTTGGAAGGGCACAAATCCCCACACGTTACTACATTAGAAAGCGATAATATGTACATGGGATAAGCATGGGACTCCCCCACGAGGAACCTCGTTTTTTATTACCGAGTCATGAGCTCGACTCGATCCCCTCAGTACTAATTATCATTGGGGAAGGTGATTTGGTCGAGGTAGTTCAAGGATGGAACTTCCCCGCCAAAGTAGTGCTTCAACCTATGTCCATTCACCTTGAAATTGGGGACATAATTTTGAGCTAGCTCGATGGTCCCATAAGGAAAAACTTGAGTCATGGTGAATGGACCGGACCAACGGGATTTCAACTTGCCAGAAAATATTTTCAAACGAGAGTTAAAAAGCAACACTTGATCTCCAATGTTAAAAACCCGGGTTTTAATTTTTGAGTCATGAAACTTTTTAGTTTTTATTTATAAATTAATGAATTTGCATAAGCAATGTCTCTACATTCATATAATTCATTTAATTGCATTTTCCGGTGTTGTCCCGCCGTCTCAATATCATCATTACAATGCTTAAGGGCCCAATAAGCTTTGTGTTCGAGTTCAATTGGCAAGTGACAATTCTTCCCATACACAAGCTTATAAGGAGTGCACCCGATGGGCGTGTTATGAGCAGTCTGAAAGGCCCATAAAGCATCGTCCAACTTATCCGACCAAGATTGTCGGTTTTCCCCAATCGATCTCTCCAAGATCCTTTTCAACGCTCAGTTTGAAACCTCGACTTGCCCACTCCTTTGTGGGTGATAAGCCGTAGAAAGCTGATGTGTAACCCCATATTTCCTTATGACCCTTTCTAATTGGTCGTTACAAAAATGGGTTCCACGGCCGCTTATGATCGCACGAGGGGTTCCAAACCGAGAGAACAAGCTTTTCAAAAAATTAACTACCACACGAGCATCGTTCGTAGGCAAAGCCTTAGCTTTCACCCACTTAGATAGGTAGTAAACGGCGACAAGGATGTACTTATTACCACGAGATGATGGGAACGGCCCCATAAAGTCAATTCCCCAAACGTCAAAGATCTCACACACTTGGATGATATTTTGTGGCATTTCATCGTTTTATGAGGCTTTTCCTTGTCGTTGGCATGAGTCACACGACTTCACAAGTACATGTGCATCTCGGTAAATAGTAGGCCAAAAGAAACCGACATCTTAGCCATGAGATTAACACCATGGTGAATACCCGTGGGTCCCTCGTGACAAGCTCTAAGGATGTTAGAAGCTTCTGTGCCAAATACACAACGTCGAATAATTTGATCCGCACAAGTCCGAAACAAGTAAGGGGCGTTCCAAAAATAGAACTTGACGTCCCGAAAGAATTTTCTATTTTGTTGAGTCGTCATACCCTTGATGATGAAGTTCCACGCATGGTAATTTGCGATGTCCGCAAACCATGGGGTAGATGAATCAAGCTTAGAATTCACTACACCAAGTGTCTCGAGAGGAAATGTTTCGGTGATTTTGTAACACCCCCAAATTTATACAATTTAATACAGCGGAAGACTCGTTGGTGTTACGGGATAGCACATTACTCACATCATAGACAACGCTTAAAAATCGCGTCGTTTAATAATAAAGCATTTCCATTCATAAATATCAAATTTACATAGGTCCCAAGTCATAGTCATTTCATACAATTTTACCAATGATTTGAATGGAAATTGTTATTTAAGTGCGGGCTATGAATTCTTGTTGCTTCCCGAGAATTACCTTCAAGTACCTGAGATAAAACATGTTAAAAGAAAAGGTCAGCGATAACGCCGAGTGAATTCATAGAGTTTAATAAAATCCATCAATATAACATCGGTATAAAATTATTACCGAAAATCATTTTGTACAAATCATTGTAATAGGCCATAAAATAGCCAAAGTCATTTTATACAAATCCTTATCAAAATCATAATATAGGCTTTTGCCTTCAAAATCATTATACGAACCATTGTCGTTAAAAACATCATACAATACGTTTTATAACGTTGTATAAAGTTAAATAAAAACCGTTATATGAATATGGTTATGAAAAACCAAAACACGAACATAATATCAATAATAAGACCCCGTATTGCTAGTCAGGAAATATATCGTAATTTAGTGCGTATAGTAGTATTTCGTTATTTTTGGATTATTATAAGTCGCATGACATTGTTACCTTACTACAACAAACAACGGGTAGCTAGCCCGAAACTCAATTTGCCCATCTAAATTAGCGTGTCGTCACAAAGGTCACGCTATGGAAATCTTCTCATACATAAATTCGCTTACCAATCAATGTGGCACGACGGGGATCAACCGTCAAGGCGCTAACTAGGGTGATCGTCCCCAAATAGTACTATTATATGCATAAGCGTCTACCATATCCCGGTAGTTCACAATTCATGCTAATGGGACTTTTAGTGACATAACCTAACTTTAATAATCCATTTCATTTCATCTATGGGGTCATTTAATCATTCATCGGGTCATACAATCATTCGGGTCCAAATCAATAAACAAACAATCGGGACAAATGGTGTCCTATTTTATCAAAACTAACATGTTATCTCCCTCCCGGGTTTATAAAACATTTTATAAAAACATTTAAAAGAGTGCGAGGCTATGAACTCACGTTGATTGGGAAAGGCGGGTTATCGGCGATTCGGATGTACGGTACGTGCTTCAACCACGGAAACCTAGACAAATAATACTTGTCTTAGACTCTTGTCCAATGACTTTATAAAAATAACGATTACGTATACATATGATGATTTTATAAATATGATGATAATCAAGTGGGATTGTATATTTTTTTTACTCATTCATTATAGTGTTATGTGTTGACAACTTTTATACTTGTTTCATTAGTCATTTTCTTTACTTGTCAAGGCCCATTAGGCCCATTATAAGTCCATTACCTTATATTGATCCATTTTACACTTTTAATATCAGTATTATACTTTATATGTTGGGCCCAAATGGGTTAAGCCAAATAAATAAGTTTATAAGTGTTTTACTAACTAGTCGGGTTTATAGTCCAACAAGGCTACTTTGGCCCGTTAATGTCTATATGTTGTAAAGTTCGGGTTTTATCGGTTTTTACTTGTTATATAAGTTTATATATCAGTATGTGAGTTTATAAAAGTTTACATTAGACGGGTCCAACCGTCTAAGTTTTATTTAACAAAAACGTTAATCTTTCGGTTTTAGCCGAAAAGACGTAAAACTTAGTATATAGTTTTTATAACTTATAAAACTTACCAAACTACCATTTTTATATAATTTCCATTTATTTATTCCTTATTCATTTTTATATAAATGAAATATATAAGTTAGTGGGTTTTAATTCACATTTTATACTATATTCATTTGAGTGCTTATATAATAGTATTAAACTTTAATTTCACAAAATCAGTCCTAAAAATCTAGTTTACTAAAATGATCATATCTAGAGTTCTACACGGAGATAGAACCCCAAATTTTTAATCACAGAAACTACATTATATGTGCTCCATTTTATTCCTTTATAGCTACTGATGAATCAACTTCTAAGTATTTTATAAAATTCGTCCAAAACAGCGTAGTCAGATTTGCACTCTAAACTTGTTTTGATCATATCTCACTCATTTTTATGATTCCATTGCATGGCCAACTCTCACATGTGTAAAAGACTCATAGCTTACTGTATATTAATTTATCCAAGCCATTTTATCAGTTTATCATAATAGTATTCACTGTTTTATACAGCCTCCTAATTTAGCCATGATTTAACCATTTTTACATGTGGTTTTTCCATCTTTTTACCCATGTTTATCAAATCTATCAACACCAAATCCCCACATAATATTTTTAATCATCATTCATTATCATATACATATACATAAGTAAAAGAAAATACAAGATTACATAATCAAAATAACAAGAAGGATAGGAAGAATGATCCTTATACCACCATAGTGATGAAAAGATGAGGTTGATGAACAAGGCTTGGATTTTGATGGCAAAACTTGTGATATACCAATATCAACTTCAAGATCACCTATCTTCATGAACATCTTGTGGAAATCAGCCCTATGACACCAACAAATCTTCTCCTTGGATGTTAGAATCGCCTCCAATCTTCAAAGCTTCAAAGTAGCATCATCATGTGTATGAGTAACACATGATTTTATGGCTAAAATAGATCAAATGAGGGTTGTAATTGATGATTGTTGGACGAATTTAAGAGAGAGAGGAGAGGAAAAATGGTGGTTTGCATGTGAAAAATGAAAGGAATGGTTTGGAGTGTTAGTTGTTTTGAGCTGGAGTAGTTGTATGTTTAGCTTAAAGGTTAAGCTTGTTACAAGTGTACAAGCTTCCTTGTGAAGCTTTGACACCTCATGGGTGTTGGTAGCTAGTTTTTGTCATCCCATATTGGGGGTGGGGCAAAAGTGGTTTTGTCTCATCCCCAATTTATTTACGGGTACTCCTCGATTCTAGGTTCCTCGATATGCGTGCCCTCGGGTCGTTTTACGAAAAACGTTTTTATAAATTATAAATCAACGGGACAAAACGAATCTAATAAAAATTGTCTCATCAAAAACGGAGTTCGAAAACGTAAATACGTAATCCTAAGGTTTCTGGTTTAGTCGTAAAGGACGTTAAATTATTCACGTAAGTCCTAATCTCTTCTCGTAAATTTGTGAGTTTATGAACCAACTCAAAACTAAAATCCCAAAATAATATTCACGGATAAATTTATTTTTCTGAAATGTCGGACTGTCACCAAAGACGGTGTATGTAAACGTAAGCACGTGACGTTGAATCCTCCGGTTTAGATGTAGTCGATGCTACTTCAAGACGGAAATCTAAATTTCTTCCCAAAAATAAGTGAGTTCATAATATAACATTAAAATAATATTTCTAAATAATATTTGAGAATAAAATATCAACCATAAATTGACGGATTGTCACAGCATTTACCCCTAAACTGGATCTTTGTCCTCAAAGATCATCTTATATTACTACTCGCTTCTTATAGAGTTAAAGCCATGTGGGTATTTCCTCCACATTCGGTCTTTTCTCACAAGTGTAATTTATTACAATACGCGAGTTTCATCAAACATAACTACGGGAATACGGTCAGGCTTAATGTTGACTTACTTTCTCTATCCATGATGTTCACGGGTTTTTTATGAATGCAACTTTTCGCCGATCTAACTTCATTAAGGAATAGTCAGATTTTCACTTGATAGGCATTTTATAAAGTTCGATATACGAAACATAATTCACACAGATCTTGAAGTCCTAGGGTAGATCCAGCTTATATGCCTTTCATACCAATCTTTTACATCATCTCAATGGTCCCATACAACGGGGACTTATATCCCATGATCTTTCAGATCATCAATTCATTTCTCCATGGTTAAATTTTTTGGCATAACTTCGCTACCCATCTGGCACTTCAAGATCTACATTTCATATTCACATAACCTCCTGCCCACTACCGGCAGTCAATAATCAGATCCTAATTTCAACAATCATTTCAAGTCTCGCGGGTCGAGTATTTTGTAAGGTTAGGTTCGCCATCATAGGAAACCTTAAACCTAAAAGACATGTCCAACTCACAATGGGTGTAAGTCGGGTGTCTTCATCCCAACTCCTGCTTATAGATGCTCTAATAATAATCCTCACAAGATTCGATCTCGGTCCTAATACGATAATTATCAATGATAATTTTTCCTAAGGAAAGCAATTATACGGTATATTACCAAAGGTCAATCATTCAAGCATAAAACAACACTTATAGTATTTTGTATCGTTACTTTACCTCGTCCCTTCGATTAGGGTGGTAAACAGTACTCTCATCAAGATTCGTTCTCAATGACTTCTGAGTAAATCTCTAGAAATTCGATGCGAATCGAGGATCTTGATAGAGATGATCGATGCAGGCACACCATGTTTACACAACTCCTTTAAATACAAAAGAGTCAATTTCTTCATCAAGAATCTATCATTAACAGGAATGATATTAGCAGATTTGGTCAGTCTGTCGACGATGACCCAAATCGAATCAAATTCAGATGATGATTTTTACAATAGCTAGACGTTTACTAATGTATGATGCAATGTCTGCCTTCATAATTTGCCATCAGTACAACTTCTTCAGATAAAGATACATTAAATCAGAAATGACAGGAATAGAATACGTACACTTACAAGATTCCAACATAACTATATCTCACAATCCTCCATATTTAGACAATCACAAGTGGCCTTTAAAACATTTAACGCCATAGGCTTCTCAAATCTAATGGTTCACCTTAGCCGCGAACCCCTTTTATTATCTATATTATCCTTTTTTTATAAGCATCGGCTATATTTTAAATTTCTTGGCAATTTATTTTACACAGTCATTATTAAGGAACACACCCTAATTGATTGTTTATCCTTTTTACATAATGCGTCAGTATTTACATTCACCTTTCTTGATGAAATAATTATCATGTCCACAATTTACTCAGAAATTCTCTCTTCATGTTTTCTATGTTTTAATTTCGTCTCAACTATTATTTTTATCAATTTTTGCTCAAACCGACGGCTAAAGCGTCGATAATCATTACAAGTAATTAAATAATAGATATTTAGTTTTTATGAAACATAAACGTGAATTTTTTTTTTTATTATTTTTTTTTATATTTCTTAGTTCGACCAATTATATAAAAATGTTCAAAATAAATTTGAATTTAATTAACAAGATTTTTGTTGATTTATCGAAAATAATTATTAAGATTTGTAAATGTTCGAAAAATCTTTGGTTATACTTTGGTCAAAATTTTCTTAATTAAAAAGCAAACATTGTCGTTTCAAATTTCAAGACATGTTTTAAATGGTTTCCTCAATCCCTCTTAGGTTGTCTTGAGGTATACGCAAACATTTACCCCTAAACAGGAGTTTAGTTAAATGATTTGTGTATAAGGGAATAATCCCTTAAAAATCCTCTGATAAATGATTTCTCAAAACATATTTCCATTTTCTTTCTGGTAAAAACCCAAAGCCTTAATGGCTCTAATTTTTGAAGAGTCAATATATTCCATTTTCTATTAATCACACGGTCAATTAATATAAAGGATTAAGTCTTTAATCATATGTTAAATACTCAAGGTAAAGGTTTTCATTGTTCGGCCAATTTAGGGCAGTCTATAAATAATTATTAACTCTTATATATTCTTATAAATAAACAAATAGTCCTCAATAATCACAAGCATGAATTTATCAAATTACAGCCTACACACGTGATTTACCAAATTTATGGATGCTACATGTGTATTAGTCAATCCAAACGACATCACGTGAAACTCATAATGTTCATTACAAGTACCGGATGTAGTGATTGGAATAGATAATCTTTTTCGCGGATGCGAAGTTGATGATAACCATGCCGTGGATCAAATCTTCGAATATACGCTAGAACCTTGTAAAGGATCGAACAAATCTATCATCTTGGGTAGTGGATATAGATTTTAATCGTCAGTTTACTTAGTTCACGGTAATTAATAAATATAAGGAATGATAACACCATAGCTCTTCACGATGACGAGCTTGGTAGAATAAAAGCTTTCTCCGACAACTCTCTCAGTTGTACGATAATTCTTTTAATTTAGATGGTGCTGACGTACAGTGCACAAGCCACAGGTGCAGCACCGGGAATATAATCAATACCAGTTTCAACTTGCCTTAATGGCAAAAGTCTAAGTAATTTACCAACAAATACCTCCTAAAGTTTCAGATAACAGAAACATCTTTTAATAAATTCATATTAGGTTCTTTATAGATTATAATATCTATGACTAGTTCATAATCAATCATGGTATAATTTCAAGTCTAAATGCAGGATATAATCAACCATCAAGAATTATTTAGATCACTTTTGATAATCAACATCTTATCTTTTAGGGGAATTCTACTCGAGTTCCCATCAATTAAGACAATGTCGTCATGTCATAATCAATCAATCCATTTTACTGGCACTATCAACTTTTCAGTTTTATTGCCATCGATAAGAGGTGAACTTCTAAAAAGACTAATAATAACTCATAATTCTTCACAATTCAAGGATATCTAGAGACATAACTAACCTTAAAAGAGCAAGGTCAACGCATAATCTACGGAGAGGATTTCAAATCAGATACAGACGAAAACATTTAATGAATATGAATATATCCCATGTTTTCATAATTTGAGTACGCATTAGAAAGCTCCTCGGATCGTTACCCAGGTCATTTAGATGAAATCTAATAAAAAGAAATGATAGGAACATCTATACATCTAGTCGGGTATCAACATTCGACAATCAAATACTTTTCCTAAGAATCTCACTACGGGAGAATTGGACAAGAAAGAATTGTCAATTGTCAAATAAGACAAGTTCCACAGATGAGTAAATTCGACTCAGAAGAAGGAATAGTAAGGGCACATATGTAGGTGTCCCTATCAATATGTCCCTATTTTTCACTTCTTGCAGATCTCACAAAATTTCAAGCCTTCACAATTTCAAGGAAAATGTAATGTTTATTAACAATTTTATGGTGACTACTAATCAGCCTTGCATGGTCCATTCCAAATTGTATGTAGGCGCGCAACTATATACAATTTCAAGATTAACGATGCAATACTCAGTTCGTCAAAACTTTATCATCATGTTTATAATAAAAACATTTTCATGCTTAATTCTTAAATAAGAATCAAAAATAAATTTACAAATATTTTCTTTGTTATGAAAACAATTAAGTTTTCCAAAGTGTTTTATAAACAACTTCATTTCGATAACGATTATTTATAAGTCTCACTTTAAATATCCATATGGTGATGAAAACCCAATTTTTCTCAAGGGATACTGTTTTATCTTTATAAAAACAATGAGTGATCTGAAAAGTGTGATGAAAAGTTGTTCACCAAGAACTAACTTGAATATATCAGGAAATGAGCTTAGCCACTTAATCATGAGGTTCATGACCTCGATGGCACTCAAAAATAATAATTCACAATGTAACTCAAATCGAGATGAGTACTTGTTCAATGGTTGTATCACTAACGTGAACATTAGGATGAAGTAATAAAAGATAGATAACATCGATACATGTAGAATTTAGAAATCAAAGGTAGTCTTTCATTAATCACAAACAAGTAAGAATTGTACCGTAACACATTATGTGTCACTATGTCATACAATTCCAAGAACTCATCCTACCAACTGATGTCTCAGTTAAGTTAGGGATTATTTTTAAAAGATACCACAATGAATACTAATCTACAAGAGTCATTAGGTTTCCCACCTGTCCCGGAAGATCCATCGGTCGCAATTCAGAAGAAGATTTCTTCAATTTATCTATTGGATACTGGGCATCCTCGTCATTGGACAATGGCCTAGGAACAACCCTTAACATGAATTAACAATCAATTAAAACCTTATAATTCCATCACAGAACTTAACTACTTCCTCTAAACAATTTCATATTCCATACGAGTTAAATTTTACTTTATTCAAGTTTCAACCAACTTATACTCAATTCGACATCCTACCTCATATTCCAATACTTTCAACCTGATTCATAAACCTTAAAAGGGCAATAAAAGCTCGATATGATCAACACTTAATTTCCAATCCTATAGCTCTTACAACAATAGTTATCAAACGAGTCACTAGTATGAAATGACTCACACATTCAATTAGACTTCTCGGAAAGGTACTTGTGGCATGAGGCTTTTGGGTAATGGTTCCAATGACAGCCTTAAGTGCAACATTCACCCTTTCGATTTTAATTTAAGAATTGGGTGAAAACGAATCAGATGACATCTTTCCAGGTGTTAATGTTTTGTCAACTCAACTCTATTGGGAAGATCGTCATAACATCGATATCAGTTTTAATCTCGCCAATTCTTCTTTAATATCACAATCAACTAATATCTACATTCCTACGAATATCAACCATTTTGTTGGGATCATAGATATCCACAACTTGGTTTAGATCTAGGATATCTAGAATTCCTACGAGAATAGCTTCGATTAATTTACTAGGGGATTTAGGGTTCCTTGTGACAATCTACGTCGTATAAATACCTCGTATATAATCATCAAACAATCATGTAATAAAATTACATCATATATATATATATATATATATATATATATATATATATATATATATATATATATATATATATATATATATATATATATATATATATATATATATATATATATATATATATATATAGATATATAATCCAAGTTATATATATATATTAAAATAACACTTTCTCAGTCTGGCCTTGTCGGTAACTCGGGAATTCTTCGGCACCGTTATAGTCAAAAGATTTTTAGACATTTTTAGAAAAATGTTTATAGTTAAAAGATTTTAAAATGTTTAATTCAAAACCTTGGTTTTAAAAATATTTCGTTCTCTATAACGAGAGCTCTGATACCAAACTGTAACACCCCCAAATTTATACAATTAAATACAGCGGAAGACTCGTTGGTGTTATGTAGGATATGTAAATCTATGCTTATGTTTTAGGGAGAGAAAGAGATAGAGAGATGGTGGATTACACACATTCTAGAGAGAGAAATTTAATAAGAACTATGTGAAAAATGATTAACCACACACCCTCTCCATCTAAAGAGAGGGTTTATATACCCAAGCCTTGTAATGGGCTTGGGCTTACATGTTTGGGCCGGCCTACGCATGTTGTAGGCTAGGCTTGGACTTGTTTGATAAATAAAGAAGGTTAACTAAACTACGAGCTATTACATGGACTATCGTTGGAGTGACCGATCCTTCTTAATACGAAAAACGTATTTCTAACAATCTCCCCCTAAGGGAGGTCACTCCAAACAAGGGCGTTACCCAAGTTACCATAACCTAGCATACTATGATTGTCTTGAGCTCGTAGTCTTCGTCTTTCTTTTTCTTTTTCTTTTCTAGTGAACATGCTGATGTGATCATTGATATCAATCTTGAGCATTAATCTCTTGCCTTGATCTCGTGCATCCATCACTTGTGATCTTTGCCTCTTCGTGACCTCATGTCCCACATACTTATACCTTACTAATTCTTGAAAGCTTCAGAGTTCGATACAGCGGAAGAATTAACTTTTAGGCTTTCTTGAATTAGATGAGATATTAAGTGCATAAAGTATAAGCATGCGGGGACGACTTCTTCTTGGATTCCGCAACGCCACCGTCTTCAAATGTCGCAACATAAGTAGACACGAACGAAATAGCTTTGAACATTTCATTCTAAATCGGTAGCATTTTACCTCCGGTCGGTGAAGACCGTTGGACGATATTAGATATCGTACCCGTGACGGATAGTTTCAATTAAGTAACTTCCTGACAGGATTTCGCGGGTAAACCCGTTCTCTTTATTCGACCGTCCAAAGCTGACTGCGAACATAAAGAGTGAATCATTTGGATAATAATATCCGCATGATTTGAAGCCGTTAATTCATGTTCCTGGAACAAGTGAAATTCAATTAAGAATCGCACCATCGTTGCTTTCCAGTTGTCACGAGCTTGATTCGTACAGAATCTTGCAAGTTACCTACCAAGTGCTGTTTGAGGTTAACACTAGAAGGATTTCCACTCATCACTGAACACTAAGGTATCACTTTGAGTCTTCTGGCAAGATCACTAAGATATTGCGTAAAGGCCTGGAACGTGTTTAAATTCAGTTAATAATTAAACAACTGTTGCTTTCCAGTTATCACAAGTTTGATTCATAAAGAATCGCACAAGTCACCTACCATGAGCTTTTTGATATTCGCTCAAGAAGGATTTCCATCTTCATTGTAAATAATTTCGTATTACTCGGATGTTCAGGCGAGATCATGAAGATTTTGCGTAGGACTCTTAAAATCTTTCTTACTTTTCACAGTGTATGAAGAAGCAAGGAATTATGAAAGTGTGTCCTAATGAGATATTTGATGATCTCAAATGGATCTAGACTCGATCGTGCACTTTGGATTTTAGTGATCGGAGGCTGGAGAGGAGTGCCACCTTTTCAATACCAATTTATTCGGAGTGAATAAATCAATAGATAATGTGTTATCTCCGTGTGATTAAAACAAATACCTTTTGAGAGATATCTGAGTTAGATGGGATGGGTTGTGCATTGCATCACTGTGTCCATGATGTCTATCTTCAATATCGAGCATCATTAAAATGATCTCAATAGCATATGTGTTGACCCGGTTTCTGCCTAAAGTTGTAAGGAGGGCTTCTTTCTTTACACCCTTTATCTTTACAATTTGTTGGAAATACGTTTTACGTATTAAGAAGGATCGGTCACTCCAACGATAGTCTATGTTATAGCTCGTAGTTTAGTTATTTACATTCATTGAACAAAGCCCAAAACCGAGCCCATGAAATGTATGGGCCGGCGGCCTAATGTAAACCCAAGCCCATCTCATGGGCTTGGGTATATAAACCCTCTCCTTTGATGGAGAGGGTGTGTGGTTTCATAATTTACACATAGTTCCTTTTTAGTTTCTCTCTCTAGCTTTGTGTGAAATCCACCATTTCTCTATCTCTTTCTCTCTCTAAACCATAAGCAAGATTTACATTTTTACAAATGGTATCAAGAGCTTGGGATGAAATATAGGTTTGTTTTAGTGTTGCGTATGTTCTTATAAGCATTTCGTGGCTTTTTGAGTTCATATTGCCGAATCATCAAAAAAAATTTGTGTGTTTGATCGTAGTTTCAAGTAGTGTAACATAGTGATTCTTGTTATAGTGTTTTTGGTATCTTGGTTTTGGTTAAAACATAATCTTTCTTGGATCAAAAGTGCAAAAAGGTATTGTGTTCATCTTTCCGAAATTCAAGCAAACATTTCCATCGGAAAGTACAAGTAAAAGGGGCTTCTATCGCAATAACCATCACCATCGGAAAGTGTTTGGTTCCACATTGCGATACTGAGGATTTCAATACTTATTCCGTTCTGAACATTCCGATCGTTCTTTGCGATCTGGGATTCCGACGGATATAAGGAAGTTGTTAAGTCGTTACTCTGCCTAAATTTTGTCAGCTATATTCCGATCTGAATCTTTCCGATAGGACTTTGCGATCTGAACATTTCGACAGCTTTGCATTGCGATCTAGGCATTCCGATACCATCATCATTCCGACAAGGTTACATTGCGATCTGAATCATTCCGACAGGGTTACATTACGATCTGGACATTCCGATCTGAAATTCCGATCTGACATTCCGATCAACATTCCGATAATCACAAATTTTTCCATAAAAAAATGTGTGTAATTTTGACTTGGAATTTTTGGTTTATCGAGAACATATTTTAAGGGATTTTAACATTGTTTCTCGATTTTAACTCATAGCAACACAAAAATACTTAACCTTATTTCATTGTTCGATCAACTTTGTAAATCTTAACTTATTGAAATGGAGTACACATCTCTTACGGACAAGTCCATCCTCTCGGGTATGGAATCTTATGCTCAACATGAGTTGGTCATGGTGCCTAAACATATTATTGATCAAATGCATATGGCCCTCAGACAATCCGTAGATACCAATTCCACCCTAACTGCTGAGCTTGCGTTGCATAAAGAAAAGGTCAAAACTTTTAAAATGGTCCCTCAAGCAGAGAAAATAACATGTTCTGAATTTGACCAATTTCGTTTTGAAAAGATTGAACACTTGAAAGAAATAGAATCATTAAAAGCTAATCTTTCCAATGAATTAAAAGAAAAAGAGTCGGTTGTCAATGATTTTCAGAAACTTAAAATGGATTTCGAAACTCTCGAGTCTAAAAAGGTTGAATCGGAAATTAATGCTACCAAACTTCTTAAATTCAAAGAACAACAGCTTTTAAAACAATACGCTTCCACAGAAAAGGTTCATCTTTTAACTAAATCATTTAAAGAACTCGAACTTAAACGTCTTCAAGATTTACCACCTAATCCCGGTTATGCAAAACAAGCTCAGGAATATATTCCCGGTCTTTATGATATGACCATAATTGGAAAATCGAAAGAAGCACCTTTTGTTCTTAGTACTGAGGAGACACAATCACTTGGGGATGAAACTCATTCTAAAATGCTTTCAAAATTCCATACAATTGATTATGATCAACATAACAAAGATCAATTTTCGAAAAGGACACGCATTCGTTTACAAAAGGAATTAGCAGAATTGACAGTTCTTGTGCCCCAAAGTTTGTCAAATGAAAACTTTCCTAGTACGTCTCCTACACTTGTCAAAACGGATTTAACAAAGTTAATTCCACCGGTAAGCAAGGCATCCGTTAACTTAAATGCGGTTCACCAACACTTAGCCGATTTTGACAAGGTCATTTTGGAACGTACGACGGCTTCGGCCATAACGGAAGGTGAATGGAACTTTGAGCATACTAGAGCTGCGTTCCGAAATGAAATTGTTCCGTTTGTAGACAATGTTAAGGCTTGTCTTAATAATCTTGATCAAGATTTGTTTTTGGAAATAGAAGAATTTAGACGTGTTTTCAATGAAATGGATAATGCTTATGAAAACAGTTTACTTGAAATAGAACGGGTTTCACGCCATAATGATCTGCTTCTGAATCAAGTGATGTCTCATGATATAGTTTCTGGTTGTGTGAATACAAGTGTTGATAATGATTCTATTGTGCATAATGTTGAATCTGTGGATACTGTGGTAGATAGTACTTGTCACGAATCTGACGTTGAATTTTTAAAGCTTCAAGATTCATATTCATCGCTTTCAAAACGTTTTGATGAGATTCAAACACATTGTATTTCGCTTGAATGCAAGCAACAATTTTTTCAAGAAATCTTTGAAACGTCATTCGAAGGTGTTAATATCGATGATGCAAATTTTGAAAATAATTTTCGATTGAATTTACAATCAAAACAGCGTCAGCCAAGTGACAAAGTTGCTAACTCTTTGCCGATAGAAATAGAGAAATCTAAGGAGCTTAACTGTGTGAACGTACTTGAGGCCGCTGAGAATTTTAGACTTGATCTAGATAATCGAGTTTCCAAGATTTTGTCCAAAGTTGACAACTTAAAACAGAAAAATACACGACTCTTCGATTCAGTACAGCCCACATGTGTTGATACCATTGCACAGAATCAATCATTGATTGAACAATTGAATCGAAAGTCGATGGAAATATCTGATTTGAGGGAACAAATTTGTGATAAGAATCTGGTCTTGGCTGATTTAAAGGAAACACTTCGTACTCTAAAAGGTAAGAATGTTGTGGATAATGCAGCCACTATCTCAGCATCGTCCTCTAGCGCAATCAAAAGGAACCTTATAGCCGTCACACCACTTAACAAGGGCCCTAGGACTAAACCATCTCAAACTTTAGTCACTAAAGATAAGGCGGAATCAAAACCAGCTTCTAATATTCCCGTGTTGCCTTCTACAGGAGTAAGCACCACTACTAAGGCTCAAAGATCTAAGCTTAAGAGAAACAAGAAGAATGATAGGATCTTGCCCCCATCTAGTAGTCAAGTGAAGAAGAAAGTAGAAGCCCATCCTAGGAATGTTATTTCTGTTTTGAATAAAAAGAATCATGTAGCTAAACCTAATGGCTCTGCGGTTGTGCAGCGTTCTAAGCCTAGTGTGAATTCTAATTTGAAATGTTGGAATTGCAATGAATGTATGTTTTCTAGTCGTCATGATTCTTGCCTTATTGACCATGTGAATGAGATGTATGCCCGGAAAAATGGATTAGAATGGAAACCGACTGGGAAAGTGTTAACCCAAGTTGGTTGGATGTGGCGCCCCACTGGTAGAACTTTCACTATAGTAGGAAATATGTGCCCTTTAACTTTGATCACTCCCACTGAAGTGAAGAAAGCGTGCCCTTTAACTAGGAGTACCAAGGCTACCAAAACACAAGCGTGTCCTTTAACTAGGAACACTGACACTACTATAGGAACCAAGTGCCCTTTAAATAGGTCTACTCCCACTGTAGTGCCCGCGAATAATCCAAAACATAAGAAAGTTGGAACAGTAAAACCTGTTAGTGCTAAAACTCACATTAGAACACGCAGGAAATCTAAGGGTCTCAAAAATGTTAGCAATTCTGATAATTCTATATCTGTATCTGCTAACACTCCGGAACCAATAGTTTCCAATGCATTGTCTACTGTTGTTGTTGAAAACAGGTGGTCCAAATTGTTCTCTGGTATTTGGACTCTGTTTGCTCCAAGCATATGACCGGAGATCGCTCTCAGCTCAGAAATTTCGTCAGCAAGTTTCTTGGTACGGTTTGATTTGGAAATGATCATATTGCAAAGATAATGGGTTACGGTGAATATCATATTTGTAATGTTATAATTTCAAGAGTGTATTACGTGGAAGGTCTTGGTCACAACTTATTTTCTGTGGGACAATTTTGTGATGCAAATCTAGAAGTCGCTTTTCGAGAGCATACCTGCTTCATTCGTAATTTGGAAGGGGTTGATTTATTGAAAGGTACTCGAGGGAATAATTTGTATACTTTGTCTCTACAAGACATGATGGCCGCTTCTCCCGTATGTATTCTCTCCAAAGCATCAAAGACTAAGTCATGGTTATGGCATCGACGGTTATCTCATCTTACCTTTAACGCTATTAATCACTTGGCGAAAAACGAACTTGTTCGTGGTCTTCCTAAACTATCATTTCACAAGGATCATTTGTGTTCCGCGTGTACTATGGGGAAAAGCACTAAGAAGTCTTACAAACCCAAGACTGAAGACACCAACCAAGAGAAACTTTATCTGTTGCATATGGATCTTTGTGGGCCAATGCGTGTTGAAAGTCTTAGTGGCAAAAAGTACATCCTCGTCATTGTTGATGATTACTCTCGGTTTACATGGGTGAAATTTCTTAATGCAAAAAATGAGGCACCTAAATTCATCATCGGATTTCTCAAGATGATTCAAGTGCGTCTCAACACTACTGTCCGACGCATTCGTACAGATAATGGAACCGAATTTGTGAATCAAATCTTGCGTGATTATTATGAAGAAGTTGGCATATCTCATGAAACATCCGTTGCACGCACTCCACAACAAAACGGTGTCGTTGAAAGGCGAAATCGCACACTTATGGAAGCTGCTCGAACGATGTTAATTTACGCAAAGGCTCCATTGTTTTTATGGGCAGAAGCAGTATCTACAGCAGTGTACACACAAAACCGGTCACTAATTCGTAAACGCCATGGTAAAACACCTTATGAGCTTCTCCATGGAAAAGTACCAGATTTATCATATCTTCATGTATTTGGTTCTCTTTGCTATCCAAATAATGATGGTGACAATTTGGGAAAACTTCAACCAAAGGCTGATATTGGTATTTTCATTGGTTGCGCACCCGTAAAAAAGGCATACCGAATCTACAACCGTAACTCTCGCAAGATCCTTGAAACTATGAATGTTGATTTTGATGAGCTGACATCAATGGCTTCTGAGCAAAGCAGCTCTGAACCCGCACTTCATGAAATGGGACCCAGTAACATTAGTTCTGGTCTTGTCCCAAATAACCCTACTTCATCATCATTTACACCACCTACTAGGAATGAATGGGATACATTGTTTCAACCGTTGTTTGATGAATTCTTCACTCCTCCAACCATTGTTGCTCCAGAACCTGAGGTAATAGCTCCGGTAACCGAAGTTGTCGCTCCAACAACCGTTGCACAATCAGATACGTCTGCACCTACAATTGGTCAAGATATACCATCAACAAGTAATTCACAACCAAAACCCGAACCAACTACCCATGTCATGCCTATTGATGATGAAGAGGATGATGATGATCACAATTTGGAATTCGCTCAAATGCGTGAACTTCCATTCTTTGGTGTACCTATTCCCGACCCTAATCAAGCCGGGTCGTCCACCTCAGAGGAAGCTCCTAGTACGGTTTACTCCAATCCACGGATTCGTGAACATGACAGCAAGTGGACGAAGGATCATCCTATAGATTCTATTATTGGTGACCCTAATCGTCTGGTATCCACACGAAGTCAGTTACAAGAAAGTGCAATGTTTTGTCACTTTGATGCTTTTCTCACTAAAGTTGAACCTAAGACATGGCAACAAGCTTTTACTCAATCATGTTGGATAGAAGCTATGCAAGAAGAACTTAATGAATTTATACGTCTTGAAGTATGGGAACTTGTCCCATGCCTGGATCAAGTGCAGTTACTCACTTTGAAATGGGTTTACAAGGTGAAACTCGATGAGTTAGGCGGAATATTGAAGAACAAAGCTCGACTAGTAGCTCGTGGATACAAGCAATTATTGGGCATCGACTTTATGGAATCCTTTGCACCTGTTGCCCGTTTGGAAGCTATTCGACTATTCCTCGCTTATGCAGCTCATATGAATATGATCGTCTATCAGATGGATGTGAAGACGGCATTTCTTAATGGTGAACTCAAGGAAGAGGTCTATGTTCAACAACCGGATGGTTTTGTGAATCCTAATTATCCTAATCATGTGTACAAGCTTAAGAAGGCTCTCTATGGGTTGAAGCAAGCTCCTCGCGCATGGTATGATCTTTTGTCACAATTCCTCATTACGCAAGGCTTCGCTAAAGGCAAGGTGGATCCTACGCTGTTCATTCAGAAACGAGGTAAAGACATGATTATGGTACAAATATATGTTGATGATATTATATTTGCAGCCTCGACCCAAACTCTATCCGACGAATTTGGGAAACTCATGTCTTCCAAGTTTAAGATGTCAATGATGGGCAAGGTATCATTCTTCTTAGCTCTTCAGATATCTCAGAGTCCCAGAGGCATCTTTATCAATCAATCTAAGTATGCCCTTGAATCGCTTAAGAAATACAAGATGGAATCTTGCGACCCCGTGGATACTCCAATGGTGGAACGAACTAAGCTTGATGCAGATCCTCATGGAGTTGCTGTTGATCCGACACTTTATCGTGGAATGATCGGTACTCTTCTATATATTACAGCTAGTCGACCTGATCTTCAGTTTTCTATATGTATGTGTGCCAGGTATCAAACTAGGCCTACTGAGTTACACTTAGCTACTGTTGAAAGGATCTTTCGATATCTTAAAGGAACCATTAATCGGGGACTTTGGTATTCGAAGGACTCTTCTATTACACTAATGGCATATGCAGATGCGGATCACGTGGGTTGTCAAGATACAAGGCGTAGCACGAGTAGAACTTTGCAACTAATAGGAGATCGACTAATCAGTTGGGCATCGAAAAGGCAGAAAAGCGCTGCTATTTAAAGTACGGAAGCAGAATACATAGCTATGTCCGGTTGCTGTGCTCAAATTCGTTGGATGAGATCGCAATTAACCGACTATGGTCTAGGTTTCAACAAGATTCCGATGTACTGCGACAACAAAAGTGCAATTGCCTTATGATGCAACAATGTTCAATTCTCCCGGTCGAAGCATATTGACATTCGCTACCACTTCATCAAGGAGCAAGTGGAAAATGGAGTGATCGAGCTTTACTTTGTCCGATCTGAGTATCAATTGGCGGATATTTTCACGAAGGCTTTAGATCGCGCTCGAATTGAATTTTTGGCCGACAAGCTAGGAATGAGAACCTTCTCGCCTGAGACTCTAAAGGAACTAGCAGATGAAGCGAAAGAATAGTCTTGGTAAAACTATTCTCAGTATTCTTGGTGATCATTTGTATATATTGTTTATATCTTTATCCACAAAAGCAAAATACAAAAATATAAACCCATATAAAAACCATAAAAATTGAAAAATCTAGAAAAATCCAAAAAAAGTTTTACTTTATTTTTTAAAAGGCATGTCTTTTGGTACGATAATATTTACGGCCTTAGAAATGTTGATTAATATTGACAAGGCGCCATAAATAGAGTTCGTACAAAAGTTGTAAATATTTCATAAAACATGCCAATATGGCTTGTAGTTATTTCAGACTGCAACCCGGTTTTCATATTAAAGTCAAGTATTTCTTATGAAAGCTTTGGCTAACAGCGGGAATTAATTTTCTCGGGCAAGGTTTACTTTACAACCTTGTAAGGGATCAAGTTTACTTTATAACTTGGTCTAACACAAATATATGTACGCTTCAGTGCATTTGTTTTTTAAAACAAGAGAAGTCTTGTTTTTATGAAGATATCATCTCTACAACCATAGCAATCTACAATTGGTATCTACATACTCGACGATGCGACTACTCAACCGACGACTACAGCTCTTTCAATAGAACACGGGTCAACAATTGAGGGGGAGCAATTGTCAAGCATTTATAATCTTCGACGCCGAACGTGCCAAGTTCACAAGTTGGTGTCAAGACAACCATACCAATCGTACACGTGGTGTCAAGAGATGACTTCAGACGTGACGAGGTGACCAACATATGCTGACAAGAACCATTTGATCTTATCATATGATGTTCTCATCTATCAGGTCCAACCTTGTCAATTCTTTTATAATATGGTGAATATGTGATCATGTTACAAATCGGTATCATATCTCATACGTTTGATATTATGAAGATAAAATGGACTTGCATTTTTCTTCCCAAAACCTTTGTTAAAACTTCATTAAATCAATTGATATTAAAAACATCGATTGGGTTAGTATTTTTAATATGGGGGAGAAAACGTGATTTAATATGGGATATTATCACAAATGGTTTGACTTAATGTGCTGGCTCATCCCGACATGTGCGAAATGTTTTCGAATATCGTGGCATATGTTAAGGGGGAGCAAAATGGATTTGCTATATGAAAATGGATTTTCATGGTGACATATACTTACCCAAAACCCATTTATTTCACGACGATGAAGATTGTGGTGACATAAGGATGGTAGGATAGGTTAAGTCCAATGATTCTTCCAGAACCGGAGGAATCTTCCCAAGGACATTACATAGCTTGAAATAGTAGTCCTTAGAAAAGTTGGAGAAAGATTGTGAATGTAGCTGAATGCCGACCAAGTACTTAAGTTAGCACTGGAACAATCACAACAAGGTGCTAGTGATGACGTATTGGTAAGCATTGAAGGGGTTGAAGAATGAAAAAGAATTGTAAAGATAAAGGGTGTAAAGAAAGAAGCCCTCCTTACAACTTTAGGCAGAAACCGGGTCAATACACATGCTATTGAGATCATTTTTTAATGATTCTTGATATTGAAGATAGACATCATGGACCCAGTGATGCAAGGCACAACCCATCCCAGCTAACTCAGATATCTCTCAAAAGATATTTGTTTTAATCACACGGAGACAACACATTATCTATTGATTTATTCACTCCGAATAAATTGGTATTGAAAAGGTGGCACTCCTCTCCAGCCTCCGATCACTAAAATCCAAAATGCACGATCGAGTCTAGAGCCATTTGAGATCATCATATATCTCATTAGGACATACTTTTGATGAGATGGCATTTATACATGATCTCATCGTTCTTTTCGGGCTTTAAATGCATAAAAATGTCATAAAATACCATATATATGCTTGTGTTTGTTTACTTGTGTATTTTAGGTATGGATATCGTGAAAAAGACAAAAGATCACAAGTTACAAGGAAAAACGGACACGAGAAACGAAGCCGTACAAAGAACCGGGCCCTAATCATGGAATTCTCAACAAATACCCTTGAAGATTTGAAGACAAACAAGATTGATCCTCAATTATTGAAGAAATGACACTTAAAACCCTTGTATATTGATAATTACAAGTTTGGTCCCTTAAGTTTGTCAAAATTACACAAAAGGTCCTTCAACTTTAAAGAAATGGCAAGATTAGTCCCTCAACAAATCAAAATTGCCAATAATGGTCCCTCATGAAGTCAAAGTTACAATGAAGACCTTTGAAGATCAACAATGTCCAAGATCAGCCCTTGAATTATCCAAAAATGGCAAAAATAACCCTTGAAATCCTTTTTCTAAAGTTTTGTGCCAAAAGTGACAAGTGGTGAAAGATAAAACAAAGGGAAATACGTTTTTTAGGCTGAAAGACTTTGTTTACCAGAAATACCAAAGAACAAGGGCCAAAGGTGTCTATTTGAAACATTCAAACTGAAAATGCGCCAAACAAACACCTTTCCCCCAATATCGGATCAAACACACTACTATTCACTTTTTCACCACCCATAATTTACTCCACTTAAACATGGGGTAATTTTCAATTACCTTTGCACATGTGTGATTCACACATGCATAAACCTATCCCAACCTTAAAACCCTTAATCCCACTCACTATGGACCCCACCCCCAATTCCCGTTTGACCAATCACATGACAACTTGGCCTCCAAGTTATCTGACATGGCAAAATCAACAGCTAAGAGTCCTTGCTTCATTCCAAAGCTAAAATGAACAGCCAAGATCACTTTGGACAACTCACACCAAGAATTCGTCTAGAAGACTCAAGGGCATAATAGGAAATTCAGTTCTAGGGTTTGTGAATAGTGTTTAGCCAGGCATTTGCCTATAAAAGGAGAACTCAACATGTGAGAGTCCCTTTGTTCCAGTTTTAGGCTATCAATCTTTGTAATTCCGTTTTAAGTAATAAAATTTGATTTTCTGAATTTTGAGAAATCTTGTTCTTGTTTATTAAAAGTTGGTGTTAGAATAGCCTAATTCTGAGTTCCATTTATATGATTGAAGGTTTTTGAGGCAAGGTTTTAGTTGATAAAGCTTGGGTTTCAAAAATCAGAAAGTGCTTGTTTATTTGATCTCACCTTATTGTTTGTTCATCTTAGCAGCATTGGAAGCTGGTACTTGTTCTGCTAGTACCTCAGCTCAAACAATCCAGGGCCTGGATGTAGGTCTTGGAGGTTTGCACCCTTCTCCTTTTTCAATTTCTCTTTTATTTTCTGAATTTTTGGTGAATTTGCATGTTTATGGTTGAATCTGTGCTATTGTGGTTGATTATTGTTGATTTGGCTTGGTTTGATGTTATTGAGGTGTTAATGATCTGATTTGTGGGTTAAATCTTCATAAGCCTTTGGAAATTTGTGAAAATAGGTTTTTAAAGGGTGTTTGGGATTACTGCATAAGTTGGATTTGTGGTTTATTAAGTGTTGGTATTGTGTTGTTTATTGCTGGTATCTGCTTATTTGGTGCTATTGCTCATCTGTTTGCAGGTTTTGAGGTTTGAAACACCTCAAATCCATAAAAGGGCTTTAAAATCTTTGTTACTTGGTGAAATTGGTTGAAATTTAGAGGACACCAAGATCTAATCATAGACTAGGGTTAACAAGTGTTAAATCTAGGTTAATTACACCAGGGAAAGAGATTTGAGTGCTTGAATTTGGATCTGCGGTCAATTAGATCAGCAACTTTCTGCATATTGTTCTTATTCATATCAGTGACTGTTTTTGGTGATTTTTGCTTGATTCTTGTGTGCAACTTGTTGTTTATTGTGTTTATATTGACTCTCAATAAGACAAAACTTATTGAGGTGCCTTTTGTTCCATCAAACAGCAACAAGCAAGGCTTGAAATCAAGCCAAAACTTTACTGCATATCAAGCAGTGGGAACTCCTTTCCCCTGCTAGTTTAAAATTTGGTGTCAGCTTATCAATAAGCTATAATAGCTTATTCCAACCAGCAACAACTTTGTTATTGTAATAGGTGCTCATATTTTGACCCATTTGTTCATACTGGAGCATTTGGGTGGTTGACTTTTAGGTTTGACTAGAAAACCAACTCCTTTGACTTTTACATAAGCTCTTTTGTGCTTATTCTGGCTTATTGGTTGTGCTTATTGGATTTTTGTTGATTGATATTGCTTATTGAGTCCATTTGAAAGCTTTTGCAAGTTGAATCAAGTCCTGAGGTGCATTATTTCTCAAAAACGACTATTTTGTCGTTTTGTGGATTTTTGCTTTTCTATTTTCTGGCTTATTGAGTGTGCTTTTTGGAAATTTCTTTTGACAGATCTCTTAAGCATCCAAAAAGAGGGTTGTGTGTCAAATTAGAGCTTATGGCTTAATGGGCTGAAAAGCCCAATAAGAATAAGCTTTGTGTTCATTAAGCTATGATAAGCACATTTTCAGCTTTTGGGCCTTTAGAATTTTGTTCTTAGAATTGAATTTTAAGTCAGATAGGGCTTTTCCAAGTCAATTGGGCCAAGTTTGACTTTTTGGGCCCAAAAGCCCATTTGTGTTGACTGATTTTGGATTTGGCCCATTTGAGGGCCCATTAGGGGTATTTTGGTAATTTCACTTTGATTTTCTGATTATTTAGGTTAAAATAAACTAGTTTGCAAGTTTTTAGAATTTTTTATAATTTTTGGATTTTTAATATTATTTTATTATTATTTTAATATTATTTTAATATTATTTTTAAAATTTCACTTTTTCCAACTTTTTACATTTTTCTTAGGTTAATTACATTAAAATAGGAATTTAGCAACTTTTAGAATAATTTTATCACTTATAGATTAATTTTTATAATTATTTTAAGTTTTAATAGTTTTTTAATCATTTTAAATAGTTTTTATTAGTTTTAAAATTTCTAAAAATAGTTTTTAATCTTTTTAGGTCATTTTAGAGGTTTACTAATTGAAAAATCTTTATTTGGGCTTTTTGATAATTTATTTGATTTTTAGGTCTTTAATTAGCATTTAAAAATTGAATATTTAATTATTTAAAAGGTTTGAAAAATTTTTGATCATTGGTAAACTCTTAGTTTATTATTTTTGATTTTTGGTAAATTTTTGGTAATTTTTAGAATTTATTTTTATTTTGGTGATTTTTAAGGTTCTACGTTTTAACTTTCTAGTAGTGATTTTTTTTGTTGATTTTTATTTTTACGTCTTCGTCATCTTCTTTTCTAATCCCCTTCTAAACCAATCATTAATCACAAACATTTAACAAGTTTTTCACACACATATACCTCCTTGGGAAACGAACTTGGAATCCATTAGGGCCATTAGTGTTGATTTTCCTAAATCATCACTCGATACTTTCCCTATTTACGCTCTTTTCCTAAAGAGTAGTAAAACTCTACAATCACTTTGGCGCCGCTGCCGGGGAGGTGTGTCGTGATTAATTTGCATTGTTGTTTTTAATATTAACCAAATAGTATTTGTATTAGTAGAACTCTACTAATACGTATTATCGGTTTTCTTGGTTTTTCTTGTACAAATATTATTACTATATTGTATTAAGTATCACAATAAATATACAATATCTCCAAAAGTGTGAAAACACAACCTTAATTGGGATTTCATCACTCAATTATTGTATTCGAATCTCAAACAAAAATAAAAAGGCAAAAATAGATAAATACTTTCGTGAAGCTCGATTTTGAAAGATACAAACTATAAGGTGGGTATAAGGCGGGTACCCTAAGGAAAAAGGCTCTTAAGTGCTTCGCGCCGCCTCGTTTCCCCGCTTGCTTGTGAGTATTTTGAGATTGAAGGCTAATCGAGGGTTTTGCCGCCCAAAGTATTATTACGTATAGTATATTTGCTTGGTTTTCTTTGTGATTAAACCCTCTTGAACAATTTGGTTTTCACCAAAGTTCTAAAGTCAATCGAAGGCGTTCACTCCACGTGATCGTTTTCATTCCTTTGAGGCTTCTTTAATCAAGAGTTTGATTCGAGGAGAGATTTTGAAGATTGTTGTCTACGAAGATACACCAAAATCCAAAAAAATTAAATATCATCAAAAACACAAAAAAAGATGAAAATTCACAAAACACGCAAAAAGAATCTTCTTTGCTCACCTCCCATTCTTCGTGAAGTTTATGATCACTCGTAATCAAGCAAAACGAGCTCGTAAACGTCTTCAAAAGCAAGCCAATAAAGAGTTGTTGATTGAGTAACAATCTCCTATTGTTGAACCTATTGTAGAACAAGAAGTCGTCATGGCTAATCGTACTATGATGGAGTTACTTCAAGCACCCACCGAGGGTTTTGGAGAGGCTATTGTGATTCCCGCCATCCTTGCGGAGAATTTCGAGATTAAGACGGGTTTAATGTCGATGTTGCAAGCAAATAAGTTTAGAGGTCATGAGAAAGACAACCCGCATTACCATATTAGGAATTTTAACCGTCTCACCGCCACTAGCAAGTTTAAGGATGTTCCACATGACGCCATTAAGATGATGTTGTTTCCATACTCGTTGGATGGACCCGCAAAAATTTGGCTCGAGAAAGAACCGCCAAATTCGATTTTGACATGGGCCGATCTCGTTTCTAAGTTTGTGAACATGTTTTTTCCACCATCTAAAACAACACACTTGAAAAATGAGATTTCACGATTTGTGCAAAGAAATAATGAAAGTTTTTCAATGGCATGGGAACGCTTTAAAGAGATGTTAAATGAATGTCCACACCATGATTTTACGGAATTGCATCAAGTGGATACTTTTTATAATGGGCTTAATGATCATGAACGAGATTATTTGAATGCCGCCGCGGGTGGTAATTTTTTGTGCAAGACGACAAATGCGGCTTTACAAATCATTAAAAATAGATCTAAGGTTTATAACCCTCGTAACACACCGAGTGTTGCCAATATGGGTTCGTCATCTTCGTCACAATCGTCTCGTAGCATTAACGCCTTACATGATGAAGCTAATGAGGAAAATCGGTTTTTGATAGATTTGCTAATCTAATGTCCCATTGGAAGGCTCAAGAAGCTTCCAATTCCGCTTCGGTTAAAGCGGTTGCTAATAGTTGTTTATCTTGTGGGGGAGCTCATGATCTTTCCGAGTGCATTACCGCGGATGGTAACACTTCGAGTGCTTATCTAGCAACGGGAACTTACAACCAAAACGGTCAAGGTTCCCGCCAAAATCAAGCTCCACCAAACCAAAATGTTAACAATTATCGAAACAACAACCAAGGTAATTACCAAGGCAACACACGCAATTACAACAAAGGGAATTATCAAAGTGGGAATGGACAAATTTCTAATCAAAACCAAAACCGTGATTTTCAAAACACTACACAAGGTTTTCAAAATGCTCACACTAAAAATTTGCAAGGAGAATTTTTGGATTATGCTAAAGCAAATGATGCTAAATTTGATAACATGCGACGTGAGATGATTAGCTTAAGATCCGAGTTGAAAAACGAGCTAAAAAATGAACTTGCTAATGAACTTAAAACTCATGCAAACAAAATGGAAGGAAATGTCCAACGTCTTCAACAAAACCAACAAAAGATGGAATTAGGACAACATGAGATTAAGCAAGAGTTATTAGAAGCGGATGCTAGGCAATCAAAATTTGAGGACCGAATGGCTAAGATGTTTGAAGCAATCATGTGTAAACCCTCTTCCTCGGGTGGTCTTCCTAGTGATACCATTGCAAACCCGAAGGGAGAAATGAAGGTTATTACTACACGAAGTGGTAAAACTTTCAAGGAACCAATCTCTCGTCCAAGTACTTCTACGGAGAAGGAAATCGAGAAAGAACCCGAGGTGATGGTCGAAAAGGAGCACATTACAATCCCACGAAGTACCGCTCATACCACACCTACGGTTGAACCAATACCAATTGTGGAACCCGAGTTTCCAAGGCCGTTGCCTAATGACCAACCCACACCACCTTTACCCTACCCTTTGAGACGAAACAAAGAGAAAATGCAAGAACGTAACAAACAACAAATCGAGCTTTTTATAAAAATGTTTCAACAAGTGCATTTTGATGTGAGTTTAGCTGACGCGTTGTTATATATGCCTCGTTTCGCTTCCACTTTTAAAAGTATGATGAGCGATAAGGAAAATCTTTCAAAGCTTGCTAATTGTTCTTCGGTTTATCTTAACCGCATACCGGAAAAAGTTGGTGATCCCGGAAAGTTTCTCATTCCTTGTGACATACAAGATATGAAAGAATGCCTCGCCTTGGCCGATCTTGGTGCGAGCATTAATTTGATGCCATTTTCCATTTGGAAATCGCTTTCGCTTCCGGCTCTCATTCCTTCGAACATGTCCATCGAGATGGCCGGTCATTCTACGATTATTGCATGTGGAGTAGCCGAAGATGTTTTCGTGAAAGTGGGGAAGTTCTACTATCCCGTTGATTTTATAGTAGTTGACATCCCCGCGGATCCTCAAGTTCCTCTAATTTTAGGTCGATCATTTTTAGATACTTCGAGATCGCTTATCGATGTTCACGCGAGAACTATCACTTTGAGATTCAACGAAGAGGAACTTGTTATAAACGCTACTCAAAACTCGAAACCTTCTCATGTTTATGCAATCGCTACCATCAATCACATTGACATCGTTGATGTGGTTTGCGATGAGTTTTCACAAGAAGTGTTAGGTTTTTCTGATAGCTCGTCAAGTGGCAATCCAACTATTTTGGATCTGATTCTTACTAATTCCACACCAAATCTCACTCCATTCCAAGGAGGCGATTTCACTTCAAATGAAATCGACAATGAAGATGAGGTGTTGATTAGTGATGATACTTCTATTCCACCATTTCTTTCGCCGATGGAAGTTATGAGTGTTGAACCAAAATCTTCAATCGAGGAACCACCTATCCTTGAATTGAAAGATCTTCCTTCTCACCTTGAATACGCATTCTTGGAAGGTGATGACAAGTTGCCGGTTATTATTGCAAAAGGTCTTGCTAATAATGAAAAAACCGAGCTCTTGAAAGTTCTTAAGGCTCACAAAGGGGCAATTGCGTGGAAAATATCCGACATTAAGGGTATTGACCCAAAATTTTGTACTCACAAGATTTTAATGGAAGAGGACTACAAACCCGCAATTCAAAGTCAAAGAAGGGTGAATCCCAAAATTCACGATGTCATTAAAAAGGAGATCCTTAAACTCCTTGACGCGGGAATGATTTATCCTATATCTGATAGCCCATGGGTGAGCCCAATCCATTGTGTCCCTAAAAAGGGAGGAATGACCGTTGTGCCTAATGAAAACAACGAGTTGATTCCCACTCGTGTTGTGACCGGTTGGAGGGTGTGTATTGACTACCGAAAGTTAAATGACGCCACTCGTAAAGACCACTTTCCTTTGCCCTTCATGGATCAAATGTTGGAGCGACTTGCGGGAAATGAATTCTATTGCTTTTTAGATGGTTTTTCCGGTTACTTTCAAATCCCTATCGACCCTCGTGATCAAGAGAAGACTACGTTTACGTGTCCTTATGGAACGTTCGCTTATCGTAGGATGCCTTTCGGACTTTGTAATGCACCCGGTACATTTCAACGGTGTATGATGGCGATTTTTCACGATATGATCGAGAAGTCGATGGAAGTATTTATGGATGACTTCTCGGTGTTTGGTAATTCGTTCACGTCATGTTTATCTAATCTCGAACAAATGTTAAAACGTTGTGAAGAAACCAATCTTGTGCTTAATTGGGAAAAATGTCATTTTATGTGTAAACAAGGAATCGTCTTAGGACATAAGGTGTCGAAGGCAGGGATTGAGGTCGATAAAGCTAAGGTAGACGTCATCGCCAAGTTACCTCATCCCAAAACCGTTAAGGGAGTTAGGAGTTTCCTAGGCCACGCGGGCTTTTATCGTCGTTTCATCAAGGACTTTTCGAAAATTTCTCGTCCTATGACACACCTTCTCGAGAAGGATGCTCCTTTTAACTTCAATGAGGATTGTGTTAAGGCTTTCGAAACTCACAAAAGGAAACTTACCGAAGCTCCCATTCTTGTTGCTCCTAATTGGGAATTACCCTTTGAAATCATGTGCGATGCTAGTGATTATGCTATAGGGGCCGTCTTAGGGCAACGTTATGACAAGCATTTCCGTCCTATCCACTATGCTAGTAAGACGATGACCGAGGCTCAATTAAAGTACACCACAACAGAAAAGGAATTCCTTGCCGTGGTCTATGCTTTTGAGAAATTCCGACCTTATCTCGTCTTGACTAAAAGCATCGTGTATACCGACCATTCGGCTATCAAGTATCTCTTAGCTAAGCAAGATGCTAAGCCGAGATTGCTTCGTTGGATGCTCCTCCTCCAAGAATTTGATGTCATCGTGCTTGACAAAAAAGGAGCCGAGAATCTAGCGGCCGATCATCTCTCTCGTCTAGAAGATCCTCACAAAGATGTTTTCGAGAACAAGGAAATCACCGAAACATTTCCTCTTGAGACTCTCGGTGTAGTGAATTCTAAAGACACAACCCCATGGTTTGCCGACATTGCAAATTACCATGCGGGCAACAAAAACGAAAATTCTTTCGTGACGTCAAGTTGTATTTTTGGGACGACCCTTATCTCTTTCGGATTTGTACGGATCAACTCGTTCGACGTTGTGTGTTTGGTGCCGAAGCTTCTAATATCCTTAGAGCTTGTCACGAGGGACCCACGGGTGGTCACCACGGTGCTAATCTCACGGCTAAGAAAGTGTTCGATGCCGGTTTCTTTTGGCCTTCTATCTATCGTGATGCACACGCACTTGTGAAGTCGTGTGATTCATGCCAACGTCAAGGAAAATCGTCTCAACGTGATGAAATGCCGCAAAACATAATTCAAGTATTTGAGATTTTCGACATATGGGGAATAGACTTATGGGGCCGTTCCCATCGTCTCATGGCAACAAATATATCCTCGTCGCGGTGGACTACCTTTCTAAGTGGGTGGAAGCTAAGGCTTTTCCTACTAATGATGCTTGTGTGGTAGTGAAGTTTTTGAAGCAACTATTCTCTCGGTTCGGAACCCCTCGTGCTATTATAAGCGATCGTGGAACCCATTTTTGTAATGACCAATTCGAAAAGGTTTTAAAGAAATATGGAGTTACTCATCGTCTTTCTACGGCTTATCACCCGCAAACGAGTGGGCAAGTCGAGGTTTCGAACCGAGCTTTGAAGAGGATTTTAGAGAGGTCAATTGGAGAAAACCGTGCTTAATGGTCCGACAAACTCGATGACGCTTTATGGGCCTTTAGGACCGCTTATAAGACACCTATCGGTTGCACTCCTTATAAGTTAGTCTATGGGAAGAATTGTCATTTGCCCATTGAGTTGGAGCATAAGGCATATTGGGCCCTTAAGCATGCAAATTTTGACTTGAAGACCGCGGGAGATCACCGGAAAATACAATTAAATGAATTGGATGAATTAAGAGATAATGCTTATGAAAATTCATTAATTTTTAAAGAAAAGACTAAAAAGTTTCATGATTCAAAGATTAAAAACCGGGTTTTTAACGTTGGTGATCAAGTGTTGCTTTTTAACTCTCGTCTTAAGATATTTTCAGGGAAATTGAAATCTCGTTGGTCGGGTCCGTTCACCATTACACAAGTGTTTCCATATGGGACCATTGAGTTAGCTCAAGATGATGGTCCTAATTTCAAGGTGAATGGACATAGGCTTAAGTACTACTTTGGTGGGGAAATTCCTTCAATGGTTGCCCTCGACCAAGTCACCTTCCCCAATGATAATTAGCATTGAGGGGATCGAGTCGAGCTCATGACTCGGTAATCAAAAACGAGGTGCCTCGTGGGGGAAATCCCATGCTTATCTTTTATGCTCACTATTCACTAATAAGGGGACTTGTACCCTTTCAACTCGTTGTCTCGTGGTTGTTTGTGATTGTGTTATCTAGATCATCATCATCTACAATTGAAGACTCTCGTGTTCGTTCACGTGAGCCTCCATCGTTCGTTTGAAGAAGTTTTTCACGATTCCATGACATATCCTTTATTGTTCTAACAATTATCTTTTAGCATACTTAATAAGCGTCTTTAGATATATTGTTGATCACCCTTTCCATGCTAGATCCTAAGCATTCGATTCTTCGTCTCTAGTATGGGGATGCTCCACCTTTAGACTCGAAACATTGAGGACAATGTTTACTTTTAGTATGGGGGGTGAATAGATACTTGCTTTGCTACGCCCTCACGCTTTCCAATTTTCAATGTTTTGTTTTGCTAATAAGGCTAAAAATGGCCAAATTTTAAAAAAATTTCTTAGTTTTCATAAGTGTTTTTAAGACACGAATGTATATTTTCCGATGGGTAGAATAAGAGTTAATTTTCGACTTGATGGGCATTTGGAGCCATTTACATTCCTTAACCCGCTCAATTCAAGTTTTGCTAGACTTTTATATAGGGAGCTTTAAAACGCGAAAGTCTTAACTCTTTCGGGTTAAGAACAAGAACTTTTCGCAAGTTCCTATAATTGATTCTAGAAAGTCACTTATCAAGGGAACTATAAAACACATTCTCTAAACTTGAAAAAGTCCAAGAAAGTGCAAGATCCTATAGGTGGCTTGAAAACCCAAAACTTTGATTTGATATAGTCTTAATGAGAGCTAATCCAAATTTGGCTTAATTTTGACTTGCATGGCTAAGTATTCACGAGTCTCTTTAATTAGAGGTCTTTATATAGTGAAGAACGAGAAATGATAGAGTTAGACAAGTGATCATGCTAAACGTAGAACACAAAAGTGTTCTTTCAAAAACTCATATGTTTTTAATTGTGGCTTTTTCTTCCCATAAGATCAATGCATTAGGAATAAATCATAATTGCAATAAGTTAGGTCATACGATTTGAAAGGTTACTTAGCCGCTAGCGCAAGATCGTTTAAACGTTGCTCGGGGTTGAATAGAGTTCATAGCCAAGGCATAACTTATTGAAGCGGGACGCGAAGATTGGCGATTATCCAAAAAGGCCCTAACAAGGCATAAGGAGCTCTATTTTTTTCTAAAGATCCAAGATGATGTGAAGTATCATTATTCCTAAATCAATATGAAGGATCGAGACACACGACGAGAAGCAATTACTCCCCTAAAGAATGGAGAAAGTCTATCCAAAAAGACCCTAACAAGGTATGAGGATAAATATATCCAAGTCCGAAAAGGAGGCGGATCGTTGTATATCAAAATCCAAAGTAAAGATTGAAGAAAAATGATGAAGTCGTGGTCCAATATAAAGAATCTCTCAAAAACATCAAGTGAAGAAATTCCAAATATATGAAGAGAAGACCATAATTTCAAGAACGTCTTCCCAAGATTTGAAGTATGAAGTACATGCCAAATATCGGTCCGAGAAAGGTCTCAAATCGTGAAACGAGTTATGCCAAGATATGAACTTAAGGAGATACCCGAGAAGCCGTTTTAAAAGATTTTGTCCTTCGGCTAACTATCGATCAAATCGTGCTACTTTGCTTTCGGACTAATAACTACTCAAATAAGTCAATATGAATCACTTGTGATCCATGACAAATAGATAAAAAATGCTAGTAACCCATTTCCTTTTAATATAACTAGGATTGCGGGGAGAAAAAGTATTACACAATTTGGACGTATGAGTAGTGTTAGCATTGTGACTTGTACCAACAATGATCTTGTTTTTGCACTTAGCATGGAATGTATGACAATCAAGGATGACGAAGTTTACTCAAAGGGACATTTACTTGTTTCTATTCTTTGACCCTAAAAGTCACTTTTTGTGATGATAATCATACATTATGTCTTTATACATCTTCGTAGTATGTTGCAAGTCTTTTACTCTTCAATAAAGGTTAATAAAATTGAACTTTGGTGATGCTTAGATACTTTATTCTAGCATTGCGTGAGGGCACGACAATGGCTTAGTATGGGGGAGTGATGAGATGGCATTTATACATGATCTCATCGTTCTTTTCGGGCTTTAAATGCATAAAAATGTCATAAAATACCATATATATGCTTGTGTTTGTTTACTTGTGTATTTTAGGTATGGATATCGTGAAAAAGACAAAAGATCACAAGTTACAAGGAAAAACTGACACGAGAAACGAAGCCGTACAAAGAACCGGGCCCTAATCATGGAATTCTCAACAAATACCCTTGAAGACTTGAAGACAAACAAGATTGATCCTCAATTATTGAAGAAATGACACTTAAAACCCTTTTATATTGATAATTACAAGTTTGGTCCCTTAAGTTTGTCAAAATTACACAAAAGTCCTTCAACTTTGAAGAAATGGCAAGATTAGTCCCTCAACAAATCAAAATTGCCAATAATGGTCCCTCATGAAGTCAAAGTTACAATGAAGACCTTTGAAGATCAACAATGTCCAAGATCAGCCCTTGAATTATCCAAAAATGGCAAAAATAACCCTTGAAATCCTTTTTCCAAAGTTTTGTGCCAAAAGTGACAAGTGGTGAAAGATAAAACAAAGGGAAATACGTTTTTTAGGCTGAAAGACTTTGTTTACCAAAAATACCAAAGAACAAGGGCCAAAGGTGTCTATTTGAAACATTCAAACTGAAAATGCGCCAAACAAACACCTTTCCCCCAATTTCGGATCAAACACACTACTATTCACTTTTTCACCACCCAGAATTTACTCCACTTAAACATGGGGTAATTTTCAATTACCTTTACACATGTGTGATTCACACATGCAGAAACCTATCCCAACCTTAAAACCCTTAATCCCACTCACTATGGACCCCACCCCCAATTCCCGTTTGACCAATCACATGACAACTTGGCCTCCAAGTTATCTAACATGGCAAAATCAACAGCTAAGAGTCCTTGCTTCATTCCAAAGCTAAAATGAACAACCAAGATCACTTTGGACAGCTCACACCAAGAATTCGTCTAGAAGACTCAAGGGCATAATATGGACTTTAGTTCTATGGTTTGTGAATAGTGTTTAGCCAGGCATTTGCCTATAAAAGGAGACCTCAACATGTGAGAGTCCCTTTGTTCCAGTTTTAGGCTATCAATCTTTGTAATTCCTATTTAAGTAATAAAATTTGATTTTCTGAATTTTGAGAAATCTTGTTCTTGTTTATTAAAAGTTGGTGTTAGAATAGCCTAATTCTGAGTTCCATTTATATGATTGAAGGTTTTTGAGGCAAGGTTTTAGTTGATAAACCTTGGGTTTCAAAAATCAGAAAGTGCTTGTTTATTTGATCTCACCTTATTGTTTGTTCATCTTAGCAGCATTGGAAGCTGGTACTTGTTCTGTTAGTACCTCAGCTCAAACAATCCAGGGCCTGGATGTAGGTCTTGGAGGTTTGCACCCTTCTCCTTTTTCAATTTCTCTTTTATTTTCTGAATTTTTGGTGAATTTGCATGTTTATGGTTGAATCTGTGCTATTGTGGTTGATTATTGTTGATTTGGCTTGGTTTGATGTTATTGAGGTGTTAATGATCTGATTTGTGGGGTAAATCTTCATAAGCCTTTGGAAATTTGTGAAAATAGGTTTTTAAAGGGTGTTTGGGATTACTGCATAAGTTGGATTTGTGATTTATTAAGTGTTGGTATTGTGTTGTTTATTGCTGGTATCTGCTTATTTGGTGCTATTGCTCATCTGTTTGCAGGTTTTGAGGTTTGAAACACCTCAAATCCATAAAAGGGCTTTAAAATCTTTGTTACTTGGTGAAATTGGTTGAAATTTAGAGGACACCTAGATCTAATCATAGACTAGGGTTAACAAGTGTTAAATCTAGGTTAATTACACCAGGGAAAGAGATTTGAGTGCTTGAATTTGGATCTGTGGTCAATTAGATCAGCAACTTTCTGCATATTGTTCTTATTCATATCAGTGACTGTTTTTGGTGATTTTTGCTTGATTCTTGTGTGCAACTTGTTGTTTATTGTGTTTATATTGACTCTCAATAAGCCAAAGCTTATTGAGGTGCCTTTTGTTCCATCAAACAGCAACAAGCAAGGCTTGAAATCAAGCCAAAACTTTACTGCATATCAAGCAGTGGGAACTCCTTTCCCCTGCTAGTTACCATTGCTAGTGTAAAATTTGGTGTCAGCTTATCAATAAGCTATAATAGCTTATTCCAACCAGCAACAACTTTGTTTTTGTAATAGGTGCTCATATTTTGACCCATTTGTTCATACTGGAGCATTTGGGTGGTTGACTTTTAGGTTTGACTAGAAAACCAACTCCTTTGACTTTTACATAAGCTCTTTTGTGCTTATTCTTTCTTATTGGTTGTGCTTATTGGATTTTTGTTGATTGATATTGCTTATTGAGTCCATTTGAAAGCTTTTGCAAGTTGAATCAAGTCCTGAGGTGCATTATTTCTCAAAAACGACTATTTTGTCGTTTTGTGGATTTTTGCTTTTCTATTTTCTGGCTTATTGAGTGTGCTTTTTGGAAATTTCTTTTGACAGATCTCTTAAGCATCCTAAAAGAGGGTTGTGTGTCAAATTAGAGCTTATGGCATTAGCTTATGGCTTAATGGGCTGAAAAGCCCAATAAGAATAAGCTTTGTGTTCATTAAGCTGTGATAAGCACATTTTCAGCTTTTGGGCCTTTAGAGTTTTGTTCTTAGAATTGAATTTTAAGTCAGATAGGGCTTTTCCAAGTCAATTGGGCCAAGTTTGACTTTTTGGGCCCAAAAGCCCATTTGTGTTGACTGATTTTGGATTTGGCCCATTTGAGGGCCCATTAGGGGTATTTTGGTAATTTCACTTTGATTTTCTGATTATTTAGGTTAAAATAAACTAGTTTGCAAGTTTTTAAAATTTTTTATAATTTTTGGATTTTTAATATTATTTTATTATTATTTTAATATTATTTTTAAAATTTCACTTTTTCCAACTTTTTACATTTTTCTTAGGTTAATTACATTAAAATAGGGATTTAGCAACTTTTAGAATAATTTTATCACTTATACATTAATTTTTATAATTATTTTAAGATTTAATAGTTTTTAAATCATTTTAAATACTCCCTCCGTCCCAAAATTATTGTCCACCGACAAAAAACACACAGTTTAAGAAAAGTACCATCTTTTCAGCTTTCTCTCTCTTACTTTTTGCAGAAAGACAGTTTTACCCTTAACCAATTAATTAAAAACCTTTGTAAAGTTTGTAATTATGATTTCACTTAAGGGTAAACTAGTAATCTCGATCTAAAATTCCTACCTATTTTTAGAAGTTTTAAAAGTGGACAATTAAATTGGGACAAACTGAAATGGAAAGGTGGACTATAATTTTGGGACGGAGGGAGTAGTTTTTATTAGTTTTAAAATTTCTAAAAATAGTTTTTAATCTTTTTATGTCATTTTAGAAGTTTACCAATTGAAAATTCTTTATTTGGGCTTTTTGAAAATTTATTTGATTTTTAGGGCTTTAATTAGCATTTAAAAATTGAATATTTAATTATTTAAAAGGTTTGAAAAAGTTTTGATCATTGGTAAACTCTTAGTTTATTATTTTTGATTTTTGGTAAATTTTTGGTAATTTTTAGAATTTATTTTTATTTTGGTGATTTTTAAGGTTCTACGTTTTAACTTTCTAGTAGTGATTTTTTTGTTGATTTTTATTTTTACGTCTTCGTCATCTTCTTTTCTAATCCCCTTCTAAACCAATCATTAATCACAAACATTTAACAAGTTTTTCACACACATATACCTCCTTGGGAAACGAACTTGGAATCCATTAGGGTCATTAGTGTTGATTTTCCTAAATCATCACTCGATACTTTCCCTATTTACGCTCTTTTCCTAAAGAGTAGTAAAACTCTACAATCAACTTTCATATTTCCTTGCTTCTTCACACACTATGAAAAGTAAGAAATATCTTAAGAGTCCTACGCAAAATCTTCATGATCTTGCCTGAACATCCGAGTAATACGAAAGTATTTACAATGAAGATGGAAATCCTTCTTGAGCGAATATCAAAAAGCTCATGGTAGGTTACTTGTGCGATTCTTTATGAATCAAACTTGTGATAACTAGAAAGCAACAATGGTTTAATTCTTAGCTGAACTTAAACACGTTCCAGGCCTCTACGCAATATCTCAGTGATCTTGCCAGAACACTCATAGTGATACCTCAGTGTTCACAGTGATGAGTGGAAATCCTTCTAGTGTTAACCTCAAACAGCACATGGTAGGTAACTTGCAAGATTCTATACGAATCAAGCTCGTGACAACTGGAAAGCAACGATGGTGCGGTTCTTAATTGAATTTCACTTGTTCCAGGAACATGAATTGACGGCTTCAAATCATGCGGATATTATTATCCTAATGATTCACTCTTTATGTTCGCAGTCAGCTTTGGACGGTCGAATAAAGAGAACGGGTTTACCCGCGAAATCCTGTCAGGAAGTTACTTAATTGAAACTATCCGTCACGGGTATGATATCTAATATCGTCCAACGGTCTTCACCGACCGGAGGTAAAATGCTACCGAATTAGAATGAAATGTTCAAAGCCATTTCGTTCGTGTCTACTTATGTTGCGGCATTTGAAGACGGTGGCGTTGCGGGATCCAAGAAGAAGTCGTCCCCGCATGCTTATATTTTATGCACTTAATATCTCATTTAATTCAAGAAAGCCTAAAAGTTAAGTCTTCCGTTGTATCAAACTCTGAAGCTTTCAAGAATTACGAAGGTATAAGTATGTGGGACATGGCGTCACGAGGAGGCGAAGATCACAAGTGATGGACGCACAAGATCAAGGCAAGAGATTAATGCTCGAGACTGATATCAAAGATCACATCAGCATGTTCACCAGAAAAGAAAAAGAAAAAGAAAGACAAAGACTACGAGCTCATGACAAGCATAGTATGCTAGGTTTATCTTATTATTGTAACTTGGGTAATGCCCTTGTTTGGAGTGACCTCCCTTAGGGGGAGATTGTTGGAAATACGTTTTACGTATTAAGAAGGATCGGTCACTCCAACGATAGTCTATGTTATAGCTCGTAGTTTAGTTATTTACATTCATTAAACAAAGCCCAAAACCGAGCCCATGAAATGTATGGGCCGGCGGCCTAATGTAAACCCAAGCCCATCTCATGGGCTTGGGTATATAAACCCTCTCCTTTGATGGAGAGGGTGTGTGGTTTCATAATTTACACATAGTTCCTTTTTAGTTTCTCTCTCTAGCTTTGTGTGAAATCCACCATTTCTCTATCTCTTTCTCTCTCTAAACCATAAGCAAGATTTACATTTTTACACAATTCTTTTTCATTCTTCAACCCCTTCAATGCTTACCAATACGTCATAACTAGCACCTTGTTGTGATTGTTCCAGTGCTAACTTAAGTACTTGGTCGGCATTCAGCTACGTTCACAATCTTTCTCCATCTTTCCTAAGGACTACTATTTCTAGCTATCGAATGTCCTTGGGAAGATTCCTCCGGTTCTAGAAGAATCATTGGACTTAACCTATCCTACCATCCTTATGTCACCACAATCTTCATCGTCGTGAAATAAATGGGTTTTGGGTATGTATATGTCACCATGAAAATCCATTTTGATATGCAAATCCGTTTTGCTCCCCCTTAACATATGCCACGATATTCGAAAACATTTCGCATATGTCGGGATGAGCCAGCACATTAAGTCAAACCATTTGTGATAATATCCCATATTAAATCACATTTTCTCCCCCATATTAAAAATATTAACCCAATCGATGTTTTTAATATCAATTGATTTAATGAAGTTTTTAACAAAGCTTTTGGGAAGAAAAATGCCAGTCCGTTTAATCTTCATGATACCAAATGTATGAGATATGATACCGATTTGTAACATGATCACATGTTCACCATATTAAAAAGAATTGACAAGGTTGGACCTGATAGATGAGAACATCATATGATAAGATCAAATGGTTCTTGTCAGCATATGTTGGTCGCCTCGTCACGTCTGAAGTCATCTCTCGACACCACGTGTACGATTGGTATTGTTGTCTTGACACCAACTTGTGAATTTGGCACTTTCGGCATCGAAGATTCTGAATGCTTGACAATTGCTCCCCCTCAATTGTTGACCCGTGTTCTATTGAAAGAGTTGTAGTCGTCAGTTGAGTAGTCGCATCGTCGAGTATGTAGATACCAATAAATGCACTCAATTGCTATGGTTGTAGAGATGATAGCTTCATAAAAACAAGACTTCTCTTGTTTTAGCAAATAAATGCACTGAAACGTACATAGATTTGTGTTAGACCAAGTTATAAAGTAAACTTGAACCCTTACAAGGTTTTAAAGTAAACCTTGCCCGAGAAAATTAATTCCCGTTGTGAGCCAAAGCTTTCATAAGAAATACTTGACTTTAATATGAAAACCGGGTTGCAGTCTGAAATAACTACAAGCCATTTTGGCATGTTTTATGATATATTTACAACTTTTGTACGAACTCTATTTATGGCGCCGTGTCAATATTAATCGACATTTCTAAGGCCGTAAATATTATCGTACCAAAAGACATGCCTTTGAATAATAAAGTAAAAATATTTTTGGATTTTTCTAGATTTTTCAATTTTTATGGTTTTTATATGGTTTTATATTTTGCTTTTGTGGATAAAAATATAAACAATATAGATAAATGATCACCAAGGATACGGAGAATAGTTTACCATCACTATTCTTTCGCTTCATCTGCTAGTTCCTTTAGAGTCTCAGGCGAGAAGGTTCTCATTCCTAGCTTGTCGGCAAAAAATTCAATTCGAGCGCGATCTAAAGCCTTCGTGAAAATATCCACCAACTGATACTCAGATCGGAAAAAGTAAAGCTCTATTACTCCATTTTCTACTTGCTCCTTGATGAAATGGTAGCGAATGTCAATATGCTTCGGCCGGGAGAATTGAACGTTGTTGCAACATAAGGCAATTGCACTCTTGTTGTCACAGTACATCGGAGTCTTATTGAAACCTAGACCATAGTCGGTTAATTGCGATCTCATCCAAAGAATTTGGGCACAACAACCAGACATAGCTATGTATTCTGCTTTCGTACTTGAGATTGCAGCGCTTTTCTGCCTTTTCGATGCCCAACTGATTAGTCAATCTCCTAGTAGTTGCAAAGTTCCACTCGTGCTACGCCTTGTATCTTGACAACCCGCGTGATCCGCATCTACATATGCCATAAGTGCAATCGAAGAGTCCTTCGAATACCAAAGTCCCCGATTAATGGTTCCTTTAAGATATCGAAAGATACGTTTCACAGTAGCTAAGTGTAACTCAGTAGGTCGAGTTTGATACCGAGCACACATACATATGGCAAACTGAAGATCAGGTCGACTAGCTGTGATATACAGAAGAGTACCGATCATTCCACGATAAAGTGTCGGATCAACGGCAACTCTATGTGGATCTGCATCAAGCTTAGATTTTTCCACCATTGGAGTATCCACAGGGTCGCAAGATTCCATCTTATATTTCTTTAGCGATTCAAGGGCATACTTGGATTGATTGATATCATCAACATATATTTGTACCATAATCATATCTTTACCTCGTTTTGAATGAACAGCGTGGGATCCACCTTGCCTTTAGCGAAGCCTTTCGTAATGAGGAATTGTGAAAATAGATCATACCATGCGCGTGGAGCTTGCTTCAACCCATAGAGAGCCTTCTTAAGCTTGTACACATGATTAGGATATTTAGGATTCACAAAACCATCCGGCTGTTGAACATAGACTTCTTCCTTGATTTCACCATTAAGAAATGCCGTCTTCACATCCTTCTGATAGACGATCATATTCATGTAAGCTGCATAAGAGAGGAATAGTCTAATAGCTTCCAAACGGGCAACAGGTGCAAAGGATTCCATAAAGTCGATGCCCAATAATTGCTTGTATCCACGAGCTACTAGACGAGCTTTGTTCTTCAGTATTCCGCCTAACTCATCGAGTTTCACCTTGTAAACCCATTTCAAAGTGAGTAATTGCACTTGATCCGGGCATGGGACAAGTTCCCATACTTCAAGACGTATAAATTCATTAAGTTCTTCTTGCATAGCTTCTATCCAACATGATTGAGTAAAAGCTTGTTGCCATGTCTTAGGTTCAACTTCAGTGAGAAAAGCATCAAAGTGCCAAAACATTGCACTTTCTTGTAACTGACTTCGTGTGGATACCAGACGATTATGGTCACCAATAATGGAATCTATAGGATGATCCTTTGTCCACTTGCTGTCATGTTCATGAATCCGTGGATTGGAGTAAACTGTAGTAGGAGCTTCCTCTGAGGTGGACGACCCGGCTTGATTAGGGCCAGGAATTGGTACACCAAAGAATGGAAGTTCACGCATTTGAGCGAGTTCCAAATCATGATCATCATCATCCTCTTCATCATCAATAGGCATGACATGGGTAGTTGGTTCAGGTGTTGGTTGAGAATTACTCGTTGATGGTATATCTTGACCAATTGTAGGTGCAAATGTGTCTGATTGTGCTTCGGTTGCTCGAGAGACAACTTCGGTGACCGGAGCTATTACCTCAGGTTCTGGAGCAACAATACTTGAAGGAGTAAAGAATTCATCAAAGAACGGTTGAAACAACGTATCCCATTCTGTCCTAGAAGGTGGTGTAAATGATGATGAAGTAGGGTTGTTTGGGACAAGACCAGAACTAATGTTACTGGGTCCCATTTCATGAAGTGCGGGTTCAGAGCTGATTTGCTCAGAAGCCATTGCTGTCAGCTCATCAAAATCAACATTCATAGTTTCGAGGATCTTGCGAGAGTTACGGTTGTAGATTCGGTATACCTTCTTTGCGGGTGCGTAACCCAAGAAAATACCAATATCAGCCTTTGGTTGAAGTTTTCCCGAATTGTCACCATCATTATTTGGATAACAAAGAGAACCAAATACATGAAGATATGATAAATCTGGTACTTTACCATGGAGAAGCTCATAAGGTGTTTTACCATGGCGTTTACGAATTAGTGACCGGTTGTGGGTGTACACTGCTGTAGATACTGCTTCTGCCCATAAAAACAATGGAGCCTTTGCGTAAATTAACATCGTTCGAGCAGCTTCCATAAGTGTGCGATTTCGCCTTTCAACGACACCGTTTTGTTGTGGAGTGCGTGCAACTGATGTTTCATGAGATATGCCAACTTCTTCATAATAATCACGCAAGATTTGATTCACAAATTCGGTTCCATTATCTGTACGAATGCGTCGGACAGTAGTGTTGAGACGTACTTGAATCATCTTGAGAAATCCGATGATGAATTTAGGTGCCTCATTTTTTGCTTTAAGAAATTTCACCCATGTAAACCGAGAGTAATCATCGACAATGACGAGGATGTACTTTTTTTCCACTAAGACTTTCAACACGCATAGGTCCACAAAGATCCATATGCAACAGATAAAGTTTCTCTTGGTTGGTGTCTTCCGTCTTGGGTTTGTAAGATTTCTTAGTGCTTTTCCCCATTGTACACGCAGAACACAAATGATCCTTGTGAAATGATAGTTTAGGAAGACCACGAACAAGTTTGTTTTTCACCAAGTGATTAATAGCGTCAAAGTTAAGATGAGATAACCGTCGATGCCATAACCATGACTTAGTCTTCGATGCTTTGGAGAGAAGAATGGGAGAAGCGGCCATCATGTCTTGTAGAAACAAAGTATACAAATTATTCCCGCGAGTACCTTTCAATAAATCAACCCCTTCCAAATTACGAATGTAGCAGGTATGCTCTCGAAAAGCAACTTCTAGGTTTGCATCACAAAATTGTCCCATAGAAAATAAGTTGTGACCAAGACCTTCCACGTAATACACTCGTGAAATTATAACATTCCCAATATGATATTCACCGTAACCCATTATCTTTGCAATATTATCATTTCCAAATCTAACCGTGCCAAGAAACTTGCTGACAAAATTTCTGAGCTGAGAGCGATCTCCGGTCATATGCTTGGAGCAACCAGAGTCCAAATACCAGAGAACAATTTGGACCACCTGTTTTCAATAACAACAGTAGACAATTTATTGGAAACTATTGGTTCCGGAGTGTTAGCAGATACATATATAGAATTATCAGAATTGCTAACATTTTTGAGACCCTTAGATTTCCTGCGTTTTCTAATGTGAGTTTTAGCACTAACATGTTTTACTGTTCCAACTTTCTTAGGTTTTGGATTATTCGCGGGCACTATAGTGGGAGTAGACCTATTTAAAGGGCACTTGGTTCCTACAGTAGTGTCGGTGTTCCTAGTTAAAGGACACGCTTGTGTTTTGGTAGCCTTGGTACTCCTAGTTAAAGGGTTCGCTTTCTTCACTGTAGTGGGAGTGATCCTAGTCAAAGGGCACGTATTTCCTACTATAGTGAAAGTTGTACCAGTGGGGCGCCACATCCAACCAACTTGGGTTAACACTTTCCCAGTCGGTTTCCATTCTACTCCATTTTTCCCGGCATACATCTCATTCACATGGTCAATAAGGCAAGAATCATGACGACTAGAAAACATACATTCATTGCAATTCTAACATTTCAAATTAGAATTCACACTAGGCTTAGAACGTTGCACAACCGCAGAGCCTTTAGGTTTAGCTACATGATTCTTTTTATTCAAAATAGAAATAACATTCCTAGGATGGGCTTCTACTTTCTTCTTCACTTGACTACTAGATGGGGGCAAGATCCTATCATTCTTCTTGTTTCTTTTAAGCTTAGATCTTTGAGCCTTAGTAGTGGTGCTTATTCCTGTAGAAGGCAACACGGGAATATTAGAAGCTGGTTTTGATTCCGCCTTATCTTTAGTGACCAAAGTTTGAGATGGTTTAGTCCTAGGGCCCTTGTTAAGTGGTGTGACGGCTATAAGGTTCCTTTTGATTGCACTAGAGGACGATGCTGAGACAGTGGCTGTGTTATCCACAACATTCTTACGTTTTAGAGTACGAAGTGTTTCTTTTAACTCAGCCAAGATCAGATTTTTATCACAAATTTGTTCCCTCAAATTAGATATTTCCACCGACTTCCGATTAAATTGTTCAATCAATGATTGATTCTGTGCAGTGGTATTAGCACATGCGGGCTTTACTGAATCGAATACTTGTGTATTTTTCTGTTTTAAGTTATAAACTTTGGACAAAATCTTGGAAACTCGATTATCTAGATCAAGTTTTAAATTCTCAGCCGCCTCACGTACGTTCACATAGTTAAGCTCCTTAGATTTCTCTATTTTTATCGGCAAAGATGTAGCAACTTTGTCACTTGGCTGACGCTGTTTTGATTGTAAATTTAATCGAAAATTCTTTTCAAAGTTTGCATCATCGATATTAACACCTTCGAATGACGTTTCAAAGATTTCTTGAATAATTTGTTGCTTGCATTCAAGCGAAATACAATGTGTTTGAATCTCATCAAAACGTTTTGAAAGCGAAGAATATGAATTTTGAAGATTTAAAAATTCAACGTCAGATTCGTGACAAGTACTATCTACCATATTATCCACAGATTCAACATTATGCACAATAGAATCATTATTAATACTTTTATTCACACAGACAGAGACTATATCATGAGACATCACTTGCTTCAGAAGCTGATCATTTTGGCGTGAAACTCGTTCTATTTCAAGTAAACTGTTTTCATAAGCATCATTCATTTCATTTAAAACACGTCTAAATTCTTATATTTCCAAAAGAAAATATTGATCAAGATTACTAAGATAAGCTTTAACATTGTCTACAAACAGAACAATTTCGTTTCGGAACGCAGCTCTAGTGTGCTCAAAGTTCCATTCACCTTCCGTTATGGCCGAAGCCGTCGTACGTTCCAAAATGACCTTGTCAAAATCGGCTAAGTGTTGGTGAACCGCATTTAAGTTAACGGACGCCTTGCTTACCGGTGGAATTAACTTTGTTAAATCCGTTTTGACAAGTGTAGGAGACGTACTAGGAAGGTTTTCATTTGACAAACTTTGGGGCACAAGAACTGTTAATTCTGCTAATTCCTTTTGTAAGCGAATGCGTGTCTTTTTCAAAAATTGATCTTTGTTATGTTGATCATAATCAACTGTATGGAATTTTGAAAGCATTTTAGAATGAGTTTCATCCGCAAGTGACTGTGTCTCCTCAGTACTACGAACAAAAGGTGCTTCTTTCGATTTTCCAATTATGGTCATATCATAAAGACCGGGAATGTGTTCCTGAGCTTGTTTTGCATAACCGGGATTAGGTGGTAAATCTTGAAGACGCTTAAGTTCGAGTTCTTTGAATGATTTAGTTAAAAGATGAACCTTTTCTGTGGAAGCATATTGTTTTAAAAGTTGTTGTTCCTTGAATTTAAGAAGTTTGGTAGCATTAATTTCTGATTCAACCTTTTTAGACTCGAGAGTTTCGAAATCCATTTTAAGTTTCTGAAAATCATTGAAAACCGACTCTCTTGCTTTTAATTCATTGGAAAGGTTAGCTTTTAATGATTCTATTTCTTTCAAGTGTTCAATCTTTTCAAAACAAAATTGGTCAAATTCAGAACATGTTATTTTCTCTGCTTGAAGGACCATTTAAAAAGTTTTGACCTTTTCTTTATGCAACGCAAGCTTAGCAGTTAGGGTGGAATTCGTATCTACGGATTGTCTGAGGGCCATATGCATTTGATCAATAATATGTTTAGGCACCATGACCAAATCATGTTGAGCATAAGATTCCATACCCGTCGTAGCATTTGGTTGAGGTTCACTCAAATGTGTAGGATTGGTTACCATATCATTTGAGTTACTAGTTCCCGAATGTTGTTCGGGGTTGTCATTTTCATGCCCAACTTGATGTTGGTTAGCATCAATATTATTAGATGTGGTTGGTACCTCACTAACGACATCAGAACCGTAGTGAGAGAGATTAGCAACGAGAGCAGCTTGGGCAGAGTGAATGTCATCACAATCCGAATCATATGCGTCAAGATCATCAGCTTGATAAGCTGCATTAGAAGTGGAAACGATTGCAATGCCTTCAGTATCTACTGCCCCTGGGTCTGCAAGAAATGCTAACTCCTCTGAATCCAAAATATTCCCCTTAGGCTGAGCATCAACCAAATACATCTTCTCACAAAACCATGCATCATCCCTTCTCCTTTTCGGCTGAGTGCATTCCCTAGCCATATGACCTTGTCCTCGGCAATTGTAGCAAATCACAACCTTTTTAGGACCAATGGGGCTTCCATTTCCATTAGCTTGAGAATTCACAGCTTGAGCATTCATAGTCCTTGTAGGAGGTCCATATGAATTTTGCCTTCCCTGAATAGGTTGCACTGTTACTTGACCATCTTGAACAGTAGCTTGTTGTCGAGGATTTGAAGAGGTGCGGAGCTGATTGTTTGTTGGTGGAAATCCTCTAGTTGCAACAAGTTTTGAAAAGTAAGCACTGAGATGGTTTAGTACATCAGCTGGCGTATCATGTGGAGTAAAGACCGGTGCTTAGATTGGTGGAAGTTCATTAGAGTAGAAAGCTTGTGCTGGTTGTGCTTCTATTGGAATATATCCTTGCTGAGGAGTATAGCCCATTAGAGAAGTGTTGGCTTGTGATGGTGATGTCTGATATGTTGGTTGCTGTGGAAAAGATTGTTGATGAACACTTTGTTGATATGCTTGCTGTGGCATCATTAGTGGTGGATAAGATGGTTGCTGATAGTTGTGTGGTGGTGGCTGCTGCAAGTATGATGGTTGCTGATAAGTATAAGCCATGTTTTGTTGAGAAGCATACATTGCAAGTGGATCATGAACTTGAGGTGTAGACAACCGAGCCTCGATCACATGGCATTCGTGTTGTTGAAGAAAAGCTTGAAGTTGATCCACATTGGTTTTATGCAAGTCCTTAGCCAATTTAACATCCGTCACGTATTTTTTCCATTCTGGAGGAAGAGTGTTCAAATACTTGGTGTTTAATTGAAAGGTAGGAATTGCCATGCCATAGATATTTAGCTCATTCAACAATAGGGTAAATCTCAGATAGTTGTCATTGAGAGTCTCCCCTGGCACATAGGCAAACTTATCAAAAGTATCATAAAGCTTACACTCTCGTTCTTGTATAGTTAACGAGGTCCCTTGCACGAGAACACGAATTCTATCCTATAACTCTTTGGCAACTTTATGTTTGCTGACGAGTTTGTAGACATATGGAGGAAGGGTTTGGAGAATGATGTTTGTAGCATACTTATCACATTTATCTTGAATCTTCATATCTCTAGTCAATTCACCCGTTGTGTGAGGACGAGTAGTTGTACCTTCCGTCACAGTACCATAATCTAATGGTCCATTGAGCACCGATGCCCAAATAAGATGTCCGTTCTCCATGTTCAACATGTAAAGTTCCATTCGGGAAGTCCAATCCTCGTACATAGACTTCTCCAACATTGGTGGACGATTATCCGTACCCGAGAGGATGGACTTATCCGTAAGAGATGTGTACTCCATTTCGATAAGTTAAGATTTACAAACTTGATCGGTCAATGAAAGAAAGTAAATGTGTTTGTTGTAGTGTGTTAAAACCGAGAAATAATGTTAAAATCCCCTAAATTATGTCCTCGATAAACCAAAAAATCCAAGTCAAAATTACACACGTTAAAAATTTTCAAAAACACGTTTTTGAAAAAATGTTGGATCGTACTCAAATCGCAGTGATGTTCGTACTCAGATCGTAGTTGTGATCGCAATCCCTATGATCGTACTCAGATCGTAGTTGTGATCGCACTCCCTATGATCGCACTCAAATCGGACTCTCAGATCGTACCCAACGATCGTACCCTGATCGCACTCCCTTATCGCAACAAGTGATCGTACTATGGATCGCAACGAGTGATCGTACTATGGATCGCAACGAGTGATCGTACTATGGATCGCAACGAGTGATCGTACTCTACAATCGTGGTGATGGATCGTACTTTGAGCTAAGTGAGCTATCACACTAAGCACTCTTACCTTGATTGTAGTGAGCTATCTACTGATGGATCGTAGCGAGCTATCGTACTGAACAAACTTACCTTGATCGTAGTGTGGATCGTACTAAGCAATCAGACTGATGGATCGTACTAGGGATCGTAACTGGATACCAACTTACCTTATTTCTCGGACAGTACAATAACATAATCAAATCAAGATTCTAAGCCAAAAAAATGAATCACACACCCAAACATTTTGTGTTTTTAACCATACCAAATCACTATAACAAGTAATAAGATGAAGTAAATCAAGATTAACTCATAAAAACGCAAAAAAAATTTGGTTCGTGTGAAAATGGATCAAAAATGGCGAGAGAATCAAGAACACAAACACAAGAACTGAACAATCATCCCATGGCTCTGATACCATTTGTAGGATATGTAAATCTATGCTTATGTTTTAAAGAGAGAAAGAGATAGAGAGATGGTGGATTACACACAATTCTAGAGAGAGAAACTTAATAAGAACTATGTGAAAAATGATTAACCACACACCCTCTCCATCTAAGGAGAGGGTTTATATACCCAAGCCTTGTAATGGGCTTGGGCTTACATGTTTGGGCCGGCCTACACATGTTGTAGGCTAGGTTTGGACTTGTTTGATAAATAAAGAAGGTTAACTAAACTACGAGCTATTACATGGACTATCGTTGGAGCGACCGATCCTTCTAAATATGAAAAACGTATTTCCAACATGTTACGGGATAACACATTACTCACATCATAGACAACGCTTAAAAATCGCGTCGTTTAATAATAAAGCATTTCCATTCATAAATATCAAATTTACATAGGTCCCAAGCCATAGTCATTTCATACAATTTTACAAAAGATTTGAATGGAAATTGTTATTTAAGTGCGGGCCATGAATTCTTGTTGCTTCCCGAGAATTACCTTCAAGTACCTGAGATAAAACATGTTAAAAGAAAAGGTCAACGATAACGCCGAGTGAATTCATAGAGTTTAATAAAATCCATCAATATAACATCGGTATAAAATTATTACTGAAAATCATTTTGTACAAATCATTGTAATAGGCCATAAAATAGCCAAAGTCATTTTATACAAATCCTTATCAAAATCATAATATAGGCTTTTGCCTTCAAAATAATTATACGAACCATTGTCGTTAAAAACATCATACAATACGTTTTATAACGTTGTATAAAGTTAAATAAAAACCATTATATGAATATGGTTATGAAAATCAAAAAACGAACATAATATCAATAATAAGACCCCGTATTGCTAGTCAGGCAATATATCGTAATTTAGTGCGTCTAGCAGTATTTCGTTATTTTTGGATTATTATAAGCCGCATGACATTGTTACCTTACTACAACAAACAACGGGTAGCTAGCCCGAAACTCAATTTGCCCATCTAAATTAGCGTGTCGTCACAAAGGTCACGCTATGGAAATCTTCTCATACATAAATTCGCTTACCAATCAATGTGGCACGACGGGGATCAACCGTCAAGGCGCGAACTGGGGTGATCGTTACCAAATAGTACTATTATATGCATAAGCGTCTACCAAATCCCAGTAGTTCACAATTCATGCTAATGGGACTTTTAGTGACATAACCTAACTTTAATAATCCATTTCATTTCATCTATCGGGTCATTTAATCATTCATCGGGTCATACAATCATTCGGGTCCAAATCAATAAACAAACAATCGGGACAAATGGTGTCCTATTTTATCAAAACTAACATGTTATCTCCCTCGCGGGTTTATAAAACATTTTATAAAAACATTTAAAAGAGTGCGAGGCTATGAACTCACGTTGATTGGGAAAGGCGGGTTATCGGCGATTCGGATGCACGGTACGTGCTTCAATCACGAAAACCTAGACAAATATACTTGTCTTAGACTCTTGTCCAATGACTTTATAAAAATAACGATTATGTATACATATGATGATTTTATAAATATGATGATAATCAAGTGGGATTGTACATTTTTATTACTCATTCATTATAGTGTTATGTGTTGACAACTTTTATACTTGTTTCACTAGTCATCTTCTTTACTTGTCAAGGCCTATTAGGCCCATTATAAGTCCATTACCTTATATTGATCCATTTTACACTTTTAATATCAGTACTATACTTTATATGTTGGGCCCAAATGGGTTAAGCCAAATAAATAAGTTTATAAGTGTTTTACTAACTAGTCGGGTTTATAGTCCAATAAGGCTACTTTGGCCCGTTAATGTCTATATGTTGTAAAGTTTGGGTTTTATCGATTTTTACTTGTTATATAAGTTTATATATCAGTATGTGAGTTTATAAAAGTTTACATTAGACGGGTCCAACCGTCTAAGTTTTATTTAACAAAAACGTTAATCTTTCGGTTTTAGCCGAAAAGACGTAAAACTTAGTATATAGTTTTTATAACTTATAAAACTTACCAAACTACCATTTTTATATAATGTCCATTTATTTATCCTTATGCATTTTTATATAAATGAAATATATAAGTTAGTGGGTTTTAATTCACATTTTATACTATATTTATTTGAGTGCTTATATAATAGTATTAAACTTTAATTTCACAAAATGAATCCTAAAAATCTAGTTTACTAAAATGATCATATCTAGAGTTCTACATGGAGATAGAACCCCAAATTTTTATCACAGAAACTTCATGATATGTGCTCCCTTTTATTCTTATAGCTACTGATGAATCAACCTCTAAGTATTTTATAAAATTCGTCCAAAACAGCGTAGTCAGATTTGCACTCTAAACTTGTTTTGATCATATCTCACTTATTTTTATGATTCCATTGCATGGCCAACTCTCACATGTGTACAAGACTCATAGCTTAATGTATATTAATTTATCCAAGCCATTTTATCAGTTTATTATAAGAGTATTCACTGTTTTATACAGCCTCCTAATTTAGCCATGATTTAACCATTTTTACATGTGGTTTTTCCATCTTTTTACCCATGTTTTTCAAATCTATCAACACCAAATCCCCACATAATATTTTTAATCATCATTCATCATCATATAAATATACATAAGTAAAAGAAAATACAAGATTACATAATCAAAATAACAAGAAGGATAGGAAGAATGATCCTTATACCACCATAGTGATGAAAAGATGAGGTTGATGAACAAGGCTTGGATTTTGATGGCAAAACTTGTGATATACCAATATCAACTTCAAGATCACCTATCTTCATGAACATCTTGTGGAAAATCAGCCCTATGACACCAACAAATCTTCTCCTTGGATGTTAGAATCACCTCCAATCTTCAAAGCTTCAAAGTAGCATCATAATGTGTATGAGTAACACATGATTTTATGGCTAAAATAGATCAAATGAGGGTTGTAATTGATGATTGTTAGACGAATTTAAGAGAGAGAGGAGAGGAAAAATGGTGGTTTGCATGTGAAAAATGAAAGGAATGGTTTGGAGTGTTAGTTGTTTTGAGGTGGAGTAGTTGTATGTTTAGCTTAAAGGTTAAGCTTGTTACAAGTGTACAAGCTTCCTTGTGAAGATTTGACACCTCATGGGTGTTGGTAGCTAGTTTTTGCCATCCCATATTGGGGGTGGGGAAAAAGTGGTTTTGTCTCATCCCCAATTTATTTACGGGTACTCCTCGATTCACGTTTCCTCGATTAGCGTGCCCTCGGGTCGTTTTACGAAAAACGTTTTTATAAATTATAAATCAACGGCACAAAACGAATCTAATAAAAATTGTCTCATCAAAAACGGAGTTCGAAAACGTAAATACGTAATCCTAAGGTTTTCGGTTTAGTCGTAAAGGACGTTAAATTATTCACGTAAGTCCTAATCTCTTCTCGTAAAGTTGTGAGTTTATAAACCAACTCAAAATTAAAATCCCAAAATAATATTCACGGATAAATTTATTTTTCTGAAATGTCGGACTGTCACCAAAGACGGTGTATGTAAACGTAAGCACGTGATGTTGAATCCTCCGGTTTAGATGTAGTCGATGCTACTTCAAGACGTAAATCTAAATTTCTTCCCAAAAATAAGTGAGTTCATAATATAACATTAAAATAATATTTCTAAATAATATTTGAGAATAAAATATCAACCATAAATTGACGGATTGTCACATATTTCCTTTGGCTCGTAAACACTCTGGTGAGGATCTTCCAAACGAGAAAGATGATCGGCCTCTAGATTCTCGGCTCCTTTTTTGTCAAGGATTTTGACATCAAATTCTTGTAGGAGGAGCGTCCAACGAAGCAATATCGGCTTTGTATCTTGCTTAGCCATGAGATACTTGGTAACTGTGTGATCCATATACACTATGCATTTAGTCAAGATGAGGTAAGGTCGGAATTTCTCAAATGCATACACCACGGGAAGGAATTCCTTTTCCGTTGTAGTGTATTTAAGTTGAGCCTCGGTCATCGTCTTGCTTGCATAGTGGATAGGTAAGAAATGATTATCATGACGTTTCCTCAAAACGGCCCCAATAGCGTAATCACTAGCATCAAACATTAGCTCAAAGGGGAGATTCCAATTGGGAGCAACAAGAATGGGAGCTTCGGTAAGTTTCCTCTTAAGGATTTCAAAGGCTCGTACACAATCTTCGTTAAAGACAAAAGGTGCAACTTTTTCGAGGAGATGTGTAATAGGTCGAGATATCTTTGAAAAATCTTTGATGAATCGACGATGAAAGCCCGTGTGGCCTAGGAAACTCCTAACTCCCTTAACGTTTTTGGGATGAGGTAATTTGGCGATGACGTCTACCTTAGCTTTATCTACCTTAATCCCCGCTTTCGAAACCTTGTGCCCTAAGACGATTCCATTTTTAACCATAAAATGACATTTTTCACAATTAAGCACAAGGTTGGTTTCCTCACAACGCTTCAACATTCTCTCAAGATTCGACAAACACGAAGTGAACGAACAACCAAACACGTAAAAGGCATCCATGAAGACTTCCATCGTCTTCTCGATCATGTCATGAAAAATAGCCATCATGCACCTTTGAAAGGTTCCCGGTTCATTACAAAGTCCGATTGGCATTCTACGATAAGCAAACATTCCATATGGACACATAAACGTAGTTTTTTCTTGATCACAAGGATCGATGGGGATTTGGAAGTAACCGGAAAAACCATCTAAAAAGCAATAGAAATCGTTTCCCGCAAGACGCTCTAACATGTGATCCATGAAGGGCAAGGGAAAATGGTCTTTACGAGTGGCTTCATTCAACTTACGATAGTCGATACACACCCTCCAACCGGTCACGAGTCTAGATGGAATTAACTCATTGGAATCGTTTGGCACAACGGTCATTCCTCCCTTCTTAGGGACACAATGAATAGGACTCACCCAAGGGCTATCGGAAATAGGGTAAATCATTCCCGCATCAAGGACTTTTATGACTTCCTTTTTGATGATGTCGTGAATTTTGGGGTTCACTGATGAAACTGCTTTTATACATAGTCTCATCTTCCAAATAGGGCTTAAAATGCATTAAATATCATCAAAATACCCAAATATATGCTTGTGTTTGTTGCTTGTGTATTTTAGGTACGGATATTGAGATAATGACAAAAGATCACAAGAATCATGCAAAAACGAACACGGGAAACGAAGCCGCACAATGAACCAAGCCCTAGTCAAGACTTTCCCAAGATCAACCCTTGAAGATTTGAAGAATTATGAAGAAGGGTCCTCCAATTATGAAGAATTGACACTTTATACCCTTGTATCCTCATAATTACAAGTTTGGTCCCTAAAGTTTGTCAAAATTACAAAAAGGGCCCTTAACTTTGAAGAATTGGCAAGTTTAGCCCCTCAACAAAGCTAAATTGTCAACCAATATCATCCACAAAGTCAAATACATCATGAAGTCCTTCAAAGTACAAGAAATGACAAGTTTGGTCCTTTGAAAATCTCAAAATTACACAAAGGACCCTCAACTTTCAACAATTGGCAAAAATGGTCCCTCAATCATCAAGACTTGGCAAATTCAGTCCTCCAAAATGACAATTATACAAGTCTAGACCATTATCATTGAAGAAAATACCAAACCAGCCCTTGAAGAATTCAATTATGGCAAGAACTACCCCTGATTTCACTTTGTAAAAGTTTTTGGGCCAAAAATGTAAAGATGCAAAAGTTGACAAAGAAGGAAATGGGCGTTGATAGAATTAAAAGTGAAAAGGCAAGAAGAAGGAAAACAAGGGACCAAAGCTGGCCAGACATGAGACTTACCTAGACCAACCAGCTCTTGCCACGTGCCCCACTATCTCTTTTCAACCAATGCAGCTCACCTTTCCTCCATGTCACAATCCCACTCAGCTGAATTAAGATTAATTTAATCTTGGCGCCATTAACACTTATTTAAACATAATCCAACACAAAAACAAATCAAACCATGTGTTCATCAGCTCAAGAACACAATTAGGCATTCCTTAATCATTATGAATTAAAGGTTAATTCTTTCCAGAATAATGATTAAGGGTCCTATAATCACAACCCAACCTTAATATGTGCCACCTCATCAACAAGGGTGCACATGAAAGGTGCCCTGCTAAACACTTTTGGGAAACTGCCAAAACCTTGCCAGAGAATCAACCATCCAGATACAAGCTTACTTTTTAAGCTTTGTTTGAGCCCTTGGATCAAATTTCAACAGCTATCTTCTTCATATACGTCCAAGAATCAGTCACATGAAGCATATGAGTTCAAATTCAAGAGGGCAATTTTGGAACTTCAACCATTAGGGTTTTTCAGTTTTTAGCTGTAACTTAGCTCATTGTAAGGCTATATAAAGCCACTTAGGCCTTCATTTTTCAGCTTCTTTTGGTTTTTCCTTTGTTCAAACACTTGTAAATCCTTTTTCTGATTAATGAATTTGAGTTAAGTGCTTTGAAGAAAGACCAAGTGCCATCTTTATTCTGCTTGTTTAATGTTCTTAGTTTACTGCTTTTGAAGTTAAAAACCTGTTTTCAAAAGAGGAGTGTGCACAAGTTTGCATATTTTCCTCATTTTCTTGATATTTTGCTAAGTCTTGTTCCAATCTTGGAATTCTTGGGCTATAGGGCTGATCATAGCATCCTAACTGAGTTGGTTAAGGTGTGGTGAGGCTTATAACTTGGAGATAATCAAGTGTGGGGTAACAAGTTTGCATTAATCAAGTTTTTCCCAAGTTTCTGATTTTTCATGTTATTGTGCTTAACCCTTGTTCAATCTTAGCAAGCTTTTGTGGAAGCTTGTGCTTGTTCTTGCTAGCACATAAGCTCAAAATTCGTGGGTGTGGATGTACATCCATGAGGTTTGCATACTTAATCTCCAAATCTGCTTAAATTGTGATTTTTGGTGATATTTGTATGAAACTGTTGTTCTTGTGAATTTTGTGGCTTGTTCTTGCTTGAATCTGATTATTAGACTTGTTTTAGTGTTAATTGATGCTTGGTTGGCCTGAAATCTTGTTTTGCTTTTGAAAATCTTGATTTGAAAAAGTTAAAGGGGTGTTTGGGTCTACTGGTTTATGCTTGTAATCTGTTTTTGTGTTAAGGGAAAGTGTTGTTTATGCTTTGTATCTGCTATACCTTTGTTTGAGAGTGTTTTGCTGCAAGTTTTTGGGTTTGAACACTTGAATTGATCAATCTGCTATATAGGCCTTGTTTCTGCTTGTTTTGACCTAGGATTTTGGGAACATGAAATGTGTATAATGCAAGTTCGTTTTCTCAGTTCTTAACCAATAGAAAGTCCAACCAATATCGGATTTATTATTGTTCTTGGTTGTTCAAGCTTGCTTGGTAATCTATTGCTAATTCAAACAACACTATGTAAAAATGAAAAATATAAACCTACTTATACGTAAAACAAGTTGCAAATACCAAATTCTATTCAAGTAAAATATAAAATGCAAAACTTGAAACTAAAAGGACTGAAAATGTAATTTCTATGAAATGTAAATGCTTAAAATGTAAATTCTAACAACTTTAGGGACTAAAAATGCAAAACTGTTAACTATAAGGACCAAACTTGTAAAACTGATAACAAACTAACCAAATAGTAACAAACTAACAAACTTGATAACTGAAATATAACAAATTCCAAAGTTCAGGGACTAATTTTAAGCAAACCCTAATAACTTGGAAGTTTAGCCAAGTTTTGAAACTGATTAAAATTCTAGGGACTAAAGTGCAATTAACCTAAATTTTCAAGTAAAAACGGGACAAAGGGAAGAATAAGCTCGTTTGAGCTTAATACTCAACCAAATAAGCTGAAACAACTTGCAAAACTCTTAAAATCCCATTTAAGCTATGTGTGTCTGAGGAATCTAGCTAAAAGTCAAAAATAAGCAATTGAGTGCTTATTAATAAGCACAAAATAAGCTACAGCTTATTTCAATCAGTCACAACCTGATTTTTGTAAAGAAACTGATTAAGCACTTTATTTAAAGAAGGGGAAATCAAACTAGAACCATTTTTATCCAGTAATGAATGAGAAATCTGTAATAAGCTCTTTTGAGCTTATGTTGACCAAGTTTGACCAATTTTTATGAAAAAGCTCAAAACTTCAAAACTTCATATTCAATACTAACTAAATGGATTGGTGAAAGAAAATCATAAGATTTATGAAGTGGATTAAGAGAACCAAGAAATCAGTCATCAATTTATCTCAGAGAATAGCATTTGCTCAGACCTTGACTAAAAAGCTTATTTTCTAGCTTAATTCCTGAAACTGTAGATTTTCCTCTTAGAAACTGAAAGTTTATGATGTAAGCTATAACTAGAAACAAATTTGAGCAAATTTGATCAAGGAATGAAGGAGAAATCAGCAATTGAAAGTAACAAGTTTGCCAAAATTAAGCTGAAACAAGAATGACCCAAACTATTTGTTAACCAATTGCCTGTTTGACTATTATTTTGACCTGCAAATGACTAAGAACTACTTGTTACCACTTAATGACTAGAAACAAACTCTGAAACACCAATTATCAACACTTGAAAACCACTTAAAAGCTACTACCAAACAATCCTTTATCTGTTTTGATCAAACTTTTACAAAGACTTATTAGGAACTGGTTTAAGCTGATTCAAGAGCTATAGTAGACTAGTTTTAATGAACAAAATGAAAGCTAATGGAACTGAAACTAAGCAATTAGCAAGACTAGAACTCAATTAAGCTGTTATGCTAAAAAGTTACTGAAAATGAGCTAATAACTAGAAAGCTGAACACAAATGCACAAGATTAAGCAGTAACTGAAATTTTAAACACTCAAAACACAATCAAACAACAACATATAACTAGTATATCATGTAGCCATCAAAGTTATCTAGGAAAATGAGCATGCAAAGACTGTTTAGAGGAACATAAAACAAGAGCAATGAAACCTATTGTAGAAGTCCTTTGGGAAGAAGAGGAGCGCTGAGCTCTCTTGCACTAGTGATACCACCACCTATCACTAGTATTCAACTAAGATCATCAATCTAATTAGCTACAATCATCTACATTCATTATTCTGCTACTAATCTTCAAAGGAACAAAGGATTGACTTGAATTCTGAACAAACAGCTACAAAACTCCTCCAATGACAATTATGATCAATGATTGATCATAACAATCACAAATCAACAACAGGATGATCAAATAACAGCAAGTAGTAACAGAATTGAGAAGAACAGAATTTGGCGGGAAAATGAAGTTTGAATTTTATTGCATGAATTCAGTTACAAAGGTTGGTTACAAGCTAACAACTAACTAACTGACTCAAGAGTTTGTCAGACTCTTGAGTAGTTAGGTGAAAAGTGAGGGAAAAAGGGAAAGGGAAATTTAAGAACTATGTGTTTTACAAATTTAAGCTACTATGAGAAATGAGGTACATCCTAGCTATTTATAGGCATGAGAGGAGATTCTGTTGGGGTTTGTGACGTGGCAGATCCAATCATAGCTTGACACGTGGAAGAATTCTGCATTTGCTCTTTGAAGGTGATGAACTAATTTGGGTGTTTTTGATTGAGTGGATGATTTGTTAATTGGATTGCACCATTGGATTCCTCTCTTCAAAACGAGCAAAATTGGTGTTTTGATCTTCTCATGAAACGGCCTCTATCAAAAACCCGATCCTGGAAATATTTTTGTTAAAGAAGATGGACACGTGGCGTTTTCTGGTTGGTTTAAAACAAGTCACACGGATTGAACTGTTTAGATCTTGTAATAAATGTGGCGGCTGTTAATGGGAAATTAATGCTTGATCCATGTGAAGTGAATTCTCCTCTCCCATTGGTTTAACTCTTTTCACTTGGATTAAACATTGCATAACTTTCCAATGTTGGCAAAACAAGCCCTTGTACTTGGCAGATTCCCATTTCAAGCTAGGATCTTCATTCCTTTGTCATTTTTGGTCCTTTAACTTCCATAATTTGTACAAAATGGCCCTTTGACTGAGTTGACTTGATAGTTTGACCAGGTTTGACTTGAATCTTGACTTTTAATTATTTTCACTTTAAATCCTCCAACTTTCACAACTTGTCAAGATAGGTCCTTGAACTTTAAAGTCTTGTCACTTTTGATCCTCTTTTGTCTTTTTAATCCATTTGAGCTTGGTTTTTCCTTGTTTGCTTGAAATTGTATCCTTTTACCTACATAAGATCACACAAACACAACATACCACATAATACTGCTTTTTACAAGATAATAGGGTATTTTGCTTCATGTTTTAGGGTTATTTGTTGATAAAAGGATATGAGTTTAAGATCATATCAAATTCCCCTACACTTGAGCATTGCCATGTCCTCATGCAATATTATAATTCAAGGTTTAAAAATTTACATTTCCCTCATAATTAATCCACCTTGTCCATATGAGATGCATCTACACTACTCTAAACTAGATGATGCATGATTTTGACTTTTAAAAATGCAATGAATCAAAATACAATTCTATCTATATCTTTTTGGTTTTTCTTGAAATGGTTTTGATGGAAATAACTCATAAAGAACTCAATGACTTGGATTAGGGCTTGGATACCATGAACATTTATCACCCTCAAGTTTCACTTTCCCCATACCAAGCTAATAAATGGGATCATTGCATTCACAAGTAAAAAGTGCATCAACGTATTCATGACAATTAAATGTGGAACCGGTTATTAATTGAGCAAATTGCTTGTGGGCAAATTTGTCATTATTCAAGCGTGAAATATAAGAAATGTAAAATCCAAAAATAAGGAAGCACGGTTTTAATCCTAAGTAATCTTCTCATCCATTACTTGAAAAACCGCTCACAATTAATATAAGTCCGTATTAAGAGTAATAAGTCATTCGCCTTATGTGTAAAATCCTCATGTCATGCTTTCATAAGTAACTACACACTCGCTAAGGAAAGAAAAATAAAACTCACGCAATAATTTACATCCGCATCTTTTTGAGATTTTGGATCTTCAACCCCGCAACCCGTCAAGGTAATATTGGATTGGAGCAATCTATTGAACCCCGGCAACCCGTCAAGGTAATATTGGAACTCAATAGTCACTATAATTAACACCACACTGCCCCTCTTGGGAGTCTTGCATTATTTTTTTTTTTTATTTTTTTTTTCTTCTTTTTTTTTTTTCTAGCCACTCATTTTTTTTCATAAGCCGCTCTTATTTTTCTTTATTCCTCACCAAGAAATTTGCAAAGAAGAAAAGGAAAAACACCCGCTAAATATGGAGCATGACACAAGTCTAGTACACATAAAACGTGCTAACTTAGAATCTTAAGACGTACTCATATCAACCATAAATGATTAGCCAAAAATGCATAAGAGATTACGAACCAATTAAAACCGTACTTGATTATTTATTAACAATTATATACATGCGAAGAAAATAGAGGTCAAGAAGAGAAGGGTTTAGCCACAAGTAATTGCCATGAAGTCTATCTAGCCCTTTTACACTTGCTTCAACTCTATCATTTCCCATTCTCCACAAATTTAAAATTTCAAAGAATGAAATTGGTGGAAGCTTAGCCTAATAGACCTATGAAGGACTACACGGTTAAGGATACTAGCTAGAGAGTACTAAAATAAGCAAACTCGGGTTGAGTCAAAATATCCATGGCGGGCCTAATATGTCAAAGAAATCTAAACTTGTTAAAACCATGTTTTATTATATTTTTCCTTTTTATATATTTTTGATGAAAAATAAAAGAAGAAATATATACAATGCAAATGTGTTATGCAAATGAAAAATGATTGATGCAAAAATTATGAATGCATATTTTTGTTGGCCAAAGTAGATCAAAAATTTGAAAAATGTTGAAAATTTAATTTTCCATGTTATCATGCAAGACAATGACAAGTTCTAGGTAAGGTCACTTCGATAGAAGACCCCCCTACTCTTAAGCTAAACATTGTCCTCAATGTTTAAGAGCATAGAAGTATAAAAACTTCCCCTACACTTATGACAATGAATAGACTTTGCTTAACCCAAGTTAAGGAAAGGACTACTATTAGTGAAATCATGTTTAAGCACAAGGTGTCAATGAAAAATCACTAAAGTAACGAAGTGAACCGGATACAAGGACCTCCTCCATAAGCTCCAAAGCACAATATGAGTGAGCAACCCTACAAACAAGCATGAAGACAAAAGAAGGTCTCCCCTACACTTATCTCCAAATCTATGCCTTTATTTCTAACCTACAACACTCTAAACCTAGTTATACGATGCTTGAGTTAATGAGTCTCTAGCTCGACTCGTCCCTCAATGAACTAATTCATGGGGAAAATGGGGACCTCTTGGACCATTTCAACGGAAATGTCCTCCCCAAAGTAATGTTTAACACGGTGACCATTCACTTTAAAATTTGGACCATCGGGTTGGGACAACTCAAGAGTTCCATATGGAAACACTTGAGCAATAGTGAATGGACCGGACCATCTCGACTTAAGCTTGCCCGCAAAAAGCTTCAATCTTGAGTTAAAGAGGAGAACCGGCTCTCCAACTTTGAACTCACGATTCTTAATCTTAGCATCATGCAATTTCTTAGTCTTTTCCTTGTATAGCAAAGAATTCTCATAGGCATTGGCTCTCAACTCATCCATCTCATTGATTTGATCTTTCCTATGTGAACCGGCTTGGTTTAAATCAAAGTTATCCCACTTGAGAGCCCAAGATGCCTTATGTTCTAACTCAAATGGGAGGTGGCACGCTTTTCCATAGACAAGCCTATAAGGAGTACAACCAATTGGTGTCTTAAAAGCCGTCCTAAACGCCCACAAAGCATCATCAAGCTTATCCGACCAAGAAGCTCTATGCTCTCCCACCGTTCTCTCTAAAATCCTCTTTAAACCACGATTTGTGACCTCGGTTTGACCATTTGTTTGAGGGTGATATGCGGTAGAAAGTCTATGATTCACTCCATATTTCTTCATAACTCTCGTGAATTGATCATTACAAAAGTGCGTACCACGATCACTTATGATGGCCCGAGGTACACCAAATCTAGCAAACAATTGTTTCAAAAACTTTACAACCACTCTAGCATCATTAGTAGGTAAGGCTTTAGCCTCCACCCACTTGGACACATAATCCACCGCCACAAGTATATACTTGTTGCCCTTAGAGGATGGAAAAGGTCCCATGAAATCTATTCCCCATACATCAAATATCTCACACTCTTGGATAAAATTTTGTGGCATCTCATCACGTTGTGTAATTTTTCCTTGTCTTTGACAAACATCACAAAATTTCACCATCTCTTGAGCATCCTTGTAAATGGAAGGCCAATAGTAACCCGAATCAAAGACTTTCTTGGCGGTGTAGTTAGGCCCAAAATGTCCACCCGTAGGTCCTTTATGACATGCTTCTAAGATTTTAAATGCCTCGGGCCCATCTACACACCGTCTAATGATTTGGTCCGCACATTGCCTAAAAAGATATGGATCATCCCAAAAGTAATACTTAACTTCCTTAAGAAACTTTTTCTTTTGTTGGTAAGTAAGACCCTCAATAAGCACATTGCCCACAAGATAGTTTGCAATATCCGCAAACCAAGGTGTGGCATCCTCTTGGGAAGAGATAGACATGAGCTCCTCTAGTGGAAAGGATTCATTGATTTCTTGATGTGGAAAATCTCCTTGAAAAGGATGCTCAAGTCTACTCAAATGATCCGCCGCTAAATTCTCGGCCCCTTTTTTATCATGAATCTCTATCTTAAACTCTTGAAGCAACAAAACCCATCTCAAAAGCCTAGGCTTAGCATCTTGTTTTGTCATAAGATACTTGAGAGCGGAGTGATCCGTATACACTATGGTCTTAGAAAGCACAAGGTATGGTCTAAACTTCTCAAAAGCATATACTATAGCAAGCAACTCTTTTTCCGTAGTAGTGTAATGAAGTTGTGCACCGGTCATGGTTTTACTCGCATAGTGTATAGGTTGAAAATGCTTATTAACTCTTTGTCCTAAGACGGCCCCCACCGCATAATCACTAGCGTCACACATAAGCTCAAAAGGTAATTCCCAATTTGGAGAAACCAAAACGGGAGCCTTTGTCAATTTTTCCTTAAGTGTCTCAAAAGATTCTAAACAAGCTTGGTCAAAAATGAAAGGAGCCTCTTTCTCCAAGAGATGAGTCATCGGTCTAGCTATCTTAGAGAAATCTTGTATAAAGCGCCTATAAAAGCCCGCATGACCTAAGAAACTCCTCACACCTTTAACCGAGGTGGGTGGGGGAAGCTTAGCAATCACATCAATTTTGGCTCGATCAACTTCTAATCCCTTATTGGATATCTTGTGTCCTAAAACAATCCCCTCTTTCACCATAAAGTGACATTTCTCCCAATTTAGCACCAAACGTGTTTCCTCACAACGCTTAAGCATTCTCTCAAGATTAGTGAGACAAGAGCTAAAGGAGTTCCCAAATACGGAAAAGTCATCCATAAAAACCTCCATGGTTTGCTCTATCATATCATGGAAAATTGCCATCATGCACCTTTGAAACGTCCCCGGTGCATTACATAGGCCAAAAGGCATCCTCTTGTAAGCAAATGTACCGTATGGACAAGTGAATGTGGTCTTTTCTTGATCCTTAGGGTCAATGGGTATTTGAAAATAACCTGAAAAGCCATCAAGAAAACAATAGTACTCATTTCCCGCTAAGCGTTCAAGCATTTGATCCATAAAGGGAAGCGGGAAATGGTCTTTCCTAGTTGCCTCATTGAGTTTTCTATAATCAATGCAAACTCTCCAACCGGTTACAAGTCTCGTGGGAATAAGCTCATTGTTCTCATTAGGCACCACGGTGATTCCACCCTTCTTTGGAACACAATGAACCGGGCTAACCCATGGAGAGTCGGAAATGGGGTAAATCATACCCGCATCTAAGAGTTTAATCACTTCCTTCTTAATAACCTCATGAATTTTTGGGTTAACTCTCCTTTGGTTTTGAATGGCGGGTTTATAATCATCCTCCATAAGGATTTTGTGAGTACAAAAATGTGGATCAATTCCCCTTATGTCGGATATTTTCCATGCTAAGGCTTTCTTATGTTTCTTAAGGACTTCAATAAGTTGCTCCTTCTCATCCTCTTTCAATTCCTTAGCAATAATCACCGGTAATTGGTCTTTTCCTTCTAAGAAAGCATATTCTAAGTGGGATGGAAGTTCCTTAAGTTCAATGGGAGGTGGACTCTCTATGGAAGGTTTTACTATGGAAGGTTCCTCAATGGTAATCTCTTGTGGAATAGGTGAAGGAATAGGGTCCTCATTGAGCAACTTTTGGATTGTAAGAATATCTTCTTCCCAATTAATGGGAGAATCATCATCACCAAGAAAGTTGGACTCAAATTCCTCCAAGATGAAATCACTCTCTCCAAAAGGTGTTAAAGAGGGAGCAATTGAGACCACGGTTTCAACATGTGGAATCTCATCACTAGCATTCTTACAAGCATCATGAAAGTGTTCATTACACACTTCATCTAGCACATCCACAATGTTAATAGTTTCACAAGGTCTAGACTCCTTAACCTCTTTTCTATCACAAACTTTCCCTAACTTAAACACCACTTTCTCATCCTCTACTCTCATAATTAATTCTCCTTCCGCCACATCTATCAAGGTACGACCCGTTCTCAAAAACGGTCTACCAACAATCAAAGGCACTCTAGGATCCATGTCATAATCGACCACTACAAAGTCGGCCGGAAAGGTAAACTTATCCACACCTACAAACACATCTTCCGCTATACCTACGGGGTGAGCTATGGTTCGGTTGGCTAGTTCAAGAGTCATCCTAGTGGGGGTGAGCTCGGGAAGAGAGAGTTGTTTCCAAACCGATAAAGGCATGAGATTTATGCTTGCCCCTAAATCCGCCAAAGCCATGCAATTTTCAACACCGGGAAAATTACAAGGTATCAAGAAGCGCCCCGGATCTCCAAGTTTTGTTGGTAAGGTTTTAAGTAACACCGCGGAACAATTTTCATTAAGTGATGTGTTGGGCAAATCAACCAATTTTTCTTTGTTTGAGAGCAAATCCTTGAACATCTTAGCAAACTTTGGCATATAAGCAAGAGCTTCCGCAAAGGATATGTTGATATTGAGTTGCTTGAACATCCTTAAGAAATTGGAGACTTGTATGTCATCTTTGTTCTTTAACTTGTCCTTTTTCAACCTTGAAGGGTATGGAAGAGTAGGATTGGGTGTAGGTGGAATAGGTGTTGTAGTGGAAGATTTGTCTTTGTTAGCCTCTTCATTGGGAAGTGTGGAAGGTAAAGGAGAAGTATGAGGTGGTTGAGGAGGTGTGTTTGAGTGAATAGGAGCACTTTGAGGAGGTGGAGTAGAAGTAGAAGGCTTATCACAAGTAGGAGCACAAGTGGTTTGAACAATAGTAGGTTTAGGAGGTGAAGGATCCTTTGTTGTTGTACCACTTCTTGTTGTAATGGCATTGACATTGGCCCTTGGATTTGTTTGTGTGTTGGAAGGTAAAGCCCCTTGTGGTCTTTGATTTAATGCCATCAAAAGCTTATTGAATTGGTCATTCATTTTCTTGTCTATAGCTTGGAATTTCTTTTCATTCTCTTGATTCATCTTTTGCAAAAGATCCATTGTGTTTAACTCTTGTGGCACATAACCTTGAAAACCTTGAGGTTGGAAAGGTAAAGGTTGGGAGTTAAATCCTTGATTTGGTGGATAAAAGGTATTTGCTTGAGGTTGAAATTGATTTGGTGCCTTGTAGTTATTTCCTTGGTATGGTTGTCTTTGCCCTTGATTCCTTGCTAAAATTTGAGGAGGATTTTGTGGAATTTGGGTGGGTGGTTGGGGTGGGAAGCCGGGTGGAGTGAGGTAATTTTAGGATTTGTAAGAAAGGTTATTTGGATTGATGTTAGGCTTGAAGTGTTCACGGTGTTCCTCTTGATAAGCATAACATTCCCCTTGATACCCTTGCACCTTGTCACATTGTTCATAAGAGTGGGGACCTCCACAAGTAACACAAGAAATGGTGATGGCATTCACATTGTTTGAGGAATTGTTCAATGTCATGCTCTTAAAGGCTTGAACTAGCTCTTGAGTCATTTCTTGTTGTCCTTGTTTGACTTGTTGAAGGATCTCTTGGTGATATTTAAGGAATTGGTTATCACAAGGTGTTTGAGAAGTGTTTTGGATAACATGAACTCTTTCTTCAAATGGATCGTTTGTTTGAACCATTGCCTTAGTCTCAATAATGTTCAAAGCCTCATGGTATGTCTTGAAATGAATACTCCCTCCCGCGGAAGCATTTAGTGAATCTTGGTGGTGAGGTTTAAGGCCATTGTAGAAGGTATTGATTTGGCCTAGATCATCCATTCCATGGTTAGGGCATCGCCTCAACAACTCACTATACTCTTCCCAAGCATCACCAAAGGATTGACTAGGTTTTTGTGTAAAGCCCATAATCAAATTCCTCAAAGCCATAGTCTTTTGTGGAGGAAAGAATTTGTTCAAAAACTTAGTGGTAAAATCATCCCATGTGGTGATACTATCGGGTGGTTGGGTGTCTAACCAATGCTTAGCACTCCCATCTAAGGAAAATGACACTAACATCAATCTAATGACCTCATGTGGAACCCCATTATGCTTAATGGTGTGTTGCAAAGTGAAAGGAATCTCTTAAGATGAGCATGGGGATCCTCATTTTGTTTTCCAAAGAAAGGTGATGCAGCAACCATATTGATCATAGATGTATGTAGCTCAAATGTGTTAGCGGGATAGTCGGGAATCTTAATGGCACTAGCATATCCATGAATGTTGGATTGCATACGTTCATACAAAGTACGATTATCAATAGCCATGGCTTCTTGTGGTGGTGACAAAGCACGATTCTCGTGATCGGCTTGGTGAACGGTGGTGGTCTTACTCTTTCTCTTTTTCTTCCTTTTCGGAGGAAGAGGTTGTACACCAATCGGTATTTGTGCACGCCCGCGAGTGAGCATGCAACTCAATACGAGGAATGAGAGAGAAGCTCTCGTGTGACTTTGAAGAGAAATGGATTATCCTCTTCGAGTTTCGATATTAAATATCCACAAGAAAATAACAATATATGTATTACTACTTTGGGTGCAAGACCCTCAATGAAGCTTTCCTTCTTAGAATACTCCCAAGTGAACGGGGGGTTAGGTGGCGCGAAGCACTTAAGTACCTATTGACCCTTAGATGGCATTTTATAGCACATCGCCTTTCTATTCACTTAAATGTTCGTATTCTTTGAATTATTGCTTATTGAGAGTATTTATCTATTCTTGCTTTATTTTGTTTGATCGATACGCGTGTCAAGGACCGGAACGCCCCTCAACACGGTGTATTACCTCGGCAATACTTATGGAAGATATGTAGATTGATTGTTCTTATACGTATACGTATTTACTTATAATAATATATGGAAAATATTTTTGTATTTATTAGTTTTTAAAGGAAAATACTATATGTACATAAAAACCGAGAGAATCCAATAATATATATTTTTGGGTGCAATCTCTTAGGAAAAAGATTGCTTTTTGGATTTTTTAATTTTTTTGGTCAATTCTTTAGGAAAAGAATTGTTTTGTTAATTTTTTAGTTTTTATATATTTTTATATTTTTGATTTTTTATTTGTTTTTGATTTATGATACGTAAAAATAACGTTCACCAAATGAACGGATCCCAAAAGCCAATGAAAACCGTCAATCGATAGTCTCTCGTGTAGTCAAAGAACCGGCAGCGGCGCCATTTGAAATGTGTATAATGCAAGTTCGTTTTCTCAGTTCTTAACCAATAGAAAGTCCAACCAATATCGGATTTATTATTGTTCTTGGTTGTTCAAGCTTGCTTGGTAATCTATTGCTAATTCAAACAACACTATGTAAAAATGAAAAATATAAACCTACTTATACGTAAAACAAGTTGCAAATACCAAATCTATTCAAGTAAAATATAAAATGCAAAACTTGAAACTAAAAGGACTGAAAATGTAATTTCTATGAAATGTAAATGCTTAAAATGTAAATTCTAACAACTTTAGGGACTAAAAATGCAAAACTGTTAACTATAAGGACCAAACTTGTAAAACTGATAACAAACTAACCAAATAGTAACAAACTAACAAACTTGATAACTGAAATATAACAAATTCCAAAGTTCAGGGACTAATTTTAAGCAAACCCTAATAACTTGGAAGTTTAGCCAAGTTTTGAAACTGATTAAAATTCTAGGGACTAAAGTGCAATTAACCTAAATTTTCAAGTAAAAACGGGACAAAGGGAAGAGTAAGCTCGTTTGAGCTTAATACTCAACCAAATAAGCTGAAACAACTTGCAAAACTCTTAAAATCCCATTTAAGCTATGTGTGTCTGAGGAATCTAGCTAAAAGTCAAAAATAAGCAATTGAGTGCTTATTAATAAGCACAAAATAAGCTACAGCTTATTTCAATCAGTCACAACCTGATTTTTGTAAAGAAACTGATTAAGCACTTTATTTAAAGAAGGGGAAATCAAACTAGAACCATTTTTATCCAGTAATGAATGAGAAATCTGTAATAAGCTCTTTTGAGCTTATGTTGACCAAGTTTGACCAATTTTTATGAAAAAGCTCAAAACTTCAAAACTTCATATTCAATACTAACTAAATGGATTGGTGAAAGAAAATCATAAGATTTATGAAGTGGATTAAGAGAACCAAGAAATCAGTCATCAATTTATCTCAGAGAATAGCATTTGCTCAGACCTTGACTAAAAAGCTTATTTTCTAGCTTAATTCCTGAAACTGTAGATTTTCCTCTTATAAACTGAAAGTTTATGATGTAAGCTATAACTAGAAACAAATTTGAGCAAATTTGATCAAGGAATGAAGGAGAAATCAGCAATTGAAAGTAACAAGTTTGCCAAAATTAAGCTGAAACAAGAATGACCCAAACTATTTGTTAACCAATTGCCTGTTTGACTATTATTTTGACCTGCAAATGACTAAGAACTACTTGTTACCACTTAATGACTAGAAACAAACTCTGAAACACCAATTATCAACACTTGAAAACCACTTAAAAGCTACTACCAAACACTCCTTTATCTGTTTTGATCAAACTTTTACAAAGACTTATTAGGAACTGGTTTAAGCTGATTCAAGAGCTATAGTAGACTAGTTTTAATGAACAAAATGAAAGCTAATGGAACTGAAACTAAGCAATTAGCAAGACTAGAACTCAATTAAGCTGTTATGCTAAAAAGTTACTGAAAATGAGCTAATAACTAGAAAGCTGAACACAAATGCACAAGATTAAGCAGTAACTGAAATTTTAAACACTCAAAACACAATCAAACAACAACATATAACTAGTATATCATGTAGCCATCAAAGTTATCTAGGAAAATGAGCATGCAAAGACTGTTTAGAGGAACATAAAACAAGAGCAATGAAACCTATTGTAGAAGTCCTTTGGGAAGAAGAGGAGCGCTGAGCTCTCTTGCACTAGTGATACCACCACCTATCACTAGTATTCAACTAAGATCATCAATCTAATCAGCTACAATCATCTACATTCATTATTCTGCTACTAATCTTCAAAGGAACAAAGGATTGACTTGAATTCTGAACAAACAGCTACAAAACTCCTCCAATGACAATTATGATCAATGATTGATCATAACAATCACAAATCAACAACAGGATGATCAAATAACAGCAAGTAGTAACAGAATTGAGAAGAACAGAATTTGGCGGGAAAATGAAGTTTGAATTTTATTGCATGAATTCAGTTACAAAGGTTGGTTACAAGCTAACAACTAACTAACTGACTCAAGAGTTTGTCAGACTCTTGAGTAGTTAGGTGAAAAGTGAGGGAAAAAGGGAAAGGGAAATTTAAGAACTATGTGTTTTACAAATTTAAGCTACTATGAGAAATGAGGTACATCCTAGCTATTTATAGGCATGAGAGGAGATTCTGTTGGGGTTTGTGACGTGGCAGATCCAATCATAGCTTGACACGTGGAAGAATTATGCATTTGCTCTTTGAAGGTGATGAACTAATTTGGGTGTTTTTGATTGAGTGGATGATTTGTTAATTGGATTGCACCATTGGATTCCTCTCTTCAAAACGAGCAAAATTGGTGTTTTGATCTTCTCATGAAACGGCCTCTATCAAAAACCCGATCCTGGAAATATTTTTGTTAAAGAAGATGGACACGTGGCGTTTTCTGGTTGGTTTAAAACAAGTCACACGGATTGAACTGTTTAGATCTTGTAATAAATGTGGCGGCTGTTAATGGGAAATTAATGCTTGATCCATGTGAAGTGAATTCTCCTCTCCCATTGGTTTAACTCTTTTCACTTGGATTAAACATTGCATAACTTTCCAATGTTGGCAAAACAAGCCCTTGTACTTGGCAGATTCCCATTTCAAGCTAGGATCTTCATTCCTTTGTCATTTTTGGTCCTTTAACTTCCATAATTTGTACAAAATGGCCCTTTGACTGAGTTGACTTGATAGTTTGACCAGGTTTGACTTGAATCTTGACTTTTAATTATTTGCACTTTAAATCCTCCAACTTTCACAACTTGTCAAGATAGGTCCTTGAACTTCAAAGTCTTGTCACTTTTGATCCTCTTTTGTCTTTTTCATCCATTTGAGCTTGGTTTTTCCTTGTTTGCTTGAAATTGTATCCTTTTACCTACATAAGATCACACAAACACAACATACCACATAATACTGCTTTTTACAAGATAAATGGGTATTTTGCTTCATGTTTTAGGGTTATTTGTTGATAAAAGGATATGAGTTTAAGCTCATATCAGAACACTTAGTGTGTATGCATGCTTAGGGATAAAAGTGGTTTAAACAAAGTTAACATAACCTGTTTGAAAGATTTGAGGTGTTGAAATTGGCTTGTGTGTCAAATACATCAGCAAAAGTAGAAAACTGCATGTGTAGTGTTCATCAGTAACTTTCATTGCTTGAATCTTGCTTAATTCTTTGAACCAGTGCATGAAACCTGTTTATACTTGCTTATTGGAGTTTATTATAGCTTGTGTGTGCATTTGGTTGAATTTGCCTGGCTGAATTGTGCTAAAACTGCTCTTGAATGCTAAACTGCTTATTGTTCATGTATGTGCAATGTCTGGTGATTAATTGATTAAACTGTATCAATTGGGTGTTTGTGATTGTGTTATTTTGATTGTTATTGACTCCTTTTGATCCAAAGATCAATTGGGTGCCTTTGTGAAATCTGAATCCAATAAAAAGTCACTAAAGACAAAAAGTCAAAATAGTCAAGCAGTGGGAAAAGTTCCCACTGCTCAACATCCAAAACTAGCCCCTGCTAGTGCAATTTTATCATCAGCTTATCAATAAGCTATTCTAGCTTATTCTGACTTGCAACAACTTATTTTTTGTAATATATCTTCATTATTTGACCCATTTAAGTGAACTGGAGCTTATGAGACTTTGACTTTGACTTTTTACTAGAAAACCAACTTGTTTGACTTTTAACATAAGTGCTTATTTGATTTTCCAGCTTATTGAGTGTGCTTATTTGAAAGGTCTTTGGTTTTTAAGCTTAGTTTTGTCAAAAGAAACATTTTGCAACTTGAATCAGCTTCTGAGGTGGTCTAGATCATAAAAACGACTATTTTGTCGTTTTGTGAATAAGTTGTTGACTTGTTTCTGGCTTATTAAGTGGTCTTATTTGAAATTTCTTTTTGCAGAAGTCTTTGTTAGGTCAAAAGAAGGTTGTGTGTTAAATTTTAGCTTATGGCATCAGCTTATAGCTTAATGGGCCAAAAAGCCCATTAAGAATAAGCTGCTTATTATAAGTTAGCTTATTTCACATTTTCAGCTTTTGGGCCTTTGGAAAAAGTTGTTTAAAATCAAATTTTAAGTCAACCTGTGCTTTTTGAGCTTATTTTGAGCACTTTTTCTTATTGGGCCTTAATTAAGCCCAATAAGGGACTGTTTTGGGTTTGGCCCATTTTCTAGGCCTAATAGGGGTATTTAGGTAATTTCACTTTCATTTCTGAGTTATTTAGGTTAAATTAAGCTAGTTTGCAAGTTTTTAGAATTTTTTATAATTTTTGGATTTTTAATATTATTTTAATATTATTTTATTATTAAAAATTAAAAGTCTGATTTTCTAGGTTTTTATATTTTTCCTAGGTTCTAAATACTTAATTAGGATTTTTTCAACTTTCCAAATATTTTTTAGGTCTTTTAATTATTTGTTATAATTAATTTAAGATTTAATTGATTTTAGGAGTTTTTAATTGTTTAAAAATAGTTTTAATTGGTTTTAAAATTTTGAAAAATAGTTTTTAGCTTAATTAGGATATTTTTGAGGTTTACAAACTTGAAAATCTTGTTTAGGGCTTTTTAATAATTAATTTTGATTTTTAGGGCTTTAATTAGCATTAAAAAGTCATTATCTAATTAATTAAAAGGTTTTTGCAAGTTTTGATTTTTTGTAAACTCTTAGAATATTATTAGGGATTTTTGGTGATTTTTAGAAATTTTTAGGTTAAAATATTAATTTTGGTGGTTTTTACGACTTTACGTGTACGCCTTTTTAGACTTAGTTTAATCCGTCTTCATAACCGTCATTCTCTTCTAATCCCTTTTCTATTTTTCTTTTATCAAATATAATCAAAAATTAATCCAAATCATTACACACATAACACACTAGCCTCCTTGAGAACGAACTTAATTGGGTCATTCACACACGGTTTTCCTAAATCGTCGTGCTCACTTGCCCTATTTATTGCATCCTTTTCCTAAAGGTGTAGTTTTAATCAACATCAAATTTTGGCGCCGCTGCCGGGGAGGCGTGTTGTGTTTTGATTTGGCATTGTTGTTTTTATACTAACCATAATTAGTATTTGTATTAGTAGCACTCTACTAATACGTATTATCGTTTTTCGGTTTTTGTGTGAATATTATTACTATATTGTATACGTAGAACAATAAATACACAAGTACTCCAAATACGTGAGAAATCACAACCTTGACTTGGGAGGTCATTACCCAATCATTGTATTCGAATCTCAAACCAAAGAAAAAGGCAAAAATAGATAATTACTTTCGTGAAGCTTAATCTTGAAAATACAAACTATAAGGTGGGTATAAGGCGGATATTATAAAATATATCCTAAGGAAAAAGGCTCTTAAGTGCTTCGCGCCGCCTCGTTTCCCCGCTTGCTTGTGAGTATTTGATTGTGAGAGTGAATCGAGGGTTTTGCCGCCCAAAGTATTACTAAGTATCATATATATTTTCTTGGTTTCATATTGATTAAACCCTCTTGAACGATTTGGTGTTCCACCATCGTTCTAAAGTCATCGAAGGCGTTCACCCCACGTGATCGTTTTCATTCCTTGAGGCTTCGTTAATCAAGAGATTTGATTAGTGAGGAGATTTGTGGACTTCTTGTCTACCTAATACATTTCACCAAGTTCCAAAAAGGTTAATACAATCAAAAACCACAAAAAAATTGAAAAAATACAAAACACCAAAAAGAATCTTCTTTGCTCATCCCCTCGTTGTACGTGCCGTTTATGCTAACTCGAAATCAAGCAAGACGTGCTCGTAAACGAAAGAACAAAACTCCCACTCCCAACAATTCTAGTGAGGAGTCTCCTATTGACGAACCCATTGTAAGAGAAGCACCAACCATGGCGAATCGAACTATGATGGAGTTACTTCAAGCACCCACCGAGGGTTATGGAGAGGCTATTGTGATTCCCGCAATCCTTGCGGAGAATTTTGAGGTGAAAACGGGTTTGTTGTCCATGATTCAAAACAACAAATTCCGTGGTGATGAGAAGGACAATCCACACAACCATATCCGCCAATTCAATCGTCTTACCGCTACTTGCAAGTTTAAGGATGTCTCTAACGACTCGATTAAGATGATGCTTTTTCCGTATTCCTTAGCGGGGCCCGCTAAAATTTGGTTAGAGAAAGAGCCACCCAATTCTATATTGACGTGGAAGGGTCTCGTGTCTAAGTTTGTGAACCAATTTTTTCCGCCCTCTAAGACTACGCACTTGAAAAACGAGATTTCAAAGTTTTCACAAGAATTTAATGAAAGTTTTTCAACGGCTTGGAATAGGTTTAAGGAAATGTTACATGAATGTCCTCATCACGGTTTTTCTGATTTGCATCAAATTGACACGTTTTACAATGGACTTAATGATCATGAAAGGGATAATTTGAATGCCGCCGCGGGTGGTAATTTTTTTGTGTAAAACGGTTGAGGAAGCTTTGGTGATAATTGAGAATAGATCTAAGGTGTATAGTCCTCGTAGCACGTCTAGTGTTCGCAAGGCTTCGTCTTCGGCTTCACCTTCTTTGTCTAATACCATCGATGCTTGCCAAATTGAGGCAAACTTGGAAAACAAGATTTTTGATAAGTTGAAAGGACTTTTGATTGAGTTTAAAGTTGGTGAACCAAGTGCTCCCGCTACGGCTAAAGCGGTTGAGGTTTCTTGCATGTATTGTGGTGGAGGTCATGATTTCTCCGAGTGCATTACCAACGGTGGTAACACTTCGAGTGCCTTTGCGGCCACGGGAAATTACAACCAAAACGGTCAAGTTTCCCGCTCTAATCAAATGACTCCACCGGGTTTTGGATCAAATCAAAATGCTAACAACTATCGCAACAATCAAGTTGGTTTTAAGAACAACTACAACAAGGGAAACTATGGGAATCAAGGGGCTAATAATCAAGTTTCAAACAAAAATGATTTTCAAAATAACAACAAAAGTTTGCAAACATTGAAAGATCTTCCAAGTGAGTTTGTTGAATATGCTAGTGGGAATGATGCTAGGTTTGACAACATTCAAAGAGAAATAATTAGCCTAAGATCCGAGTTTAAAAACGACATGAAGAAAGAGTTGAAAAATGAGTTAGCTAATGAACTTAAAATCCACACCAGCAAGATGGAAGGAAATGTCACTAGGTTGAAACAAAACCAACAAAAAATGGAACAAGGGCAACATGAGATTAAACAAGAGATGCTTAAGGCCGAGAAAAGGCAAACCAAAGCCGTATTGAGGCAATCTAATTTTGAAGATAAAATCTCGTCTATGTTTGAGGCAATAATGTGTAAACAGTCGTCAAGTGGTCTTCCTAGTAACACCATATCCAACCCTAAGGGTGAGATGAAAGTGATTACCACACGTAGTGGTAAGACACTTAAGGAGCCGATTCCTCAACCAATTGCTCCTACGGAGGAAGCAATTGAGGAAGAACCCGAGGTGGTGGTCCAAAAGGAGCATGTCCCAATCCCACGAAGTACCGCTCATGCCACACCTACGGTTGACCCATTACCATCATTGGAACCCGAGATTCCAAAGGCTATGCCTACTATGCCTCAACCCACACCACCTTTGCCCTATCCATCGAGACTTAGGAAGGAGAAACGTCAAGAGCGCGACAATTACCAATTTGAGCTTTTTATGAAAATGTTTCGTGATTTGCACCTTAATGTGAGTTTCGCCGATGCTTTGGTCATGATGCCTCGATTTGCCGCTAACTTTAAGAGTATGTTGAACAACAAGGAGAAATTGCACCAATTGTCTAGTTGTTCGTCGGTTTATCTTAATCGCATACCTCAAAAAGTCGGTGATCCCGGTAAATTTTTGATTCCTTGTGCAATCCAAGACATGGAAGAATGCTTCGCCTTGGCCGATCTTGGTGCTAGCATTAACTTGATGCCACTTTCAATTTTCAAGTCGCTCAATCTTCCTAATCTTACTCCTTCACTAATGTCTATCGAGTTGGCCGACCATTCCACAATTCCCGCATGTGGTTTGGCGGAAGACGTTTTTGTGAAAGTGGGGAAGTTCTACTATCCCGTAGACTTCATTGTTGTTGATATCCCCACGGATCCTCAAGTTCCTCTCATTTTAGGTCGTTCGTTTTTAGATACGTCTATGGCTTTGATCGATGTGTATGCTAGAAAGATCACCTTACGTTTCAACGATGCGGAACTTGTTATAAACGCAACTCAAAACTCTCAAATTTCTCATGTTTATTCCGTTGCAACCATAAACCTCGTTGATATGATTGACGTGGTTTGCGAGGAATTTTCACAAGAAGTTCTAGGTTTTGGTGATGAAGAAACTAGTGGCAATCCCACTATGTTGGATCCAATTCTTGATAATTCGACACCAACCTTCACTCCATTTGAAGGTGGTGGTTTTACGTTGGAAGAATGCAATGTTCCACGTACTTGTGACGAAGACCTCGACAACGATGAGGACTTCTCGATTATCAAGGATTTTCTTAACGATTTCCCATTTCCTCCACCCGAGGAGGTTATGAGTATAGAGCCCAAATCTTCACTTGAGGAACCACCTATTCTCGAGTTGAAAGATTTACCTCCTCACCTAGAATATGTCTATTTAGAGGAGGACGACAAGTTGCCGGTTATTATTGCGAAGGATCTTTCGAATGATGAAAAAACCGCACTTGTCGATGTTCTAAAGGCTCACAAAGGGGCGATTGCGTGGAAGTTATCCGACATTAAGGGGATCGATCCCAAGTTTTGTACCCACAAAATCTTAATGGAGGAAGATTTCAAGCCAACAATCCAAAGTCAAAGGAGGGTGAACCCCAAAATCCACGACGTCATCAAAAAGGAGGTCCTTAAACTCCTTGACGCGGGGATGATTTACCCTATTTCCGATAGCCCTTGGGTGAGTCCTATCCATTGTGTCCCTAAAAAGGGAGGGATGACCGTTGTGCCAAACGATGCCAACGAGTTGATTCCCACTAGACTCGTGACCGGATGGAGAGTGTGCATTGACTATCGTAAGTTGAATGAAGCCACTCGAAAAGACCATTTTCCCTTGCCCTTCATGGACCAAATGTTGGAGCGTCTTGCGGGAAACGATTTCTATTGCTTTTTGGATGGTTTTTCCGGTTACTTCCAAATTCCCATCGATCCTCGTGATCAAGAAAAAACTACGTTTACGTGTCCATATGGAACGTTTGCCTATCGTAGAATGCCATTCGGACTTTGCAATGCACCAGGAACTTTTCAACGATGCATGATGGCTATTTTTCATGATATGATCGAGAAGACGATGGAAGTCTTCATGGATGACTTTTCCGTGTTTGGTGATTCCTTCACTTCGTGTTTGTCGAACCTTGAGAGAATGTTGAAACGTTGTGAAGAAACCAACCTTGTGCTCAATTGGGAAAAGTGTCATTTTATGGTTAAAAGTGGAATCGTCTTAGGGCACAAGGTCTCGAAAGCGGGGATTGAGGTAGATCAAGCTAAGGTAGACGTCATCACCAAATTAACTCATCCCAAAACCGTCAAGGGAGTTAGGAGTTTCCTAGGCCACGCGGGCTTTTATCGATGATTCATCAAGGATTTCTCGAAGATTTCTCGACCCATTACACATCTTCTTGAAAAAGAAGCACGTTTTGTCTTTGACGAAGATTGTGTACGAGCCTTTGAGATCCTTAAGAGGAAACTTACCGAAGCTCCCATTCTTGTTGCTCCCAATTGGAACCTCCCCTTCGAGCTAATGTGTGATGCAAGTGATTACGCTATTGGGGCCGTTTTGGGGCAACGTCATGAAAAGCACTTCTTGCCTATCCACTATGCTAGCAAGACGATGACCGAGGCTCAACTTAAATACACTACAACGGAAAAGGAGTTCCTTGCCGTGGTGTATGCATTTGAGAAATTCCGACCTTATCTCGTCTTGACAAAATGCATAGTGTATACGGACCATTCGGCTATCAAGTATCTCATGGCTAAGCAAGATGCTAAGCCGAGATTACTTCGTTGGATTCTCCTCCTTCAAGAATTTGATCACACCATCGTTGACAAAAAAGGAGCCGAGAATCTATCGGCCGATCATCTCTCTCGTTTGGAAGATCCTCACCAAAGTGTTTACGAGCCTAAGGAAATCACCGAAACATTTCCGCTCGAGACACTTGGTGTAGTGAATTCTAAGCTTGATTCTTCTACCCCATGGTTTGCGGATTTTGCAAATTACCATGCGGGTAACTTCATCATTAAGGGTATGACGACTCAAGAAAAACGAAAATTCTTTCGTGACGTCAAGTTCTACTTTTGGAACGACCCTTACTTGTTTCGAACTTGTGCGGATCAAATCATCCGACGTTGTGTATTTGGCACCGAAGCTTCTAACATCCTTAGAGCTTGCCATGAGGGACCCACGGGTGGTCACCACGGTGCTAATCTCACGGCTAAGAAGGTGTTTGATGCCGGCTTCTTTTGGCCAACTATTTACCGAGATGCACAAATTCTTGTGAAGTCTTGTGATGCATGCCAACGACAAGGAAAAGCCTCACAAAAAGATGAAATGCCACAAAATATCATTCAAGTATGTGAGATCTTTGACGTTTGGGGTATAGACTTTATGGGGCCGTTCCCATCATCTCGTGGTAATAAGTACATCCTTGTTGCGGTTGACTACCTATCTAAGTGGGTGGAGGCGAAGGCCTTGCCCACTAATGATGCTCGTGTGGTAGTTAAGTTCTTGAAAAGTTTGTTTGCTAGGTTTGGAACCCCTCGTGCGATCATAAGCGATCGTGGAACCCATTTTTGTAATGACCAATTCGAAAGGGTTCTAAGGAAATATGGGGTTACACATCGTCTTTCTACGGCTTATCACCCACAAACGAGTGGGCAAGTCGAGGTTTCAAACCGAGCATTGAAGAGGATCTTGGAGAGATCCGTAGGAGAAAACCGACAATCTTGGTCGGATACGTTAGACGATGCTTTATGGGCCTTTAGGACCACTCATAAGACGCCCATTGGGTGCACTCCCTATAAGCTTGTGTATGGAAAGAATTGTCATTTGCCTATCGAATTAGAACACAAGGCTTATTGGGCCCTAAAGCATTGTAATGATGACATGGAGACCGCGGGAAAACACCGGAAAATGAAATTAAATGAATTAGATGAATTAAGGGATATTGCTTATGAAAATTCATTGATTTATAAAGAGAAAACTAAAAAGTTGCATGATTCAAAAATTAAAAACCGGGTTTTTAACATTGGGGATCAAGTTTTACTTTTTAATTCAAGATTGAAAATATTTTCCGGTAAATTAAAATCCCGTTGGTCCGGTCCACTCACCGTGACTCAAGTGTTTCCTTATGGGACCATCGAGCTAGCTCAAGATGATGGTCCTAACTTCAAGGTGAATGGACATAGGTTGAAGCACTACTTTGGCGGGGAAGTTCCATCCTTGAACTACCTCGACCAAGTCACCTTCCCCAATGATAATTAGTATTGAGGGGATCGAGTCGAGCTCATGACTCGGTAATCAAAAAAAGGAGCCTCGTGGGGGAGTCCCATGCTTATCCTATGTACATATTATCGCTTTCTTAGTCTAATGTAGCTTACGTGTGGGGATTTGTGCCCTTCCAACCTTTGTTCCGTGGTTGTTTGTGATATGTGGTTTTTAGATCATGATCTTCACGATTGGAGCCTCTCGTGTTCATGGGAGCACTCGATCGTTTGCTTTGGAGACATTTCTCAATATCCATGATATATCCTTTGATGTTCTAACCTTAGGTTTTTAGCACACTTCATAAACGGCTATTACTTATTGGTTACACCCTTTCCATGCTAGATTAGGCATTCGACTACGTCTCTAGTATGGGGGTGTTTGCACCCCTAGACTCGAAACATTGAGGACAATGTTTAACTTTAGTATGGGGGGGTGAATAGATACTTGCCTTGCCAAACCTTCACGCTTTCCAAAGTTTATCGTTTTGTTTATCATTTTTGTTGCAAAATAAGGCTAAAAATGGCCAAATTTTAAATTTTTCTCATGTTTTATAAGTGTTTGAAGACACGAATGTAGATTTTCCGATGGCGAGAATAAGAGTAATTTTTGACTCGACCGTGCGTGTTGAGCACTTATCTTTGATTCCTTAACTACACATTAGGCTAAGTCTCTTAAATGAGGACGAGAAATGATAGAGTTAATTATAAGTTACTATGCTAAACGTAGAGTACTCGTATTCTTTCAAAAACTCATGTGTTCTTGTTGTTTGCTTATTCTCCCTTCGCATGTAAATATTTTTGCTTAATAAATATTGATTTAGCGGTTTAGTTAGGATTGTTGGGTTTCTAGTATTTTCTAGTAGCTTCCGTGTAATTAAATTGGGAAGACATTAAGGTATCGCCAGCGTCACGGTTTTGAAGTATTGGCACCCGAATAATCAAAAGCTTCACCCAATAATAAGATTTCACGTGCTCACCTAAATCAAGCAAACAATTTGAAGCCCCACAAGGCCTAAAATCTATGCAAAATTGAAAGTGAATCAAGCCTTAATCTTCGAAGCTTTAAAGATCCAAAATTCGCCTTAGCGTGAGGATATACGTCTTTGGCTAATAAAACCACCGATGAGGCGGATAATAAAAGGCAAGGCAAGACCGAAGTCATAATAAAAGCTTCATGGCGAAGTTGAATAAAAGATGGAGGTAAACCAAAGATAATAAGGCCCTTCCGTTAGGGGGCGTATAAAAGTCTTGGTAATAAGTCTCATGTTCAAAACCGTTATAAAACCGTGTTTATCGATTCTTCTTGTCAACTTAATTTTTTAACATCGTTGTCTACTAGGAGGGGTTATTGATTTGATGGTCTTAGTTACACCGTTAGGACTCTATTTTTAGACCTAAATCTCTATTATCGCATAAGTCAAACAATGTATCCTCGTGAAACATTCAAGACAAAATAAAATATAAGAGATACAACTTAGGAATAATGGGAGGATAAGTACGTGATTAGGGCATATGAGTAGTGTTAGCATTACTAACTTATAATGACAATGATCTCGTTGCACGCTTAGCATGGAATTAGGGTGAAAATCGAGGACGATGAAATTATTTCTAACGAAGCATTCACATGTTCTTATTCTATGAACCTAAACGTCCTATTTTGCGATGAAAATCATACATTATGTCTATAACACAAGTAGTAGTAGTAATAGTAGTAGAGTAGCTAGTTTATCATTTCAATAAAGTAAATAAAATTAAATTTTGGAGATGCTTTGATACTTTATTTTAGCATTGCGTGAGGGCACGACAATGGTTTAGTATGGGGGAGTGATGAGACTGCTTTTATACATAGTCTCATCTTCCAAATAGGGCTTAAAATGCATTAAATATCATCAAAATACCCAAATATATGCTTGTGTTTGTTGCTTGTGTATTTTAGGTACGGATATTGAGATAATGACAAAAGATCACAAGAATCATGCAAAAACGAACACGGGAAACGAAGCCGCACAATGAACCAAGCCCTAGTCAAGACTTTCCCAAGATCAACCCTTGAAGATTTGAAGAATTATGAAGAAGGGTCCTCCAATTATGAAGAACTGACACTTTATACCCTTGTATCCTCATAATTACAAGTTTGGTCCCTAAAGTTTGTCAAAATTACAAAAAGGGCCCTTAACTTTGAAGAATTGGCAAGTTTAGCCCCTCAACAAAGCTAAATTGTCAACCAATATCATCCACAAAGTCAAATACATCATGAAGTCCTTCAAAGTATAAGAAATGACAAGTTTGGTCGTTTGAAAATCTCAAAATTACACAAAGGACCCTCAACTTTCAACAATTGGCAAAAATGGTCCCTCAATCATCAAGACTTGGCAAATTCAGTCCTCCAAAATGACAATTATACAAGTCTAGACCATTATCATTGAAGAAAATACCAAACCAGCCCTTGAAGAATTCAATTATGGCAAGAACTACCCCTGATTTCACTTTGTAAAAGTTTTTGGGCCAAAAATGTAAAGATGCAAAAGTTGACAAAGAAGGAAATGGGCGTTGATAGAATTAAAAGTGAAAAGGCAAGAAGAAGGAAAACAAGGGACCAAAGCTGGCCAGACATGAGACTTACCTAGACCAACCAGCTCTTGCCACGTGCCCCACTATCTCTTTTCAACCAATGGCAGCTCACCTTTCCTCCATGTCACAATCCCACTCAGCTGAATTAAGATTAATTTAATCTTGGCGCCATTAACACTTATTTAAACTTAATCCAACACAAAAACAAATCAAACCATGTGTTCATCAGCTCAAGAACACAATTAGGCATTCCTTAATCATTATGAATTAAAGGTTAATTCTTTCCAGAATAATGATTAAGGTCCTATAATCACAACCCAATCTTAATATGTGCCACCTCATCAACCAAGGGTGCACATGAAAGGTGCCCTGCTACACACTTTTGGGAAACTGCCAAAACCTTGCCAAAGAATCAACCATCCAGATACAAGCTTACTTTTTAAGCTTTGTTTGAGCCCTTGGATCAAATTTCAACAGCTATCTTCTTCATATACGTCCAAGAATCAGTCACATGAAGCATATGAGTTCAAATTCAAGAGGGCAATTTTGGAACTTCAACCATTAGGGTTTTTCAGTTTTTAGCTGTAACTTAGCTCATTGTAAGGCTATATAAAGCCACTTAGGCCTTCATTTTTCAGCTGCTTTTGGTTTTTCCTTTGTTCAAACACTTGTAAATCCTTTTTCTGATTAATGAATTTGAGTTAAGTGCTTTGAAGAAAGACCAAGTGCCATCTTTATTCTGCTTGTTTAATGTTCTTAGTTTACTGCTTTTGAAGTTAAAAACCTGTTTTCAAAAGAGGAGTGTGCACAAGTTTGCATATTTTCCTCATTTTCTTGATATTTTGCTAAGTCTTGTTCCAATCTTGGAATTCTTGGGCTATAGGGCTGATCATAGCATCCTAACTGAGTTGGTTAAGGTGTGGTGAGGCTTATAACTTGGGGATAATCAAGTGTGGGGTAACAAGTTTGCATTAATCAAGTTTTTCCCAAGTTTCTGATTTTTCATGTTATTGTGCTTAACCCTTGTTCAATCTTAGCAGGCTTTTGTGGAAGCTTGTGCTTGTTCTTGCTAGCACATAAGCTCAAAATTCGTGGGTGTGGATGTACATCCATGAGGTTTACATACTTAATCTCCAAATCTGCTTAAATTGTGATTTTTGGTGATATTTGTATGAAACTGTTGTTCTTGTGAATTTTGTGGCTTGTTCTTGCTTGAATCTGATTATTAGACTTGTTTTAGTGTTAATTGATGCTTGGTTGGCCTGAAATCTTGTTTTGCTTTTGAAAATCTTGATTTGAAAAAGTTAAAGGGGTGTTTGGGTCTACTGGTTTATGCTTGTAATCTGTTTTTGTGTTAAGGGAAAGTGTTGTTTATGCTTTGTATCTGCTATACCTTTGTTTGAGAGTGTTTTGCTGCAAGTTTTTGGGTTTGAACACTTGAATTGATCAATCTGCTATATAGGCCTTGTTTCTTCTTGTTTTGACCTAGGATTTTGGGAACACTTAGTGTGTATGCATGCTTAGGGATAAAAGTGGTTTAAACAAAGTTAACATAACCTGTTTGAAAGATTTGAGGTGTTGAAATTGGCTTGTGTGTCAAATACATCAGCAAAAGTAGAAAACTGCATGTGTAGTGTTCATCAGTAACTTTCATTGCTTGAATCTTGCTTAATTCTTTGAACCAGTGCATGAAACCTGTTTAGACTTGCTTATTAGAGTTTATTATAGCTTGTGTGTGCATTTGGTTGAATTTGGCTGGCTGAATTGTGCTAAAACTGCTCTTGAATGATAAACTGCTTATTGTTCATGTCTGTGCAATGTCTGGTGATTAATTGATTAAACTGTATCAATTGGGTGTTTGTGATTGTGTTATTTTGATTGTTATTGACTCTTTTTGATCCAAAGATCAATTGGGTGCCTTTGTGAAATCTGAATCCAAGAAAAAGTCACTAAAGACAAAAAGTCAAAATAGTCAAGCAGTGGGAAAAGTTCCCACTGCTCAACATCCAAAACTAGCCCCTGCTAGTGCAATTTTATCATCAGCTTATCAATAAGCTATTCTAGCTTATTCTGACTTGCAACAACTTATTTTTTGTAATAGATCTTCATTATTTGACCCATTTAAGTGAACTGGAGCTTATGAGACTTTGACTTTGACTTTTTACTAGAAAACCCACTTGTTTGACTTTTAACATAAGTGCTTATTTGATTTTCCAACTTATTGAGTGTGCTTATTTGAAAGGTCTTTGGTTTTTAAGCTTAGTTTTGTCAAAAGAAACATTTTGCAACTTGAATCAGCTTCTGAGGTGGTCTAGATCATAAAAACGACTATTTTGTCGTTTTGTGAATAAGTTGTTGACTTGTTTCTGGCTTATTAAGTGGTCTTATTTGAAATTTCTTTTTGCAGAAGTCTTTGTTAGGTCAAAAGAAGGTTGTGTGTTAAATTTTAGCTTATGGCATCAGCTTATAGCTTAATGGGCCAAAAAGCCCATTAAGAATAAGCTGCTTATTATAAGTTAGCTTATTTCACATTTTCAGCTTTTGGGCCTTTGGAAAAAGTTGTTTAAAATCAAATTTTAAGTCAACCTGTGCTTTTTGAGCTTATTTTGAGCACTTTTTCTTATTGGGCCTTAATTAAGCCCAATAAGGGACTGTTTTGGGGTTGGCCCATTTTCTAGGCCCAATAGGGGTATTTAGGTAATTTCACTTTCATTTCTGAGTTATTTAGGTTAAATTAAGCTAGTTTGCAAGTTTTTAGATTTTTTATAATTTTTGGATTTTTAATATTATTTTAATATTATTTTATTATTAAAAATTAAAAGTCTGATTTTCTAGGTTTTTATATTTTTCCTAGGTTCTAAATACATAATTAGGATTTTTGCAACTTTCCAAATTTTTTTTTGAGGTCTTTTAATTATTTGTTATAATTAATTTAAGATTTAATTGATTTTAGGAGTTTTTAATTGTTTAAAAATAGTTTTAATTGGTTTTAAAATTTTGAAAAATAGTTTTTAGCTTAATTAGGATATTTTTGAGGTTTACAAACTTGAAAATCTTGTTTAGGGCTTTTTGATAATTAATTTTGATTTTTAGGGCTTTAATTAGCATTAAAAAGTCATTATCTAATTAATTAAAAGGTTTTTGCAAGTTTTGATTTTTTGTAAACTCTTAGAATATTATTAGGGATTTTTGGTGATTTTTAGAAATTTTTAGGTTAAAATATTAATTTTGGTGGTTTTTACGACTTTACGTGTACGCCTTTTTAGACTTAGTTTAATCCGTCTTCATAACCGTCATTCTCTTCTAATCCCTTTTCTATTTTTCTTTTATCAAATATAATCACAAATTAATCCAAATCATTACACACATAACACACTAGCCTCCTTGAGAACGAACTTAATTGGGTCATTCACACACGGTTTTCCTAAATCGTCGTGCTCACTTGCCCTATTTATTGCATCCTTTTCCTAAAGGTGTAGTTTTACTCAACATCATTCACCCTCCTTTGACATTGGATTGCGGGTTTGTTTCTCCATTAAGATTTTGTGGGTACCAAATTTGGGATCGATCCCCTTAATGTCGGATAACTTCCACGCAATTGCCCCTTTGTGATCATTTAGAACATTTACAAGTGCTGGTTTTTCACCATTCGAACGATCTTTCACAATAATAACCGGAAACTTGTCGTCCTCCTCCAAAAATACATATTCAAGATGAGGAGGTAAATCTTTCAACTCGAGGATAGGTGGTTCCTCAATTGAAGATTTGGGCTCGATACTCATAACCTCCCCGGTTGGAGGTAATGGGAAATCGTTAAGAAAATCCTTGATAATCGAGAAGTCCTCATCATTGTCGAGGTCTTCGTCACAAGTACGTGGAACATCGAATTCTTCCAACGTAAAACCACCACCTTCAAATGGAGTGAAGGTTGGTGTCGAGTTATCAAGAATGGGATCAAGCATAGTGGGATTGCCACTATTTTCATCATCACCAAACCCTAGAACTTCTTGTGAAAATTCCTCGCAAACAACGTCGATCATATCAACGAGGTTTATGGTAGCAACAGAATAAACATGAGAAATTGGAGAATATTGAGTTGCGTTTATAACAAGTTCCTCGTCGTTGAAACGTAAGGTGATCTTTCTAGCATGCACATCAATTAAAGCCATAGACGTATCTAAAAACGAACGACCTAAAATGAGAGGAACTTGAGGATCCGTGGGAATATCGACAACAATAAAGTCTACCAGTTAATAGAACTTTCCCACTTTCACAAAAACGTCTTCGGCCAATCCACATGCGGGAATCGTGGAATGATCAGCCAACTGGATAGACATTAGTGAATGAGTAAGATTAGGAAGATTGAGCGACTTGAAGATTGCAAGTGGCATCAAGTTAATACTAGCACCAAGATTGGCCAAGGCATAGCATTCTTCCATATCTTGAATTGCACATGGACTGAAGAATTTACCGGGATCACCGATTTTTTGAGGTATGAGGTTAAGATAAACCGATGAACAACTAGACAATTGTTGAAATTTCTCCTTGTTGTTCAACATACTCTTAAAGTTAGCGGCAAATCGAGGCATCATGACCAAAGCATCGGCAAAACTTACATTAAAATGAACGTCACGAAACATTTTCATAAAAATCTCAAATTGGTAATTGTCGCGCTCTTGACGTTTCTCTTTTCTAAGTCCCGATGAATAGGGCAAAGGTGGTGTGGGTTGAGGCATAGGCATAGCCTTTGGAATCTCGGGTTCCAAATGTGGTAATGGGTCAACCGTAGGTGTGGCATGAGCGGTATTTCATGGGATTGGGACATGCTCCTTTTTGACCATCACCTCAGGTTCTTCCTTAATTGCTTCCTCCGTAGGAGAAATTGGTTGAGGAGTCGGTTCCTTAAGTGGTCTTACCACTTCGTGTGGTAATCACTTTCATTTCTCCCTTAGGGTTCGATATGGTATTGCTAGGAAGACTACTCGAAGACGGTTTGCACATTATAGCCTTAATCGTCTCTTGTTTTATTTCATGTTGCCCTTGTTCCATTTTTTGTTAGTTTTGTTGTAACCTAGTTACATTTCCCTCCATTTTGTTTGTATGGATCTTAAGCTCATTTGCTAACTCATTTTTCAACTCCTTTTTCAAGTCATTCTTAAACTCGGATCTTAGGCTAATGATCTTTCTTTGAATATTATCAAACCTAGCATCGTTTCCATTTGCGTATTCAACAAATTCATTTGGAAGATCTTTCAAAGTTTTCAAAACCTTGTTGTTGTTTTGAAAATCATTGTTTTGATTTTTGTTTGAAACTTGATTGTTATTAGCCCCTTGATTCCCATAGTTGTTTCCTTTGTAATTGTTTTTGAAACCAACTTGATTGTTTCGATAGTTGTTGTTAGCATTTTGATTGGGAGCAAAACCCGGTGGAGTCAATTGATTAGAGCGGGTAACTTGACCGTTTTGGTTGTAAGTTCCCGTGTCCGCATAGGTACTCGAAGTGTTACCACAGTTGGTAATGCACTCGGAGAAATCATGACCTCCACCACAATACATACATGAAACCTCAACCGCTTTAGCCGTAGCGGGAGTACTTTGTTCACCAACTTTGAAATCAATTAAAAGTCCTTTAAGTTTATCAAAGATTTTGTTTTCCAAGTTCGCCTCAATTAGGCAAGCATCGATGGTATTGGACAATGAAGGTGAAGTCGAAGACGAATCCTTACGAACACTAGATGTGTTACGAGGACTATACACCTTAGATCAATTCTCAATTATCAACAACGCTTCCTCAACCGTTTTACACAAAAAATTACCACCCGCGGCGGCATTAAGATAATCCCTTTCATGATCATTTAAACCATTATAAAACTGTCAATTTGATGCAAGTCGGAATTACCGTGATGAGGACACTCATGTAACATTTCCTTAAACCTATTCCAAGCCGTTGAAAAAATCTCATTAAATTCTTGTGAAAATTTTGAAATCTCGTTTTTCAAATGCGTAGTCTTAGAGGGCGGTAAGAATTGGTTCACAAACTTTGAAACGAGATCCTTACACGTCAATATAGAATTGGTTGGATCTTTCTCTAACCAAATTTTACCGGGCCCCGCTAAGGAATACGGAAAAAAGCATCATCTTAATTGAATCATTAGCAACATCCTTAAACTTGCATGTGGCGGTAAGACGATTGAATTGGCGGATATGGTTGGGCGGGTTGTCCTTTTCATCACCACGGAATTTGTTGTTTTCGATCATCGACAACAAACCCGTTTTCACTTCAAAATTCTCCGCAAGGATGGCGGGAATAACAATAGCCTCTCTATAACCCTCGGTAGGTGCTTGAAGTAACTCCGTCATAGTACGATTCGCCATGGTTGGTTCTTCTTCTACGATAGGTTCGTCAATAGGAGACTCCTCACTAGAAAGATTAGGAGTAGGTGTGGACTCCTTTCGGTTTTTCATTTACGTGCACGTCTTGCTTGATTACGAGTAAGCATAAACGTCACGTACAACGTGGGGATGAGCAAAGAAGATTCTTTTTGGTGTTTTTAATTTTTCCAATTTTTTGTGGTTTTTGATTGTTTTTACTTTTTTTTTTTTGGTGATTGTATTAGGTAGACAAAAATCTACAAATCTCCTCCTTAATCAAATCTCTTGATTAAAGAAGCCTCAAGGAATGAAAACGTTCACGTGAAGTGAACGCCTTCGATGACTTTAGAACGTTTGCGGAACACCAAAACGTTCAAGAGGATTTAATCAAATGAAACCAAGAAAATATATATGATACTTAGATAATACTTTGGTTGGCAAACCCTCGATTAGCCCTTTTTATATAAACACGCACAAGCAAGCGGGGAAACGAGGTGGCGCGAAGCACTTAAGAGACATTTCCCTTAGGGTATATTTTATAATACCCGCCTTATACCCACCTTATAGTTTGTGTTTGTCAAAATTAAGCTTCACGAAAGTATTTATCTATTTTGCGTTTTCTTTCTTGTTTGAGATATAAATACAATGATTGAGTAATGACCTCCCAATCAAGGTTGTGTTTTCATACTTTTGGAGTACTTGTGAATTTATTGTTCTACATATACAATATAGTAATAGTATTCACACAAAAAACGAAAACCGATAATACGTATTAGTAGAGTGCTACTAATACAAATAGCTATTATGGCTATATAATAACAACAATTGTTCAAATCAAAACACAACACGCCTCCCCGGCAGCGGCGCCCAAATGATGGTTGAGAAAATACGCCTTTTAGGAAAAAGAACGTAATTAGGGTAAGTACGACGGTCTAGGAAAACCGTGCACAAATGACCCAAAGTGGGGATTGTTCTCAAGGAGGCTAGTGTGTTGTGTAAGAAATGATTAATGATGTGATTATGATTTATGAGAAAAGGAAAATAGAAAAGAGAATAAAAGAGAATGACGGTTACGATTATGAATTAAACTAAGACGAAAAGTCGTTCACGTAAAACCGTAAAAAGTGACCAAAATTAAAAGTTACCCTAAAAATTCCTTGAAAATTTCAATAAATCCTAAAAAATATAATTAGAGTTTACAAAAAATCAAAAATCACTCAAACCTTTTATATAATTAAACATTAATCTTTTAATGCTAATTAAAGCCCAAAAAATCAATTTAATTAACAAAAAGCCCAAAATGAGATTTTTTAACTTGTAAACTCTAAAATGACTTAACAAAATTTAAAACTATTTTTGAAAATTTAAAAATTAATTAAAACTATTTTAAAACAATTAAAAACTATTAAAACTTAAAATAATTCTAAAAATTAATCTAATGACAATAAAATTAATCTAAAAATTGTAAAATTCCTAACTTAATGTATTTGAACTAAGAAAAATGAAAAGCTTGTAAAAATCCAAATTTTAATTTTTAATAATAAAATAATAACAAAATATTAATAAAAATCCAAAATTTATAAAAAATTCTAAAAAGTTAGAAACTAGTTTATTTCAACCTAAATAAAACAGAAATGTACTTGAAGTTACCAAAATACCCCTATTGGGCCATAAAAAGGGCTAAATGACAAAACAGTCCCTTAATGGGCTTAAATTGGGCCCAATAAGAAAAACTCTACCAAATAAGCCCAAAACTTCCAGTCTGACTTAAATTTTGATTTTAAGAACAAAACTCTGAAGGCCCAAAAGCTGAAAATGTGTTTAAGCTAGCTTATTTCAATGGAGCTTATTCTTAATGGGCTTTTTGGCCCATTAAGTTATAAGCTGATGCCATAAGCTAAAATTTGACACACAAGCTTATTTTGAGTTACCAAAGAGATCTGTAAAATGAAAATTTGAAAAATCACAAGAAATAAGCCTGAAATAAGCCAAGACTCTCTTCACAAAATGACAAAATAGTCGTTTTTGAGTTATAGACCACCTCAAGTGCTGATTCAAGTCAACTTGATGATTTTTCTAGTCAAACTTATAATTCAAACCCTAATAAGCTCCAGATCAAATCAATGGGTCAAATAAGTAAGATCTATCACAAAAAATAAGTTGTAGCAAGTCTGGATAAGCCAAAATGGCTTATGAATAAGCTGTTTGATATTTAACACTAGTAGGGGCTAGTTTTGGAGGTTCAGCAGTAGGAAAAGTTTCCACTGCTTGACCAAATTGACTTTTTGTCTTTTGGGACTTTTTTTGTGGATTCAGGTTAAGCAAAGGCATCCAAGTGATCAGTTAATCACAAGAAGTCAAAATCAATAACAAAAACACAAATTCAATCAGACAATCAATACAGTTAATTCAAAAGATCACCAGACTTGTACCAGATATTAACAATAAGCAGTTTTCACTCAATAAGCACTTTTAGCATGAATAAGCCAGCCAAACTTCACCAAATGCATGCAAAAGCTATAATTAATTCAAATGAACATAAATTAACAAGTTTCATGCAATGATTCAAAGTCTAGATCCAGATTCAAGCAAATGAAAGTTACTGATGAACAAGAACATGCAGTTTTGATACTTTGTTGATATACTTGACCACAAATCCAATTTCAAACATTCAAATCTTCTTAACAGGTTACACAAACTTTGATTTAACACTTGTTAGCCCTAAACATGCATACACTCTAGGTGTTTCCAAAATCTTATGTCAAAATAAGCAAGTGAGTTATAGAACAATCTTAGATTTGATGTTTTAAAGCTGAAAACTTGCAGATATTAGCACACAATCAAGTATTAAGCAGATACAAACACTAAACAACGCCTTCCAATAACTCAATAACAACTTGTGATCTTAAACAAGTTAACCCAAACACCCCTTATCTTTTTCAAATCCAAATTTGACAAAGTATAAGTGTGATTTAGTGTTACCCAAGCCCAATCAAACACAATAACAAGTATATTATGCAGTATCAAGCAAGATTAAGCCACAAAAACAACAAGAACAATAGCATAACTCAAAATCACAAAACTCAAGTATTTTGACATATTTTTGGGTTCAAGAAATCAAACCTCATGAATGTACATCCATACTCACGAATTTTTGAGCTGATGTGCCTAGCAAAACAAGGCACAAGCTTCCACAACAAGGCTGCTAAGATTCAACAAGGTTAGAACAAAAATATGAAAAACAGAAAGTAGAAAAAGGATGCAACCTTTGTACCCACTCTTTGATTATCCCAAAGCCACAAGCCTCACAACACCTTGATAACTCTTTATGAGGGTGCTATGATCAACTTATAGCCCAAAAATTCCAAAGGTGTACCAAAGACTTAGCAAAATATCAAGATTTTGAAAAAATATGCAATTTCTTACACAAAGTTTGAAAACTGGTTTTGAGATTCAACAATAGCAAACATATATCAATAACAAGCAGATAATAAGATTGGCACTTGGGTTTTCTTCAAACATTCAAACACTTCTCATTAAAAATGAAGGAGGATTTACAAAACTTTGAACAAAGGAAAAACCAAGAGCAACTGAAAATGTAAAGCCTTAAATGCCTTTATATAGGCTACAAGTGTTCTAAAAATGCAAGGAAAAACGTAAACCCTAAGCTGTGAAGTCCCCAATATGCCCTTGCAGATTTTTAAAAACTTGGAATCATGTGAAGAACTTTGGCTGTTTGTGGACATGTGAGCTGTTGGAAAGTGATCAAGGGCTCACAATGAAGCTTAGATATGAAGCTGGATGCAATTCGTTGGATGGCTGGCATGTTTTGGCCTTTTCTCCCAAAACCGTATACAAGGGATTAACATGTTACAATGGTGATGATGTGGCATGGGTTTTGGGAGTTGGGTTATGTTTATGATTAGCTTAATCATAATTCTGGATAATTTGGGGGTCTAATTACAAGCCATTAAGAAAAACACAATTTGATGAAGAACATGAACAGTGGAGGTTTTAATCCGTTTTTGTTTTTAAACCTTGTGTTAAGCGCCAAATAAATAACTAATCTAGATTAGTTAATATTGTTGTGAGTGGATTTGTGACGTCGGAGAATGGCGAGCTCTCATTGGTGGGTTTTGGTGAGTGGGGCACGTGGCAGCATTTGGTTGGCCTAGGTATGTTTTATGTCTTGGCAAATATTACCCCTAGCCTTTCTTTTCCTTTTCACTTGTAATTTAAATACCCAAAATCCGGATTCCTTTGTTATTGAAGTTTTCTTTTTCACACTTTTTCCCCAAATACTTTTCCAAAGCATTTTCAGGGGTATTTCTTGCCATTTGATGATTCTTGAAGGGCTGTTTTGGTATTTTCTTCAAAGATTATGGTCTTGACTTGTATGATTGACTTATTGGAGGACTAGTATTGACATGTCTTGATTTATGAGGGACCATTCTTGCCAATTCTTCAAAGTGGAGGGCCCTTTTTGTAAATTTGACAAACTTTAAGGACCAAACTTGTAATTATGAATAAACAAGGGTTTAAAGTGTCAATTCTTCAATATTAGAGGACCCTTCTTGTACAATTTTCAAATCTTCAAGGGTTATTCTTGGAAAATCAACACTAGGGCTTGGTTCATTGTGCGGCTTCGTTTCCCGTGTTCGTTTTTGCTTGTTTCTTGTGATCTTTTGTCATTTTCTCAATATCCGTACCTAAAATACACAAGTAACAAACACAAGCATATATTTGGCATTTTTCATGATATTTTATGCATTTAAAGCCCTGTTTTGGACGATGTGACTACGTATAAAAGCAGTCTCATCAGTAATGCACGTGCTTGTAAGTATGAAATTATTTGTAGAGACCTTCTGGGTATAAAACCGTTGTGAATATACTCTGGTACATTTACATCACCGAAGAAGACCCGATATGAATGGCAGTCAATGGTGGCATGATGTTTGGATAGCCAGTCCATGCCTAATATCACGTCGAAATTGCACATTTCCAATGGAAGTGCGTCAATTGGGCGAATTTTATCGTCAAACTCGAGGGGAAGACTCTTGCACCCATGTGTTATGCGGATAGAGTCTCTTAAGGGCGTGGAAATGTGTAACACCCCATTTTGATAAATGGAATGTCACGCGTGATTATGGCGTGTCATCAAAGCATACAAGGTGATATGTAGTAAAACATACATGACCATAGGGAAAACCGGAATCAAACATCGGTTCCCAAACATAAGCCCAAAACATAAATAAAGGAAATGAACTGAATAAAGACTAAACAAGCATAACTATATGAAGGCAAAAAGGAAAAGAAGTCTCTGGCAGCTTCCATCCTATGTGCGTCCTCCAAATGCTCGAGTCTTGGGTACCTGCCGTTTTGGGACATGGAAAGGAAAGTAACGGCTGAGCAAGACGCTCAGTGCACGGATGTACAATAAAGCATGAAATAGGATAAGCGTGTAACATATAACAGCGGAAGACTAAGTACTGAGTAAACTGATTAAGTATCATGAAAACTGGTTTTATAGTTTGAAAAGCCTTATGTTTAACCTGTGAAAACTGTTTTAACATATATATACCATAGCCCATATAGGTCATGAAAAGGTCACGTGCATGAATACTTGGAGGGGTGACCTCATCATGCTGATTAGAGGGGATGCCTCTAATCAATATACTGATTTGGGTAGGAGGGATCAGCTCCTTGTGAAGGGTGCAAGGCACACACCACATTCACCATGATAAACTGAGTAAAACATGTAACTAGGATGCACCCATACGCCCCGACTGATATAATAATATGGCCAAACTGAAAAGGGACGCCACGAGCAATCACTCCGCCGTGGGGAAGTCATAACATCGGTGCCTCCAATGCTATGGTTATGGTACCTCCATAACTAGGTGAAACTGGTCATGCTTGTATATGGCTATAGTTTATGCTAAATTAACATAAGCAGTTCAAAACAATAAAACAAATGCTGGGGAAAAACAGTTGGCTGCATACGGGAAATCCTAATAAGGAAAGAATGTCCATACTGAAAGGACGGGAATCCGTACCTCAAGTCCAGTGAATGAACGGAAGAAAGACTCCTACTTCTGGATCACTAACGCTACATGAATACACACGTGTATAAGTATCGATTCACTGATTACGTACAGGGTTCCGTGTCTCATTATAGCTGATTTGGTATGTTTTAGGTCATGGTTCACTGTTTAAAGCCTTAAACTGTGTTTATCTTGTATTCTGATTAATCTGATTAAGTATTACTGGTGTTTCATGTATTAATATACTTACTGTATAATAATAAGTAACTTTCCAAAAATAGCAGGTTTCCAAAAATAGAAAGTTTCCAAAAATAGAAAGTTTCCAAAAATAGAAAGTTACCAAAAATAGAAAGTTTCCAAAAATAGAAAGTTTCCAAAAATAGAAAGTTTCCAAAAATAGAATTTACTGCCTAAAATAGATTAGTTTCTAAAAATAGAATTTACTGCCTAAAATAGATCAGCTGCCTTAATTAAATAAGTTTCCATATATAGAAGGTTTCCATAATTAGATTAGCTGCCTGAAATAGATTGATTTCCATATATAGAAGGTTTCCATAATTAGAATTAAGCTGATTTCATAAGCTAACATACAAGTCTAAGTGTCATAAGCTTACTACTTAAGTCATATGATATAGTGTATAGTTTAATTATTATTTCATGTATTTTAATTAAACTATAGGTTAAGCATTTTAATTAAAGTGTAACATGTATAATTAAAATGAAATGAAAATACTTAGGTTAAAATGTGTATTATTATTAATAATAATATAACCTAAGTCATATCTAAATTAATTAATTATAGGCATGTTTTAATAATTAATTAATTATAACTTATAACATAAAATACTTAGGTTAAAATAATGTCATGATAAACTAATAATTAAAATAACCTAAGTCATGATTTAATTAATATTTCATGTTATTAATTAATTATATCCTAAGTTCATGATTCATAAAAATTACATGTAACATAGATCATGATTTTAACCAACGAACCGTGAATCGGGTATGAATTCGACACCGTACCCCGGGCCAAACCCGGGGTACACGTGTCCCCTTGTTGCCGTGGGTCCCACATGAGCCAACCAAGACCAATTGTGGTCTTGGTGGTGGCGGCAATAGCAAACCAAACCCCCCTCGGGTTTGTTTTGCTAGGCGGCTAGAAACAAACACCCCTTTAAATCATTCCTTGATTTTATTTAATACCAAAACATGTTAGATCAATGATTAATTATCTTGTTTTCATAAGAAAAATAATAACATGTTCATGAAAATAATCAAAGATTAAAGGAATTAAAAAGAATTAAAAAGAAGGGTTAGAAAGGTATACCACTATGTAGCTTGGAAAAAAGGATGAACAAACACGTATTCTAACACTTGTTTTTAAGATCAAAATCAATCAAACACCCACTTATGGTGGTGTAAGGGTGGCGGCACAATAAGGAGAAAAAGGAGAGGAGAAAACTCTTTTTAGGGTTTTATGTTTATTTCTTGAAAAATGAAAATGAAAACATGTTTTTACTTTTACCCCCCCTTAACTTGAAAAGTCCATGGGCTAAGCCCATTTCATGCATGTGTGCCGTGGGTATGGGGGCCCCACATGGGGTACCCGTACCTTTCTCGTGTCCCGATATTTCGTGTTCGTTCGTGGTTAAACGTGCTCGTCTTTAACGTGTTTCTGTTTCTTTTAACGTGTCGTTTATCGTAAACTTAACGCTCGTAAATATATTATAAGTATTTACGTAATTATTTTAGTTAGTATTTTAAATGGTGTTCATGATTTAATTATGTTCACGTGATATATTATTAACTGTTTATCATGGGGTCGTACGTAATCGATACTTGTCATGACATACACGTATGCACTTGCTTGATTATTAGCACATGAATGTGATCAGTACTACATGAGGTAAGTTTTAATCTAGAACGTACGATCTTAAGGGCACTATTCATGGTAAAAGCATGCGGGTTTTACAATTCTTCCCCCCTAAAAAGAATAATTCGTCCCCGAATTATAGATAAAGTAACTGAAAGCGAAACATACCCGAATCAAACTGGAAAGGTATGCAAAATAACGGAAATGAAGGTGACATGGTAGAAGGGAACGTGGAACATGACATGTCTTGAAAAGACATGGAACGTGACGTGACTGAAAGGACATATCTAATCGATAAGAGGAAAATGGATAAGAAGTCCGGATGAACTTGTCCGTTTCCAAGTGGCCTCCCTCTTGGAACGGTTCCTTCAGAAGATCCTGACACTAATGATAAATCTTGGTCCTCCTGACCTTGACTTGGAATACGAAGAAATTCTTGGTTATCAACGGAAGGTAGATCCCCTACATTCGATCGAGGAAAATAAGAGTTAACGTGCAAGGGTAGCTGAAACGTTACGATGCAAGACCATCTGACTTAACTAACAATTAGAAACGATGCGCGAGACTTAAAGAAACGTAGTACGTGAACAATTTTGAACGTGATACGTGAAAAATTTTGAACGTGCTACGTGGAGATATGGCGAGTGTAGTATGAGAAAACATATCGTGATCCATGATACGTGTAACATATTTTGATCATGATATGAGGAACGTGGAATGAACGTGACATGTGAGACATATCGTGATCATAGAATATAATGGCGGTAACGCCAAACGCTACAAGGTGAGACGTGGAATATGACGTGAAACGTCTATCTGATGATGGAGAGTTATACTAAACTTGGGTCTGGTCTCACAAGTTCTTGCAAACTTCCCAGAATGAGGATAGAAATGAACGTAAAATCGTAAGCCAAAATACGATCATGAATGTGAATAGTGTCATGAACGTGAGCGCGAAAGCAAGTCGTGGAATTAGAATGAAGACGTGAAGTATGTTAGGAGTAAAATTACGAATCTTTGTCTGACCCGATAGCTGAGGGTTGCCAAGTGATCGGATGAGCCTTGGCTGGAATATGTTCGTCCAATCTGTTGGTTCTGAAATCCGTACGGATGTAAGGATTCTGCAGACTTGATCAAACTGTTGACAATAACCCAGATAGCATCATGCTTCTTCTGAGTTTGATGAAATCTGGTAACTAAAATCCATGGAGATCTTGTCCCTTTTTGATTCACAATTTCATATGATGAAAACATACCCGTCTGTTGGTGTCCTATCTTAGCCTGTTTGCATAACAGGTATGAAGATATGAACGTAACTGTATCCTGCTTCGTAGAAACTTGATACATGGAAGGTTGCAAAACTCTGAGTCTCTGAATCTATACTTCTCCTAGCGTAGGATTTTATAGAACACCTAATGTAGTGTCGGGTTCTCTTCTTTACTCATAAGCTGAGTCATGATAAGATTAACCGTAGAATGCCATGTGATTCCGCGTGTCACTGAAATCAAACAGAATTTATATCGGAAAGAATTTCAGGGTAAAATTTCTCTTGTCATATAATTTGCAACGTAGTGCAGATATGGTCTTCCTGTTCTTCTCTAGGCTTAGAGGAAATCAGGTTATCCTCAATGAAAACGCTGATGAATTTGTTTAGGAGTTCATGGAAACTCAATTTATTAAGTTCATAATGCGGTTGGAGCATTGATGAGACTAATTCAAAATCATAAATCTGGCATGACCGAGTCGTGCACGAATAGCAGTCATGGACATGTCCTGCTTTTTCACTCGTCACTGTTGGCAGCATGATTGTGAGTTCGATCTTGGAAAAGTGATTAACACTATACGGTTGATTGGACATGTTGTCCATATGTGGAGGAGAATAACGGTCATGAATGGTGATTTGTTTAAGTCGACGGTAGTCTACACATAATCTCATGGTACCATCCTTCTCCTTGAAGGTTCTTCTGGAATGTATAGGAAGACTTTGGAATAATCAACTGGCTATGCGTAAAAAAAGTTAGGTGGTTGTGTCTTACTGACAGCTAGAAAATTTTAGCGACCATGGCTAACAATGCACATGCTTGTAAGCATAGATAATTGCATAGATTTTCCTGATGGAAATCAAACTGAATGTATTCAGGAGCCTGAACATTACTGTACATAATTATTAATCATAGCATGGTGTGGTGTTCATAGTACATAATTAGGATAAAATTCATCTCGTGTCTGTCCGAGGAAATGCGTTAGCAGCTTGGATCTTATCATTAAGCTGAAGGAAAACCTTCGTATGCGTGGGAATACGAAAGGCGTCCTTCATGGTTATGAATATATGAACTATGGTGAAAGAAATGCAAGTGACATCGGCAACGTGATAGTTCTCACTGATGCGCCGATAATGGTATAGAAATTCTTGTGGCCTGATTAATACATGGCACAACAACATAGATATACCCTTGGAGGGTACCCTGATTTTCTTAGAAATGTTCCATAGTTGGACGCGAGTCATGCGTCTTGACTCGTTTCTTGGAATTATAAGCATGACATATGTCTTGACTGGTGTCTTGACATGTGTCTTCAGGTGATATACGTGAGACATGTGTCTTGACTGATATCTTGACATGTGTCTCGAGATGTGAAACAAATAGAACAACAAATATTAGGTTAATATGCCAGAATTGGCGGATTGGTTGGACTACTGATCATTTGTATGTCTGATCACGTCCGTGGCCGGAGCCTCGGTTGCGATTTCTAGGATAGTTGCTGTCATAGTAGTGGTTACTATCATCTTGTCTGTTGGTTCCATGACGGTCATTCTCATGACCGTGACTCATGTAACTGTTAGTTGAGTGGCCGGCTGGTACTGGTTTGCACTCATATGGCTGAAATGACAGTCGAACGACGTGTGACATGTAACTATGAATTTGAGACAATGATTGAAGGGAATTGTCTGACGGTGAAGCATCTTCTCGTCCAATTGCTTTGCTCCGACGCCTTTGTCTTCGTCTTTTAGGATCTCCAGATTGTGAACAGCATCAGCATCAGCATTTCGTAGCGTCTCCCAACATCAGCAGCATCAACCTTCAGTGACATCTCCAAACTATGAGCGGCATCGACAATCTTGTAGAATATCAGTAAGTGAACATACGCCTGAGATGATTTAGAATCGACTAGCGAATACTCGTGAAGTATTGCAAGTGGAATACTCATGGATTAAGGTACATGTAATACACATGAAATACGGTACGTGGAGTACACATGGAATACACATGAAATGATCGGTATGGGCTCGATCATTTGTCATGATTTAAGGTAAGTATATCGGTTAACGGTTAGGAAAACCATCATGATAACCTGGCAGTATTAGCATAGACATCATTCTGGTTGTAACGGAAACGTTAAAGTGTGGTTACACAAAATTCAACGATGATTTGCCTGACAGCATGATCAATGAAAACCAACCCTGACTATCATGAAAGCAGAATTCAATGAAATCCAACAATGTCTTGCGTGAAAGCATAAATAACACAAGAGGCGTAAGACGTAATCAACATGAAAATGGAATTATCATGAAGGAACATAAAACGATCTATCATAAAGGAGTGTATAACATATTCAGCATGAAACCGAAGTTAACCATGATAGTATGAAGGCATACTTGACATAAAAACATAATAACTTATGATGGGACATGAAAAAAATTTTTTTTATGCCAATTTAAATCATGAGAAAAATTTTACGCAAGGAAAACAGTGCATGAATGCGTAATGTAGTTTATAAAACCTTTATATGTGCGAGGGAACGCCTATGGGTCGGTTCCAAAACAAAAGACATGGCGAGGGGACGCCTATGGGTCGGTCCCAAAGTTAAAAGTTTCGATAAAAGCACATGCGACTAAATAGGGCCAGTCCTGTACCAACCATTACTTAGTCAAAATTCCTGCAACAGATGACATATGATATAAATTCATGAATGCATGAAACATAAATAATTAAAAGTCATTGTCAAAACTTAACAGAAAAAATTTTATGTGAAAATTATGAACTACTGGGGTTCAGTTCAAATAATCACAGTTCACTAGGAACATCATGCATAGAGACTGACACATAACTAAATATGGATGACGGTTGTTCATTCCATATTGGTAAAACGATACTGGTGAAAACATCATGGTTAAAACAACAAGGTGCTGAAAACGTAATGGTTAAAACAAAAAGGTGCTGAAAAACGTCAATACGTGGAATAACAAGCGTTGACTTAGGAAGCTCCTGGTGACTACCCACTAGTCACAGGTCGAGTTTTAGAGCCTACAGGTCGAAGCCTTGGCTCTGATACCATAATTGTAACACCCCATTTTGATAAATGGAATGTCACGCGTGATTATGGCGTGTCATCAAAGCATGCAAGGTGATATGTAGTAAAACATACATGACCATAGGGAAAACCGGAATCAAACATCGGTTCCCAAACATAAGCCCAAAACATAAATAAAGGAAATGAACTGAATAAAGACTAAACAAGCATAACTATATGAAGGCAAAAAGGAAAAGAAGTCTCTGGCAGCTTCCATCCTATGTGCGTCCTCCAAATGCTCGAGTCTTGGGTACCTGCCGTTTTGGGACATGGAAAGGAAAGTAACGGCTGAGCAAGACGCTCAGTGCACGGATGTACAATAAAGCATGAAATAGGATAAGCGTGTAACATATAACAGCGGAAGACTAAGTACTGAGTAAACTGATTAAGTATCATGAAAACTGGTTTTATAGTTTGAAAAGCCTTATGTTTAACCTGTGAAAACTGTTTTAACATATATATACCATAGCCCATATAGGTCATGAAAAGGTCACGTGCATGAATACTTGGAGGGGTGACCTCATCATGCTGATTAGAGGGGATGCCTCTAATCAATATACTGATTTGGGTAGGAGGGATCAGCTCCTTGTGAAGGGTGCAAGGCACACACCACATTCACCATGATAAACTGAGTAAAACATGTAACTAGGATGCACCCATACGGCCCGACTGATATAATAATATGGCCAAACTGAAAAGGGACGCCACGAGCAATCACTCCGCCGTGGGGAAGTCATAACATCGGTGCCTCCAATGCTATGGTTATGGTACCTCCATAACTAGGTGAAACTGGTCATGCTTGTATATGGCTATAGTTTATGCTAAATTAACATAAGCAGTTCAAAACAATAAAACAAATGCTGGGGAAAAACAGTTGGCTGCATACGGGAAATCCTAATAAGGAAAGATTGTCCATACTGAAAGGACGGGAATCCGTACCTCAAGTCCAGTGAATGAACGGAAGAAAGACTCCTACTTCTGGATCACTAACGCTACATGAATACACACGTGTATAAGTATCGATTCACTGATTACGTACAGGGTTCCGTGTCTCATTATAGCTGATTTGGTATGTTTTAGGTCATGGTTCACTGTTTAAAGCCTTAAACTGTGTTTATCTTGTATTCTGATTAATCTGATTAAGTATTACTGGTGTTTCATGTATTAATATACTTACTGTATAATAATAAGTAACTTTCCAAAAATAGCAGGTTTCCAAAAATAGAAAGTTTCCAAAAATAGAAAGTTTCCAAAAATAGAAAGTTACCAAAAATAGAAAGTTTCCAAAAATAGAAAGTTTCCAAAAATAGAAAGTTTCCAAAAATAGAATTTACTGCCTAAAATAGATTAGTTTCTAAAAATAGAATTTACTGCCTAAAATAGATCAGCTGCCTTAATTAAATAAGTTTCCATATATAGAAGGTTTCCATAATTAGATTAGCTGCCTGAAATAGATTGATTTCCATATATAGAAGGTTTCCATAATTAGAATTAAGCTGATTTCATAAGCTAACATACAAGTCTAAGTGTCATAAGCTTACTACTTAAGTCATATGATATAGTGTATAGTTTAATTATTATTTCATGTATTTTAATTAAACTATAGGTTAAGCATTTTAATTAAAGTGTAACATGTATAATTAAAATGAAATGAAAATACTTAGGTTAAAATGTGTATTATTATTAATAATAATATAACCTAAGTCATATCTAAATTAATTAATTATAGGCATGTTTTAATAATTAATTAATTATAACTTATAACATAAAATACTTAGGTTAAAATAATGTCATGATAAACTAATAATTAAAATAACCTAAGTCATGATTTAATTAATATTTCATGTTATTAATTAATTATATCCTAAGTTCATGATTCATAAAAATTACATGTAACATAGATCATGATTTTAACCAACGAACCGTGAATCGGGTATGAATTCGACACCGTACCCCGGGCCAAACCCGGGGTACACGTGTCCCCTTGCTGCCGTGGGTCCCACATGAGCCAACCAAGACCAATTGTGGTCTTGGTGGTGGCGGCAATAGCAAACCAAACCCCCCTCGGGTTTGTTTTGCTAGGCGGCTAGAAACAAACACACCTTTAAATCATTCCTTGATTTTATTTAATACCAAAACATGTTAGATCAATGATTAATTATCTTGTTTTCATAAGAAAAATAATAACATGTTCATGAAAATAATCAAAGATTAAAGGAATTAAAAAGAATTAAAAAGAAGGGTTAGAAAGGTATACCACTATGTAGCTTGGAAAAAAGGATGAACAAACACGTATTCTAACACTTGTTTTTAAGATCAAAATCAATCAAACACCCACTTATGGTGGTGTAAGGGTGGCGGCACAATAAGGAGAAAAAGGAGAGGAGAAAACTCTTTTTAGGGTTTTATGTTTATTTCTTGAAAAATGAAAATGAAAACATGTTTTTACTTTTACCCCCCCTTAACTTGAAAAGTCCATGGGCTAAGCCCATTTCATGCATGTGTGCCGTGGGTATGGGGGCCCCACATGGGGTACCCGTACCTTTCTCGTGTCCCGATATTTCGTGTTCGTTCGTGGTTAAACGTGCTCGTGTTTAACGTGTTTCTGTTTCTTTTAACGTGTCGTTTATCGTAAACTTAACGCTCGTAAATATATTATAAGTATTTACGTAATTATTTTAGTTAGTATTTTAAATGGTGTTCATGATTTAATTATGTTCACGTGATATATTATTAACTGTTTATCATGGGGTCGTACGTAATCGATACTTGCCATGACATACACGTATGCACTTGCTTGATTATTAGCACATGAATGTGATCAGTACTACATGAGGTAAGTTTTAATCTAGAACGTACGATCTTAAGGGCACTATTCATGGTAAAAGCATGCGGGTTTTACAAAATGTTTAAGAAATTCTCTAATGTCATAGGGGATATCCTAACATTCTTGGCATAAGCAGTAGAGATGATCGAATGAGTAGCACCCGTGTCAAATAATACGCATGCAGCTTGACCATACATATACAAGATTCCAGTGATGGTACCTGTTGACTTGTTGTCCTGATCACACGACGTCGTGTACACCCATCCAGTAGTAGGAGGTGGCTTGGAGTCGGCATGTCCAGATTTTCCCTCTATCTCACCCCTACGGCAGTCCTTCATGCAATGGCCTGGCTGACCACACTTGAAGCAAGCCTTGCTGCCACGACGATACGGCCCTGGCTGCCTGCGGTTGCACGTAGTGTAGAGAGGGTGAGTATACCCTCCAACAGATGCCCTTGCTGGCTGGGAGCCTGTTCAGAAAAGTATACGTGAGACATGGTTAATGGGTACAAACAGGACAATGTAGAAAATCGTAGGATGTAATACCAGTAATAGCTAAACTGTTAGGCTGTGACCCTCTGTGGTCCTGCTCACTTTCGTTTCCATGATTCCTGGAAGTAGATGCTGAAGTGTCAGAATTAAGAATTATAAAGCATGTAAGATAAGAAATGAGTAAGTTAGGGACCTGTATCTGTTAGAGTTGCTAGCGTTGTTACGGTAATTGTCATTACCGCCACGCCTATCCAAACCAGAAGGGTCTTGGGTCTGACCGTTACCCTTGTGCTGATTCGGCTGCTACTGAGTGGCCAGTTGGGACCGGCCCCCAGTCTTCTACCTAAAAGATGCAATTGCATAGAGAAAGATAAATATTTGGATAGTACTTAATGAATTGAAATGATCGCTGAATGACGAGATATACCTCTTGTCGGTTCTCTCTCTCTCTCCAAATTCATCCCTCTATTGCAGCATCTCTAACTTACGTGCTGCATCAGCTACTTGTGCCACCGTGTTAAAGTTAGCACACACCAAGTTATTTGCGACCGATGTATGAAGAGCCCACCAAAAGTGGTACGCTTTCTCCTCTGCAGTCCCTGTTGCTGCGCCAAGGAATCCAGCCAAACAAAGAAACCTCTGAATGAACACATTGTTGTTTTCCTCAGCTCTCTACCTAATCCCGTGATACTCCCTCTTAATCTTATCTTGCTCAGCTTTGGGAAGAACTGCCCCATAACCAACTCCCTGAATTGTGCCCAAGTCAAGCCAGCCACCCAATTGTCACCTCCCTCTGATTGTTTCACTGACTTCAACCATCCAAACACGTCTCCTTCAAACTTATAATAGGCTAACCTTGCCTTAAAGACAGGGTCACATCCCATCGCATCAAATATCTTCTCAGTATGAGCTAGCTAGCTCTCGTCCTCATTGGGGATGTCAGTCTTCTTGAAGGATCACGGACGATGCTTGTTGAATCGCTCCAGCCATGTGATCAGTGTAGCTGGAGGATGAGGAGGAGGATTCTGATGCTAGTGCTGGTGCTGATTGTTGGCAGCTTGCACCTCGGCCCTGATTTCATTCCGCAGTTGAGGAAGCATGGCATGCATCGTAGCTTGAACTGCTACATTGAGTTACTCTTGTTCATGTGTGAGAACCATCTGACAATATAAAACAAAATGCATGATTAAACTGATTAAAACATAATATATATATACATGAAAAACTTTTATGCGTATAAACATGAAAAAAAGTTTATGCATGAAAACAGTGTATGAATGCATGATGATGAAATGACATGGGTTTGGGTGAACGCCTTTTGGTCGGTTTACCTAAACAAAATGACATGACGAGGATGAACGCCTATGGTTCGGTTCATCAAAACAAAATAATTTGATTAAAAGCACATGCAACTAAATATGGTCAGTCCTGTACCAACCATTATTTAGTCAAAATTCCTGCAACAATGATACATGAATAAATGCATGAAAACAACTGTCAGTTCTAGGAAGACCATGGTCATTACCCACTAATCACAGGTCATGTTTTAAGAGCCTACATGTCGAAGCCTTAGCTCTGATACCATAACTGTAACATCCCATTTTGGTAAATGGAATGTCACGCGTGAGTATGGCGTGTCATCAAAGCATGCAAGATAAATGTCTAAAAACATTAATTGACCATGAATAGAAATACCGGAAACAAACATCGGCAGTCTAAGTATAAGCTCATCACACATAAACATAAGTATTGAAATGGAAAAGGACTAAACAATGTCCAAAGAAATAAGTAGCATAATGTATGGAAAAATGCATAAAGTAGTGAAGGCTAGATAGCTTCCAATCCATATGCACGTACTCTTATAGTCTACGAGCGCCCTTAAGTACCTGCCGTTTGGGAACATGAAAGGAAAACAGATGAGCATAACGCCCAGTGAATGGATATACAAGTATAACATGAAATAACATAAGCATAAAAGACTAATAGCAGCGGAAATGTATAAGTCCTAGATAACCTGGAACATGTTCATAAAACTGGTTTTATAATTTGAAAATACTTATGTTTTTATATGAAAATCTGTAATAATTAGCCAATAGCCCATATAGGTCATCAGGTTCCACCGTGTATGAATACTTGGAGGGGAGACCTCTTTATGCAATTAGAGGGGTTGCCTCTAATTAAATAGTCTGGGTAGGAGGGATCAACTCCTTGTAAAGGATGCAAGGTACACATCGCATTCACCATGAAAATCCTGTAAATCATGTAACTAGGATGCATCCATACGCCCCACATGATAATAAATATATGCCAAAACTGAAAAGGGACTCTACGAGCAATCACTCCGCCGTGGGGAAGTCATAACACTGGTGCCTCCAGTGTTATGGTTATTGTAAAACCACAACATTATCACATCCTTAATTTGAGGACGAATTATTTCTTTAGAGGGAAAGAATTGTAAAACCCGCCTTAAAAGTCCATGAACATTAATCACGTACAGTCACTATTTATTCAGATAATAAATAACACGTGAACTATAAATGATTTAATTTTCTAGAAAACTAATTTGGAAACCTTTTCTAATTCAGATAATAAATAACAGTGTTAATTCAAGTATTACGAAAGTATTATGTACAACAGAATACATTTACGAGGATTAATTTACGAACACGTACGCAATGTTCTAAAATCCAAAAATATTAAATTAACACGGTCTCAGTTTTAAATAAGATCGTGACGTAATTAATTGTTCAGGAAATAATTCAGAGAATAACTATTCAGTATTTCGTACGTAGTTATTTTCAGTAAAATAAATAAATACATGACGGGACTTAAAAACGAACGCAAATATTACAAAGTATTATCAGTAGTCATTTCAGGATAATAAATTAATACAATTCCGAAATCAAAACGCAAATACATACCCGAGTATTTAAACGCGACGCGAAATTTTGAAGTGTGCATGTATTGGGCTATGTTAGGCCGCATCTTTTAATCAAAAGGGAAGAAAGGAATTATAGTTGGGCCTTGAGCCAAGAATACTTGCAAAAAAAAAATAAACGGGGTTCACCCCACTCCTTCCTTCACAAACAGAAATAAAAAAAAGCTTTTAGGGTTGCTTTGGGGGCCGACGGCTGGAGACAAACCAGAAGGAAAAAAGAAAACGATTTTTGAGCTCTCAATTGTGTGGGTTATATGTTCATTGAAACCCTCAATAACATATATATAGGTAAATTTGTAGGATAATGATAATCTTAGATCTAATCAAGAGGGTTGTTGTTTTCTAGAGAGAGAAACTAGAGAGAAAAAGAAAGAAAAGTTGTATTATGTCAAAATGAGAAGTAAACAACCAACACCTCTTTCCATGGTGGAAAGGGGTTTATATACCTGATGAGACTGCTTTTATACATAGTCTCATCGTCCAAATCAGGCTTAAAATGCATAAAATATCATTAAAACTGCCAAATATATGCTCGTGTTTGTTGCTTGTGTATTTTAGGTACGGATATTGAGGAAATGGAAAAAGATCACAAGAATCATTCAAAAACGAACACGGGAAACGAAGCCGCACAATGAACCGGGCCCAAGTTTTGAATTTCCAAAAATGCCCTTGGAGTTTTGAAGATTGGCAACTTTAGTCCCTCATTTTTGAAGAATTGTCATGTTTAGTCCTTGAAGAATCAAGATATACAAGAGAGATCCTTCAAATTTCATGACATGTCAAGAAACACCCTTGAAGATTGGTCATTGTTACATAAATAGCCCTTATGAAAAGTTTACAAACCCTTTGTGCCAAATATGACAACTAATGCAAAATTATAACAAAGGATTTGCATTTAAAATTGGCCAGGCTTTATTTATATGATGTTGAGAAGACAAGGGACCATTTTTGTCAAACACTTAAACCCTAACTACCAATCCTAGCCTAACACATCACCAAACCCGCCCATACCCTTTTACCTATACCCACAAACCGACCCAAATACCCAAACCCACAACAACACCCCAGGACTTCACAGTTTATGTGTTTAAGGTAATCTCATTCTAGGGTTCATCTTAACCACCAGCTTCCATCCTTAATCCCAATTCAAAACCAACCCATGTGCCATTTTCAGTTGACAGCTCACCATATGGGTCCTCACCCAGCTCATCTAGTCACGGGATGCACATACAAACAAGAACACTTGACCAAATGGATGGTCTTGATCATGTTACTTGCTGCCCACAACAAATCAACCATCTAAGATCGTTCTACAAGTCACATTCAAGCAGAAGTTTCAAGAAGAAAGAATCTCAAAAGGCATATCCGTTTGAAGATCCAAGGGCAATTGAGGAATCACAGCATTTTAGGGTTAGTACTTCTTTATTTTTCTAGAAATCTTGTGACCCACTATATAAGGGCATATAGGGTTTAATTTTTAGTTGTTCCATAATTTTTTAATGTAATCCTTTTTTTTTCAATGAAAAAAGTTGGTATTTAATTTTCTGAGTTCCAAAAGTTTATGCAATTTAATTTAATTTTATTGTCAATTTTAATTCTTGTTTTAATTTTCGAAATCAATTTGTGTTTAGTATTGTGTGAATCGAAAAAAAAAGGGTTTCTTTTTTTTACTGTTCGGATAAAAAAAAAGGGGAGAATTTATTTGTGTGTTTGGTTACTGTGGTACGAGGGAGACAAAGAAAAAAGTTAGATTTTTCTTTTGTTGTGTTGTGTTACTGTTACCAAACGAAAAAAAAAGAGAGTGTGTATTATTGTTGTTATCTATTGTTGTTGTGGGTTCGAAAGAGAGAAAAAAAGAAGGTAGTATTCTGTTCATCGCAAGAGAAAGAATTGGTCTTATTCTGTTACTGTTCAAAAAGGGAGTGAAACTGTGTATTGTTGTTGAGTTCGAAAAAGGAAGAAAAAAAAAGAGTAAAAGTGAAAGATTTATGTTTCGGTACTGTGCAAACAAAAAAAAAGATAGCGAAGTTTGTTGTGAAGCTGCTGGGGCTTGTAGTTTGTAGTCGTTGGTCGGGTTAGATTAAATTTCAGAAGTTCGTTGGTTGGTTGTTGGTTGGATATTGGGTAGACAAGCTGTGATAATAGCGATAGAGGCTTATAGTTCTTGATAATCTTGAAAGTCAGCGGTTGAGGTGCTTGTTTGAAGTGCGTTAGAAGCCTTATAGCTTTGGACCCCAAGTAAGTAATTTCCCCTCCTTAATTTTTATCATTCTATGAACTGCGTAGCTTAGATCGATGTGCTTATTTGCTTTGTTTTCTGCCGATTTGTCTTATTACCTGCTTATTTTAATTGCCTATTAACTTTCCATGATTGTTTGCTTTATATATTTTACTTTATTGTAACTTATCTTAGTGTTAAAATTTCGATTTATGTTTTTGAAATGGTGTTTGGATTCGTGCTTAGTTTAAGTTTCAGATAGATTTAAGGATTAAGTTCTATGGCAACATATATTTGAGGTTTAGTTTAGACGAAAATCAAGCTTACTTTTGCTATTAATCGCAAAATATAAACAAAAAAAGAGGAGGCTAGTTTCTGTTAGTTTCATACAAGGTAGATTCATATTCTGTTTTAGTACCTAGAGGTTGGAGTTTTCTGCTTTAATCTAGTGTAGTTAGGTTAATTGTAGTGATATTATAGGGTAAGCAATCATGCCTTAGCTTTGCTGTGCGACTTGATCGAAACTGTCGAATTTAGTTCTTTATTTTTTGTCACCGTGCGGTCTATTAAACCAGCAGCTTTGGCTTGCTGAATTAGAGGTCTCACATATTGGAATTCAACATAAAAGTAGTTGGCATGTTCGCATAATGCTGTTTTTAATTGATGATAAGCTTAGCGATTTTTAGTGGCTTGTAGGATAATCTAAACTTGGCTTTAGATAACTATATTTGCCTTGTTCTCTACTGCCACTGTTCATGCTTGTGAATTGTTGAAATTCTTGCTATTTTGCCTTAAATGCAGTTTGTGTTTGTCATTGTCGTGCTTTATTATTGTTGATCTACAAAAGTAGCCAACTGCTACATTCGCTCACTGCTGATACAAAAGAAATAAGCAACAAAAAGAGCCAACAAAAAAACCAAACAGAAAGTAGTAGCAGCAAGGTTTCAAACCCCTGACCACCCTCCAAATCAAACGCAGGCGCACAACTTACAACCATTTGTGCTCGCTCACGTTTTATTTATATCCTCTTTCATTTTTTTATACTTTGTTTTGTTTCTTGTATTAAGCTGACAATAAAAAATAGCAGAAAAGCGAAGCAGGTAGGTTTGAACACCAGACCTGCGTGTTCAACACAGAGACACAACAATCACCAATATAACCATCTGCTCTCTTTGGTCATTCTTGTTTGGAATCCTTTTTAGTTTCTCTTATATGTTCTTTTAATTCGTATATTCAGCTAGTAATAGAAGGAAAAAAACAAAAAAATGGTAGCAATGGGGCTCGAACATGTGACCTGCTGCTCAACAGCCCCACACCCCAACCATCTGCTCTCTACAACCTTTCTGTTTTCTATTTCTTTTATTATTCTTTTATAGGGGTTTTCATTTCGTCTTATTTTCATAAGATTAGCCTCATAGCTTATTTTCTAGCTTATTTGATAAGCTATTTTCATTTTCCTATTTTTCTTAGATGTATATTTAGTCAAATTAGTTTCAATAAATTTTTTGATTTTTTATAAAATCATTTAGTATTTTTTTTTTTAATCATTTATTTAGTTTAAATAGTTTTTAATTCATCATAAAAAAATATAAAAGTCAAAAAAAAAAAAATACAATTCGTTTTTTTTTTATTTCTTTTATCATACAAGACGTAGAAAAAATAATTTTGCTTTTGTAAAGCTTAAATATTTTTTTATTTTCTTTTTACTATTTATTTTCTAAGATTATTCTCATTTAAAAAAAAAAAAATCATAAAAATAGAAAAAGGTTTATAAAAATTTTCAAAAAATATGTTTTAGGTTTTAATTAAAGTACTTTAGGTTTACGAATAAAAAAGTTTGAATTTTGTCTTTTTCTTAGTTAATTTATTTTTTAGGATTTTTAATTAACTTTAAATACTAATATAAAATAATTTAAGCACTTTCAAAATTTTTGGTTTGCGAAGTTTTCTTAGTTAGACTTTTTAGGTACTTTTAGGTATTTTTAATTATTTTTAAGTCGAAATTTTTCGTTGGGTCGCGTTTTTACGTTCGCGCGCGTACGCGTTTTCGTCCGTTTTGAGCGTAATTCGTCTCGCTTTTCTTTTCTTTCCTTCTTTCCAAAAGCATAATCACTCGAATAAATAACGTATTATATTGTTGGCTAAACACCATACCTCCACCGAGAACGAACTCGATTATTCGTCTTTACGTTTTTCCTGAAACGTATTGATTAATACTCACCACGACTTAGCGTTTGCTTACTTTTTCCTAAAGGTAAGTAAAACGACTAAAAACCGCAACATCAATACCCAAGTCCCTAGGTGGACTTGGGCCTCCGGCCCATGAACATGCTCATGGGTCGGGCTAAACATAAACATTAATTAAACAATACTACGAGCCTATAACTATATTGTTGGAGTGACCGAGACTTTCTAAATACGAAAAATGTATTTCCAACAATTTCCCCCAAAGGGAGGTCACTCCAAATTACAAAGTCCTAATCTAGCATGTTAGATCTTCGTTCTTGTGCTCGTAGTCCACTTTTTCTTTTCTTCTTTTTCCTTTTCAGCTTGTAAATATGTTGTAATAATCTTTGAGCTTTGGCTTGCAACATGTTCTTTTGGCGTTGACTTGTCTTGTAACTTGTGATCATCTTCACGTGCAGTCTTTGCCTTCTTGTGATGTTTGCCTTTTTGTGACTTTATGTCCCACATACCTATCCTTTGTTGAATTCTTGAAAGTTTAGAGTTGATACAGCGGAAGACTTTTAGGTCATACTTTCTTGAATTTTGCTGAAATATTTGATGTAGAAGGAATAAGGATGTGAAGACGACTTCATCTGGTACACCGCAACGCCATCGTCTTCAAATGCAGCAACATAGTAAGACACGAATAAAATGGCTTTGACATTTTTTTCTGATTCGGTAGCATTTTACCTTCGGTCGGTGAAGACCGTTGGACGGTAATAAATATCGTACTTGTGACAGGTAGCTCTAATTAAAGATCTCCTTGACAAGATTTCGCGGGTAAACCCGTTCTCTTTATTCGATCATCCAAAGCTGACTGCGAACATAAAGAGTAAATCACTTGGATATTAGATATCCTTATGATTGAAGACGTCAATTCATAAATCCTGGAACAAGTGAATTTCAATTAAGATTGTCACAATCGTTGCTTTCCAGTTGTTACGAGCTTGATTCAAATAGAATCTTGCTTGTCACCTACCGTAGTGCTTTTTTATGTTGACACCGGAAGGATTTCCACTCTTCACTATGTAAACTAAAGAGTGCCACTCTGTGTGTTCTGGCAAGATCACTTGGATTTTGCGTAGAGGCCCTGGAACAAGTTTAATCTCAATTAAGAGTTAAACCATTGTTTCTTTCTAGTTTTCACAAGTTTAGTTCCTAAAGAACCGCACGTGTCACCTACCATGAGCTTGTTTGATGTTCGCTCAAGCAGGATTTCCATCTTCATTGTAATACTTTCGTATTACTCAGATGTTCTGGCAATATTACAAGAATATTACGTAGGACTCATAAAAATCTTTCTTGTTTTTAAAATTATGTCATAATGAGAAATTTGATGATCTCGTGGCTCTAGACTCAATAGTGCATTTTATTTTGATGAGCGGAGGCTGGAGAGGATTGCCACCTTTTCAATATCAATTTATTCGGAGTGAATAAACCGATAGATAACATGTTGAACTCCGTGACATTAAAACAAATATGTTTTGAGAGATATTTGAGTTGGCTGGGAAGGGGTTGTGCATCGCATCACTGGGTCCATGATACTTTGTCTTCAAGACGAGTTGACCCGGTTTCTGCCTAATTTGTAAGGAGGGCTTCTTTCTTTACATCCTTTATCTTTACATTTCTTTTTCATTCTTAGACCCCTTTAATGCTTACAAATACATCATCACTAGCACCTTGTTGTGATTGTTCCAGTGCTAGCATCAGTACTTGGTCGGTATTCAGCTACGTTCACAAACCATTCTCCAACTTTCCTAAAAACTTCTATTTTCTAATTATGGAATTGTCCTTGGGAAGATTCCTCCGGTTCTGGAAAAATCATTGGACTAGCACCTAATCCTACCACCCTTTTGTCACCACATCCGTCGTGAATTAATTGTGTTTTGGGTAAGTACTTGTCACCATGAAAAATCCTTGAAAACTCACTTAAGATACTTGTGATATAAATATCAAAGTTTTGTATCTTTAAGTGTTTTTATTCATCAAAAATGCTCCCCCTTAACATGTGCAACACACATATTAAGTTGATTTATACTTGAAGTCTTTTTCATGTTTAGCCAAATATATTATCAAGTCTCCTTAATCCCATTTTCTCCCCTTATCCAAAATGTTAACCATCAATATTTTGGATATTAATGGATTAACCGGTCTTTGGGTAACAAAATGAAATTAGTTGTTGGCCATAGAACATATCAATGCTCCCCCTTTAGGTCAATGAGGGTTAGTTGTAGTGCTTGAGTATGATAGATTTTGAAAGATTTAGAATCTCGTGAGAAATTCTTGAAACATTATCATACTTTCACACTACAGCAAGCCACAAAAGCATAATATTCACAGTATTTACATATTCACAAGAGATATATGGAGTTAACCTGATATAGAACGACCCATTTTAAATGGATCGTTCCATTAGCTTGTGGTGCGCTCCATATGATCTTCCACCAACGAATCGTTCTACCCTTCTTATAAGACGTCTTTCCCTCAGCTTTTCATCAATCTTCTTGATCGTATAGGTAGCACTCTGTTGAAATACCGTGTGCCAATCTACAGTGACCTCTGGAAGAGTCTTATACTTGTTGAGATGCACCAACTTTTCCCGAATATGGGTGAGAGTCCCGTCACAGAATTTGTTGATCTCTGGAATTCTCATGAACTTCATTAGACCACGACCATTCAGGTAGAAAATGTCGGGCATCGGGTCAGTGGTGCTGGTGTATGAAGATTTTTTTGTATGCCTCTGCAACACTTTATTACGTGGTTTTGAAAGGTTAAGCTTCCTTTGATAACTTTCTACTCCAAGTTGCAGATCTTCAACTCTTTTCTTGATGACAACTCGACGTGTGTACATTCTAAGAGCTGAATTCAAGGCAATTAGTTCTTCAGAGTTCAAGTGTCTGAGGGCGTTGTGAGTAATCAAAAGCAGCATGTCTTCAATATCTTCAAGACGAAGAAGTGGAAAATCTCCTTCTTGGATAGTGTAGATTTTTTCATCTTCTCTTATGAGTCTGATCTCTGTCAAATGTTGATAGCCAGTTTTGGGTTTAATCCTAACTCCTTGGATGCTTTTGATTCGAATTAGAGAGAAGACTTGAGAACCTGAGTTGCGCAGACATGCATAGTTGTAGGCGCATCGCACACGCTCATCCCAATGTGAAGCACCCAATTCGACATATCGATCATATTCAAGATATTTTGTGGACCCAGAGACGATTAACCTTTTCTTCTATCCAATGTATCAAATCCCAAGTTACAGCTTTTACCAATGTTAAGGATGTCGCGTACTTGTTTGCTCCGTTGATCAAGTATTCGAGATCCTTGCAGACGAAGAATTCAAGTGCGATTTGATCATCATCTGTAGATGTGGGGAGAGGAGGATTTTCAGGTGCATGAAGTCCGTCCCTTTGAGTAGTTCTCAACGCTTTTAGAAGCTCATTTGCGTTGTACTCGTATTTTGTACTGCTGATCTTGGATTTAACACGAAGTTTGGGATTTTTGAGTCCTCTCACAACCATTTCTTGAGTTATGTTAGACCTATAGGTGTACTCCAAGAATCTTGAAAAATCGATTGGATTTCTTAGGAATTGGGAGAATTCGGCTTCATCAGCCTTTTCAGTAGTCGAAGTGCAGCAGCGTTTGACACCCAAGGTTGTACAGGTGGATTTTCATCTTCCTCGAGTGTATCCACCCATGCTGGTTCACTTGACTCTGGAACATCAGGAACTGGAGTAGAGACAGGAACATCAACCACAGGTACAACTACTAGTTCAGTGTCTGGTATGTCTTGGACTGGATCAGAGACTGGAAAATCCAGTACAGGTTGATCGGTTTCCGTCAGTTGTTGTTGCACTAAAGGTGTAGTAACTAAAGAAACTGGGGCAGATGTGACAGGAACAAATGTGGTGGCAGGAGCGGTTGTGGCTGGAGTATGTGATGAGGCTGTATTAGCATCTACATCATGAAACTTCTTGGTGCGTTTGCCTTGGCGAGGTGGAGGTTTTGGAGTTGATTTACTCTTGGTAACATCATCTTTGTGAGATTTGTCACCTTTGGACTTGTCTTTATCAGACTTTTCTTGCTTATCTCCATCCTTTTTCCCTGTATCATCGTCCCCTTCTTCTTCATCATCACTATTTTTGCCGTCACCATCACCATTATCATCACCATCACTGTGTTTATCACTTCCTTCTTCATCATTACTACCGTCTTCGTCATCACTATCTCCTTCTTCATCACTCCCTCCTTCGTCATCACCTCCTTCTTCGTCGCCACCATTGTCATCATCATTATTGGCATCATCAGCATCATCATCATCATTGTCAGATTCGTCTTTGTCTTCATTTAGGATATTATAGGGAACTACAATACCATGTTTCTCGAATATCTTAGTATCTTCATCCATAGCCGTTTTAAGAGCTTTGTGAAGGTTCTTTTGAGCTTTGGTTTTGTTGTAGGACCCGACTTGAATCATCCGAGCATGTAAGAGTTTCTTCAACTCATAATCCGTGAGCCTTTGAGCAATGAGAAAATCTGACTTGCACCAATTTGTTTCAACTCGTCTCGCAGAGTGTCAATAGATTCCTTAACCTTTTCATCAAGTGATTCAACAATTGAATCATTAGCTTTGGCAAGAACCTCTTTCTCATCTCGGTACCTCTTTTTGAGGTCTTGAAGACGAATCAACTTTGCTTCATTTTTTGCGGTTTCATTTGCTTTGACTTGAGCTAGTTCTTCTACATGTAGTTTGCGAGAAAATTTTAATTCTTCTTGGAATTTAGGAATTGCGTCTTCTTGAGATTTTCTTGTGGATTCTTCACTTTGTTGTCTACGAGCTAACTCCTCTTTAATTTAAACCATCTCTTCTTGTTGAGCTGTCATGAGTTGTTCCATTTGAATCATGAACATTGCTGGTAATGATAGAATCAATGATATCGGTGTTGCTGGGGTTTGTTGTGTAGGAGAAATGTTCATGGCAGTGCTTGAAACTAAAGCGGAGAGAGGTCGACTTGGTAGAGTTAAAGGAAGTTGAATTGACGCAGGTGGGGTCACTGTAATAACTGGTGGAGGTACTGTTGAAACTGGTGGAGGCACTATAGAAACTAGTGGAGGCATTGTAGTAACTGGTAGAGACACTATAGTACTTATGGCTTTGGTAGTCTCAACATTTGTAACTATATGTTCAGTGTTAACAAATTCTGTCGTATCAGTAGACCCGGCAATGTCCATATCCTTCAATCCGGCATGAACTTGTTGTTCATCGTGAATGTCGACATTGTCATCAACTTGGGCAGATTTCTCACGAAGGGGTATGCAACATCAGGTTTCCCAAATTCAGCAATATCAGGAGGTAGCATGGTTTCCTTTGCCTTCATACGAGAACCACTACTCCCTGTTTCATTCTTAATTTGCATGATAGCTTTCTTTACATTTCGTCTTTCAGTTTTGCGAAGCAGTTCTTCTTCATTAATATCTTCATGTTCATCCTCAAGCATTAGCTCCTTCCCACTAGACTTGGCAACACGTTTCTTCTTTTTGGGCTTAGGTGAACCTGTTTCTTCTGATGGTTCACTTTGTTTGCGTTTTCCTTTGCCTTTAGGTTTTTGTAAAGAAAACTCTCCAGACTCAACTCTTTTCTTTTGGTCTTCCATTTCTTCCAACAATTGCTTGTATGCATCACTTGCCTTGATTGCATCATTCAGCATGTGATCAGGAACTTGAGTTGGAATACCTGTATAGATACGTAGTGGTCCGTCTTGTTTTATGTCGATGGTATCATCGTCATCTGGTGTGTGATGAGAGCTCCCTTCACGCTTATCAACTGAGTTATCTTCTTGCATGATTTAATGAATGACGAGCTTAATGAATCGTGGGAATTGAAAGTACCCAACCTTCTTCTTTGTTGCGGTATGGAATAGTTGAAATCATTAGCAACGTCCTTAAACTTACAAGTGGCGGTAAGACGATTGAATTGGCGGATATGGTTGGGCGGATTGTCCTTTTCATCACCACGGAAATTGTTGTTTTCGATCATCGACAACAAACCCGTTTTCACTTCAAAATTCTCCGCAAGGATGGCAGGAATAACAATAGCCTCTCTATAACCCTCGGTAGGTGCTTGAAGTAACTCCATCATAGTACGATTCGCCATGGTTGGTTCTTCTTCTACGATAGGTTCGTCAATAGGAGACTCCTCACTAGAAAGATTAAGAGTAGGTGTGGACTCCTTTCGGTTTTTTCGTTTACGTGCACGTCTTGCTTGATTACGAGTAAGCATAAAGGTCACGTACAACGTGGGGATGAGCAAAGAAGATTCTTTTTGGTGTTTTAAATTTTTCCAATTTTTTTGTGGTTTTTGATTGTTTTTACTTTTTTTTGGATTTTGGTGATTGTATTAGGTAGACAAAAATCTACAAATCTCCTCCTTAATCAAATCTCTTGATTAAAGAAGCCTCAAGGAATGAAAACATTCACGTGAAGTGAACGCCTTCGATGACTTTAGAACGTTGGTGGAACACCAAAACGTTCAAGAGGATTTAATCAAATGAAACCAAGAAAATATATATGATACTTAGATAATACTTTGGTTGGAAAACCCTCGATTAGCCCTTTTTATCTAAACACGCACAAGCAAGCGAGGAAACGAGGCGGCGCGAAGCACTTAAGAGACTTTTTCCTTAGGGTATATTTTATAATACCCGCCTTATACCCACCTTATAGTTTGTGTTTGTCAAAATTAAGCTTCACGAAAGTATTTATCTATTTTGCGTTTTATTTCTTGTTTGAGATTTGAATACTGAGTAATGACCTCCCAATCAAGGTTGTGTTTTCACACTTTTGGAGTACTTGTGAATTTATTGTTCTACGTATAAAATATAGTAAAAGTATTCACACAAAAAAAGAAAACCGATAATACGTATTAGTAGAGTGCTACTAATACAAATAGCTATTATGGCTATATAAAAACAACAATTGTTCAAATCAAAACACAACACGCCTCCCCGGCATCGGCGCCCAAATGATGGTTGAGAAAATGCGCCTTTTAGGAAAAAGAACGTAATTAGGGTAAGTACGACGGTTTAGGAAAACCGTGCACAAATGACACAAAGTGGGGATTGTTCTCAAGGAGGCTAGTGTGTTGTGTAAGAAATGATTAATGATGTGATTATGATTTATGAGAAAGGAAAATAGAAAAGAGAATAGAAGAGAATGACGGTTACGATTATGAATTAAACTAAGACGAAAAGTCGTGCACGTAAAACCATAAAAAGTGACCAAAATTAAAAGTTACTAATAAGTGTGTAAACACTTATCCTTTTTCCACTAAAATCAAGGAAAAACAAGACCTAATCATGTGTTTAATGTCGTAAAAGTCAGAATTACGTGTGGTTTTGTGTTTTTGTGTTAAAATAGGTACAAATGATCAAAAGAAGAGAAAACACGGGATTTCACGGTCAATTGTCAAAGAAAAGTCCAAGAAAAAGACAAAGACAATGTCAAAGACCAAAAGTGTGCCCAAGTTCACGAAAACCGGCTAAACCGACACGAGTTTGAAGAAAATAATCAAGAAAGCCGAAATCAAGCTCGTTTCTAGCGGATTTAATATTTATGGAATTAAACGGGCTTGTGGGTCCCATATTTGGGTTAATGGGCTCAAAGGCCCATTTGAAAGTTGTATTTTACTTAGTACTTGGCCCAATTCAGCCCAAGTTAAACTCGGATGGAAAACAAAATCAGTTTGGCCCATAAGAAATGTTTAAATGGAAAGCCCATAATGCAAATAAGAGGTGGTGGAAGTAATATTTACTTGGGCCAGGCCCAAAGTTACACAAAATGGAACGGAAGAAGTGAAGATTTATTCACTTTTGCAATTTGGCTTGGTCAAACAAATAAACCAGGTCAACACTTTCACTCAGTCAACACACGCTCTCCCTTCACACGTGTAAACACACAGTAATACCCACCAACTTCACAATAAATAAAACGATTATTTTTTTAACCCACTCCTCACAACATTCTATAAAAACAATGTATTCCCCCCTCACTGTTTATTCTCTTCCCCATTTTTACACAGCCACCATTCAAACCCTAAATTTCCCATCATCAAAAATCACAAGTAATATTTGGGGGTTTTACCCTTATGGGTTAATTCACACTATGGGAATTAAATCCCCATAGTTTTCGGTTTCAATCACAAAGTGGTCCTCATCTCTCATCCTGACGTGGCCTATCCCTTGGTTTTGATTGGTTAAATCAAATCACCACTACCAAATCCACCAATAGCAATACTCCACCTCAGCCAAAACAAACACAACAAACACACCCAATGCCACCTGGCAATCCGTGGCTCACAAAGTTATTATCATCCGTTGATTTTAGAGAGAAGGAAAGAGAAGATAGAAGAACGACCATGATTCGAAGCCCTGCTCACCAAGATTATGAAGAGGGTTTCCTAGGGTTTACCTATAAAAACCATTCATATGTAATTTTTTTAGCAGTACTTTTTCTTTATTCAGCAATTTAGATTAGGTTAATGTATTTTTAATTTTCCAGTCAATTGTAATTTTATTTTATTAATTAATGAAAAGTAAATTTTAAGTCTTATTTAAATTCCTGTCCAGTTTAATTTTTATCTTTAAACATCCGTTTCATATTACTGTTTTTATATTACTGCTTGATTTTGATTCGATATAAATATATAAAAAAAAGAGATAAAGGAAAGTGTTATAAATATTTCCCCTACTGGGAAATATTAAGGTTACTGTTCGTTTGGATCGTTGGTATTCTTCTTGGTGATGATGATGTTCGAGATGATAACGGTGGTGTTTGCTTCGGGTCATAAGGAGGCACAGCGCCTACCTTCATCACAACGGATATCAACACAAGGTGCTTTGTCTCTTTTATTTTACAAGTTTTTCTGATTAATTAGTTTATTATAACTGCTTGTGTTCGAGGTTGATTATTTCTGCTTAGTTACATTAGTTTTGTTGAAGTTTATTTGATTATTTTTTTTGCTTAAGTTTTATAAGTTATTTGGATCTGCTTACTGTTTTCGATTTAGTAGTGCTTATGTTTGTTTGATTACTATTTGAGTCTGCTTATTTGAATAGCTTAAGTTTCTTGAATTGTTATAAGGGTTTAGAGCTGCTAAATATCTGTGTTTGGAGTTCGAGTAGTTTAAATCTGCTTATAATTTGAATAGATTATTATATCTGCTTTTAGACTCTATTTGCTTATTTATTTTTCAGCTTTTTGTGTTTATTTTATATTCAGTCTTATTAGCTTATTGAATGTTATATTTAGTTAGGATTAATTATTTTAGCTTATTATTGTTTTTAGCTTATTATTGTATCTGCTTATTTGGCTTTATTGTTTCTGCTTATTAGTTTTTTTGGTATTGTTGATATAACAGACTCTATTGGTCTGCTATATGTTTAACATTCCTAAAATAAAATTCCAAAAAGTCAAAAATTAAATAGCTAAATATTTTGTCTCCGCTGGGGTTCGACCCCGTGACCCATCGCATACCAGCCAAACGCACCAACCAACTCTGCTAGCTTCTTTCTTGTGTTTAATTTCGCTTAGATAAATTGATATACGTTTATTTTCAGTGGCAGATTTATTTAAAGTAGTTTAATTACAATTTTAAGTTTTGTTAAGTTTTAGTTAAAAATTATATATTAATTCGGTTTATAAAAAATTAAAAAGATAATAAAAAATATTTTTATTTAAATTACTTTCGTAGTTTTAAATTAGTTTAAATTTAAATTTTTATTTCCAAAATTAGTTTTCATTTAAAATTTTTCATAAAATTAAGTTATCTAAAAAAATTTCTTTTACATTTTAACTTGTAGCTTTATTTAAGTTTCAAAATAGTTTTATTAAATTTAAATTATATTTGTTTTAAATTAGTTTTTATTCAAATTAGTTTAATTTTTAAATTAGATTAAATAGCTTTTATATTAAATAGTTTTTAAATTAGTTTAAAAAATACCAATAAAAATACTTTTTACCAAGAACAAATTAAGTTTTACGTTTAAACGGAAATCAATTCGAGTGAGTCGAGGAAAAACGAACTTAATTGCAATACATAAAAAATCCCTTTATTAGTTACCCTAAAAATTCCTTGAAATTTTCAATAAATCCTAAAAAATATAACTAGAGTTTACAAAAAATCAAAAATCACTCAAACGTTTTATATAATTAAATATTAATCTTTTAATGCTAATTAAAGCCCAAAAAATCAATTTAATTAACAAAAAGCCCAAAATGAGATTTTTAACTTGTAAACCTCTAAAATGACTTAACTAAATTTAAAACTATTTTTGAAAATTTTAAAATTAATTAAAACTATTTTAAAACAATTAAAAACTATTAAAACTTAAAATAATTTTAAAAATTAATCTAATGACAATAAAATTAATCAAAAATTGTAAAATTCCTAACTTAATGTATTTGAACTAAGAAAAATGAAAAGCTTGTAAAAGTCCAAATTTTAATTTTTAATAATAAAATAATAATAAAATATTAATAAAAATCCAAAATTTATAAAAAATTCTAAAAAGTTGGAAACTAGTTTATTTTAACCTAAATAAAACATAAATGTACTTGAAGTTACCAAAATACACCAATTGGGCCTTAAAAAGGGCTAAATGACAAAACAGTCCCTTAATGGGCTTAAATTGGGCCCAATAAGAAAAACTCAACCAAATAAGCCCAAAACTTCCAGTCTGACTTAAAGTTTGATTTTAAGAACAAAACTCTGAACGCCCAAAAGCTGAAAATGTGTTTAAGCTAGCTTATTTCAATGCAGCTTATTCTTAATGGGCTTTTTGGCCCATTAAGTTATAAGCTGATGCCATAAGCTAAAATTTGACACACAAGCTTCTTTTGAGTTACCAAAGAGATCTGTAAAAAGAAAATTTGAAAAATCACAAGAAATAAGCCTAAAATAAGCCAAGACTCTCTTAACAAAACGACAAAAATGTCGTTTTTGAGTTATAGACCACCTCAAGTGCTGATTCAAGTTTCAAAAGGTTTTAAATGACTTAATTAAGCAAAATAACCAAAAAGTTTTCAAATAAGCACACTAAATAAGCTAGAATAAGCAATTAAGCACTTATGTAAAAGTCAACTTGATGAGTTTTCTAGTCAAACTTAAAATTCAAACCCTAATAAGCTCCAGATCAAAGCAATGGGTCAAATAAGTAAGATCTATCACAAAAAATAAGTTGTTGCAAGTCTGGATAAGCAAAAATGGCTTATGAATAAGCTGTTTGATATTTAACACTAGTAGGGGCTAGTTTTGGAGGTTCAGCAGTGGGAAAAGTTTCCACTGCTTGACCAAATTAACTTTTTGTCTTTTGTGACTTTTTTGAGGATTCAGGTTAAGCAAAGGCACCCAAGTGATCAGTTAATCACAAGAAGTCAAAATCAACAACAAAAACACAAATTCAATCAGACAATCAATACAGTTAATACAAAAGATCATCAGACTTGTACCAGATATGAAAAATAAGAAGTTTTCACTCAATAAGCACTTTTAGAATGAATAAGCCAGCCAAACTTCACCAAATGCATGCACAAGCTATAATTAATTCAAATGAACATAAATTAACATGTTTCATGCAATGATTCAAAGTCTAGATCCATATTCAAGCAAATGAAAGTTACTGATGAACAAGAACATGCAGTTTTGATACTTTGCTGATATACTTGACCACAAATCCAATTTCAAACATTCAAATCTTCTTAACATGTTACACAAACTTTGATTTAACACTTGTTAGCCCTAAACATGCATACACTCTAGGTGATTCCAAAATCTTAGGTCAAAATAAGCAAAATCAAGTGAGTTATAGCACAATCTTAGATTTGATGTTTTAAAGCTGAAAACTTGCAGATATTAGCACACAATCAAGTATTAAGCAGATACAAACAATAAACAACGCCTTCCAATAACTCAATAACAACTTGTGATCTTAAACAGGTTAACCCAAACACCCTTATCTTTTTCAAATCTAAATTTAACAAAGTATAAGTGTGATTTAGTGTTACCCAAGCCCAATCAAACACAATAACAAGTATATTATGCAATATCAAGCAAGATTAAGCCACAAAAACAACAAGAACAATAGCAGAACTCAAAATCACAAAATTGAAGTATTTTGACAGATTTTTGGGTTCAAGAACTCAAACCTCATGAATGTAAATCCACACTCACGAATTTTTGAGCTGATGTGCCTAGCAAAACAAGGCACAAGCTTCCACAACAAGGCTGCTAAGATTCAACAAGCTTAGAACAAAAATATGAAAAACAGAAAGTAGAAAAAGGATGCAACCTTTGTACCCACTCTTTGATTATCCTAAAGCCACAAGCCTCACAACACCTTGATAACTCTTTATCATGGTGCTATGATCAACTTATAGCCCAAAAATTCCAAAGGTGTACCAAAGACTTAGCAAAATATCAAGATTTTGGAAAAATATGCAATTTCTTACAAAAAGTTTGAAAACTGGTTTTGAGATTCAACAATAGCAAACATATATCAATAAAAAGCAGATAATAAGATTGGCACTTGGGTTTTCTTCAAACATTCAAACACTTATCATCAAAAATGAAGGAGGATTAACAAAACTTTGAACAAAGGAAAAACCAAGAGCAACTGAAATTGTAAAGCCTTAAATGCCTTTATATAGGCTACAAGTGTTCTAGAAATGCAAGGAAAAATGTAAACCCTAAGCTGTGAAGTCCCCAATATGCCCTTGCAGATTTTTAAAAACTTGGAATCATGTGAAGAACTTTGGCTATTTGTGGACATGTGAGCTGTTGGAAAGTGATCAAGGGCTCACAATGAAGCTTAAATATGAAGCTGGATGCAATTCGTTGGATGGCTGGCATGTTTTGGCATTTTCTCCCAAAACCGTATATAAGGGATTAACATGTGACAATGTTGATGATGTGGAATGGGTTTTGGAAGTTGGGTTATGTTTATGATTAGCTAAATCATAATTCTGGATAATTTGGGGGTCTAATTACAAGCCATTAAGAAAAACACAATTTGATGAAGAACATGAACAGTGGAGGTTTTAATCCGTTTTTGTTTTTAAACCTGGTGTTAAGCGCCAAATAAATAACTAATCCAGATTAGTTAATATTGTTGTGAGTGGATTTGTGACGTTGGAGAATGGCGAGCTCTCATTGGTGGGTTTTGGTGAGTGGGGCACGTGGCAGCATTTGGTTGGCCTAGGTATGTTTTATGTCTTGGCAAATATTACCCCCAACCTTTCTTTTCCTTTTCACTTGTAATTTAAATACCGAAAATCCGTATTCCTTTGTTATTGAAGTTTTCTTTTTCATACTTTTTCCCCAAATACTTTTCCAAAGCATTTTCAGGGGTATTTCTTGCCATTTGATGATTCTTGAAGGGCTGTTTTGGCATTTTCTTCAAAGATTATGGTCTTGACTTGTATGATTGACTTCTTGGAGGACTAATATTGAAAAGTCTTGATTTATGAGGGACCATTCTTGCCAATTCTTTAAAGTGGAGGGCCCTTTTTGTAAATTTGACAAACTTTAAGGACCAAACATGTAATTATGAATAAATAAGGGTTTAAAGTGTCAATTCTTCAATATTTGAGGACCCTTCTTGTACAATCTTCAAATCTTCAAGGGTTATTCTTGGAAAATTAACACTAGGGCTTGGTTCATTGTGCGGCTTCGTTTCCCGTGTTCGTTTTTGCTTGTTTCTTGTGATCTTTTGTCATTTTCTCAATATCCGTACCTAAAATACACAAGTAACAAACACATGCAAATATTTGGCATTTTTCATGATATTTTATCCATTTAAAGCCCGTTTTGGACGATAAGACTATGTATAAAAGCAGTGTCATCAGTAATGCACGTGCTTGTAAGTATGAAAGTATTTGTAGAGACCTTATGGGTATAAAACTGTTGTGAATTTACTCTGGTGCATTTACATCACCGAAGATGACCTGATATGAATGGCAGTCAATGGTGGCATGATATTTGGATAGCCAGTCCATGCCTAATATCACGTTGAAATTGCACATTTCTAATGGAAGTGCGTCAACTAGGCGAAATTTATCGTCAAACTCGAGGGGAAGACTCTTGTACCCATGTGTTATGTGTATAGAGTCTCTTAAGGGCGTGGAAATGTTTAATAAATTCTCTAATGTCATAGGGGATATCCTAACATTCTTGGCATAAGCAGTAGAGATGATCGAATGAGTAGCACCCGTGTTAAATAATACGCATGCAGCTTGACCATACATATACAAGATTCCAGTGATGGTACATGTTGACTTGTTGGCCTGATCATACGACGTCGTGTACACCTATCCAGTAGTAGGAGGTGGCTTGGAGTCGGCATGTCCAGATGTGCCCTATATCTCACCCTTACGACAGTCCTTCATGCAATGGCCTGGCTGACCACACTTGAAGCAAGCCTCGCTGTCACGGCGACACAGCCCTGGGTGCCTGCGGTTGCACGTAGTGTAGAGAGGGCGAGTATACCCTCCAACAGGTGCCCTTGCTGGATGGGAGCCTGTTCAGAAAAGTATACGTGAGACATGGTTAATGGGTACAAACAGGACAATGTAGAAAATTGTAGGATGTAATACCAGTAACAGGTTCACGGTTAGGCTGTGACCCTCTACGGTCCTACTCACTTCCGTTGCCATGATTCCTGGAAGTAGATGCTGAAGTGTCAGAATTAAGAATTATAAAGCTTGTAAGATAAGAAATGAGTAAGTTACGGACCTGCTTCTGTTGGAGTTGCTAGCGTTGTTACGGTAATTGTCATTACCGCCACGCCTATCCAAACCAGAACGGTCTTGGGTCTGACCGTTACCCTTGTGCTGATTCGGCTGCTACTGAGTGGCCAGTTGGGACCGGCCCCCAGTCTTCTACCTAAAATTTACAATTGCATAGAGAAAGATAAATATTTGGATAGTACTTAATGAATTGAAATGATCACCGCTGAATGACGAGATATACCTCTTGTCAGGTCTCTCTCCCTCTCCAAACTCATCCCTCTATTGCAGCATCTCCAACTTACGTGCTGCATCAGCTACTTGTGCCACCGTGTTAAAGGTAGCACACACTAAGTTATTTGCGACCAATGTACGAAGAGCCCACCAAAAGTGGTACGCTTGCTCCTCTGCAGTCCCTGATGTTGCGCCAAGGAATCCAGCCAAACGAAGAAACCTCTGAATGAACACATTGTTGTTTTCCTCAACTCTCTGCCTAATCCCGTGATACTCCCTCTTAAGCTTATCTTGCTCAGCTTTTGGGAAGAACTTTCCCATAACCAACTCCCTGAATTGTGCCCAAGTCAAGCCAGCCACCCAATTGTCACCTCCCTCTGATTGTTTCACTGACTTCCACCATCCAACACGTCTCCTTCAAACTTGTAATAGGCTAACCTTGCCTTAAAGACAGGGTCGCATCCCATCGCATCAAATATATTCTCAGTATGAGCTAGCTAGCTCTCGTCCTCATTGGGGATGTCAGTCTTCTCGAAGGATCACGGACGATGCTTGTTGAATCGCTCCAGCCATGTGATCAGTGTAGCTGGAGGAGGAGGAGGAGGATTTTGATGCTGGTGTTGGTGCTGATTGTTGGCAGCTTGCACCTCGGCCCTGATTTCATTCCTCAGTTGAGGAAGCATGGCATGCATCGTAGCTTGAACTGCTACATTGAGTTGCTCTTGTTCATGTGTGAGAACCATCTGACAATATAAAACAAAATGCATGATTAAACTGATTAAAACATAATATATATATACATGAAAAAAAATTTATGCATATAAACATGAAAAAAGTTTATGCATGAAAACAGTGTATGAATGCATGATGATGAAATGACATGGGTTTGGGTGAACGCCTTTGGGTCGGTTTACCTAAACAAAATGACATGACGAGGATGAACGCCTATGGTTCGGTTCATCAAAACAAAATAATTCGATTAAAAGCACATGTGACTAAATATGGCCAGTCCTGTACCAACCATTACTTAGTCAAAATTCCTGCAACAATGATACATGAATAAATGCATGAAAACAACTGTCAGTTCTAGGAAGACCATGGTCATTACCCACTAATCACAGGTCATGTTTTAAGAGCCTACAGGTCGAAGCCTTGGATCTGATATCATAATTTTAACATCCCATTTTGGTAAATGGAATGTCACGCGTGATTATGGCGTGTGATCAAAGCATGCAAGATAAATGTCTAAAAACATTAATTGACCATGAATGGAAATACCAGAAACAAACATCGACAGTCCAAGTATAAGCTCATCACAGATAAACATAAGTATTGAAATGGAAAAGGACTAAACAATGTCCAAAGAAATAAGTAGCATAATGTATGGAAAAATGCATAAAGTAGTGAAGGCTAGATAGCTTCCAATCCATATGCACGTATTCTTATAGTCTACGAGCGCCCTTAAGTACCTGCCGTTTGGGAACATGAAAGGAAAACTGTAACACCCCCAAATTTACACAATTTAATACAGCGGAAGACTCGTTGGTGTTACGGGATAGCACATTACTCACATCATAGACAACGCTTAAAAATGGCGTCGTTTTATAATAAAGCATTTCCATTCATAAATATCAAGTTTAAATAGGTCCCAAGTCATATTATTTCATACAAATTTTACAAAGCATTTGAATGGAAATTGTTATTTAAGTGCGGGCCATGAATTCTTGTCGTCTTCCCAAGAATTACCTTCAAGTACCTGAGATAAAACATGTTAAAAGAAAAGGTCAGCGATAACGCCGAGTGAATTCATAGAGTTCAATAAAACCATTAATATATCATCGGTATATAATTATTACCGAAAATCATTTTTGTACAAATCATTATAATAAGCCATAAAATAGCCAAAGTCATTTTATACAAATCCATATCAAAAATCATAATATAGGCTTTTGCCTTCAAAATCATTATACGAACCAAAGTCGTAAAAACATCATACAATACGTTTTATAAAGTTGTATAAAGTTATATAAAACCGCTATATGAATATGGTTATGTAAAACAAAAACACGAACATAAAATCAATAATAAGACCCCGTATTGCTAGTCAGACAATTCATTGTAATTCAGTGCGTATAGCAGTATTTTGTTATTTGGATTATTATAAGCCGCATGACATTGTTACCTTACTACAACAAACAACGGGTAGCTAACCCAAAACTCATTTGCCCATCTAAATTAGCGTGTCATCACAATAATCACGCTTGTGTAAATCTTCTCATACATAAATTCGCTTACCAATCAATGTGGCACGACGGGGATCAACCGTCAAGGCGCGAACTAGGGTGATCGTCCCCAAATAGTATTATTATATGCATAAGCGTCTACCAAATCCTGGTAGTTCACAATTCATGCTAATGGGACTTTTAGTGACATAACCTAACTTTAATAATCCATTTCGTTTCATCTATCGGGTCATATAATCATACATCGGGTCATACAATCATTCGGGTCTAAATCAATAAACAAACAATCGGGACAAATGGTGTCCTATTTTAGTAAAACTCACATGTTATCTCCCTCGCGGGTTTATAAAATATTTCATAAAAATATTTAAAAGAGTGCGAGGATATGAACTCACGTTGATGTGGGAAAGCGGGTTACCGGTAATTCGGATGTACGGTACGTGCTTTAATCATGGAAACCTAGACAAATAATACTTGTCTTAGACTCTTGTCCAATGACTTTATAAAATAACAATTATGTATACATATGATGGTTTTATATATATGATGATGATCAAGTGGGTTTATATATTTTTACTCATTCATTATAGTGTTTATGTGTTGGTAACATTTTTATACTAGTTTTACTAGTTTTACTTATTTACATGTTTTAGGCACAATAACCCTATTACAAGCCCAATACTTTATATTAGTCCATTTTATACTTTTATTATTAGTATTATACTTTTCATGTTGGGCCCAAGTGGGTTAAGCCCAATAAGTAAGTTTATAAGTGTTTTAACAAATTAGTCGGGTTTATTGTCCATTAAGGCTACTTTGGCCCGTTAATGTCTATATGTTTTAAAGCTCGGGTTTTATCGGTTTTTACTTGTTATATATGTTTATACATAATTATGTGAGTTTATAAAAGTTTACATTAGACGGGTCCAACCGTCTAAGTTTTATTTAACAAAAACGTTAATCTTTCGGTTTTAGCCGAAAAGACGTAAAAATCATGTTTATAGTTTTTATAACTTATAAATCTTATTCAACTATCATTTTTATAAAGTGTCCATTTATTTAACCTTATACATATTCATATTAATGAAATTTATAAGTTAGTGGGTTTTAATTCACATTTTATACTATATTAGTTTGAGTGCTTATATAATACTATTAAACATTAATTCTTCAAAATCTGATTTTTAGTTTCATCTTCACCATTTTTATCATATCTTGAGTTCTATAAGGAGATAGAAGCTCATTTTTGGATGGCATAAACTTCATATTATGTGCTACAAATAAGTTAGATATAGCTACTGCTCATTCCATATCTAACTATCCTTAACAGTCCCTACAAAACAGACTATTCAGATTGGTACACTCATCTTGTTTTGATCATATCTCACTCATTTTGATGATTCTATTGCATGGCCAACTCTCACATGTGTATGACATCTAACACTTACTGTAAATGGATTCCACCATGCAATTTTATCAGTTTATAACTTGGTTACTTACTGTTTTTATACAGCCATCTTATTATGCAACATTTAACCATTTTTACATGTGGTTTTTCCATCTTTTTACCCATATTTATCAAATCTATCAACACCAAATCCCCACATAATATTTTTAATCATCATTCATCATCATTTACATATACATAAATAAAGAAAATACAAGATTACATAATCAAAATAACAAGAGGATAGGAAGAACAATCTCTATACCACCATTAGTGATGAAAAGATGAGTCTTTGATGAACAAGGCTTGGATTTTGATGGCAAAACTTGTGATAAATCAATATCATCTTCAAGTCTACCAACCTTTATAAACTTCTCATGGAAAATCAGCCCTATGACACCAACAAATCTTCTCCTTGGATGTTATAATCACCTCCAATCTTCAAAGCTTCAAAGTAGCATTATCATGTGTATGAGTAACACATGATTTTATAGCTAACATAGATCAAATGAGGGTTGTTTTTGATGATGGTTGGACGAATTTTAGAGAGAGAGGAGAGGAGTGTGTGAGTTTTGCATGTGAAATGGAAGTAAGTGGTAAATTTAGTGGTTTTTGCTAGTTTGGTGGGATAAGTTAGCTTTCATGTGAAGCTAAGCTTACATGTGTAAGCTTATACCTACAAGGGTGCCACATCATGGATGTGGTTTCCTCTTTTGGCCACCCCATGTGTTAGTGGGATAGGATAAACTTGTTTTGTCCCATCCCGCTAATTTACGGGTATTCCTCGATTCTAGTATCCTCGATTTGTGTGCCCTTGGGTCGTTTTACGAAAAACGTTTTTCTAAATTATGAATCAACGGCGGAAAACGAATCTAATAAAAATTGTCTCATCAAAACGGAGTTCGAAAACGTAAATACGTAATCCTAAGGTTTCCGGTTTAGTCGTAAAGGACGTTAAATTAAAATCGTAAGTCCTAATCTCTTCTCGTAAATTTGTTACTTTATGAACCAACTCAAATTTAAAATCTCAAAATAATATTCATGGACAAATTTATTTCCTGAAATGTCGGAATGTCACCAAAGATGGTGTATGTAAACGTAAGCACGTAACGTTGAATCCTCCGGTTTAGACGTAGTCGATGCTACTTCAAGACGTAAATCCAAATTTCTTCCCAAAAATAAGTGAGTTCTTATTATAACATTAAACTAATGTTTTCAATTAAATATTTAGAATAAAATATAAACTATAAATTGATGGATTGTCACAGCATTTACCCCTAAACAGGATCTTTGTCCTCAAAGATCATCTTATCTTACTACTCGCTTCTTATAGAGTTAAAGCCATGTGGGTATTTCTTCCACATTCGATCTTTTCTCACAAGTGTAATTCATTACAATATGCTTCATCAAACATAACTACGGGAATAACATCAGGCTTAATTTTGACTTACTTTCTCTATCCATGATGTTCACGGGTTTTTGATGAATGCAACTTTTCGCCGATCTAAACTTTATCAAGAAGTGATCAGATTCTCACTTGATAGACATTTTATCAAGTTCGATATACGAAACATAATTCACGCAGCTCTTGAAGTCCTAGGGTAGATCCAGCTTATATGCCTTTCAACCCAACTTTTACATCATCTCAATGGTCCCATACAACGGGGACTTATATCCCATGATCTTTCAGATCATCAATTCATTTTTCCATTGTTAAAATTTTTGGCATAACTTCGCTACCCATCTGGCACTTCAAGATCTACATTTAATATTCACATAACCTCCTGCCCACTACCGGCAGTCAATAATCAGATCCTAATTTCAAGAATCATTTCAGGTCTCGCGGGTCGGGTATTTTGTAAGGTTAGGTTTGTCATCATAGGAAACCTTAAACCTAAAAGACATGTCCAACTCATAATGGGTGTATGTCGGGTGTCTTCATCCCAACTCCTGCTTACAGATGCTCTAATATATATCCTCACAAGATTCGATCTCGATCCTAACACGATAATTATCAATGATAACCTTTCCAAAGGAAAGCGATTATACAGTTTATTACCAAAGGTCAATCATTCAAACATAGAACAGCACTTATAGTATTTTGTATCGTTACTTTACCTCGTCCCTTCGATTGGGGTGGTACACAGTACTCTCATCAAGATTTGTTATCAATGACTTCTGAGCAAATCTCTAGAAATTCGATGCGAAGCGAGGATCTTGATAGAGATGATCGATATAGGCACACCATGTTTACACAACTCCTTTAAATACAAAAGGGTCAATTTCTTCATCTAGAATCTATCATTAACAGGAATGATATTAGCAGATTTGGTCAGTCTGTCGACGATTACCCAAATCGAATCAAATTCAGATGATGACCTTTGCAATAGTTAGACATTTACTAATGTATGAGGCGATGTCTGCCTTCATAATTTGCCATTAGTACAACTTCTTCAGATAAAAATACATTAAATCATAAATGTCATGAATAAAATACTTATACTTACAAGATTCCAACATAACTATATCTCACAATCCTCCATATTTAAACTATCACAAGTGGCCTTTTAATCATTTAGTGCCATCGGCTTCTCAGTTCTAATGGTTCACATTAGCTGCGAACCCCCTTTTATTATTTATATTATCCTTCTTACAGGCATTAATTATTTCTAAATTGTTCGGGCAAATTACTTTGCACCGTCATTATTAAGGAACACAATCCTAATTGATTCTTTATCCTTTCTATATTATGTGTCAGTATATACATTCACTTTCTCCTGATGAAATATATATAACATGACCGTATTAAGTCAAAATTTCTTTCTTCATATCTTCTATGTTTTAGTTTCATCTCAACTATTATATTTATCTGTTTTACTCAATCCGACGTCTAAAGCGTCGATAATTATTACTATTAATTAAATAATAATTATTAAATTTTTATGAAACGTAAACGTAAAAATTTTAAATTTCTTAGTTCGACCAATTATATAAAATGTTCAAAATAAATTTCAATTTAATTAACAAGATTTTTGTTGATTTATCGAAAATAATTAATAAGATTCGAAAATGTTTGAAAAACCTTCGTTTATTCTTTGGTAAAAATATTTTTAGTTGAAAAGCAAAAATTGTCGTTTCAAATTTTAAGTCATGGTTTAACGGTTTCCTCAATCCCTCTTAGGTTGTCTTGAGGTATACACAAACATTTACCCCTAAACAGGAGTTTAGTTAAATGTTTTTGGCATAAGGAAATAATCCCTTAAAAATTTCTATGATAAATTATTTGTCAAAATATATTTTCACTTTCTTTTTGGTAAAACCCAAAGTCTTAAATGACTTCTAATTTTTGAAGAGTCAATATATATATATATATATATATATATATATATATATATATATATATATATATATATATATATATATATATATATATATATATATATATATATATATATATATATATATATATATATATATATATATATATATATATATATATATATATATATATATATATATATATATATATATATATCTTACCATCATTAATCAAACGGTCATTTTATGTAAAGGATTAAGCCTTAATTCACATGTTAAATATTAAAGGTACAGATTTTCATTGTTCGGCCAATAGGGCAATCTATAAATAATTATTAACTCATTCTTATTCTTATAAACAAACAAATAGTCCTTAATGATCACAAGCATAAATTTATCAAATTACAGCCTACACACGTGATTCACCAAATTTATGAATGCTACATGTGTATTAGTCAATCCAAACGACATCACGTGAAACTCATAATGTTCATTACAAGTTCTGAATGTAGTGATTGGAATAGATAATCTTTTTTCGCGGACGCGAAGTTGATGATAACCATGCCGTGGATCAAGTTTCCTGAATATACGCTAGAACCTTGTAAATGATCGTACAATCTATCATCTTGGGTAGTGATATAGATTTTAATCGTCAATTTACCTAGTTCACGGTAATTAAACAAATATAAGAAATAATAACACCATAGCTCTTCATGATGACGAGCTTGGTAGAATAAAATCTTTCTCCGACAACTCTCTCAGTTGTACGGTAACACTTTCAATTTAGATGGTGCTGACATACAGTGCACAAGCCACAGGTGCAGCACCGGGAATATAATCAATACCAATTTCAACTTGCCTTAATGGCAAAAGTCTAGGTAATTCACCAATAAATACCTCCTAAAGTTTTAGATAAAAGAAACATCTTTTAATAAATTCATATTAGGTTCTTTCTAGATTATAGTATCTATGACTAATTCACAATCATTCACGGTATAATTTCAAGTCTAAATGCAGGATATGGTCATTCATCAAGAATTATTTAGATCACTTTTGATAATCAACATCTTATCTTTTAGGGGAATTCTACTCTAGTTCCCATCAATTAAGACAATGTCGTCATGTCATAATCAACCATTCCATTCTAATGGCACTATCAACTTTCCAGTTTCATTACCGTCGATACGATGTGAATTTCTCAAAAGACTAATAATAACTCATAATCCTTCACAAGTTCAAGGATATCTGGAGACATAACTAACCTTAAAAGAGTAAGGGCAATGCATAATCTACGGGAGAGAATTTCAAATCAGATACAGACGAAAACATTTAACGAATATGAATATATCCCATGTTTTCATAATTTGAGTACGCATTCGAAAGCTCCTCGGATCGTTACCCAGGTTATTCAAATGAAATCAAATCAAAAGAAATGATAGGAATATCGATACATCCAGTCGGGTATCAACATTCGGCAATCAAATACTTTTCCTAAGAATCTCACCACGGGAGAATTGGACAAGAAGGAAATATCAGTTGTCAAATAAGACAAATTCCACAAATGAGTAAATTCGACTCAGAAGAATAAATAGTACGGGCACATATGTAGGTGTCCCTAATAATATGTCCCTATTTTGCACTTTTTGCAGATCTCATAAAATTTAATCTTTAACAATCGTCAAAGAAAATTTAGTGTTTATTAATAATTTCATGGTGACTACTAATCAGCCTTGCATGGTCCCTTCCAAATTGTATGTAGGCGCGCAACTATATACAATTTTAAGATTAACGATGCAATACTCAGTTCGTCAAAATTTTATCATCATGTTTATAATAAAAACATTTTCATGCTTAATTATTAAATAAGAATCAAAAATAAATTTACAAAGATTTTCTTTGTTATGAAAACAATTAAGTTTTCCAAGGTGTTCTATAAACAACTTCATTTCGATAACGATTATTTATAAGTCTCACTTTAAATAATCCATATGGTGATGAAAACCCAATTTTTCTCAAGGGATACTGTTTTAACTTATAAAAACAATTAGTGATCTGCAAAGGAGTGATGAAAAGTTGTTCACCAATAACTAACTACAATATAATAGGAAATGAGTTAGCCAAATAATCATGAGGTTCATGACCTCGATGGCACTCAAAAAGAATAATCTACAACGTAACTCAAATCGAGATGAGTACTTATTCGATGGTTGCATCACTAATGCGAACATTAGGATGAACCAATAAAAGATAGATAACATCGATACATGTAGAATTTAGCAATCAAAGGTAGTCTTTTCATTAATCACAAACAAGTCAGAATTGTACCGTAACACATTACGTGTCACTATGTCATACAATTCCAAAAACTCATCCTACCAACTGATATCTCAGTTAAGTTAGGGATTTTTAAAAGATACCACAATGAATACTAATCTACAAGAGTCATTAGGTGTTCCACATGTCCCGAAAGATCCATCGGTCCCAATTCAGAAGAAGATTTCTTCAATTTATTTATTGGACACAGGGCATCCTCGTCATTGGACAATGGCCTAGGAACAACCCTTAATACGAATCAACAATCAATTAAAACCTTATAATTCAATCACAGGACTCAACAACTTTCTCTTAACAATCTCAAATTCCATACGAGTTAAATTTTACTTAATTCAAGTTTTCAATCAACTTATACTCAATGCAATATCCTACCTCATTCTCCAATACTTTCAACCTTATTCTTAGACCTTAAAAGGGCAATAAAAGCTTGATATGATCAACACTTAATTTCCAATCCTATAGATCTTACAACAAAAATTATCAAATGAGTCATTAATATGAAATGACCCACATATTCAATTAGACTTCTCGGAAAGGTACTAGTGGCATGAGGCTTTTGGTTAATGGTTCCAATGACAGCCTCAAGTGCAACATTCACCCTTTCGATTTCAAATTTAAGAATTGGGTGACAACGAATCAGATGACACCTTTCCAGGAGGTAACGTTTTTTCAAACTCCACTCTATAAGGAAAGATCGTCATGACATCGATATCAGTTTTAATCTCGCCAGTTTTTTTTCAATATCACAATCAACTACTATCTACATTTCTACGAATATCAACCATTTCGTTGGGATCATAATTATCCACAACTTGGTTTAGATCTAGGATAGCTAGAATTCCTAGGGGAATAGCTTCGATTAATTTGCTAGGGAAGTTAGGGTTTCTTGTGACAATCTACGTCGTATAAATATCTCGTATAAATATAGAAATAATCATCAAACAATCATGTAATCAAATTACATCATATATATATATATATATATATATATATATATATATATATATATATATATATATATATATATATATATATATATATATATATATATATATATATATATATATATATATATATATATATATATATAATCCAATTTATATATATTAAAATAACACTTCTCAGTCTGGCCTTGTCGGTAACTCGGGAATTCTTCGGCACCGTTATAGTCAAAAGATTTTTAGACATTTTTAGAAAAATGTTTATAGTAAAAAGATTTTGAAATGTTTTATTCACAACCTTAGTTTTAAAAATCTTTCGTTCTCTATAACGAGAGCTCTGGTACCAAACTGTAACACCCCCAAATTTACACAATTTAATACAACGGAAGACTCGTTGGTGTTACGGGATAGCACATTACTCACATCATAGACAACACTTAAAAATGGCGTCGTTTAATAATAAAGCATTTCCATTCATAAATATCAAGTTTAAATAGGTCCCAAGTCATATTATTTCATACAAATTTTACAAAGCATTTGAATGGAAATTGTTATTTAAGTGCGGGCCATGAATTCTTGTCGTCTTCCCAAGAATTACCTTCAAGTACCTGAGATAAAACATGTTAAAAGAAAAGGTCAGCGATAACGCCGAGTGAATTCATAGAGTTCAATAAAACTATTAATATATCATCGGTATATAATTATTACCGAAAATCATTTTTGTACAAATCATTGTAATAGGCCATAAAATAGCCAAAGTCATTTTATACAAATCCTTATCAAAAATCATAATATAGGCTTTTGCCTTCAAAATCATTATACGAACCAAAGTCGTAAAAACATCATACAATACGTTTTATAACGTTGTATAAAGTTATATAAAAACCGTTATATGAATATGGTTATGTAAAACAAAAACACGAACATAAAATCAATAATAAGACCCCGTATTGCTAGTCATACAATTCATTGTAATTTAGTGCGTATAGCAGTATTTCGTTATTTGGATTATTATAAGCCGCATGACATTGTTACCTTACTACAACAAACAACGGGTAGCTAACCCGAAACTCATTTGCCCATCTAAATTAGCGTGTCGTCACAATAATCACGCTTGTGTAAATCTTCTCATACATAAATTCGCTTACCAATCAATGTGGCACGACGGGGATCAACCGTCAAGGCGCGAACTGGGGTGATCGTCCCCAAATAGTACTATTATATGCATAAGCGTCTACCAAATCCCGGTAGTTCACAACTGATGCTAATGGGACTTTTAGTGACATAACCTAACTTTAATAATCCATTTCATTTCATCTATCGGGTCATATAATCATACATCGGGTCATACAATCATTCGGGTCCAAATCAATAAACAAACAATCGGGACAAATGGTGTCCTATTTTAGTAAAACTAACATGTTATCTCCCTCGCGGGTTTATAAAATATTTCATAAAAATATTTAAAAGAGTGCGAGGATATGAACTCACGTTGATGTGGGAAAGCGGGTTATCGGCAATTCGGATGTACGGTACGTGCTTCAATCATGGAAACCTAGACAAATAATACTTGTCTTAGACTCTTGTCCAATGACTTTATTGAAGGCCTACGGATTCTAAGGATTTGGTAATGGATGGATTAGATCTATGGATTTGGTGGAAGAGATGGGGAAGATGGAGATTAGGTGTAGAGAGAGAAAGGAGAGGGAAGAAAAGTAGAGAGAGAAAGTGATAAGATTAAATGAATTGTGTTGAAATGAACTAACCAACCCCCTCCTAACATGCTAGGAGGGGTATATATATAGCCCACCCTACATGTGGGCTATATGGACTATACATAACTAAGTGGACCACGAGCCCATTACATAATTATCATTGGAGCGACCGATCCTTCATAAATACGTAAAACGTATTTCCAACAATCTCCCCCTAAGGGAGGTCGCTCCAAGTTACAAAGTTCTAAATATTCTATAGCTCGTGATCAATGCTAATAATGATGTGACCGAGACTTTCTTTGGGAAAACACATTTCCAACAATCTCCCCCTAAGGGAGGTCACACCATTTTACAAAATCTTAAACCTAGCATACTATGCTTGAGTCTTCGATCTTGTTCTTGTGAATATGCTTGATGTGATCTTTGACTTTAGTCTTGAGCATGTTTCCTTGCCTTGACCTTGTGCATTCATCACTTGTGAAATTTGCCTCTTCGTGACTTCATGTTCCACATACTTATACCTTTAAATTCTTGAAAGCTTCAGAGTTTGATACAGCGGAAGACTTGACCTTCAGACTTTCTTGAATTTGTTGAAGTACTAAGTGTATGTAGTACAAGCATGTGTTGACGACTTCTTCTGGATTGTACACCGCAATGCCACCTTCTTGTTACGCTGCATAAGACAGTTAGCAACAAACAATATACACGGATGAAATGGCCTTGAACATTTCATTCTAATTCGGTAGCATTTTACCTCCGGTCGGTGAAGACCGTTGGACGATATTAAATATCGTACTTGTGGCAGGTAGTTTCAATGAAGAACCTCCTTGACAAGATTTCGCGGGTAAACCCGTTCTCTTTACTCGACCGTCCAAAGCTGACTGCGAACGTAAAGAGTGGATCATTTGGATAATATTATCCGCATGATTTGTAGCCGTCAATTCATGTTCCTGGAACAAGTGAAATTTAATTAAGAACCGCACCATCGTTGCTTTCCAGTTGTCACTAGCTTGATTCATAAAGAATCTTGCAAGTTACCTACCAAGTGCTGTTTGATGTTAACACTAGAAGGATTTCCACTCGTCACTGTGATCAATAAAGAGTCACTCTGAGTGTTCTGGCAAGATCATATGATAATGCGTAGAGGCCTGGAACGTGTTTAAATTCATTTAAGAATTAAACCACTGTTGCTTTCCAGTTATCACAAGTTTGATTCATAAAGAATCGCACAAGTCACCTACCATGAGCTTTTTGATATTCGCTCAAGAAGGATTTCCATCTTCATTGTAAATACTTTCGTATTACTCGGATGTTCAGGCAAGATCATGAAGATTTTGCGTAGGACTCTTAAGATCTTTCTTACTTTTCACAGTGTGTGAAGAAGCAAGGAAATATGAAAGTGTGTCCTAGTGAGATATTTGATGATCTCAAATGGCTCTAGACTCGATCGTGCATTTTGGATTTTAGTGATCGGAGGCTGGAGAGGAGTGCCACCTTTTCAATACCAATTTATTCGGAGTGAATAAATCAATAGATAATGTGTTGTCTCCGTGTGATTAAAACAAATATCTTTTAAGAGATATCTGAGTTAGCTGGGATGGGTTGTGCCTTGCATCACTGGGTCCATGATGTCTATCTTCAATATCAAGAATCATTAAAAATGATCTCAATAGCATATGAATTGACCCGGTTTCTGCCTAAGGTTGTAAGGAGGGCTTCTTTATTTACACCCTTTATCTTTACAATTCTTTTTCATTCTTCAACCCCTTCAATGCTTACCAATACGTCATCACTAGCACCTTGTTGTGATTGTTCCAGTGCTAACTTAAGTACTTGGTCGGCATTCAGCTACGTTCACAATCTTTCTCCATCTTTCCTAAGGACTACTATTTCTAGCTATGGAATGTCCTTGGGAAGATTCCTCCGGTTCTAGAGAAATCATTGGACTTTAACCTATCCTACCATCCTTATGTCACCACAATCTTCATCGTCGTGAAATAAATGGGTTGCGGGTAAGTATAAATCACCATGAAATCCATTTTGAAGTGCAAATCCATTTTGCTCCCCCTTAACATATGCTACGATATTCGAAAACATTTCGCACATGTCGGGATGAGCTAACACGTTAAGTCAAACCATTTATGATTGATCATATCCCATATAAAATCACATTTTCTCCCCCATATTAAAAATATTAACCCAATCGATGTTTTTAATATCAATTGATTTAATAGCCTTTTAAGAAAATTTGGGAAGAAAAATGCAAATCCAATTATTTTCATGATTTTAACAAGCTCCCCCTCAAATTAATGAGGGTGTACTTGAAACGTAAATTAAATACCTTTTAAACACAAGTGTAAGGTATTTATTACGTGCAAAGATCAGATATAATAATGAATTCACAAGATTAGCAATGTACGAGGTTGGACCTGAATAATGGAGAACAGCATATGAAAGAAGCACATGGTTCTTGTTCACGAATGTTGGTCACCTCGTCACGTCCCCGAGAAAATTAATTCCCGTTGTTGAGTCAAAGCTTTCCGGTGAAATGCTTGACTTGAGTATGAAAAACGGGTTGCTATCTGAAATAATAGCAAACCATTTTGAGCATGTTTTAAAAGTTTGAACTTCTGCTCGAACTTTATTTACAACCCCGTGTCATTATTGAATGACATTTCTAGGTTCGTAAATATTATCGATTCCAGAAGACATGCTCTTTTTATCAAAACATTTTTGAACACACAATTTTGAAAGATTTAGAAAAACTTTTTGAGAAATTCTGGAAAAATTGTGTTCAAAGTTTTGAAAACCAATTACTTGAGCTTAAGATGTTGAATATCTTATAAAACGAGCTCAAGTCCGAGAAGTTGTAAATTTCCCGTTGTTAAGGATAAGTTTATCATCGGTGATAAACTTTCCTTTTATCTGAAGAACGAGTCCTAAGCTGACATTTACTTAGAAGTCGTTTTCATGAGCTTGAAAACTTTGACTGTTTTAACGGAAATCTCATGACCGAGAAAGGTGAATTTCTCGTTATGAGGAAAAGTTCTCTTATTTAAAAGATACACTTTCCTTTCTGAGCTTAAAACTTCGAATGTTTTAAGACAAGCTCATGACCGAGAAAATTGAATTTCTCGTTATGAGGATAAGTTTATCATTAATGATAAACTTTCCTTTATTTGAAGTTCGAGTTACAGTCTGACATTTAACTGTAAGTCATATACACGAGCTTAAAACCTTTGAATGGTTTTAATGTAAGCTCGTGTCCGAGAAAATTTTAATTTCTCGTTGTAAGGATAAGTTTATCATCGGCGATAAACTTTCCTGCCTTTGAAGAACGGGTTACAGACTGTCATTTATCTATAAGCCTTGTACACGAGCTTAAAACCTTTGAATGGTTTTAGGATAAGCTCGTGTCCAAGAAAACTTAATTTCTTGTTAAGAGGGTAAGTTATCGTTGCGTAGATAAACTTCCCTGTCTCTGAAGTCCGGGTCGTCGTCTGTCATTTAACGAGGAGCCATAATGCATGAGCTTAAAAACTTGGAATGTTTTTGATATAAGCTCATGCCCGAGAAAAATGAATTTCTCGTTTTTAGGATAAGTTTATCATCGGCGATAAACTTTCCTTTCTTTGAAGAGCGAGTTATAGTCTGTGATGTGACTATAAGTCCTTGTGCAGCTTAACCATGAATCCCCTGAGACAGTTGTTTCTCTGATATCTGCTTCTTCAGCAACCAAACTCTAAGAGTGTCCTTAGTTGAACGGTACACAACGATTGGACCGCTTCGTTCTTTTGGAACATCAACTTTGGTACCTGCAATCTCATTAGGAATTTGCTTGCTTTGACATGGGTTAGCGATATCAATTATAGAAGCACGTGGGGGTTCACAGTTGGCTTTACTTGTGTCAGAGGTGGCCTGAGGGGATGATTCACTTGTCTTAGTTGACAAACGTTTCCTTTTATAGAAAATCTTAAGTTCAGGCTTAAGTGATGTATCATCCTTTGCAATTTCCTCCCTAGTAGTCTTCGTAGAATCAGAGACTATCCTAGTTAAAGGGCACTCGTTTCCTACAAGAGTAAAAGTTCTACCAGTGGGGCGCCAAACTTTACCAAAGGGTTTGATTTTAGCTATCCACTGGGACTTAATTCTAGCACGGGAGTTCACCTCATCAAGTAATTTCTTGACACAAGCATCATGATTTGCCGTAAAGACACATTTTCTACATGTTTTACAAGTAGCATATTTAATGTCTGAATAATTCCTAGATGATTGATCGATGCTCCTAGAAGATGTCATGCTACGGTTAGCAGTGTTGGGTAATCTAGAAGGCATCTGACTAGGTTGGACATTGCTATCTCTTACATGTGTCTTTTGAATAGCTTCCCTTTGACCAGATTTATGGCAAACGTCATTTGAACTAGTTCTAGACGTGGTCTTGGTATTTTTAGGGAAACTAGAGGCAATCATATGATTTGGTCTTGCTAAAGCTGGAGTGATCACATTGGGCCTAGTTGCTGGAGTGACTGGTCTAATAAGATGAACCAAATCAACTTGGGAGGCAAACCGCAGTCTCGAGGATTGTGGTCGCTCGGATCTAAATGCAGTAGGTTGTCTGACAAACGGTTGTCTGACGAACTGATTTGTAGGCGGTTTCCCCCAAGATTGATGGTTTTTCAAACTTAGTGTCCACACTAGGTCCTTTACTTTTCCTTAACTCGTTTTTCAACGCAGCTATAGCAAAAACCTTTTCCTGTACTTGAGCCTTTAATGTTTCATTTTCTTTGAGCACTCTATCTTGGGATGCCAATTTAGACTCTAATAACTGAATTTGTTTCAAAAGATTATCCTTTTCAGCTTTAGAATCTAGAACAGTTTGATCCAATTTTCTTTCAAGAACAACGTTTGATTTTTCAAGTTTTTCAAAGTATGTTTCAAATTTGACCGTTTTCTTAGAAAATTCAAGTTTGGCATCCTCAAGATCTTTTGATTGCCGAGCTACGATCGTTTCGAGCTCTTTAATCTTGGAATCAGAATCAGTTAACGAGGCAGTTATAAAGCATTTATCATGATGAACTGTAGAATTTTGAACACTTTCTCCCCCATTATGACTCACATCGGATGAATCTTAAGTGGTATTTCTATCACTCTTGTCCATCCCATGTTTGTCATAATTAGGTTCAGAATGCTCAATATGCGGCATGTCATCAACATATACATCATAAACCACATTACATTGTACCATGTTTGCAGGCTCTGCGTCATAAATGGGTAAGGTGTCATCAAGAGAAATCTCGTGAACATTCCTTGACGTGCCACTGGCATCATGTTGTCCTCCTGATTCTGTGCTCTTGGCATCGTTAGGCTCCAAGTTTTCAACCGTATGATCAGTTTCCTCTTTCATCGAAGAGTCTTGCACTCCATTATCATATCCTTGCTGAAGTCGAGATCTTTCATAAATCGAAGACGAGACCGATGTCATGAGTTTCAAAATTGTATCACGGAAAGCTCTAAACTCGGTATGTGTATCTCGAAGAAATGATTGGCAAAGCAATGAACTTTCAGGTTGGATGATATTGAATCGGAGGAAAGGCGTGAGTTGTGTCACAAGAGCCTTATAAGCAAGTGCCGATGCAGAGTGATTAAAATTTTCATTGTTAAGTTGCTCTGCGAGTTGGGTCAAGATGGTGAACATTGATTCCATGAATATGTGACGATCTTGACCAAAGATTGTCACAAATTCGCTCCCTCTTTGAATCCCCGAAAGAGTGACAAGATGAGATTGAAGCATTTGAAATGAAGTGATGCCACTTTTTTTAACGTTGTTTTGCATTGAATGCGATACTCCCTCGTTTGATGTCGAATTCAAAAAATCCATTGAAAGTTTGATGAAAAATGATTTAAGTGATTGACCAATCGAACAACGAAGTGAAGTACGCGAGTTTGTTGTCGAAGGAACACTACCAGATAAATTCGCAGTAGGTAAAACCGAGAAATGTTTTTGAGGATTAAACACTTTCGTTCGAAAAATAACAACTACTTAAAAACCAATTCACCCACAATTACTTTGACAGACTTGAGTATACTTGACTTGAACACGGATATGAATATTACGTTTACTAACTCAAAGTTGTATAATAATACCGTAACTCGTTTTTTTTTTTTTTTTTTTTTAAAAAGTAATAAAAAAATAAAAAAAAAATAATAAAATGTGAAGCGAAAAATAGTAAACGTCTGAAAAAAAATTCTTCAATTACGTTTGAAAAATTAGTAAACTATATTTCGTATGAAAAAATAGTCAACGTAATATAAAAAGGTGCTCCAGTTGGTTACGACGTGGCCAGAAGTGAAGAAGAAGAAAAAAAAAACAGGACACCTCACAAAATACACCTCCCCCACGTGCCAGTAAATAAAGGAAGAGGCGTGCCACTTTGTAACCCACTCAAACTCTTTGTAACCTCCGCCCCGTTATTTACTAATTCTTTGACTTTTCCAAAAATAAATCTAACACACAGTCTGTTTTTCTTTTCCCTTAAATCTCTCTCTCCTCAAACACCGTCTTCTTCTTCTTAATTACTCACCACCCAAATCTAACCTCCATCTCTCTCTCCTCAATCAAAAAACTTGATATTCCTAAAAATCTAATCTCCCTCTATCTTAAACAAACACAGCCACTTCAAATCACTACAAGCCCCCTTGTTCTTTTCTTTATTGCGATGCCACCAAACCTTATAATCTCACAAACTGACACTCAAATTTCATCTAAGATTTTTGAACCATAAAACTTCTGATATCTTGCAAATTCAATTAACCAAATCCGTGTTTATCAGATTCGATCTATGATGATCGATACCACTTCTCGCTCCCACCAAAGATTGTGTCTACAAGATCATGCAAATGGTCTCGGGTAGGTTTTCTTTTAATCTTTTAATTGAGTCTCTCTCTACTGTTGTGTCTTTCTTGTGAGTCTGTGTTGGGTCTATGAAGGTTTTCTTTTTGAAACTGAGATCTTGATGTTTGTGAGTCTGTGTTGATGTTTGAAACTGAGTCTTGGGAGTGTTAAGGTGAGAAGGTGAGTCTTGGGAGCGTTAAGGTGAGTCTTGGGAGTGTTGATTGTGAATCTTGGGTTGTGGTGGGTGTTAGAGTCGAGGGGTGTCGAGGGTGGGGAAGTCGAGGGAGATTTCGAGGGTCTTGATGCGTGGGTCTGAGTCTAGGTTGGTTTTGAAGTCGATTGTTGTGGTTCTGAGTCTAGGTTGGTTTTGAGTCTAGGTGGGTCTGTGTCAAGGTTGAGGGAGTCGAGGGTGAGAGACGTTGTTGTTTGATGGAGTCGAGAGTCTGGTCGAGAGTGTGAGGGGTTCTTGAGTCTTGGTTTTTTGGTCTGTTTTTGTTGGAATCGAGATTCGAGCGGTTTTTTCGAGTCGAGTCAGTTGCCAAGAGGGTTCTGGATTTGTCAGGTTGAGGTTGAGGTTGAGTCGAGAGATGAGGGTCTTTGAGTCGAGAGAGGGAGTTCGAGGGAGTCTGTCAGTGTGAGTCGAGAGTTTGTGTTAGTTTTTGAGAGGGTCGAGTCGAGTGTGTTGTTGTTGGACGTTGAGAGATGAGGGAGTCGAGTGTGTTTGGGTTCGAGTGTAGGATTGTGAGTTGTGTTTGTGACGAGTCCTATTCGGAACTTTTTCTGATTCGGAAGTTTTTCCTATTCGGATGTTTTTCCTATTCGGAAGTTTTTCCTATTCGGAAGTTTTTCCTATTCGGAAGTTATTCCTATTCGGAACTTTTTTCTATTCGGAAAGTTTTCTACTCGGAAAGTTTCTATGCGGAAAAAGTCTATTCGGAAAGTTTTTCTGATTCTGAAAAATGGTCTATTCGGAAAGTTGTGTCAATTCGGAAAGTTTGGTCTATTCAGAAAGTTTAGTCCTATTCGGAAAATATGTCTATTCCGAAAGTTTAGTCCTATTCGGAAAATATGTCTATTCGGAAAAATGTATGCAGAAAGACTATGCGGAATAAACAAAAAAAAAAAAAAAAAACTGATATGAAAACAGACAGATTTGGATTGATTTGGACAGTAGACTGATTTGACAGCTTTGGACTCGTATGAAAAAGAAGAAAATATGGACGGATTTGGACTGATTAAAAAAAAAGGATAAAAAATGTGATTATAAAAAACTTATTATTGAAAAAGAAAAACTGATTATTTTAAACAAAATTGATAAAATGATACTAAAAAACTGATAATCAAAAACTGATGGTAAAAAACATACGAAAAAAGAATAAAACTGATAATAATAAAAAAAATAAAAATTGATAAAATTTATAAAAAATTGATAAAAAATTGATCAAATGATGAAAAGATTGATAAAAAATTAGAAAAGAAAGGATTTTTACCACCAAATCAAAAGATAAAAAAAATGCAAATCCTAAGATTCAACCATGGCTCTTGATACCAATTGAAGGCCTACGGATTCTAAGGATTTGGTAATGGATGGATTAGATCTATGGATTTGGTGGAAGAGATGGGGAAGATGGAGATTAGGTGTAGAGAGAGAAAGGAGAGGGAAGAAAAGTAGAGAGAGAAAGTGATAAGATTAAAAGAATTGTGTTGAAATGAACTAACCAACCCCCTCCTAACATGCTAGGAGGGGTATATATATAGCCCACCCTACATGTGGGCTATATGGACTATACATAACTAAGTGGACCACGAGCCCATTACATAATTATCGTTGGAGCGACCGATCCTTCATAAATACGTAAAACGTATTTCCAACATTTATAAAATAACAATTATGTATACATATGATGATTTTATATATATGATGATGATCAAGTGGGTTTATACATTTTTACTCATTCATTATAGTGTTTATGTGTTGGTAACATTTTATACTAGTTTTACTAGTTTTACTTATTTACATGTTTTAGGCCCAATAACCCTATTACAAGCCCAATACTTTATATTAGTCCATTTTACACATTTATTATCAGTATTATACTTTTCATGTTGGGCCCAAGTCGGTTAAGCCCAATAAGTAAGTTTATAAGTGTTTTACCAAATTAGTCGGGTTTATTGTCCATTAAGGCTACTTTGGCCCGTTAATGTCTATATGTTGTAAAGCTTGGGTTTTATTGGTTTTTACTTGTTATATATGTTTATACATCAGTATGTGAGTTTATAAACGTTTACATTAGACGGGTCCAACCGTCTAAGTTTTATTTTACAAAAACGTTAATCTTTCGGTTTTAGCCGAAAAGACGTAAAAATCATGTTTATAGTTTTTATAACTTATAAATCATATTCAAATATCATTTTTATAAAGTGTCCATTTATTTAACCTTATACATATTTATATTAATGAAATTTATAAGTTAGTGGGTTTTAATTCACATTTTATACTATATTAGTTTGAGTGCTTATATAATACTATTAAACATTAATTCTTCAAAATCTGATTTTTAGTTTCATCTTCACCATTTTTATCATATCTTGAGTTCTATAAGGAGATAAAAGCTCATTTTTGGATGGCATGAACTTCATATTATGTGCTACAAATAAGTTAGCTATAGCTACTGCTCATTCCATATCTAACTATCCTTAACAGTCCCTACAAAACAGACTATTCAGATTGGTACACTCATCTTGTTTTGATCATATCTCACTCATTTTGATGATTCTATCGCATTGCCAACTCTCACATGTGTATGACATCTAACACTTACTATAAATGGATTCCACCATGCAATTTTATCAGTTTATAAGTTGGTTACTTACTGTTTTTATACAGCCATCTTATTATGCAAGATTTAACCGTTTTTACATGTGGTTTTTCCATCTTTTTACCTATGTTTATCAAATCTATCAACACCAAATCCCTACATAATATTTTTAATCATCATTCATCATCATATACATATACATAAATAAAGAAAATACAAGATTATATAATAAAAATAACAAGAGGATAGGAAGAACAATCTCTATACCACCATTAGTGATGAAAAGATGAGTCTTTGATGAACAAGGCTTGGATTTTGATGGCAAAACTTGTGATAAATCAATATCATCTTCAAGTCTACAAACCTTTATAAACTTCTCATGGAAAATCAGCCCTATGACACCAACAAATCTTCTCCTTGGATGTTAGAATCACCTCCAATCTTCAAAGCTTCAAAGTAGCATCATCATGTGTATGAGTAACACATGATTTTATAGCTAACATAGATCAAATGAGGGTTGTTTTTGATGATGGTTGGACGAATTTTAGAGAGAGAGGAGAGGAGTGTGTGAGTTTTGCATGTGAAATGGAAGTAAGTGGTAAAGTTTAGTGGTTTTTGCTAGTTTGGTGGGATAAGTTAGCTTTCATGTGAAGCTAAGCTTATATGTGTAAGCTTATAGCTACAAGGGTGCCACATCATGGATGTGGTGTCCTCTTTTGGCCACCCCATGTGTTAGTGGGGTGGGATAAACTTGTTTTGTCCCATCCCACTAATTTACGGGTATTCCTCGATTCTAGTTTCCTCGATTTGCGTGCCCTCGGGTCGTTTTACGGAAAACGTTTTTATAAATTATGATCAACGGCGCGAAACGAATCTAATAAAAATTGTCTCATCAAAACGGAGTTCGAAAACATAAATACGTAATCCTAAGGTTTCCGGTTTAGTCGTAAAGGACGTTAAATTAAAGTCGTAAGTCCTAATCTCTTCTCGTAAATTTGTGAGTTTATGAACCAACACAAATTTAAAATCTCAAAATAATATTCACGGACAAATTTATTTCCTGAAATGTCGGAATGTCACCAAAGATGGTGTATGTAAACGTAAGCACGTAACGTTGAATCCTCCGGCTTAGACGTAGTCGATGCTACTTCAAGACGTAAATCCAAATTTCTTCCCAAAATAAGTGAGTTCATATTATAACATTAAAATAATGTTTTCAATTAAATATTTAGAATAAAATATAAACCATAAATTGACGGATTGTCACAAAAACAGCTGAGCATAACGCCCAGTGAATGGATATACAAGTATAGCATGAAATAACCTAAGCATAAAAGACTAATAGCAGCAGAAATGTATAAGTCCTAGATAACCTGGAACATGTTCATAAAACTGGTTTTATAATTTGAAAATACTTATGTTTTTATATGAAAATCTGTAATAATTAGCCAATAGCCCATATAGGTCATCAGGTTCCACTGTGCATAAATACTTGGAGGGGAGACCTCTTTATGCAATTAGAGGGGTTGCCTCTAATTAAATAGTCTGGGTAGGAGGGATCAACTCCTTGTGAAGGATGCAAGGTACACATCGCATTCACCATCAAAAAACTTTAAAACATGTAACTAGGATGTAAAACCCGCCTTAAAAGTCCATGAACATTAATTACGTACAGTCACTATTTATTCAGATAATAAATAACACGTGAACTATAAATCATTTAATTTTCTAGAAAACTAATTTGGAAACCTTTTCTAATTCAGATAATAAATAACAGTGTTAATTCAAGTATTACGAAAGTATTATGTACGACATAATACATTTACGAGGATTAATTTACGAACACGTACGCAATGTTCTAAAATCCAAAAATATTAAATTAACACGGTCTCAGTTTTAAATAAGATCGTGACGTAATTAATTGTTCAGGAAATAATTCAGAGAATAACTATTCAGTATTTCGTACGTAATTATTTTCAGTAAAATAAATAAATACATGACGGGACTTAAAAACGAACGCAAATATTACAAAGTATTATCAGTAGTCATTTCAGGATAATAAATTAATACAATTCCGAAATCAAAACGCATATACATACCCGAGTATTTAAACACGACGTGAATTTTTGAAGTGTGCATGTATTGGGCTATGTTGGGCCGCAGATTTTAATCAAAAGGGAAGAAAGGAATTATAGTTGGGCCTTGAGCCAAGAATGCTTGCAACAAAAAAATAAACGGGGTTCACCCCACTCCTTCCTTCACAAACAGAAATAAAAAAAGGCTTTTAGGGTTGCTTTGGGGGCCGACGGCTGGAGACAAACCAGAAGGAAAAAAGAAAACGATTTTTGAGCTCTCAATTGTGTGGGTTATATGTTCATTAAAACCCTCAATCACATATATATAGGTAAATTTGTAGGATAATGATAATCTTAGATCTAATCAAGAGGGTTGTTGTTTTCTAGAGAGAGAAACTAGAGAGAAAAAGAAAGAAAACTTGTATTATGTCAAAATGAGAAGTAAACAACCAACACCCCTTTCCATGGTGGAAAGGGGTTTATATAACCAAGTCCCTAGGTGGACTTGGGCCTCCGGCCCATGAATTCATGGGTCAGGCTAAACATAAACATTAATTAAACAATACTACGAGCCTATAACTATATTGTTGGAGTGACCGAGACTTTCTAAATACGAAAAATGTATTTCCAATAATTTCCCCCAAAGGGAGGTCACTCCAAATTACAAAGTCCTAATCTAGCATGTTAGATCTTCGTTCTTGTGCTGGTAGTCCACTTTTTCTTTTCTTCTTTTTCCTTTTCAGCTTGTGAATATGTTGTAATAATCTTTGAGCTTTGGCTTGCAACATGTTCTTTTGGTTTTGACTTGTCTTGTAACTTGAGATCATCTTCACGTGCAGTCTTTGCCTTCTTGTGATGTTTGCATTTTTATGACTTCATGTCCCACATACCTATCCTTTGTTGAATTCTTGAAAGTTTAGAGTTGATACAGCGGAAGACTTTTAGGTCATACTTTCTTGAATTTTGCTGAAATATTTGATGTAGAAGGAATAAGGATGTGAAGACGACTTCATCTAGTACACCGCAACGCCATCATCTTCAAATGCAGCAACATAGTAAGACACGAATAAAATGGCTTTGACATTTTATTCTGATTCGGTAGCATTTTACCTCCGGTCGGTGAAGACCGTTGGACGGTAATAAATATCGTACTTGTGACAGGTAGCTCTAATTAAAAATCTCCTTGACAAGATTTCGCGGGTAAACCCGTTCTCTTTATTCGATCGTCCAAAGCTGACTGCGAACATAAAGAGTGAATCACTTGGATATTAGATATCCTTATGATTGAAGACGTCAATTCATAAATCCTGGAACAAGTGAATTTCAATTAAGATTGTCACAATCGTTGCTTTCCAGTTGTCACGAGCTTGATTCAAATAGAATCTTGCTTGTCACCTACCGCAATGCTTTTTGATGTTGACATTAGAAGGATTTCCACTCTTCACTATGAAAACTAAAGAGTGCCACTCTGTGTGTTCTGGCAAGATCACTTGGATTTTGCGTAGAGGCCCTGGAACAAGTTTAATCTCAATTAAGAGTTAAACCATCGTTTCTTTCCAGTTTTCACAAGGTTAGTTCCTAAAGAACCGTACGTGTCACCTACCATGAGCTTGTTTGATGTTGGCTCAAGCAGGATTTCCATCTTCATTGTAATACTTTCGTATTACTCAAATGTTCTGGCAATATTACAAGAATATTACGTAGGACTCATAAAAATCTTTCTTGTTTTTAAAATTGTGTTCTAATGAGACATTTGATGATCTCGTGGCTCTAGACTCAATAGTGCATTTTATTTTGATGAGCGGAGGCTGGAGAGGATTGCCACCTTTTCAATATCAATTTATTCGGAGTGAATAAACCAATAGATAACATGTTGAACTCCGTGACATTAAAACAAATATGTTTTGAGAGATATTTGAGTTGGCTGGGAGGGGGTTGTGCATCTGATGAGACTGCTTTTATACATAGTCTCATCTTCCAAATAGGGCTTAAAATGCATTAAATATCATCAAAATACCCATATATATGCTTGTGTTTGTTACTTGTGTATTTTAGGTACGGATATTGAGAAAATGACAAAAGATCACAAGAATCATTCAAAAACGAACACGGGAAACGAAGCCGCACAATGAACCAAGCCCTAATGAAGACTTTCCCAAGATCAACCCTTGAAGATTTTAAGAATTATGAAGAAGGGTCCTCCAATATAGAATAATTGACACTTTATACCCTTGTATCCTCATAATTACAAGTTTGGTCCCTAAAGTTTGTCAAAATTAAAAAAAGGGCCCTCCACTTTGAAGAATTGGCAAGTTTAGCCCCTCAACAAAGCTAAATTGTCAACCAATATCATCCACAAAGTCAAATATATCATGAAGTCCTTCAAAGTACAAGAAATTACAAGTTTGGTCCTTTGAAAATCCTAAAATTACAAAAAGGACCCTCAACTTTCAACATTTGGCAAAAATGGTCCCTCATCAATTGTGACTTGGAAATTTCAGTCCTCCAAAAAGCTCATTATGCAAGTCAAGACCATTATCCATCATCAAATTACCAAATCAACCCTTGAAGAATTCAAAAATGGCAAGAATTACCCCTGAATTTACTTTGTAAAAGTTATTGGGCCAAAAATGAAAGTATGCAAAAGTTGATAAGGCAAAAAGGGGCGTTGATAACTTTTTAAAGAGAAAAGACAAGAAGAAAAGAGTTAAGGGACCAAAAGGGGCAGACAGGATTCTTACCTAGGCCAGTGAGGGGGTGACACGTGCCCCACTCACCAAAACCCACCAATCCCCTTCCACCCTTTGTCCACCTCAGCTATCCACCCACAACTGAATTAACAAACCCTTAATTAAATATTTAATTAAGGGCGCTAAACACTTATTTAAAAATACAAACAGATTAAAACCCTGTTCTTGGTGTTCTTCACACAATTTGGGGATTATTGATTAAGCAACAATTAAGCAGCCATCACCTCCAGAATTAAGATTAATGGACTGCTAATCACATCCCAACCTTAAACATGGACACCTCATCACCCCATTGTCCCACACATGCCTCCCCTGCTACAAAGTGAGGAAGAAGACAAACAGTAGGGCCACAATCCAACGTCCCACATTCATGCTTACTTTCTAATCATCATATGAGCCATTTGATCACATTTTCATGCCAACTATCTCCAAGAACTCTTCACAAGATTCCAAGATTTTCAAAAAGCTACAAGGGCATTTTTGGGACTTCAAGCATTAGGGTTTTTAGTTTTCAACTGTTCTAGGGTCACATGTAAGGCTATATATAAAGCCCTTAGGTCTCATTGAGACGTTTGCTTTTGTTTTTTCCCTTGTTCAACTTCTGTAAATCCCATTTCAGTTTTAATGAAATTGTGTTTGAAGCATTGAAGAAAAGTCATTGGCCAATCTTGTTTACTGCTTTCTATTGTTATATGCTTGTTAGTTTTAGAAGTTAAAACCTGTTTTCACTTGGAGGTTGCAAAAGTTTGCAATTTTCCTCATTCTTGATATTTTGCTAAGTTCTTGTTCCAATCTTGGAATTCTTGGGTTATAGGGCTGATCATAGCATCCTAACTGAGTTCGTTAAGGTGTTGTGAGGCTTATAACTTGGGGATAATCAAGTGTGGGGTAACAAGGTTGCATCAATCAAGATTTTTGAAGTTTCCGATTTTTATACACTTGTGCTTTAACCTTGTTCAATCTTATCAGGCTTATTGTGGAAGCTTGTGCTTGTTCTTGCTAGCACATAAGCTCAAAATTCGTGGGTGTGGATGTACATCCATGAGGTTTGCATACTTAATCCTAAAATCTGCCTAATTTGTGATTTTTGGTGATATTTGTATGAAACTTGTGTTCTTGTGAATTTTGTGGCTTGATCTTTCTTGAATCTGTTTATCTTACTTGTTTTAGTGTTAATTTATGCTTAGGTAGCCTTGAATCTCACTTTTACTTTGAAAAATTTGATTTGGAAAAGATAAAGGGGTGTTTGGGACTAAATGTTTATGCTTGTAACTTGTTATTGTGTTAAGGGAAGTTGTTGTTTATGCTTTGTATCTGATAAATACATTGTTGAGAGTGTTTTGCTGTAAGTTTTTGGGTTTGAACACTTGAATCAAACAATCTGCTATATAGACTTTGATATTGCCTGTTTTGACCTAGGATTTTGGGAACACTTAGTGTGTATGCATGCTTAGGGCTAAAAGTGGTTTAAATAAAGTTAATATAACCTGTTTGAAAGATTTGAGGTGTTGAATCTGGCTTAAGTGTCAAATACATTAGCAAAGTAGAAACTGCATGTGTTAGTGTTCATCAGTAAATTTCATTGCTTGAATCTTGCTTAATTCTTTGAGCCATTGCATGAAACCTGTTTAGACTTGCTTATTAGAGTTTATAATAGCTTGTGTATGCATTTGGTTGAATTTGGCTGGCTGATTATTGCTAAAACAGCTTATTTGTGCTCAACTGCTTATTGTTCATGTATGTGCAATGTCTGGTGATTAATTGATTAAACTGTATCAATTGGGTGTTAGTGATTGTGTTATTTTTATTGTGATTGACTCCTTTTGATCCAAAGATCATTTGGGTGCCTTTGTGTAATCTGAATCTCCAAAAAAGTCACTAAAGACAAAAAGTCAAACAAGTCAAGCAGTGGAAAAAGTTTCCACTGCTCAACATCCAAAACTAGCCCCTGCTAGTGCAATTTTGTCATCAGCTTATCAATAAGCTATTCTAGCTTATCCAGACTTGCAACAACTTATTTTTTTGATAGGTCTTCATTATTTGACCCATTTAAGTAGACTGGAGCTTATTGGACTTTGACTTTGACTTTTTACTAGAAAACCAAGTACTTTGACTTTTTACATAAGTGCTTATTTGACTTTCCAGCTTATTGAGTGTGCTTATCTGAAACTCTTTGTTGATTTTGCTTAATTAAGTCATTTAAAAGCTTTTGGAACTTGAATCAGCACTTGGGGTGGCCTAGAACTCAAAAACGACTATTTTGTCGTTTTGTGTAGATTGCTTATTGCATTTTCAGGCTTATTCCTTGGGCTTATTTCAAATTTCTTTTTGTAGAAGTCTTTGTTAGGTCAAAAGAAGCTTGTGTGTCAAATTTTAGCTTATGGCATCAGCTTATAGCTTAATGGGCCAAAAAGCCCATTAAGAATAAGCTGCTTATTATAAGTTAGCTTATTTCACATTTTCAGCTTTTGGGCCTTTGGAAAAAGTTGATTAAAATCATATTTTGAGTCAACCTGTGCTTTTTGGGCTTATTTTGAACAATTTTTGTTATTGGGCCCAATTTTGGCCCAATAGTGTACTGTTTTGGGTTTAGCCTATTTCCAGGCCCAATAGGGGTATTTAGGTAATTTCACTTTAATTTCTGAGTTATTTAGGTTAAATTAAGCTAGTTTGCAAGTTTTTAGAATTTTTTATGATTTTTGGATTTTTAATATTATTTTAATATTATATTATTATTAAAAATTAAAAGTTTGATTTTCTAAGTTTTTATATTTTTCCTAGGTTCTAAACACTTAATTAGGATTTTTGCAACTTTCCAAATATTTTTAGAGTCTTTTAATTGTTTTCTAGAATTAATTTAAGTTTTAATTAATTTTAGTAGTTTTTAATTGTTTAAAAATAGTTTTTATTGATTTTAAAATTTAGAAAAATAGTTTTTAGCTTAATTAGAGTATTTTTAAGGTTTACAAACTTTAAAATCTTGTTTAGGGCTTTTCAATAATTAATTTTGATTTTTAGGGCTTTAATTAGCATTAAAAAGTCATTATCTAATTAATTAAAAGGTTTTTGCAAGTTTTGAATTGTTGTAAACCCTTAGAATATTATTGTGGATTTTTGGTAATTTTTAGGAATTTTTAGGGTAAAATTTTAAATTTTGGTACTTTTTACGACTTTACGTGTATACCTTTTTCGACTTAGTTTAATCCGTCTTTGTAACCGTCATTCTCTTCTAATCTCCTTTCTATCTTTCTTTCTCAAAAACATAATCACAAATCTAATCCATATCATTACACACATAACACACTAGCCTCCTTGAGAACGAACTCATTTTAGGGTCATTTACACACGATTTTCCTAAATCGTCGTGCTTACTTGCCCTAATTACCATCCTTTTCCTAAAGGGGTACTTTTACAACTATCATTTTGGCGCCGCTGCCGGGGAGGCGTGTTGTGTTTTGATTGGAATTGTTGTTTTTATATACTATCCATAATTAGTATTTGTATTAGTAGCACTCTACTAATACGTATTATCGGTTTTTAGTTTTTGTGTGAATACTATTACTATAGTGTATACGTAGAACAATAAATTCACAAGTACTCCAAATACGTGAGAAATCACAACCTTGACTTGGGAGGTCATTACCCAATCATTGTATTCGAATCTCAAACCAAAGAAAAAGGTAAAAATAGATAAATACTTTCGTGAAGCTTAATCTTGATAATACAAACTATAAGGTGGGTATAAGGCAGATATTATAAAATATATCCTAAGGAAAAAGGATCTTAAGTGCTTCGCGCCGCCTCGTTTCCCCGCTTGCTTGTGAGTATTTGATTTTGAGAGCTAATCGAGGGTTTTGCCGCCCAAAGTATTACTAAGTATCATATATAATTTCTTGGTTTTCATTGATTAAACCCTCTTGAACGTTTTGGTGTTCCACCAACGTTCTAAAGTCATCGAAGGCGTTCACTTCACGTGATCGTTTTCATTCCTTGAGGCTTCTTTAATCGAGAGATTTGATTAAGGAGGAGATTTGTAGATTTGTGTCTACTTAATACATTCCACAAGATCCAAAAAGGTTAATACAATCAAAAACCACAAAAAAATTGAAAAATACAAAACACCAAAAAGAATCTTCTTTGCTCGTCCCCTCTTTGTACATGACGTTTATGCTAACTCGAAATCAAGCAAGACGTGCACGTAAACGAAAGAACAAAACTCCCACTCCAAACAATTCTAGTGAGGAGTCTCCTATTGACGAACCCATTGTAAGAGAAGCACCAACCATGGCGAATCGAACTATGATGGAGTTACTTCAAGCACCCACCGAGGGTTATGGAGAGGCTATTGTTATTCCCGCTATCCTTGCGGAGAATTTTGAAGTGAAAACGGGTTTGTTGTCGATGATCCAAAACAACAAATTCCGTGGTGATGAGAAGGACAATCCACACAACCATATCCGCCAATTCAATCGTCTTACCGCCACTTGCAAATTTAAGGACGTCTCGAATGACCCGATTAAGATGATGCTTTTTCCGTATTCCTTAGCGGGGCCCGCTAAAATTTGGTTAGAGAAAGAGCCACCCAATTCTATATTGACGTGGAAGGATCTCGTGTCTAAGTTTGTGAACCAATTTTTTCCGCCCTCTAAGACTACGCACTTGAAAAACGAGATTTCAAAGTTTTCACAAGAATTTAATGAAATTTTTCAACGGCTTGGAATAGGTTTAAGGAAATGTTACATGAATGTCCTCATCACGGTTTTTCTGATTTGCATCAAATTGACACATTTTACAATGGACTTAATGATCATGAAAGGGATTATTTGAATGCCGCCGCGGGTGGTAATTTTTTGTGTAAAACGGTTGAGGAAGCTTTGGTGATAATTGAAAATAGATCTAAGGTGTATAGTCCTCGTAGCACGTCTAGTGTTCGTAAGGCTTCGTCTTCGGCTTCACCTTCTTTGTCTACTACCATCGATGCTTGCCAAATTGAGGCGAACTTGGAAAACAAGATTTTTGATAAGCTTAAAGGACTTTTGATTGAGTTTAAAGTTGGTGAACAAAGTGCTCCCGCTACGGCTAAAGCGGTTGAGGTTTCTTGCATGTATTGTGGTGGAGGTCATGATTTCTCTGAGTGCATTACCAACGGTGGTAACACTTCGAGTGCCTTCGCGGCCACGGGAAATTACAACCAAAACGGTCAAGTTTCCCGCTCTAATCAAATGACTCCACCGGGTTTTGGTTCAAATCAAAATGCTAACAAAAACTATCGCAACAATCAAGTTGGTTTCAAAAACAATTACAACAAGGGAAACTATGGGAATCAAGGGGCTAATAATCAAGTTTCAAACAAGAATATTTTCAAAACAACAACAAAGGTTTGCAAACATTGAAAGATCTTCCAAGTGAGTTTATTGAATATGCTAGTGGGAATGATGCTAGGTTTGACAATATCCAAAGAGAAATCATTAGCCTAAGATCCGAGTTTAAGAACGACTTGAAGAAAGAGTTGAAAATGAGTTAGCTAATGAACTTAAAATCCACACCAACAAGATGGAAGGAAATGTCACTAGGTTGCAACAAAACCAACAAAAAATGGAACAAGGGAAACATGAGATTAAACAAGAGATGATTAAGGCCGAGAAAAGGCAAACCGAGGCCGTATTGAGGCAATCTAATTTTGAAGATAAAATCTCATCTATGTTTGAGGCAATAATGTGTAAACCGTCATCCAACCCTAAGGGTGAGATGAAAGTGATTACCACACGTAGTGGTAAGACACTTAAGGAACCGACTCCTCAACCAATTGTTCCTACGGAGGAAGCAATTGAGGAAGAACCCGAGGTGGTGGTCCAAAAGGAGCATGTCCCAATCCCACGAAGTACCGCTCATGCCACACCTACGGTTGACCCATTACCATCATTGGAACCCGAGATTCCAAAGGCTATGCCTACTATGCCTCAACCCACACCACCTTTGCCCTATCCATCGAGACTTAGGAAGGAGAAACGTCAAGAGCGCGACAATTATCAAGTTGAGCTTTTTATGAAAATGTTTCGTGATTTGCACTTTAATGTGAGTTTCGCTGATGCTTTGGTCATGATGCCTCGGTTTGCCACTAACTTTAAGAGTATGTTGAACAACAAGGAGAAATTGCACCAATTGTCTAGTTGTTCATCGGTTTATCTTAATCGCATACCTCAAAAAGTCAGTGATCCCGGTAAATTCTTGATACCATGTGAAATCCAAGATATGGAGGAATGCTTCGCCTTGGCCGATCTTGGTTCTAGCATTAACTTGATGCCACTTTCAATCTTCAAGTCGCTCAATCTTCCTAATCTTACTCCTTCACTAATGTCTATCGAGTTGGCCGACCATTCCACGATTCCCGCATGTGGTTTGGCGGAAGACGTTTTTGTGAAAGTGGGGAAGTTCTACTATCCCGTATACTTTATCGTTGTTGATATCCCCACGGATCTTCAAGTTCCTCTCATTTTAGGTCGTTCGTTTTTAGACACGTCTATGGCTTTGATCGATGTTCATGCTAGAAAGATCACCTTACGTTTCTACGACGAGGAACTTGTTATAAACGCAACTCAAAACTCTCAAATTTCTCATGTTTATTCCGTTGCAACCATAAACCTCGTTGATATGATTGATGTGGTTTGCAAGGAATTCTCACAAGAAGTTCTAGGTTTTGGTGATGAAGAAACTAGTGGCAATCCCACTATGTTGGATCCAATTCTTGATAATTCGACACCAACCTTCACTCCCTTTGAAGGTGGTGGTTTTTCGTTGGAAGAATTCGATGTTCCACGTACTTGTGACGAAGACCTCGACAACGATGAGGACTTCTCGATTATCAAGGATTTTCTTAACGATTTCCCATTACCTCCACCCGAGGAGGTTATGAGTATCGAGCCCAAATCTTCACTTGAGGAACCACCTATTCTCGAGTTTAAAGATTTACCTCCTCACCTCAAATATGTCTATTTGGAGGAGGACGACAAGTTGTCGGTTATTATTGCGAAGGAACTTTCGAATGATGAAAAAACTGCACTTGTCGAAGTTCTAAAGGACCACAAGAGGGAATTGCATGGAAGTTATCCGACATTAAGGGAATCGATCCCAAGTTTTGTACCCATAAAATATTAATAGAGGAGGATTTGAAGCCCACAATCCAAAGTCAAAGGAGGGCGAACCCCAAAATTCACGACGTCATCAAAAAGGAGGTCCTTAAACTCCTTGACGCGGGAATGATTTACCCTATTTCTGATAGCCCTTGGGTGAGTCCTATTCATTGTGTCCCTAAAAAGGGATGGATGACCGTTGTGCCAAACGATGCCAACGAGTTGATTCCCACTAGACTCGTGACCGGATGGAGAGTGGCATTGACTATCGAAAGTTGAATGAAGCCACTCGAAAAGACCATTTTCCCTTGCCCTTCATGGACCAAATGTTGGAGCGTCTTGCGGGAAACGATTTCTATTGCTTTTTAGATGGTTTTTTTGGTTACTTCCAAATTCCCATCGATCCTCGTGATCAAGAAAAAACTACGTTTACGTGTCCATATGGAACGTTTGCCTATCGTAGAATGCCATTCGGACTTTGTAATGCACCGGGAACCTTTCAAAGGTGCATGATGGCTATTTTTCATGATATGATCGAGAAGACGATGGAAGTCTTCATGGATGACTTTTCCGTTTTTGGTAATTCGTTAACTTCGTGTTTGTCGAACCTTGAGAGAATGTTGAAATGTTGTGAGGAAACCAACCTTGTACTCAATTGGGAAAAATGTCATTTTATGGTTAAGAGTGGAATCGTCTTAGGGCACAAGGTCTCGAAAGCAGGGATTGAGGTAGATCAAGCTAAGGTAGACGTCATCGCCAAATTACCTCATCCCAAAACCGTCAAGGGAGTTAGGAGTTTCCTAGGCCACGCGGGCTTTTATCGTCGATTCATCAAGGATTTTTCAAAGATTTCTCGACCCATTACACATCTTCTTGAAAAAGAGGCACGTTTTGTCTTTGACGAAGATTGTGTACGAGCCTTTGAAATCCTTAAGAGGAAACTTACCGAAGCTCCCATTCTTGTTGCTCCCAATTGGAACCTCCCCTTTGAACTTATGTGTGATGCTAGTGATTACGCTATTGGGGTCGTTTTGGGGCAACGTAATGATAAGCACTTCTTGCCTATTCACTATGCTAGCAAGACGATGACCGAGGCTCAACTAAAATACACTACAACGGAAAAGGAATTCCTTGCCGTGGTGTATGCATTTGAGAAGTTCCGACCTTATCTCGTCTTAGCTAAATGCATAGTGTATACGGACCATTCGGCTATCAAGTATCTCATGGCAAAGCAAGATGCCAAGACTAGATTACTTCGTTGGATTCTCCTCCTTCAAGAATTTGATCATACCATCGTTGACAAAAAAGGAGCCGAGAATCTAGCGGCTGATCATCTTTCTCGTTTGGAAGATCCTCACCAAAGTGTTTACGAGCCCAAGGAAATCACCGAAACATTTCCGCTTGAAACACTTGGTGTAGTGAATTCTAAGCTTGATTCTTCCACCCCATGGTTCGCGGATTTTGCAAATTACCATGCGGGTAACTTCATCGTTAAGGGTATGACTACTCAAGAAAAACGAAAATTCTTTCGTGACGTCAAGTTCTACTTTTGGAACGACCCTTACTTGTTTCGAACTTGTGCGGATCAAATCATCCGACGTTGTGTATTTGGCACCGAAGCTTCTAACATCCTTAGAGCTTGCCATGAGGGACCCACGGGTGGTCACCACGGTGCTAATCTCACGGCTAAGAAGGTGTTTGATGCCGGCTTCTTTTGGCCTACTATTTACCGAGATGCACAAGATCTTGTGAAGTCTTGTGATTCATGCCAACGACAAGGAAAAGCCTCACAAAAAGATGAAATGCCACAAAATATCATCCAAGTGTGTGAGATCTTTGACGTTTGGGGTATAGACTTTATGGGGCCGTTCCCATCATCTCGTGGTAATAAGTACATTCTCGTTGCGGTTGACTACCTATCTAAGTGGGTGGAGGCCAAGGCCTTGCCTACCAATGATGCTCGTGTGGTAGTCAAGTTTTTGAAAAGCTTGTTTTCTCGGTTTGGAACCCCTCGTGCTATCATAAGCGATCGTGGAACCCATTTTTGTAACGACCAATTCGAAAGGGTCCTAAGGAAATATGGGGTTACACATCGGCTTTCTACGACTTATCACCCACAAACGAGTGGGCAAGTTGAGGTTTCAAACCGAGCATTGAAGAGGATTTTGGAGAGATCCATTGGGGAAAACCGACAATTGTGGTCGGATAAGTTAGACGATGCTAGAAATATGAAAGTGTGTCCTAATGAGATATATGATGATCTCAAATGGCTCTAGACTCGATCGTGCATTTTGGATTTTAGTGATCGGAGGCTGGAGAGGAGTGCCACCTTTTCAATACCAATTTATTCGGAGTGAATAAATCAATAGATAATGTGTTGTCTTCGTATGATTAAAACAAATATCTTTTGAGAGATATTTGAGTTAGCTGGGATGGGTTGTGTCTTGCATCACTGGGTCCATGATGTCTATCTTCAATATCGAGCATCATTAAAATGATCTCAATAGCATATGAGTTGACCCGGTTTCTGCCTAAGTTGTAAGGAGGGCTTCTTTCTTTACACCCTTTATCTTTACAATTCTTTTTCATTCTTCAACCCCTTTAATGCTTACCAATACGTCATCACTAGCACCTTGTTGTGATTGTTCCAGTGCTAACTTAAGTACTTGGTCGGCATTCAGCTACGTTCATAATCTTTCTCCATCTTTCCTAAGGACTACTATTTCTAGCTATGAAATGTCCTTGGGAAGATTTCTCTGGTTCTAGAGGAATCATTGGACTTTAACCTATCCTACCATCCTTATGTCACCACAATCTTCACCGTCGTAAATAGAGATGTTTTGGGTAAGTGTATGTCACCATGAAATCCATTTTGAAGTGCAAATGCATTTTGCTCCCCCTTAACATATGCCACGATATCCGAAAACATTTCGCACATGTCGGGATGAGCTAACACGTTAAGTCAAACCATTTGTGATTAATCATTTCCCATATTAAATCACATTTTCTCCCCCATATTAAAAATATTAACCCAATCGATGTTTTTAATATCAATTGATTTAATAGCATTTTAAGAAAATTTGGGAAGAAAAATGCAAAGCCAAGTATCTTTAGGAGTGACACAAGCTCCCCCTCAAATTAATGAGGGACTACTTGAAACGTAAATTAAATACCTTTTAAACACAAGTGTAAGATATTTATCACGTGTAAAGATCATATATGATGATGAATTCACAATATTAGCAATTTACGAGGTTGGACCTGAATGATGAAGAACATCATATGAAAGAAGCACATGGTTCTTGTTCACGAATGTTGGTCTTCCTCGTAACTTCTGAAATTATCTTCCCCTTTACACCACATGGACAATTGATATCGTTGTCTTGACACCAACTTGTGAACTAAGGCACTTTCGGCATCGAAGATTCTGAATGCTGGACAATTGCTCCCCCTCAATTGTTGACCCGTGTTCTACTTAAAGAGCTGTAGTCGTCGTTTGAGCAGTCGCATCGTCTAGTTATGTAGATATCAATTGCAACGAACTTCGGATTGTGGAGTTGATAACTTCGGATTGTAGAGTCAAAGCTTTCCGATGAAATGCTTGACTTCAATGTGAAAAGCGGGTTACTATCGGAAATAATAGCAAACCATATGGAGCATGTTTTAAATCGTTTAAACTTCTGCTCGAACTTTATTTATAACCCCGTGTCATTATTGAACGACATTTCTAGGTTCGTAAATATTATCGTTTCCAGAAGACATGCTCTTTTTATCAAAACATATTTGAACACACACTTTTAAAAGATTTAGAAAAACCTTTTGAGAAATTCTTAAAAAAATTGTGTTCAAAGTTTTGAAAACCAATTACTTGAGCTTTAAGATTTGGAATATCTTAGGAAAGCTCAAGTCCGAGAAGTTGTAAACTTCTCGTTGTAAGGATAAGTTACCATCGGCGATAACCTTTCCTTTTATCTGAAGAATGAGTCCTAAGCTGACATTTACTTAGAAGTCGTTTTCATGAGCTTGAAAACTTTGACTGTTTTAACGGAAAGCTCATGACCGAGAAAGGTTAATTTCTCGTTATGAGGAAAAGTTCTCTTATTTAAAAGATACACTTTCCTTTCTGAGCTTAAAACTTCGAATGTTTTAATACAAGCTCATGACCGAGAAAGGTTAGTTTCTCGTTATGAGGATAAGTTATCATAAAAGATAATATTTCCTTTATTTGAAGTTCGGGTCATTGTCTGACATTTAACAATGAACCATTGTGCATGAGCTTAAAAACTTCGAATGTTTTTATTATTAGCTCATGCCCGAGAAAAATTAATTTCTCGTTGTGAGGATAAGTTCATCATCGGCGATAAACTTTCCTGTATTTGAAGAACGGGTCATCATCTGTTATTTAATGACGAGCCTTTGTGCATGAGCTTAAAAACTTGGAATGTTTTTGACATAAGCTCATGCCCGAGAAAAATGAATTTCTCGTTGTTAGGATAAGTTTACCATCGGCGATAAACTTTCCTTTCTTTGAAGATCGAGTTATAGTCTGTGATGTGACTATAAGTCCTTGTGGACTGTAAGCTTAACTGGAAATCCCTTGAGACACTTGTTTCTTAGATATCAGCTTCTTTAGCAACCAAACTCTGAGAGTGTCCTTAATTGAATGGTATACAATGATTGGACCGCTTCGTTCTTTTGGAACATCCTCTTTGGTACCTGCATTCTCATTTGGAATTTGCATGCTTTGATATGGGTTAGCGATATCTATCTTAGAAGCAAGTGGGGGTTCACAGTTTTCTTTTCTTGTGCTAGAGGTGACCTGAGGAGATGATTCACATGTCTTAGCTGGTAAACGTTTCCTTTTATAGAAAACCTTAAGTTCAGGCTTAAGTGATGCATCCTCCTTTTCAATTTCCTCCCTAGTAGTCTTAATAGAATCGGAGACTATCCTAGTTAAAGGGCACTCGTTTTCTACAAGGGTGAAAGTTCTACCAGTGGGGCGCCACATTTTACAAATGGGTTTGATTTTGGCAACCCACTGGGATTTAAGTCTAGCACGAGAGTTCACCTCATTAAGTAGTTTCATGATACAAGAATCATGATTTGCCGTAAAGACACATTTTCTACATGTTTTACAAGTAGCATATTTAATGTCCGAGTAAGATCTAGAATTCCTAGATGATTGATTGATGCTCCTAGGATGTGACATGCTACGTTTAGCAGTGTTGGGTAAACTAGAAGGCATCTGACTAGGTTTGAAATTCCTATCTCTTACTTGTGTCTTTTGCTTAGCTTCCCTTAGACCAAATGTATGGCGAACGTCATTTGAACTAGTTCGAGACGTGTTCTTTGGACTATGTCTAGGGAGACTAGAGGAAATCATGTGATTAGGTCTTGCAAAAGCTGTTTTAGTCACACTGGGCCTAGATAGTGGAGTGACTGGTCTGGGAAAATGAACCAAATCAACTTGGGAGGCAAACCCCGGTCTCGAGGATTGTGGTCGCTCGGATCTAAATGTAGTAGGTTGTCTGACAGGCGATTGTCTGACGAACTGATTTGTAGGCGGTTTCCCCAAGATTGATGGTTTTTCAAGCTTAGTGTCCACACTAGGTCCTCTAGTTTTCCTTAACTCGTTTTTCAATGCAGCTATAGCAAAAACCTTTTCCTGAACTTGAGCTTTAACATCGCATTCTCTTTGAGCAAGTTATCTTGGGATGCCAATTTAGATTCAAGAAACTTAATTTGTTTCAAAAGATTATCCTTTTCAGCTTTAGAATCTAGAACTGTTTGATCTAATTTTTGTTCAAGAACAACGTTTGACTTTTCAAGTTTTTCAAAATATGTTTCAAACTTGTTAGTTCTCTTAGAAAATTCTAGTTTGGCATCCTCGAGATCTTTTGATTGCTGAGCGACGATCGTTTCGAGCTCTTTAATCCTTGAAGCAGAATTGGGTAAAGAAGCAGGCATAGGGCACTTATCAGGATTGTTAATTATCTCATTCAATTCAGATTGAAGTAGACGAAGATTTGTGACACATGACGGCTCTGCATATTTTCCTGATTGACTGTTTGCTTCCTGCTTTCCTCCTGAATCCGTTCTTTTGTGACTTCTTCTAGTATCGTTTTGCAATTCTCCTTCTTGAAAAGTCGAATTCAAAAAATCTATTGAATATCGATGACCAATGTCGTTGATGATTATGATCGATGAACAAATCTGTTTTCACTTTCAAGTAATAACACCCAGTCAAAAATCCGTAGCTACTAAAAATAAATCCCGTCAAATATTTTATCACTTTGGTTCTTTCAGAATGCCCGCCTCAACACGATGTACCAAAAATAAATACACAAAATTAACTTAATTAAAAAGAAAATAAAAATAAAATAAAAATAAAAATTTGATAACTTTTGTTAAAAAAATTTGATAACTTTTGTTAATAATTGTAAAACGTGGCAGTTGTTGGAAAAAACGTAGTCCACGTAACCTTGATACCCGGCCTAATCACATGCTACCCTAATCTTTAGGGATATATAAAATCAATTGACCCTAATCCACTCTCATAGTAAAGTCCGCCCACGTTAAATTTTTAATACCCACGTTAAAAATCAATTATAAAAATAGACGTATTAAACTAATAAATTTTAATACCCACTCAAAATGTATTAAAATCCACTAATCCTACTTGTGAACTCAAATAAGAAACGTGGCTTGGTCAAAATTCCCAAAACTTATCTTTGGTTTCTCTGAAACCCCCACTTATCACAACTTGTCGGAAATTATATATGCACCACACAATATTTATCTCAAAATAAAAACAGAGTATTTTAAGGAATTTAATTAGCCTTGTTTACTCCGTCAATGAGTGAAACGTGTAAGAGTGGTACACACGTGGCCAAGTAAATAACCAATACCCCAGTCAACTCCTCAGATATAAAACTCCTCCCCTAAATATTAGGTCTATAGTTAAACCTAATCTCAATTTGCTCCGCCCCACACCTCCATCACAGATAACCAAAAAAAATGTCACTCTCATAAATCTCAGATCATTCTACATCATCCCTTCAAGTAATAACCATCCAATTTGTTCCTTAATCACTCTAATCATCTATAGACCAAAAAGAAAACAAAAAAAACCCTTTGTAGATAATCCAGAATATATCTTCGAGCAAAAGTAAGATCAAGACATGGTTTCAAGATCTGTTAAAGGTCTCGGGTAGGTATACTGGGATTATGCATGCGAGTGTTTTCCGATTTAATACTTGAATCAAAACAAGAATTGATTTTAACCAGTTTTAAATCTTTATTTTATTTTCGTTGGTCACGTGTTTGATCGATGATGGTGAAAACGGAGATCTTTTTGTTTTACTGGGATCGTGTCATGAGTCGAGAGTGTTGTGTGTGTTGGAGTGTGGGGATTTTGAGTCTTTGGGATAGGTTTGTGGTCGGTCTAGAGGTCGAGAGTTTGTTTGTAACGAGGGGGTTTTGTGTGTAAGAATGGTCCGAGTCCTGTTGGTTTTAGTGTGTGGGTGTCGAGGGTGTGTGATGAGAGGGTGTGTTTAAGTCTTGGGTGTGTTGTTTGTGTCGGTGTTTTGAAAAAGAGCCGTGGGAGTCGAGGGTTTGAGAGTGGGTGGTGTGGTCGAGTGGTGTTACGTTGTAAAGTTTAGAGTGTGTGTTTGGAGTCGAGTCTCGTGTTTGGTGAGTTGATTTCAAAACTGTGTCAAGTGGTTTTCGAGTCGAGGGTCTAGGCTGTTAATGAGGGTCGAGTCTAGGTCAAAGTGATAAACTGTGTTTGTTTGAAATTTTGAGTCAGTCAAGATTTTTTGAGTCGAGAGTATGAGTTGACATTGTTTTAGTGTTAGAGGGTTTGGAGTCGACTATGAGTTTGGTCAAAATGAGTTGAGTCGAGTTATATTTCCATCGCAAAATCTTTCAAACATGCATCGCAATATCTATATTCTTCCATCGCAATATTAAAAAAAATACTTTCATCGCAATATTAAATTATTTTCCATCGCAATATTGTCCAACTCCCATCGCAATGCTCAAAGTATTTTCCATCGGAATGTGTATAAAAATTTGGCAGAGTTTCGACTCACTTTGCCTAAATCCCGTCGCAATCACGATCGCAAAGTGCTATCGCAATCACGTAGGAATAAGGGTGTCAGAAAAACTTGATCACAAAGTAGAACCCGAGGGTTATTGCGATCAGAATGTTCAAACTTGGTTCTTTCCGATGGGTGAGTAAAACGCAAAGTACAAACCTTGATTCTGGATGAACACGAGAACTGCTACTCAAATAAGAGAAAAATTGATATGAGATATGAAAGATTATGTGACACTGATAGAAGACAAAATGTGATAAAAAAATATTAAAAATTTGATAAACTGATAACCAAAAAGAAAAACTGATAAAAAAAGAACTGATAGAAAAAAAATAATAAAATTTGATAGACAATAGATGAGAGAAATGATACCAAAACTGATAATTAGAATACAGTAACTATTAAAAATGTTTTTATCAATTTGATAAACACAAACACAAAAAAAAGAAACGAGAGAAAATTTTTTTTATAGAAAGAAAAGATTTTTAAGACCAAATCAATAGATAAAAAATACGCCAATCCGAAGAATCAACCATGCTCTTGATACCAATTGTAGGATCTTGTTTTTCTAAGGATTAGGCATTGTTGGATTAACCTATTAATATGGATGGAAAATGGTAGAACCTAGAGAGAGAAAGAAGAGAGAGAAAGGAGAGAGTTGAAAGAAAGATGGAATATTGAAATGAAAGTGTTCAACAACCAACCCCTCCTAACATGCTAGGTGGGGGGTTTATATAGCCCACCCTACATGTGGGCTATATGGGCTATATTGGATCATGAGCCCAATATCATTGGAGTGATCGATCCTTTCTAAATACGTAAAAACGTATTTCTAACAAAGCCTTAATCTTCGAAGCTTTAAAGATCCAAAATTCGCCTTAGCGTGAGGATATACGTCTTTGGCTAATAAAACTACCGATGAGGTGGATAATAAAAGGCAAGGCAAGACCAAAGTCATAATAAAAGCTTCATGGCGAAGTTGAATAAAAGATGGAGGTAAACCAAAGATAATAAGGCCCTTCCGTTAGGGGGCGTATAAAAGTCTTGGTAATAAGTCTCATGTTCAAAACCGTTATAAAACCGTGTTTATCGATTCTTCTTGTCAACTTAATTTTTTGACATCATTGTCTATTGGGAGGGGTTATTGATTTGATGGTCTTAGTTACACCGTTAGGACTCTATTTTAGACCTAAATCTCTATTATCACAGAAGTCAAACAATGTATCCTCGTGAAACATTCAAGACAAAATAAAATATAAGAGATACAACTTAGGAATAATGGGAGGATAAGTACGTGATTAGGGCATATGAGTAGTGTTAGCATTACTAACTTATAATGACAATGATCTCGTTGCACGCTTAGCATGGAATTGGGGTGAAAATCGAGGACGATGAAATTATTTCTAACGAAGCATTCACGTGTTCTTATTCTATGAACCTAAACGTCCCATTTTGCGATGAAAATCATACATTATGTCTAAAACACAAGTAGTAGTAGAAATAGTAGTAGTGTATCTAGTTTATCATTAAATAAAGTGAATAAAAATGAATTTTGGAGATGCTACGATACTTTATTCTAGCATTGCGTGAGGGCACGGCAATGGTTTAGTATGGGGGAGTGATGAGACTGCTGTTATACATAGTCTCATCTTCTTAATAGGGCTTAAAATGCATTAAATATCATCAAAATACCCATATATATGCTTGTGTTTGTTACTTGTGTATTTTAGGTACGGATATTGAGAAAATGACAAAAGATCACAAGAATCATTCAAAAACGAACACGGGAAACGAAGCCGCACAATGAACCAAGCCCTAATGAAGACTTTCCCAAGATCAACCCTTGAAGATTTGAAGAATTATGAAGAAGGGTCCTCCAATATATAAGAATTGACACTTTATACCCTTGTATCCTCATAATTACAAGTTTGAGCCCTAAAGTTTGTCAAAATTACAAAAAGGGCCCTCCACTTTGAAGAATTGGCAAGTTTAGCCTCTCAACAAAGCTAAATTGTCAACCAATATCATCCACAAAGTCAAATATATCATGAAGTCCTTCAAAGTACAAGAAATTACAAGTTCGGTCCTTTGAAAATCCCAAAATTACAAAAAGGACCCTCAACATTCAACATTTGGCAAAAATGGTCCCTCATCAATTGTGACTTGGCAATTTCAGTCCTCCAAAAAGCTCATAATGCAAGTCAAGACCATTATCCATCATCAAAATACCAAATCAACCCTTGAAGAATTCAAAAATGGCAAGAATTACCCCTGAATTTACTTTGTAAAAGTTATTGGGCCAAAAATGCAAAGTATGCAAAAGTTCATAAGGAAAAAAGGGGCGTTGATAACTTTTTAAAGAGAAAAGACAAGAAGAAAAGAGTTAAGGGACCAAAAGGGGTAGACAGGATTCTTACCTAGGCCAGTGAGGGGTGACACGTGCCCCACTCACCAAAACCCACCAATCCCCTTCCACCCTTTGTCCACCTCAGCTATCCACCCACAACTGAATTAACAAACCCTTAATTAAATATTTAATTAAGGGCGCTAAACACTTATTTAAAAATACAAACTGATTAAAACCCTGTTCTTGGTGTTTTTCACACAATTTGGGGATTATTGATTAAGCAACAATTAAGCAGCCATCACCTCCAGAATTAAGATTAATGGACTGCTAATCACATCCCAACCTTAAACATGGACACCTCATCACCCCATTGTCCCACACATGCCTCCCCTGCTACAAAGTGAGGAAGAAGACAAAGAGTAGGGTCACAATCCAACGTCCCACATTCATGCTTACTTTCTAAGCATCATATGAGCCATTTGATCACGTTTTCATGCCAGCTATCACCACAAACAGCCAAGAACTCTTCACAAGATTCCAATATTTTCAAAAAGCTACAAGGGCATTTTTGGGACTTCAAGCATTAGGTTTTTTAGTTTTCAACTGTTCTAGGGTCACATGTAAGGCTATATATAAAGCCCTTAGGTCTCATTGAGACGTTTGCTTTTGATTTTCCCTTGTTCAACTTTTGTAAATCCCATTTCAGTTTTAATGAAATTGTGTTTGAAGCATTGAAGAAAAGTCATTGGCCAATCTTCTTTACTGCTTTCTATTGTTATATGCTTGTTAGTTTTAGAAGTTAAAACCTGTTTTCACTTGGAGGTTGCAAAAGTTTGCAATTTTCCTCATTCTTGATATTTTGCTAAGTTCTTGTTCCAATCTTGGAATTCTTGGGTTATAGGGCTGATCATAGCATCCTAACTGAGTTAGTTAAGGTGTTGTGAGGCTTATAACTTGGGGATAATCAAGTGTGGGGTAACAAGGTTGCATCAATCAAGATTTTTGAAGTTTCTGATTTTTATACACTTGTGCTTTAACCTTGTTCAAACTTAGCAAGCTTATTGTGGAAGCTTGTGCTTGTTCTTGCTAGCACATAAGCTCAAAATTCGTGGGTGTGGATGTACATCCATGAGGTTTGCATACTTAATCCTAAAATCTGCCTAATTTGTGATTTTTGGTGATATTTGTATGAAACTTGTGTTCTTGTGAATTTTGTGGCTTGATCTTGCTTGAATCTGTTTATCTTACATGTTTTAGTGTTAATTTATGCTTGGGTAGCCTTGAATCTCACTTTTACTTTGAAAAATTTGATTTGGAAAAGATAAAGGGGTGTTTGGGACTAACTGTTTATGCTTATAACTTGTTATTGTGTTAAGGGAAGTTGTTGTTAATGCTTTGTATCTGATAAATACCTTGTTGAGAGTTTTTGCTGCAAGTTTTTGGGTTTGAACACTTGAATCAAACAATCTGCTATATAGACTTTGATATTGCCTGTTTTGACCTAGGATTTTGGGAACACTTAGTGTGTATGCATGCTTAGGGCTAAAAGTGGTTTAAATAAAGTTAATATAACCTGTTTGAAAGATTTGAGGTGTTGAATCTGGCTTAAGTGTCAAATACATCAGCAAAGTAGAAAACTGCATGTGTTAGTGTTCATCAGTAACTTTCATTGCTTGAATCTTGCTTAATTCTTTGAACCATTGCATGAAACCTGTTTAGACTTGCTTATTAGAGTTTATAATAGCTTGTGTATGCATTTGGTTGAATTTGGCAGGCTGATTATTGCTAAAACTGCTTATTTGTGCTCAACTGCTTATTGTTCATGTCTGTGCAATGTCTGGTGATTAATTGATTAAACTGTATCAATTGGGTGTTAGTGATTGTGTTATTTTGATTGTGATTGACTCCTTTTGATCCAAAGATCATTTGGGTGCCTTTGTGTAATCTGAATCTCCAAAAAAGTCACTAAAGACAAAAAGTCAAACAAGTCAAGCAGTGGAAAAAGTTACCACTGCTCAACATCCAAAACTAGCCCCTACTAGTGCAATTTTGTCATCAGCTTATCAATAAGCTATTCTAGCTTATCCAGACTTGCATCAACTTATTTTTTGTGATAGGTCTTCACTATTTGACCCATTTAAGTAGACTAGAGCTTATTGGACTTTGACTTTGACTTTTTACTAGAAAACCAACTACTTTGACTTTTTACATAATTGCTTATTTGACTTTCCAGCTTATTAAGTGTGCTTATCTCAAAACTCATTGTTGATTTTGCTTAATTAAGTCATTTAAAAGCTTTTGGAACTTGAATCAGCACTAGGGGTGGCCTAGAACTCAAAAACGACTATTTTGTCGTTTTGTGTAGATTGCTTATTGCATTTTCAGGCTTATTCCTTGGGCTTATTTCAAATTTATTTTTGCAGAAGTCTTTGTTAGGTCAAAAGAAGCTTGTGTGTCAAATTTTAGCTTATGGCATCAGCTTATAGCTTAATGGGCCAAAAAGCCCATTAAGAATAAGCTGCTTATTATAAGTTAGCTTATTTCACATTTTCAGCTTTTAGGCCTTTGGAAAAAGTTGTTTAAAATCAAATTTTGAGTCAACCTGTGCTTTTTGGGCTTATTTTGAACAATTTTTGTTATTGGGCCCAATTTTGGCCCAATAGTGTACTGTTTTGGGTTTAGCCCATTTTCTAGGCCCAATAGGGGTATTTAGGTAATTTCACTTTCATTTCTGAGTTATTTAGGTTAAATTAAGCTAGTTTGCAAGTTTTTAGAATTTTTTATGATTTTTGGATTTTTAATATTATTTTAATATTATTTTATTATTAAAAATTAAAAGTCTGATTTTCTAAGTTTTTATATTTTTCCTAGGTTCTAAACACTTAATTAGTATTTTTGCAACTTTCCAAATATTTTTAGAGTCTTTTAATTATTTTCTAGGATTAATTTAAGTTTTAATTGATTTTAGTAGTTTTTAATTGTTTAAAAATAGTTTTTATTGATTTTAAAATTTTGAAAAATAGTTTTTATCTTAATTAGAGTATTTTTGAGGTTTACAAACTTTAAAATCTTGTTTAGGGCTTTTTTATAATTAATTTTGATTTTTTGGGCTTTAATTAGCATTAAAAAGTCATTATCTAATTAATTAAAAGGTTCTGCAAGTTTTGATTTTTTGTAAACCCTTAGAATATTATTGTGGATTTTTGGTAATTTTTAAGAATTTTTAGGGTAAAATTTTAATTTTGGTACTTTTTACGACTTTACGTGTATACCTTTTTCGACTTAGTTTAATCCGTCTTTGTAACCGTCATTCTCTTCTAATCTCCTTTCTATCTTTCTTCCTCAAAAATATAATCACAAATCTAATCCATATCATTACACACATAACACACTAGCCTCCTTGAGAACGAACTCATTTTAGGGTCATTTACACACGGTTTTCCTAAATCGTCGTGCTTACTTGCCCTAATTACCATCCTTTTCCTAAAGGGGTAATTTTACAACTATCAGCATCGCATCACTGGGTCCATGATACTTTGTCTTCAAGATGAGTTGACCCGGTTTTTGCCTAATTTGTAAGGAGGGCTTCTTTCTTTACATCCTTTATCTTTACATTTATTTTTCATTCTTCGACCCCTTTAATGCTTACAAATACATCATCACTAGCACCTTGTTGTGATTGTTCCAGTGCTAGCATCAGTACTTGGTCGGCATTCAGCTACGTTCACAAACCATTCTCCAACTTTCCTAAAGACTTCTATTTTCTAATTATGGAATTATCCTTGGGAAGATTCCTCCGGTTCTGGAAAAATCATTGGACTAGCACCTAATCCTACCACCCTTTTGTCACCACATCCGTCGTGAATTAATTGTGTGGGTAAGTACTTGTCACCATGAAAAATCCTTGAAAACTCACTTAAGATACTTGTGATATAAATATCAAAGTTTTGTATCTTTAAGTGTTTTTGTTCATCAAAAATGCTCCCCCTTAACATGTGCAACACACATATTAAGTTGATTTATACTTGAATTCTTTTTCATGTTTAGCCAAATATATTATCAAGTCTCCTTAATCCCATTTTCTCCCCTTATCCAAAATGTTAACCATCAATATTTTGGATATTAATGGATTTACCGATCTTTTGGTAACAAAATGAAATTAGTTGTTGGCCATAGAACATATCAATGCTCCCCCTTTAAGTCAATGAGGGTTAGTTGTAGTGCTTGAGTATGATAGATTTTGAAAGATTTAGAATCTCGTGAGAAAATCTTGAATCATTATCATACTTTCACACTACAGCAAGCCACAAAAGCACAATATTCACAGTATTTACATATTCATAAGAGATATATGGAGTTAACCTGATATAGAACGACCCATTTTAAATGGATCGTTCCATTAGCTTGTGGTGCGCTCCATATGATCTTCCACCAACGAATCGTTCTACACTTCTTATAAGACGTCTTTCCCTCATCTTTTCATCAATCTTCTTGATCGTATAGGTAGCACTCTGTTGAAATACCGTGTGCCAATCTATAGTAACCTATGGAAGAGTCTTATACTTGTTGAGATGCACCAACTTTTCCTGAATATGGGTGAGAGTCCCGTCACAGAATTTGTTGATCTCTGGAATTCTCATGAACTTCATTAGCCCACGACCATTCAGGTAGAAAATGCCGGGCATCGGGTCAGTGGTGCTGGTGTATGAAGATTTGCCTGTATGCCTCTACAACACTTTAGTATGTGGTTTTGAAAGGTTGAGCTTCCTTTGATAACTTTCTACTCCAAGTTGCAGATCTTCATTTCTTTTCTTGATGACAACTCGACGTGTGTACATTCTAAGAGCTGAATTCAAGGCAATTAGTTCTTCAGAGTTCAAGTGTCTGAGGGCGTTGTGAGTAATCAAAAGCAGCATGTCTTCAATATCTTCGAGACGAAGAAGTGGAAAATCTCCTTCCTGGATAGTGTAGATTTTTTCATCTTCTCTTATGAGTCTGATCTCTGTCAAATGTTGATAGCCAGTTTTGGGTTTAATCCTAACTCCTTGGATGCTTTTGATTCGAATTAGAGAGAAGACTTGAGAACCTGAGTTGTGCAGACATGCATAGTTGTAGGCGCATCACACACACTCATCCCAATGTGAAGCACCCAATTCGGCATATCGATCATATTCGGGATATTTTGTGGAACCTAGAGACGATTAACCTTTTCTTCTATCCAAGGTATCAAATCCCAAGTTACAGATTTTACCAATGTTAAGGATGTCGCATACTTGTTTGCTCCGTTGATCAAGTATTCGAGATCCTTGCAGACGAAGAATTCAAGTGCCATTTGATCATCATCTGTAGCTGTGGGGAGAGGAGGATTTTCAGGTGCATGAAGACCATCCCTTTGAGTAGTTCTCAACGCTTTCAGAAGCTCATTTGCGTTGTACTCGTATTTTGTACTGTTGATCTTAGATTTAACACGAAGTTTGGGATTTTTGAGTCCTCTCACAACCATTGCTTGAGTTATGTTAGACCCATAGGTGTACTCCAAGAATCTTGAAAAATCGATTGGATTGCTTAGGAATTGGGAGAATTCGGCTTCATCAGCCTTTGTCAGTAGTCGAAGTGCAGCAGCGTTTGACACCCAAGGTTGTACAGGTGCATTTTCATCTTCCTCGAGTGTATCCACCCATGTTGGTTCACTTGACTCTGGAACATCAGGAACTGGAGTAGAGACAGGAACATCAACCACAGGTACAGCTACTAGTTCAGTGTCTGGTATGTCTTGGACTGGATCAGAGACTGGAAAATCCGGTACAAGTTGATCGGGTTCCGTCAGTTGTTGTTGCACTAAAGGTGTAGTAACTGAAGCAACTGGGGCAGATGTGACAAGAACATATGTGGTGGCAGGAGCGGTTGTGGCTGGAGTATGTGATGAGGCTGTATTAGCATCTACATCATGAAACTTCTTGGTGTGTTTGCCTTGGCGAGGTGGAGGTTTTGGAGTTGATTTACTCTTGGTAACATCATCTTTGTGAGATTTGTCACCTTTGGACTTGTCTTTATTAGACTTTTCTTGCTTATCTCCATCCTATTTCCCTGTATCATCGTCCCCTTCTTCTTTATCATCACTATTTTTGCCGTCACCATCACCAGTATCATCACCATCACTGTGTTTATCACTTCCTTCTTCATCATTACTACTGTCTTCGTCATCACTATCTCCTTCTTCATCACTCCCTCCTTCGTCATCACCTCCTTCTTCGTCTCCACCATTGTCATCATCATTATTGCCATCATCAGCATCATTGTCATCATTGCCGGATTCGTCTTTGTCTTCAATTAGGATATTATAGGGAACTACAGTACCATGTTTCTCGAATATCTTAGTATCTTCATCCATAGCCGTTTTAAGAGCTTTGTGAAGGTTCTTTTGAGCTTTGGTTTTGTTGTAGGACCCGACTTGAATCATCTGAGCATTTAAGAGTTTCTTCAACTCATAATCCGTGAGCCTTTGAGCAATGAGAAAATCTGACTTGCACCAATTTGTTTCAACTCGTCTAGCAGAGTGTCAATAGATTCCTTAACCTTTTCATCAAGTGATTCAACAATTGAATCATTAGCTTTGGCAAGAACCTCTTTCTCATCTTGGTACCTCTTTTTGAGGTCTTTAAGACGAATCAACTTTGCTTCATTTTTGGCGGTTTCATTTGCTTTGACTTGAGCTCTTCTACATGTAGTTTGCGAGAAAATTCTAATTCTTCTTGGAATTTAGGAATTGCGTCTTCTTGAGATTTTCTTGTGGATTCTTCACTTTGTTTTCTACGAGCTAACTCCTCTTTAATTCAAACCATCTCTTCTTGTTGAGCTGTCATGAGTTGTTCCATTTGAATCATGAACATTGCTGGTAATGATGGAATCAATGATATTGGTGCTGCTGGGGTTTGTTGTGTAGGAGAAATGTTCATGGCAGTGCTTGAAACTGAAGCGGAGAGAGGTCGACTTGGTAGAGTTAAAGGAAGTTGAATTGACGCATGTGGGGTCACTGTAATAACTGGTGGAGGTACTGTTGAAACTAGTGGAGGCACTATAGAAACAAATGGAGGCATTGTAGTAACTGGTAGAGACACTGTAGTACTTATGGCTTTGGTAGTCTCAACATTTGTAACTATATGTTCAGTGTTAACAAATTCTGTCGTATCAGTAGACCCGGCAATGTCCATATCCTTCAATCCGGCATGAACTTGTTGTTCATCCGAATGTCGACATTGTCATCAACTTGGGCAGATTTCTCACGAAGGGGTATGTAACATCAGGTTTCCCAAATTCAGCAATATCAGGAGGTAGCATGGTTTCCTTTGCCTTCATACCAGAACCACTACCCCCCGTGTCTTTCTTACTTTGCACGATAGCTTTCTTTACATTTCGTCTTTCAGTTTTGCGATGCAGTTCTTCTTCATTAATATCTTCATCTTCATCCTCAAGCATTAGCTCCTTCCCACTAGACTCAGCAACACTTTTCTTCTTTTTGGGCTTAGGTGAACCTGTTTCTTCTGATGGTTCACTTTGTTTGCGTTTGCCTTTGCCTTTAGGTTTTTGTAAATAAAACTCTCCAGACTCAACTCTTTTCTTTTGGTCTTCCATTTCTTCCAACAAATGCTTGTATGCATCACTTGCCTTGATTGCATCATTCAGCATGTGATCAGGAACTTGAGTTGGAATACCAGTATAGATACGTAGTGGTCCGTCTTGTTTTATGTCGATGGTATCATCGTCATCTGGTGTGTGATGAGAGCTCCCTTCACGCTTATCAATTGAGTTATCTTCTTGCATGAATTAATGAATGATGAGCTTAATGAATCGTGGGAATTGAAAGTACCCAACCTTCTTCTTTGTTGCGGTATGGAATAATTGAAAGTGAAACTCATCCCATAGTAACTGCGCATAATTCACATTCTTACCTTTGTAGATTCCCAAAAAGATGAAAGCTTGTGGAAATCGCAAAGAATCATATCCATTGGTTTTGGCGGTAAGACAGCGAATGAGTATAGCGAAGATTGCTCTCCAGGGTTGTCCCAATCTTGCGGTGTTGAATTGAGACACAGTCCGTAAATCAGGATCATAATATCCAAGAGAAAAATACATCTTAATGACCTCTTTCTTGTCAAGGTTGTCTGCAAACCTTTTACCTTGAGGTGGAGTCGTTAAGTCGAATATTTTACAAAAGTGAGGCATAGTGAGAATCTTTTCCTTTTTGTTGATTGTGAATGCAATCTTGGTGTCTGATATCCTTTTCTTCGATGCCCAAAATTCATGCATGTAAACAGAAGGAACCGAAGCAGTAGTCCTTAATGCCTTCCTGATTGGTGTACAATCAAGAATTTCTGTTGCGAGTTTGTATGCATATTGAGCTGATGTGTTGTCTTCCTTTGGCCTAAAATTTTGGTATAAACTGGAGAGGCGTGTCATTGGTGACAGGTGTTTGATCATCTTGAACTTGTTTTGACATGTTTACTGCTTCATATAAAAGATACAAGTTGATACAAAACTATATATGGCACAAAGCATAAAACCTCTAAGTATATCAAACATATCTTATACTTCATACACTGCTTAAGACAATTACTTTCGAAGAAATAAACTCTCGAAGAAAAGATTGTAGAAAAATTCTTTCGTAGAAAAAATCATTTTGTAGAAAAATCTTTTCGTAGAAAAAATCTTTTCGCAGAAAACCTTTCGAAGGAAGTCTTTCGTAGAAAACCCTTAATAGAAAAATCTTTTCGTAGAAATCGTTTCGTAGAAATTCTTTCGTAGATAAATCTTTTCGTAGAAATCGTTTCGTAGAAATCCTTTCGTAGAAAAGAAACTTTTCGTAGAAACAATCTTCTCGGAGAAATCGTTTCGTAGAAATCCTTTCGTATAAAAAATCTTTTCGTAGAAATCGTTTCTTAGAAGTCCTCCGTAGAAAAAATCTTTTCGCAGAAAGCCTTTCGTAGAAAAATCTTTTCGTAGAAATCGTTTCGTAGAAGTCCTCCGTAGAAAAAATCTTTTCGCAGAAAGCCTTTAGTAGAAATCCTTTCGTAGAAAAATCTTTTCGTAGAAATCGTTTCGCAGAAATCCTTTCGTAGAAAAGAAACTTTTCGTAGAAATCGTTTTGTAGAAGTCCTCCGTAGAAAAAATCTTTTCGCAGAGAGCCTTTCGTAGAAATCCTTTTGTAGAAAAATCTTTTCGTAGAAATCGTTTCGCAAAAATCCTTTCGTAGAAAAGAAACTTTTCGTAGAAACAATCTTTTCGTAGAAAGTCTTTCTTATAAAAATCCTTTCCTAGAAATCGTTTCGTAAAAATCTTTTCGTAGAAAGTTTTTCCTAGAAAACCCTTCGTAGAATAAATCTTTTCGTAGAAATCGTTTCGTAGAAATCCTTTCGTAGAAATCTTTTCTTAGAACTCCTTTCGTAGATAAATCCTTTGTTTTATCAACACCAGTTTCTGAAAAACAATCAAATGGTATACTCTGTTTTATCAACAGAAAACCTAAGGCAAATGCATAATGTTTTAAAGTAATCTAGGGATACCTATCGGATTCTAATGTTTATCCAATCAAAACCCACTAATAAATTTATGATTAACCAATCTTGAAAAACCCTTATTCTGAAAGAAGAGATCTAGGGCATAAATATAGTATCAATCACAATAAAAATTAACATCGAAACCGGAATAATGATTAATACCTTATAAAACGGATGAGATCCTAAATCTTTGATTAAAATCAGCGAGGGAATGGAGGTTTATCAATGGAAGCAAGTGTGATGGGTTTGTTTGAGTGTAAAAGTGAAACGAAAATGGGAGAAGAGGCGGGGTCAAAGACTGACTAAAGTCAAGATTTTCAAGCTTTTCACTTTTGGCTCTCCTTTTTCTTTCTATTTGTCATTTAGTTAAAGCCTATTTTAGTTTACCGTTTATTAAGAGAAGACTTAACATTCGTAATAACTTAAATAGTCGTTGAACTAAATTTTCACACCCAACTAGTCAACATACTTGAATTAGCCTGCCTAATAAACATTTATTTCTAAAAACGCACGAAAAACAGTCTACAACATAGCCAAATTCCACATACTTGACAAACACATGACGAACAACATGTAACCGATTATTTTTCTGAAATGGTTCTTGAAGACGATATTTCGATGTTTTGAAAACGATATTTCGATGACAAAGAAGATTTGATATTTTATCCCCCTTAAACATTGACCCATTTTCTATTTAAAGAGTTGTAGTCTTTGTTTAAGAAGTCGAATACCAATGAAAGCATTTTCCGTTTAATGATTTAAAACAACGATTCTTGGTGGCAATAAGATTTCTATTATTTTTACAAAATAAGTGCACTGAAACGTACACAGATTTGTGTTATACCAAGTTATAAAGTAAACTTGATCCCTTGTATGGTTTTAAAGTAAACCATACCCGAGAAAATTAATTCCCGTTGTGAGCCAACGTTTTCGTAAGAAAATACGTGACTTTAATGCGAAAAGCGGGTTGCAGTCTGAAATAACTACAAGCCATATGGGCATGTTTTATAATATTTACAACTTTTATACGGACTCTATTTATGGCGTTGTGTCAATTTTAATCGACATTTCTAAGGTCGTAAATATTACCGTACTAAAAGACATGCCCGATTTAAAATGAAAAATATTTTTGGATTTTCTTGATTTTATATTTTTTATGGTTTTTGTATGTTTTATGTTTTTGTATTTTGCTTTTGGTGGTTTATATATATATACGATAATATACAATATCACGACAAAAGGATACTCTAGAATAGTTTACCACCACTATTCTGCAGATTCTTCTGCCAACTCCTTAAGTGTCGCTGGTGAGAATGATTTCATGCCTAGCTTTTCGATCAAAAACTCGATAGGTCCTCGATCTAAGGACTTTGTCAATATATCTGCCAACTGATACTTAGTGTTGACAAAATACAATTTGATCACTCCATTTTCCACTTGCTTTTTGATGAAATGGTAGCGAATGTCAATGTGCTTTGCCCGGAAGTGTTGAACGTAGTTGCAGCATAGAGCAATGGCGCTTTTGTTGCCACAATACATCAGAATTTTGTTGAATCCAAGATCGTAGTCAGTTAATTGTGATCTCATCCAAAGAACTTAAGCACAACAACTGGACATAGCAATGTATTCAGCCTTTGTACTTGATATCGCAGCGCTTTTCTGCCTTTTGGATGCCCAACTAATCAGTCTATCTCCAAGAAGTTGCACACTGCCAGAAGTGCTACGTCTAGTATCTTGACACCCAGCATAATCCGCATCTGCATATGATATTAGTGCAATAGAGGAATCCTTCGGATACCACAGACCACGATGAAGTGTTCCTTTAAGATACTGAAAGATCCTTTTCACAACATGTAAGTGCTTTTTGGTAGGCCGAGCCTGATGCCGGGCACACATGCATATAGCAAATTGCAAATTAGGCCTGCTAGCAGTCAGATAGAGAAGGGTACCGATCATTCTACGGTAAAGTTTAGGATCGACATCAATCCCATCCATATCCTCATCTAACTTGGATCTCTCCACCGTTGGAGTATCAACAGGGTCACAATATTCAAAAATGATACTTTTTCAAAGATTCTAGAGCATATTTGGATTGATTAATGAAGATGCCTCTGGGATTTTGAGAAATTTGCAACCCTAAGAAAAATGAAAATTTTCCCATCATCAACATCTTAAAACGTGTGGACATGATTTTCTCAAAATGGTCAGACAGTCTTTGAGTAGTGGCAGCAAATATTATATCGTCAACATAAATTTGTTCCAGTATCGTGTCGTTGTCCTCTTTGAGAATGAATAATGTTGGGTCCACTTTGCCTTTGGAGAAGCCTTCCAATATCATTAAAGACGATAGGAGATTGTACCACGCGTGTGGAGCTTGTTTCAACCCATATAGAGCCTTCTTGAGCTTGTACACGTGATTAGGATACTTCGAGTTGACGAATCCATTCGGTTGGCTTACGTAGACATCTTCCCTTAATTCACCATTAAGAAATGTTGTCTTAACATCCATTTGGTAGACGATCATATTCATGTGAGCAACATAAGCAAGAAATAGTCTAATCGCTTCCAATCGTGCAACAGGAGCAATGGATTATTCAAATTCAATACCCAAAGCTTGTTTGTATCCTCTAGCAACCAATCTAGCTTTGTTCTTTAACACTCCACCTAACTCATCGAATTTAAGCTTATATACCCACAACAATGTAAGGATTTCAACGTTGTCGGGTAAAGGAACTAATTCCCATACCTCAAGACGTTGAAATTCATTAAGTTCCTCTTGCATGGCTTCAATCCAAGATGATTGTGTCATGGCTTGTTGCCAATTTATAGATTGAATATCGAAAAGAAATGCATAAAAGTAGCAATATAATACATGTTCTTGGAGTTGGTGGCGTGTTAAGACTGGTCGATCGATGTCACCAATAATAATATGGATTGGGTGATCCTTTGTCCATTTGGTGTTGTTATTTTCAATTCGTGGTGGTCCGGAGTGAACGATTGCAGGAGCTTCCTCTGAGGTAGACGCACCGTTAGGGTTTTCGGGTATTTGTGAACCAAATAATGGAAGCTCTTGTAGGTGAGCAGGTTCTAAATCGTGATCATAGTAATCCTCTTCAACATCATTAGGAACGAGTGGGGGTGTTCATTCGGGTGTAGTTTGAGAATTGGTGGGGGATGGTGCATCTGGTTCAATAGTAACAGTAGATGCATCTGATTGATTTCCATTATCTTGAGAAGCAACTTCGGGAATCGGAGCTACTGTCGCAGGTGCTGGAGAATCATCACTTGGAGGATCAAAGAAATCATCAAACATAGGTTGAAATAACTCATCCCACTCGGACCTTGTAGGTGGTGTAAATAATAGAGAAACGGGATTATTGGGAGTTAATCTGGAACTAATCGTACCGGTTCCCATCTCATGTAATGCGGGTTCAGAGCTGTGTTGCTCAGAAGCCATCGCTGTCAGCTCATCAAAATCAGCATCCAAAGTTTCTACTATATTGCCAAGACGACGGTTATAAATTTGGTAAGCTTTCTTTGCGGGTGAGTAACCAATGAAAATTCCAATATCAGCCTTCGGTTGAAGTTTGCCCAAATTCTCACTATTTGTATTTGGATAACATAGTGCACCAAACACATGAAGAAATGAAATATCGGGTTTATGTCCATGAAGAAGCTCATATGGATTTTTTCCATGGCGCTTAAGAATGATGGAGCGGTTTTGGGTATAACATGTGGTTGCCACTGCTTCAGCCCATAAGAATAAAGGAGCATTCGCATAAATCAACATAGCTATTGCAGCTTCCATGAGTGTACGGTTACGTCTTTCCACGACACCGTTTTGTTGTGGACGCCGAGCAACTGAAGTTTCATGCCAAATACCGAACTCTTCATAATAATCTCGTAGAGTCTGATTAACGAACTCAGTTCCGTTATCAGTACGAATGCGGCGAACAGTAGCATTAAGACGTACTTGGATCATCTTTAAGAAAGTAATAATATAATTTGGTTCTTGATCATTGGTTGCTAAAAACTTTACCCATGTAAACCTTGAGAAATCATCCACCATTACGAGGATGTATTTTCTATCACTCACACTAGCCGTACGCATTGGCCCGCAAGGATCCATGTGCAAAAGATACAGTGGTTCTTGGTTGGTGTCTTCAGCTTTAGGTTTGTATGATTTCTTGGTGCTTTTCCCTAAAGAACATGCAGAACATAAATGATCCTTGTCGAACTTAAGTTTTGGAAGACCACGAACAAGCTCATTTTTAGCCAAATGGTTAATAGCATCAAAGTTAAGATGAGATAACCGGTGATGCCACAACCATGACTTAGTCTTAGATGCTTTTGAGATAAGGCATACGAGAGAGGCGGCCATCATGTTCTAAATGGACAGTGTATAGAGATTGTCCCCTCGAGAACCTTTTAAGAAGTCATTTCCTTCAAGATCACGAATGAAGCAAGTATGTTGTCGAAAAGCAACTTCAAGGTTTGAATCGAAAAATTGTCCTACTGAAAATAAGTTGTGACCAAGTCCCTCCACGTAATATACCCTTGAAATCGTAACATTCCCAGTTTGATATTCACCGTAACCCATGATCTTCGCAATATGGTCGTTGCTGAATTTAACTGTTCCTAGAAACTTGCTGACGAAATTTCTGAGCATCGAGCGATCTCCGGTCATATGCTTTGAGCATCCAGAGTCCAAGTACCAGAGGATGATTTGGACCACCTGAAAATATCACCATACAAAGACGATGTATCGGAATCTAGAAGTTCCTCTGTGTTAGCAGGTACAGATATATTTATCTTAGATTTTCTAATAGAAGAATTCTTTGGCTTCAAATTTTTCTTCCTAGATGCCGGCTTAGATTCTAGTTGTCTAAGATCCTGAGGTACTTCTTCACTAGTAGGCACAATAGTGGGGGCAGACCTAGTTAAAGGTCGCTTTTTCCATTTTTTTAGTGCTAGTGTTCCTATTTAAAGGACGTTGAGACATAACTTCTGTGGATGTGATCCTAGTTAAAGGGAACGTAGTTCCATTTGCAGTGAAGGTCCTACTAGTGAGTTTCCATTGCCAACCAACTTGGGTGAACTTCTTCCCCGTTGGAGTCCATTCAAGATTATTCCTAATAGCATACATTTCATTCACGTGATCAACAAGACATAAATCATGACGCTGAGAAAACATGCATTCATTACAATCCAACATCGCAAATTAGGATTCACATTTTTCTTAGGCTGCTGCACAAGCGCAAGGCCTTTTGTCCTAGGTACATGATTCTGTTTATTCAAATTTGAAATAACATTCCTAGGGTGAACTTCTACTTTCTTCTTTGCGGTCCTACTAGTGGAAGACTTGACCCTATTCTTCTTGTCTTGAGATCCTTTAGCCTTAGTAGATACAATTACTCATGTAGAAGCCAAGGGAACATTAGTGACAGATTTTGATTTAGCCTTGATGGGTGTGTTTAATATAGGCTTAGATCCTGGATTCTTATGGAATGGATTCATGGCAATGGTGGTGGTTTGTTGTTTAAGTTGTGCAGAACCCGGTTATCCTATGTAATTCAAATGATCTAAGCATTTTTGTACCTACTCAATGTAAGCATGAACAGAGTAATAGTGACTATTCATAGGATCTAGTTCATAGTGATCATCTACCACATCCCTAGCAAGATCCGCGTGCTTAACTGCATGCTCCATATAACTTATATGATAGTGGATTGTTCTTATTGTACGGATTCTTAGTGATCACCACCTTGTTTGTTTTTGGAGCACTAGAGGTCGGGGCAGATATTGTAGCTGGATTATCAACAACTTCTTGTCCTTTGAGTTGAAGTGTCTCCTTTAATTCAGCCAAAACCATGTTTTTGTCTATGAGTTGAATATTTAAGTCAGAGATTTCCTCACACTTATGGTTCAGTTGTTCAACAAGTGACTTTTGCTCTGCCGCATTAATAGCGAAGCGTTCTTCTAACGAACCATAAATTTGTGAAAACCCCTGGTTTACTTTATCAGACTCCCCTAGCATAGAAGTCATTCTATCTTCTAGGGCATGATTTTTAATCTCTGCAGCCTCTAGTTCCAATTTCTCTGTTAATAATTCTCTCTTAAGTCTCATAATTTCTTCCTCTAATGCCTGAACCACCTGAATCATCTTGTCACTAGTCTCAGCGGAGTTTTCACAATCATTTGTTTTTGAAAGAGTTTCATTTTTAGATTGATTTTCAATTTCTATAGATATACAATGTTGTTGAAGCTCATCAAAATGTTTTGAAAGTGAGTTATAAGAATCATGAAGCTTTAAAAATTCAGCATTAGATTCGTGACAAGAATGATTATCTACATTATTCACAGGTTCAACAATATGCACAGATATATCATGCACATCATCACATTTATTCATAGCAGATGTCATCTCAAAAGCATATTCAATAGTAACAACTTGTATCACTTCAAGAGACACTATATGTTCCAAGAATCGGTCATATTCGGACAAAATATTTTCTTTCTCAATTAGATGTTGTTCATAAGCATCATTCATTTCATAGAAAACTTTTCGAACTTCACCCACTTCAAAGTTAAGATTTTCCCCAAGATCTAGAAGACCTTCTTTAACATTGTTTACAAACGGAACGATCTCTTTCTCAAACACCATTTTCATGTGTTCGAAAGCCCATTCTCCATCGTTTTGAGCCGCTGGATTCGTACATTCCGTGATGACCTTGTCAAAGTCGGTAAGATATCGCCTAATCTCTTTCAAGCTTAGCAATACCGTACTTACTGGTGGAAGATCCTTTGGAATTTCCTTAGGTTCATCCGAATTGACAAGTGTAGGATGTATAGTAAGGCTTTCTCTAGTAGGTATGTAAGTTGATGTATGGATAAATTCCCTTTGCATATTAAAGCGAATTCTAAGATCTGTTTTTGCATTCTCTTTATTAAGCTGTTTATAATCATACTCAGGATATGTATAAATTACTTTTGACCGATTCTCTTCATGTAGTGACATATTCTCAGATTCATTTGAAAATACAATCGGATCCAAGACCGATCCTAACTTTGTTGCGTCATAAAGTCGTGGGTTGTGGTTAAATGCTTGCTTTGCATACCCCGGGTTAGGTGGTAGGTCTATTAGACGCGATAGAGTGAATTCCTTAAAAGAAGAATGAAACAAGTGTACTAAATGTGAAGCAGAGTATTGTTTTAAAAGCACAAGTTCAGTATTTTTAACTTTCTCAGACGCCTTAATTTCCGTTTCAACCCTTTTAGACTCGAGAATTTCCAAATCCGTTTGTAGTTTTTGAAAATTATTAACGACTGACACTTTTTCTTTAAGTTCTTTCAAAAGATTTTCTCTTAAACTCTCAGTTTCTATCAAATTATCCATTTGGACTTTCCTAATCCTATCAGATTTAGGAATGGTTAAGGTAGTGGTCACTAGAGTTAATTCCAAGGTTTTAACCTTTTCCTTATACAAAGCAAGCTCGGCAGATAATGTCTTATTAACACCGAGGGTTTCAAGGACCACATTATTCATTTGGCCAAGCATAGATGCCGACACCATAACCAAATCTTGTTGAGCAAACGAATTTGTAGACGTAATAGCTCCCGGTTGTGTTTCACTCAAAGTCTGGGGACTTGCATTGGTATTTCTATCATTGTTTGTCTCCTCGTTTGAGTTACTAACCACCGGAGGCTATTCCGGATACTCAGACACTTGATCAACTTGATAAGGTACAATACTAGTATCATTAGCAGTATTTGGTACCTCATAAATTATGTCAGCTCCATAAAGTGAAAGATTTGCCATGAGAGTTGCCTTGGCGGTATTGAGATCATCACAGTCAGAATCGTATGCATCAAGATCATCACATTGATATGCGGCATTGTTCGTGATGGCTGCTGTGAGTCTGTCAGTGTCCGCAACTCCTGGATCTGCGAGAAATGCTAACTCTTCTTCATCGAGCTCTCGTCATTAGGCTTGAGCATTAACCAAGAAGATCTTCTCCTAAAACCATGTGCTATCCCTTTTCCTCTTTGGCTGCTTACACTCTCGAGCCATGTGCTCTTCCCCTTTGCAGTTATAACATATGATCATCTTCATTTTGCCAGTGTTATTTCCCCTTGTAGCAGCAATGTTAAATGAACATGCACCAGTATTAGATGAACTTGGTCTCTCATGAAGTGGTTGCACAGTAACTCTACCATCTTGGATTGTAGCTTGTTGACGAGTGTTAGAAGAATTACTCAACTGATTGTTTGTTGGAGATGGTCCTCTGTAACCTCTTTTGTTCAACGCTTGAGTGATGTATGCAGACATTTGAGAAAGTATATCAGTAGGATTATCCCCTTGTCTAAACTCAGGAACTGGAATCTCATCATGACAATAGAATACTGGTGCTGGTTGAGCTACAAACTGATTTGAAGGAGAACTTACATGTTGTGAGTAATGGGGTTGAGGAGCCTCATGTTGTTGGTAAGTGATGGCAGGGTTTGTTGGAGGTTGATAAGGTGAGTATGGTTGTGAAGCATAAGGTAAATGATGTGAGTCTCCTTGTGATGATATTGCTGGTTGCTGGTATTATTGGTGATAAGATGTAGGTGGCTATGGCAAGATCGAATACTGTGGAAAGCTTGGACTTTGATACAATGGCTGATAGGAAGATTGGTGTCCCAAAGCATACGGAGAGTTGTGATATGACAAAGTTGGATGATTTTCCATTAACGCCAATGGTTTGGAATATGATCCCTGAGAGATGCGTTTTTGGATCACGTGCTTCTCGTGTTGCTGCAAGAAATCATATAGTTGATCTAAATTTGACTTGTGCAAATCTCGAATCATTTTAACATCGGTGACATATTGGCTCCACTCTTGGGGTAACGTGTTCAAGAACTTGGTGTTTAGTTGAAACTGAGAAATCCTTAGATTATAAACGTTCAAATCATTCATCAAAGTAGTGAAACACCAGTAGTAGTCATGAAGTGTTTCCCCTGGGATGTATGTGAACCAATCAAACAAGTCATACAAGACACTCTCGTTCCTGCTTAGTTAGTGAATTCCCTTGTAACAAAACAATTAAGCGATCCCAAAGATCCTTTGCCACTGTGTGTTCGCTTACCATTCGATAAATATCGGGTGGAAGAGCTTGAAGTATGGTCTGAGCAGCCCTTTCATCCGCATCGGCTATGATTTTGTTAGCATCCGTTAATTCATGAAACAACCTTGGCTGCGTCACATTGTCGACAGTAACTTCTCCCCAATCGAGTGGACCTTTCTTAATGGATTGAACCATAAGTCTCCCATTGGGTTTACCCATAATGTAAGTTCTCATGCGACCTTGCCATGCTTCAATTAAGTCTTTGATGAGAAACGGTGGGCGGGTATCGGTACCCGAGATGATTGAAATATCGGTAAGCGATGTCATTGTCAGCATAAATGAATGAGGATTCATTTTTGAACACTTGATGGAAAAATGATTATCTTTTTATCGAGCAATGAAATAAGGTTGTGAAATAGTGTTGTTGTTGTTGTTAGTTTTTGGGTGTTGTGAAACCTTCGTAACAATTTATACTGAAACTTTTCGTAACAAAATTCCTTTCGTAAGAAATTCCTTTCGTAACAAATCCTTTCGTAACAATTCCTTTCGTAACACACTAAAGGCTTTCGTAAAGAAATTCCTTTCGTAAGAAGATCCTTTCGTAACTATTCCTTTCGTAACAAACTGAAGGCTTTCGTAACAAAATTCCTTTCGTAACTATTTCTTTCTTAACAAACTGAAGGCTTTCGTAACAAAATTCCTTTCGTAAGAAGATCTTTTCGTAAATATTCCTTTCGTAACAAACTGAAGGCTTTCGTAACAAATCAAGCTCTGTTACAAAACCCTTTTACGAAACCGAACTTTCAGACTTAATCCTAAAAACCTTTTATGAAAGGCCACTTTCTGAAGTATTCCTAAAACCCTTTTACGAAAAGATAGAAAAGTAAGCTTAATAGAAACACAAATATCTCAAATGAACACCACTAAAAACACAACTCGAATTGAAAAAATTTGTGATTTCTTTCAAAAACACGTAAACCAAATCAATTTCAACAACTTTGTAGATGATTTGTTTACAAACCTAAACCATAAAATCACAAAAAAATTCAAGATTTGAGATAAACTAGCCTGAAACCCACTAATACAATCAAAAACTAAATAACAACACTAATCAAAACCTTAATCACCCCATGGCTCTGATACCAATTATAGGATAATGATAATCTTAGATCTAATCAAGAGGGTTGTTGTTTTCTAGAGAGATAAACTAGAGAGAGAAAGAAAGAAAACTTGTATTATGTCAAAATGAGAAGTAAACAACTAACACCCCTTTCCATGGTGGAAAGGGGTTTATATACCCAAGTCCCTAGGTGGACTTGGGCCTCCGGCCCATGAACATGCTCATGGGTCGGGCTAAACATAAACATTAATTAAACAATACTATGAGCCTATAAATATATTGTTGGAGTGACCGAGACTTTCTAAATACTAAAAAACATATCTCCAACAAAATTCCATCTCCTTTTCGTTTTATGAACTCGAATACAAGGGTTAAGCAAGAGCAAATGATTTTTCTAAATATATTAAACATGAATTAAGATGTTTAGATTTGGAATTTGGGTTTTGCACGAAAATCGATACACACTAGGTGTCTCGGTGTTCTTTTCTGTGACCCAGTCGTAAGGCTGTTGGTTGGGGTTGGTCAGCAGCGAACCACAAATCATAGGGGTTGGTTCGCGAACAGAGGGTGTCGAGTTTTTGGTTTGGGTTGTGTCGACAGCAATAAACCCACCAGGGGGTTTGTTTAATAGAAATAATGGGTAAAAGACGCAACAGCAGGGGTGTTTGGGTTTAGATTCGTCCAACAGGGGTGTTTGGTTTACCGAACAGTGGGATTAATAGCTCATCAGCGGGTGTTTCTTTGAAGCAGTGGGAACCACTGTACTAGCACTGGGAACCACTACAGTAACAGTGGGGGCAGAAAGGACTAAAACAGTGGGAACCGCAGGGGGCAGTGGCTACTGTGGTAGACCAGCAGCAACGAGCCACAACCGGGGGCTGTTGGGCTCGGCTCGATTTAAAACGAGACATGGGTGTCTCGGGAAGAGTTTCGGCTCGGGATTTGGGAATCACGAGTAATATTAAAATAAAGGAATTATGTTAAGTCTTATAAAATCATTTTTAAAAAATGTTTAAAAGTAAAGTTAAATTTTATTATTATGTTATTAATTTAATTTGTAAAATTAAATTGATATTAACTTTATTTCTTTTTACTACTTCAGCGTGGGGTTTAATTAACGATTTATTTTCGAAGAAATAAAATTGGGAATCTCTCTAATTTAAGAAACTTTATATTTATAGCAGGTTACTAATTTTAGCAATGTTATAATATCAGAATACACATTATATCGTAATCAGCAATACAAGAATACCATAACCAGTAATATTACAGAACTGTCAGATATTATCAGATTATACTCAAATAGTAGTACAAGAACAAAATAAATTAAACTAAGAACAGTTAAGACCAGAAAAACTAAACATATATCAGCCATCTCATTCGCGTCCGTTATTTATGTAGCGTTTGTGAAATCAGAGTAGGTGTCTCATCAGCTTTCCTTGCAGTCAGTTACTGGACACAAGGTACGGATTTTCCATCCTTTAGTAAAGAATTCCTTTTATGCATGATTAGGATTCCGTGTCTGCAGCCAAATGTTTTCCCCAATATATGTTCTAAATCTTATAAGCAATCATTTTAATAACTAAGATAAATTTCCTGAGCTTTATATACAAGCATGACCAGTTATGTACTAGTTACGGAGGTACAGTAACCATGACACTAGAGGCACCAGCGTCATGACTCCTCTGCGAGGGAGTGATTTCTCGTAGCGTCCCATTTATTTCAGCTTGGCCATTTACCAGTATTATCAGCGGGGCGTATGGATGCATCCTAGGCTATCAGTTTATAGTTATCAGGTGAATGTGGTGTGTTCTCTACATCTTTGATATTGGAGTTGATCCCTCCACCCAGCACATTATGTAGAGGTCCCCCCCTCTACAGCATGACGAGGTCACCCCTCTATTTATTCATGCAGCAGTTGTTACAGAACATGAACTATATAAGCTCTTAGCAATTAAAATACAATAAATGCATGTTTTTAGATTTAACAGATAAGAGTTCAGCTTTATTATTTATAAACCATACTTTACAGATTATACACATATTTATGCTGCAACTTTGCTTATCAGTCTTACAGCTCCAGTATTTTATCATTTGCTTCATTTCAGTATTTCTTATCATGCTTTATATCCGTTCACTGGGTGCTATACTCAGTCGTAGTTCCTTTCATGTTCTAACGGCAGGTACAGCAGGACGCTCTTAGGATTCTGAGAGCATGTGCATTTGGATGGAAGCTATCTAGACTTCTAACTTTATACACTTCTTACATTATTCGGTTTATTTGGACACTGTTTAGTCCTTTCCTTCAGTATTTACTTTTCATGTTTTGAGCTTATGTTTGGATTACCGATGTTTGATTCTGGTATTTCCTTTATGGTCAGTTAATGTTTTGGGACATTTACCTTATGCTTTGATGACACGCCATAAATACACGTAACGGTCCACTTATCCAAGTGAGGTGTTACAGTTATGGTACCTCCATAACTAGGTGACACTGGTCATGCATGTATATGGCTTATGCATTTAATCTAACATAAGTAATCAAACATATAAAACAATAATTCGAAAATAGTTGGCTCCAAACGGGGATTCCTAATAAGGAAAGAATGTCCATACTGAAGGACGGGAAATTCGTACCTTGTGTCCAATGAACGAGGAAAGACGAAAGGATGAAAATCCTACTCCGACCTTACTAATTCTACATAAATAGGGGACATGTATAAGTATTCTGATTACTGAGTACGTAGCTGACTATAACATATCTTAGCTTGTTTTATATGTTCTTGTCTTGTTTTACTGCTTTAAACGTTTTACTGTGTTTATCATGTATTTCATGTATTCTGATTAAGTATTAACTTGTATTCTTGTATTATTATACTTGTTGTGTAATAATAAGTAACTTTCTAAAAATAGCATGTTTCCAAAAATAGAAAGTTTGCAAAAATAGAAAGTTTCCAAAAATAGATTAGTTTCTAAAAATAGACCGGTTTCTAAAAATAGAAAGTTTACAAAAATAGCAAGTTTTCTGAAATAGAAAGTTTCCATATTTAGAAAGAAGTTTGATTAATAAGCTAATAATATAAGCTTAAATTTACTGGTTAAATATCGTAAGTCATGTAATTAATAGTATAGTTTATTAATAATATCATGTTAATTAAATAAACTATAGGTTATACGATTTAATTAAATATAAGCATGATTTAATTAAACTATGGCATATAAAATACTTAGGTTAAACATGTATTAATAATTTATTAATTATAACCTAATTTATGATTTATTAATTAATTATAGTCCATGTTTTTAATAATTAATAATACTATATTCTAAATTAAATAGCAAAATACTTAGGTTAAACATGTATTATTTATTAAATAATAATAACCTAAGTCCATGAAATTACTATAATCATATTTTAATTAATTTAATTTCTATTGTTAAAAATAATATAACTTGTAAAATTAAATAACTTGTAAAAATTAACCCATGACCGAATCCTTGTTTTAATTTAGATCGAACATGAATTGGAGCGAACCGTAAACCGGACCGACCCGTGAACCGGACCGAACTGGCCCGACAGCGGCTAACCAGACTAGCCGGCAGCCTCTGTCGTGGCCTGGCTAGCCACTGCTAGACCAAAACAGCCACCGGCTGCTAGCCGGTGGTTCCCCCTGCTCTTCGCTGTGTTCCCACGATAGACCAAAGCAACCACCGGCTTAAGCCGGTGGTGCTGTTGTGCTGCGCCGAGACCCAAACAGGCCAAAAGTCCACCTTGACATGAGTCAGGGTCCTTGTTTCTTTGTTGTCGAACCAACACCACCACGCCGAGACTTGACGTCTCGGCTGTTGGTGCACATCGATCCTAAGCCGAGAGCCTAGGGCTCTCGGTTCGTGTGTTGGCCGAACAAACCCCACCAAAACCAACTAATTTACTTGTTTTCTTGATTAGTTAACACGTTTTATTTGTTTTTAATTTTCAAGAACACATGAATCTTCAATAAAGAAAATAAAAATAACTAGATGATAGGTTTGGTGATACCGTTACTTGATTTGAAAAGGAAAATGAACACAAACATGATCTCCCTAATTCCAAGATCAAAAATCAAAGAACACCCTTGTGGTGTATCTTGTAGCTGGCAGCAAAGGGAAGCAAGGAGGCTAGCTAGAGTTTTTATTTTTTTAAGAAAACTCTCTGAATGATATAAACCTGTGTTTTCCTTTTGTTAAGTTAATCAAAAATCAAATGGGCTGGGCCCTCTCATGTCCTTGTGTCCGCGGCTAACATAAACCCATGGGGGTTTCCCGAGCTTTGTTCATGTTTAATAATCTACGTGTTCGTTTACTAATGTATTCGTGTTAGTTCGTGGTTAATTATCCATGTTATAATTAATACTTGTACGTAATCAATATTTATCGTGAAATAATAAATATACTTAGTTCACATGTTCATGTTTTATTGTTCGTGATTACATGCTCGTGATTATAATTATTATGATTAATAATTATCGGGTATTAATACGCACTTCAATAATTATCGTGCACTAACACGTACGTAATTTTATAGTTGAATATTCATGACACGTGTTAATGCTATAAAAGGAAAGTTTTTAACTTGTTTGTATGTTTACGTAGTGTACTGTTAATGGCATTTAGATGCGGGTTTTACAACTAACCTCAATTCGGAATAATCCCAATCCGGAATAATAATAAAAAACACGATTTCGGAATATCTTAGATTTTTGCCATTTCGGAATTTTTAGGGTTTCTGATTTCAGAATAAAGCAGCTTTTGTGATTTCGGAATAACTTGGGTTTTCCAAAAAAATCTGAAATAACAACTAGGCAACGATTTCAAGGTTTTCTAACAAATCGAGTTATACTTCCTCGGTCTATAGCATCATAGGGACCATTAAAACGCAACATTTTCTATTTTTAATTCGAAAAATTTTAAATCAAGAAAATAGTACAAAAACTAGTTTTTGATCTAAAAATGATAAAAAGAAGATGATTTTGAGTAAAAAAACCAAAAAATTCTTGTACTTCTAATTTATTAAGATGTTAATAGACAAGAAAGTAGCAATCTTTTTCAAATCCAAGCCTAAAAAAATTTCGTGTATTCTTATGAGATTAAAAACACACAAAAATCAATGAAAAACCACAAACCAATCACCAATCTACCTCGTGAAGAATGATACCAATTGTTGTTCCCTAATATTTATCACTTCACCATGATAGATATAATGAAATAAGATAGAAAATAGATGGAAAATAGATGACGTTTAGAGAGAGAAAGTAGAGAGAAGTGTGTGAAAATGAAGAAAGATTCTATTTAGAAAATAAACAACCAACCCCTCCTAACATGCTAGAAGGGTGTTTATATAGTCCACCCGCATGTAGGCTTATATGGGCTATATCTTAATGGGTCAGACTTTCCTTTTAGGCTTTTGTTCTTTAAACATAAACTTTATACCTTAAAGTCAAGCCCTTGATTCTTGACTATTTTACTACTTATTACAACGTTCTAATAAACGATAATAATAAATCTATGACCGAACATTCTTGTTTGACTCAATATTTTGAGGCTAACATATTAGCTTACCCAAAAAAATTTATCCCACTACTTTATCCTAAGAAATTATGGTTTATTAACCGATACTTACACTAAATTTATTTAGTTTCAGGTAGGCCACTATTTCTCTTTTTACTTCATCTATCCTTATTCTAGAGGTTTCTATTGTACTCGCCACTGCTGGCACTGCTCTTCCTTAGGAGGAATAGCAGCCTATTTGCACAACAATGCTGACGATAGTTTTATCGGCTGTCTCGAGAGGACCTGGAGGGAGAACATATTTCCCCTATTGACTCCATGATTGCTACCTAGTCGACTGAACCTATTTCCCTAATTGGGGAAAGGGATGAGGGGTGTCTTCTATCGCTACAGTCTTCTTTACCGTCAGCTTTACCATGAATCAACTCGTTACCTGGGAGCAGTGCACCGCCTCGTAAGAGGAAGTGCAGATGTTTCCCTGATTCCATTACGGAGGTAGGAGAAAGCTATAGGGCTAGACTTACTTCCGAGGTGGAGATTCACGCTGAGATATCTGCTTTGGTCGGGCGTTAGGAGCAGGACAACGTAGATATTTTTGTTATGCTTGAGACTGCTCAGGTCGGGCGCTCACAGCTGCATCAGCTAGATGATCTGCTATCATGGTTTATGGAAGGGGAGGCACAGGCCACCAGAGATGCTTTGACTCACATTAAGGATACGATTCAGTGGCTTGTTGGGGAGATTTTAGCTCATAGAGGGAGATTGTTCCTACTGTAGGGACAACTCTATGATTTTCAGACTAAGCTACACTTATAGAGCGGGGTAATTTAAGCATAAGAGGATTTACAGGACATGCGCATTGCTGAGATAGATGCTTGGAGGATGGCGGACGAGACACGTCAGGCACAACTGTTAGAGGCTCTTAGGTTATTACGAGAGACTCGCCAGGCAGTTAGATCCCTACATGAGATGAGGCATGTACCACATGATGCCATTGTACCAGACCTTCACGAGGCTAGCAGTAGTACTTAGTTGAGATCACTCTTGTTAGACCTATCTTTTGTATATTATGCAAACATTTGGGTGACGTCCCAGCTCACATGATTTTGACTTATTGTACTTGTATCTTTCAAACTAGACATGTGCTATTTTGTGTTCAGAAACTGTAGTGCATGTATGATATTAGTTTATGAGATCTTGACTAGTTATGATATTTTACTTTTAGTGATACATATCATTTATGCACCTCGGTACTAACATCTTTTCTAACAAAACTAATTATCTCATTTCATCCTATCTTGTGTGTTTAGTAATGGCATGATCAAGAGTAACACGAGCAAATTCCGCAGAAGTACATACCACAACCAATGTCACTCCTGCCCAACTCCAAGCGCTCATTGGCCAGGGCATTTCTAATGCCATGGCAGCACGAGATGCTAACAGGATCTGGAACCACGATGACAGCCATGATTCAAACAAAAGGCAAACGGAGAGAATTACTCGGGGATGTACTTATCCGGAGTTCTTGAAGTGCAACCCATTGTACTTTATGGGCAAGGAAGGTGAAATTGAGCTAATGCAATGGTTCTAGAGGATAGAGACAATATTCCGAATCAGTAACTGTGCTTATGAGAACCGAGTCAAGGATGTAACCTACACACTCTTGGAACATTCTTTGACTTTGTGGAACTCATTGATAGCTACCCTAGGGCATTCATATGCCTATGCCATCACTTGGACAATATTGAAAGTGAGAATGACTGAGAAGTATTGTCCGAGAGGAGAAATGAAGAATTCGGGGATTGAACTGTGGGATTTAAAATACAAGGGTACTCACATTTGGGCATACAACCAAAGATTCCAGGAATTGACTTTGATGTGTGTCCGGATGTTTCCGGAAGTGAAGGAAAAGATTAAAAGATATGTAGGAGGATTGTCGGATGCCATTCATGATAGTGTACCCGCATCTCGACCTACCACTGTCGAGGCTGCAACTGAGTTCACAACTGAGTTGATAGACAAGAGGATCTGTACCACAACCGAAAGGCGGGCTGACAACAAGAGGAAAGCCAATGAAAATTTCTGAAACCACCAGCAATAGTATCCACCCAAGAGGCAGAACACGGGGCAAGCTCATATTGCCACCACTCATGTTGGCAGGCCGTATGGGGGTACCAAACCCCTATGAACCAAATGTAATTACCACCATGACGGTCTGTGTGAGATTTGCCACCGATGTGGGAAGACTGGTCATTTTATTCGACAGTGCAAGAGCAACACAATCACCAATTATGGAACCAATCATCACAACAGAGGAGGTGAAAATGGATTCCTTGGTAAGGAAATAGTCAAGGATATTGTCATAGAAATGGAAACTATACTAGAGGAAACAGAACGGGGTAAAAGGGAGTTCACTGTTTTTGGATGTGGAGCTCCGAGACATTTCCAAAGCAACTACCCGATGTTGGGAAACAAGACCCAACCCAATGGAAGAAGTCGGGGAGCCCCAGCTAGATTTCATGTTGTAGGAAATGTGGGCAATCAGCCAGACACCAACGTTGTTACGGGTACGTTTGTTCTAAACAACCGCTATGCTTATATCTTGCTTGATACCGATGCTGATAGGAGTTTCATATCGACCGAGTTTAGTAATTTACTTGATGTGGTCCCAACCACACTAGAAAATAGTTACAATCTAGAGTTATCCGACGGGAAGGTAATTGGAGATGACACTATTGTTAGAGGATGTACCTTAAATCTCCAAAACCATATGTTCAACATTGATCTAATGTCGGTAGCACTTGGTAGTTTTGACGTTATCATTGGAATGGACTGGTTGGCAAGATGTCACGTGGTGATCATTTGTGATGAGAAACTAGTTCACATCCTATGGGGAGACGCAACCTTGGCTATACGAGGTGACGGGAGTGAAGACAACACTAGTATCTGACTAAACACCATCTCGTGTATAAAAACTTAAAAGTACTTTCTATAAGAATGTCTTTTTTAGCACATATTTCTAAGAAAGATGAAGAAAATGAACCTAAAAAAAGCAGACTGAAGATGTGTCGATCGTGCGATATTTTCTAGAAGTCTTTCCGGAAGAATTGCCATGCATACCACCAGCAAGAAATGTAGAATCTCAGATCGATTTGGTCCTAAGCGTCGCGCCAGTATCGAAGGCACCTTATCAATTAGCTCCATTAGAAATGAAGGAATGGTCTGAACAATTGAAATAACTACCTAACAAAGGCTTCATAAGACCGAGTTCCTCACCATGGGGAGCCCCGGTCTTGTTTGTCAAGTAGAAACACGGGCCTTCTAAATGTGCATTGACTATAGTGAACAGAACAAACTAACCGTAAAAAATTCGTTACCCGCTTCCTACAATCGATGACCTATTTAAACAATTGCTAGGATCGAGTGGCTATTCCAAGATATACTTGCGATCAGGGTATCACCAGTTAATAGTGAGGGACAAAGATATCCCAAAGATAGCTTTCAGAACCAGATATGGACATTAGAATTTCAATTTATGCAATTTGGTTTGACCAATGCACCATCTATATTCATGGACCTCATGATTAGATTATTATCTTTATCAACGACATATTGGTCTACTCCAAGAATGAAGAAGAACATGGAGAGCACCTCACTGAAATCCTAAAGCTACTTAAGGAGGAGAAATTGTACAAGAAATTCTCGAAATGTGAATTTTGGATCCCAAAGGTACAATTTCTTGGTCGTGTAATTGAAAATGAAGGAATTCACGTAGCTCCAGCTAAGGTCGAATCGGTTAAAGATTGGGCATCTCCTAAGTCACCAACGGAGGTTCACCAATTTCTAGGCCTTGTTGGGTATTACCAACGATTCATCGAAGGATTTTCCAAGATATCCAAGCCAATGACCAAGCTTATTCAGAGAGCAGTAAAATTTGATTGAGTAGAAAAAGAGGAAACGACATTTCAGTTGATCAAGCGGAAGTTATGTAGTGCACCTATTCTGGCCTTACCCGAGGGCAGTGAAGACTTTGTTGTGTACATTGATGCTTCACACAAGGGTTTAGGTGTTGTATTGATGCAAAGAAACAAAGTGATCACTTACGCTTCACGACACATGACTTGGAACTAGGATCAGTGGTGTTTTCTTTGAAAATTTGGAGTGACTATCTTTATGGAACGAAGTGCACGGTGTTCACTGACCACAAAAGTTTGCAACACATACTCGACTAAAAAGAATTGATCATGAGGCAACGCCGTTAGATAGAGTTGCTAAGTAACTACGATTGTGAAATCAAATACCATCCCGGTATAGCAAACGTAGTAGTAGATGCCTAGGGCCGTAAGGAACGAGATACTCCACTAAGAGTCCGATCTTTGGTCATGACGATTTGTTTAGACCTACCAAAGCAAATCTTGGAGGCTCAAATTGAAGCCCAAAATCCAGAAAACTTAATGAACGAAGACATTGTAGGAATGCTCACGATGGACGTTGAGAAAGAAAAGCAAGTAACCAGATCTGACGGAACACTATGCTTACACGGGAGGAGTTGGTTACCTCTTTATGACGATTTGAGGAATGTGATCATGCATGAGTCTCATAAATCCAAATATTCAATCCACCCAAGATCTGATAAAATCTACCAGGACGTAAAGAGACTATATTCGTGGCCAAACATGAAAGCTGGTATATCTAATTACGTGAAGAAGTGATTGAACTGCTCTAGAGTCAAGGCAGAGCATCAACGACCATCGGTTTTATTGGTGCAACCAGAGATACCAAAGTGGAAGTGGGATAATATCACCATGGACTTTGTCACCAAACTTCCAACATCTGATCACTTCTTACTATGAGATAGAAAGACTCTCTGGATAGATTAGCAAGATTGTACCTCAAAGAAGTTATCACCAGGCATGGAATACCGACTTAAATCATTTGTGATCGAGACGGTCATTTCACGTCAAATTTCTGAAGGCATTTCAACGAGCATTGGGTACAATCCTAGACATGAGTACTGCTTATCATCCACATACAGATGGACAAAGCGAAAGAACAATCCAGACATTGGAATATATGCTCCGGGCATGTGTCGTCTACTTTGGAAAAGGGTGGGTAAGACACTTACCATTGGTCGAATTTTCGTACAAAAACAACTATCATGCTAGCATAAAGGCCGCACCCTATGAGGCACTTTATAGTCGAAAATGCCAGTTACCCGTGTGCTGGGCATAAGAAGAGGAATCTCAACTTACTGGCCAAGAATTGATCCAAGAAACCACGGAAAAGATCACCCAGATCAAGGAAAGAATACAGGCAGCACGTAACCAACAAAAGAGTTACGCGGACTTGAAGCGTAAACCTATGGAATTCGAAGTAGGTGACTGTGTGATGCTCAAAGTATCACCTCAGAAAGGAGTTGTACGTTTTGGTAAACGCGGGAAATTGAACCCACGTTATGTTGGACCTTTCAAAGTGTTAGCAAGGGTTGGTGAAGTGGCATATCGTTTAGAATTGCCACAATAATTGAATCGTATGCACCCTACTTTCCATGTGTCTAACTTGAAGAAGTGTTACGCTGATGAACCACTAGCTATGCCGCTAGAAGGAGTTTACTTTAACGACAATCTTCAGTTTGTGGAAGAACCTGTAGAGATCATGGAGAGAGAAATCAAGAAATTGAAACGGAGTCGTATACCGTTTGTCAAAGTACGATGGAACTCTAAGAGAGGACCAGAGTTCACATGGGAACAAGAAGACTCGTTGAAGAAAAGGTATCCCATTTGTTCACTGGACGAGTGACTTTACCTTAAGATTTAAGGACAAAGCTTTCATAACGTGTAAGGACTGTAACATTTCTGATTTTTGATCATTTATGCTTCATCATTATTAGTTCGATATATACTTATTTTATCTATCACATTTGCATGCATGTTTAGAATCTAATAAATATCCTAAATTTACGTTTGTAACTTGTAAATTAGACAGTTAAACCCTGTAACTACCATTTTTACTCACTTTAATGTCTTTGGACACATTTTCATTAGCTTGATCATATAAATTATATAAAATATAATTTTACATAACAATTTAAATTACTGTGTAACAGATTGAACTAGAACTTACGTACATTTTCATATGACGCGCTTTTTGGCTACACTTTACCTAGACTTGACTTAAAACAACCAAAATCTCACAACTTATATTAAGTTAACACACTATACCTTCCTTGGAACACTCCTAGTCGAATTTTAAGCTCACAAACATATTGGTTCATTCATTTCACGCGTGTATTATCACAAAACAGGATCAAACAAACAAATTAACCAATAGACTTTGAGTAACTCATATCTAGTCGAATGAAAGTTCTTAAACTTCCTTGGATTTCCTAATTACACATGTTTCATAATCCTTAACAAAACCAAACTCAAATTGAGACTTCTTTAACTCATTCCTTGTACACGACACATATACAAATCCCCGAGATAACCAAATCTTGTCTATGACATAATCATGTACCTACTTTCCAACAAAACTGAACACCTCGACCCCCATAGCCTTGATATTCGGACTATGGTGATGTTGTTTGAATAATTACCATTTGTTAGAACTTTTACCACAACCCACCAATTATGGATGGTACAACTTTCCCCCTAATATGCTTCCTAGTCACACAAACAAAAGGCCTAGGGACTCTTGGCTACTTATAATGATACAATGTATCATGAATTTGTATCACAAGAAAACAAAGTATACAACTTAGATCATTTAAAGCTTAGTACTAATCCTAGCCAAAACCATGGGACTTATATACAAACCCAAAACCATCATTGATCGACTTGCAAATTCATACACACTCTCACATATTCAAACCTTCACAAATATCCATCACTTTTTTTCCCTTTGTTACCGTGAGCAAAGCCAAAATACTACTTATTCGCGTACAAGCAAAAAGCACACTCATATTCACTCAAGATACGACTCAAAAAGAGAAATAAAGGAAATAGGAACGCGACATTGATGGTTAAGACGACTAGTAACTAAGTTGCATTCTGGAGAAGACTTGTGCTCGTCACACTCTCACTAGGATCATAGCATCGTGCTAAGGACTCTAAGGAAGTGATACATGTCCATACATCGTCTATTATTTCCACTAGTAGCATATAACGAGTTTGTTTAACCTATTTGAACACATGAAATGAACCGAACTAGACTTGTCTTAGGTCATGACCTAAGGACAAATGTAACAACATATATATATATATATATATATATATATATATATATATATATATATATATATACATACATGCATGTAAACATGTAACTCAAGGGCTAGGTTTTAACATGGATATAAACTCGAATGGCACGTTAACAGGTCGAATGTGACATAAACATAAGCCTAAATCGATCCTTGTAATCTTAAGAACACACGAAGCCATTTTTGGTGGTTAAGAACCTTAATAAGCTTTAAGGCCCATTAACAAAAACGAGAAAGAGCCCATGAGCCCACAAGGGACTCGCGACTTATTTACTTGTTGAAGAAGAACCTATAAGCTCCAATGAGCTTATGAGACCCATGATGTAATTTTTGGAAAACCTTTGTAAACCGTCTCGTGGTATCGGGCTTTAAAAATTACCCAAGGCCCCATACGTTTGAGCCGTAGGGCCATAATGAACTCACGTCTTATATTTCGACTTAACACAAAACCAATAAGCTCACAAGAGATAATTGAAGCCTCATTGAACATAAAAACCCTTATTGGACCATTAAAACCCTTCACGCGCCTTAACTATAAGCCACGAGGCCCAATAAGCCCAACAAGCCCGTTAAGGTAAAACCGAGACTCGAAACAACTTTTTCATAACTTATTTGACTTATTGAAACCCAAGTATAATCGAACAACATTTTTCAAAAACTTTTTTTATTTAAATAAACATTTAGAAGTTCGGGGACCACTTTTTCCAAATGTGAAACATACCACGAGTCCAAAAATGAAACCTAGGGTTTTTTATAAACCATAGGGACTAAAATTGACATTTGGTGAACTAAGTTCGACCCCTAGCATTTAAGACGAGAGTTTGAAAATTCTAGGGACTATACTTGCAACCTTTGAAACCTATTTCGTGCCCTAAATACAAAACTAGGGTTTTGCAAACACTAGGGACCTTTAAAAGACTTTTCGAGACCCTAGGGGTTGGAATTGTTACTATGTTGTACTATTTAAACTTTAGGGACTATTTGTGAACAATACGAAACTTAAAGGGGCTGTGGTGAATTACAAGGACTAAATTTAATATGTACCAAAATTGAGGGACTAAATGATCACATTTGAAACTATAGGGGTATAAACTGTAAATATGATATACAAGGGTTGTTTTGAAAAAAATGGGAACTTAAGGGTTATTTTTGAAACATAATAAACTATTAAATAAATTTAATACATTTATTTAAAAAAGCGACAATAATGTGTACATTATTTTTCTCGAAAGCCATCGAGGGTACAAGTTAAAGTTAAATTAACCAACAAACGTGTATATATTTTAAAGTCATAACAGTATATATAATTATACTTATGATCTATTAAGAAGGAGAATGCACGAACAATTAACTGAACTGAATATATTTATATATATTCGTACACTGAGACCTATTCATGTACTTAGCTATTTGACGTATCTTGTGCATTTTGACTTGGATATTTTGACTATTCTCGAGCACTATTATTCAGGTGAGTTCACGACCCCACACTTTGAATTTGTTAAATGCTTTTGTGCAATATTGGGGGAGAAAACATGTATTACATTTTCAAAGGATACAAATAAACCTTGAGTACATTTATGATTACATTTTGCCTATTCTTGGATTCCTGTGACCTCAGATTGTGAATTGTCAATTGTTTTATAGCGTGAATGTTATAAATAGATCTATTTGGGACTGACAATCCACATTTGGGTGAGTAGCGCTCAATGTGTCTAGGCCATGACAACAAACGTATACCATGTCGGATATTTGAGGGTGTACTTTGGGTGGTCCCCATTTTTTTGCAAACCTGTAGTCTAGCGCCAGTTCACGTGGAATAGGGAAACGTAATTTCTTTGTAGTATTTGCTTTGTGCATTAATATGTAGAACATTTTGCGGTCCTGAACTATGAATTTATTAAACCTATGGATTCACCAACTTTATGTTGACCATTTAAACATGTTTTTCTCGGGTAACTAGCTGGACTATTTGTGCATTGATTGAGCATCATTTAGGAGCACAATAATGATTGGGGGATTTGTTTTCACTAGGATAATTGTGACAAACTGATATTCACCATTTTAACTTCTTGTAATAAGCTTCATGAGATAATATTTGTAATTTTCTTATTAAAAGACATATATTTATGATTTATGCTTTGTATACTATTTGTTATGTGATCCACGACGTGACACCCAGGTTCATTCAGCTGCATGTCTATTTTGGGTGTGTCATAGTAGTCGACCCGAAATGTCTGTGTACTCTTTCTAATGCTAATGCCTTATTCCTTAATTTATTTTTTATTTAAGTTACGGTAGCTTCCTCTCATTTGGATGTCACCTAATTGAATGTCATTGTGATCTCGATAAACTAATTATTAACTCACCATAATAATAATAATAATAATAATAGTAATAATAATAATAATAATAATAATAACAATAAAAATAAATAAATAAAAAAAAGAAAAAAAAAGAAAATAATAATAATAATAATAATAATAAAGTAATGTTTCTCAAATAATAATAATAATAATAATAATAATAATAATGATGTTAGGAGTGGTATTTTTCTATTTTCTAGACTTAGTTTTTGTATCAAGAAGGGGGTAGGAGCGCAGCTTGAGTTTGACTCCCTTCTAATTTTGTTTGCTACTCTCGAGGACTTGAAGAATAAGCACCCTTTCAAGGCTGCTCCTTCAATGCGAAATATGCCTATTGATCATCATCACCTCGTTGCATCTCCAGCTGTGGTTCTAGACAGGATTAAGAGCTTTCCCTGTGGTACGTCGTGTGGACGAGATGGATTGCGTGCCCAACACCTTATAGATTGCTTGAGCGGGGCTGCTATAGATATTTCTGATGAGTTAGCCTCTTCTATCAATCAAGTCGTAAATCTTTTTCTTGAAGGGAAATTCCCCATGGTGTTAGGTGAGTATATTTCTAGTGCCCCTCGTACACCGCTGGCTAAGCCGGGTGGTGGTATTCGTCATATAGCTATGGGTATAATTTGGGGGTGTTTGGTTTCCAAGGTTAGTGCTGTTATGATTGGTCCTTCTTTAGATAGTTATTTAGATGACCTACAGTTTGGTGTTGGTGTGTCGGGAGGAGGTGAGGGTATACTTCATGCTGTTAATCGTTTGATTGAGGGTCGTGGCGATGATGATAGCCTTTTGATGTTGTTGGTGGACTTTAAAAATGCCTTCAATTTGGTAGATCGAGAGGTTACGTTACATGAAGTTCGTCTTCATTGTCCTGTGATTTCGTGTTGGGTTGAATTTTGTTACTCTAACCCATCTAGATTGTGCTATGGGGAACACATCTTACAGTCTTGTCAAAGGGTGAAAAAGGGTGATCCCCTTGGTGTAACACCCCCAAATAGGTCAAATGCAGCGGAAATAATATTTGGGTGTCACGTGGGTGGATCAATAGCAGATAGTACATAGAGCATCAGATAAAAGATTATCAAACATTTATTACATGATTAGGAGTGCAAATTATTATTAAAAGTGGTTCCAACATTAATAAAAGATTGTTTATGAGTTCCCCTTAGAAAAATCCCCAGATGCTTGCTAGAATGTTGTCTACCCTGATGTTGAGATCCATGCAAAATAACTACCTACTTCAAACACCTGAGAAAAACATGCTCTTGAGGGTCAACATAATGTTGGTGAATTCATAGGTTTATTAAATAGGTTTGGATAGTAAACAGTCACTGAAGCAGTAATGCACAAAGCATTAATACTTAAAGGTAATTATATTGCCTATTGCCCGAAACTGACACTTGACATAGTTGAGCCCTCAACAAAAGGGAGCGCTTCGCCTTATAAAAAGGCACCCATTTATTCTGTTCTGAGATGGTAAACACATGTTGTCCCGGCCACGGCACAGTGAGCATGACTCACTTAAGTGGGGATGGTCAATCCCAAATAGATCTATTTATATGATTCAGGTAATTCTATAATTTTAACAGTTTCAGTTCACCGGTCATGAGGAATTCTACAATAGGCACATACAATCAAAAGTTGGTACAGTTCAGTTTATATCCATAAAATAAGTTGCATGTTTTCTCCCCTATAAAAGGATTTAAAAGTTTGTCAATATATGTGAAGTGGGGCTATGAACTCCCTCAGTAATACAGTAACAGTCACAAGAATCCAAAGTAATGCCCAACACACAGTCAACAACCTAAATAATATACAGTCTTAGTAAAGTATAACAGGTTTTACAAAAGTCACTAAAATATCTGCATATGCTTATACTGGTTTTAAGTATTTCATTAAGACACTTGAACTTAATTTATCGTTATTCAGGTAAATAAATAATGTTGGAAATACGTTTTTAACGTATATTAGAAGTATCGGTCACTCCAACAATATTGTAATACGTTTAGTAGCTCGCAGTTAAAGGTTAAGTTACATCAATGTTTAACCTGGCCCATGGGCTTGTCATGGGTTGGAGGCCCATGTCCATTAAGGACTTGGGTATATAAACCCCTTTCCACCATGGAAAGGGGTGTTGGTTGTTTTACTCATTTTCACACATTTATAAAAGTTTCTTTGTTTCTCTCTCTACTCTCTCTCTAGAATAACAACAACCCTCTTGATTAGTTGTAAGATTATCACGATTCTACAATTGGTATCAAGAGCCATGGGATGATATAAGGTTTTTTTGTTGTGTTAGTTTTTAGTTTTCATACTCTTTTAATCAAGTTATATCCGTGTTTTCAATTTTTTTTTGTTTATCACCACAAAATCTTTGCTACAAATTGCCAACATAGTTGTGGTAGGAATTTATGTTATTCATATTGGTGATTTTTCATAAAAAGTTGGAATTTTTAGCTTGATTTTTGGGTAAAACTTAAAAGCTCAAAATTTTTCTTATACGGAATATAAGGGTTTTACTTGTCGGAACACAAGGGTTTACAGTATTCCGGATAAGAGGTTTTGGCAGCTTATTCCGGATAAGAGGTGTGTAAGTTTTCCGGATAAGAGGTTAGCAAGTTATTTCGAATAAGAGGTTTGGCAGCATATTCCAGATAAGAGGTGTGTAAGTATTCTGGATAAGAAGTTTGACAAACATTCCGGATAAGCTTAAGTAATTGAATTCCGTATAAGAGTACCAAGATTATTCCGGATAAGGCTGCAATAGTTATATTCCGGATAAGAGTACCAAGATTATTCCGGATAAGCTGAATTAGTCGTATTCCGGATTAGAGCTAAAGATTTTTTCCGGATAAGCTGCAATATTTATATTCCGGATAAGAGTACCAAGATTATTCCGGATAAGCTGAATTAGTCGTATTCCAGATAAGAGGTCTGTAATTATTCCGGATAAGAAGTTTTAAAGGATTATTCCGGATAAGAAGGTCAGAAAACATTTTTTTTTAAGGATAAGCTTCAGATTTCTACATCAACTCACAACAAATTTCATAACCTTATTTCATTGTTCGATCAAAAAGATAATCTTTTTTCAATCAAGTGTTCTAACAATGAATCCTCATTCATTCATGCCTACAATGACTTCACTTACCGATATCTCAATCATCTCGGGTACCGACACTCGCCCACCTTTGCTCATCAAATATTTATTTGAAGCATGGCAAGGTCGCATGAAAACGTACATCATGGGCAAACCCAATGGTCGAATTATTCTTCAATCAATTGAAAAAGGTCCATTAGATTGGGGAGAGGTTACCGTCAACAATGTGACAAGGGAAAGGGAGTATCATTAGTAAACCGATGCTAACAAAATCATTGCAGATGCCGATGAAAGGGCTGTTCAGACAATTCTTCAAGCCCTTCCACCCGATATCTTTAGAATGGTAAGTGAACATAAAGTGACAAAGGATCTTTAGGATCGATTAGCTGTTTTGTTACAAGGGACATCTCTAACTAAGCAAGAACGAGAATGTCATTTGTATGACTTGTTTGATAGGTTTACATACATTCCAGGGGAGACTCTTCACGATTACTACTGGCGTTTCACCACTTTGATGAATGACATGAATGTGTATAATCTTAGGATTGAACAGTTTCAACTAAACACAAAGTTCTTGAACACGTTACCCCAAGAATGGAGTCAATATGTCACCGATGTTAAGATGATTCGCGATTTGCACAAGTCCAATTTAGATCAGCTCTATGCTTTCTTACAACAATACGAGAAGCATGTGATCCAAAAACGACTATCTCAGGGATCTTATCAAGAACCATTGGCATTAATGGCAAACCATCCTACACTGTCATACCACAACTCTCAGCTTGCTTTGGGACACCAATCTTCATATCAACCATTGTATCAAACACCAAGCTTCCCATAGTACTCGATCTTGCCACAACCGCCTACATCTTATCACCAACAATACAAACAAACAGCAACATCATCACAAGGAGATTCACATCCGTTACCTTATGCTTCACACCAGTATTCACCTTATCAACCTCCAACAAACCCTGCTGTTACCTATCAACAACTTGAGGCTCCTCAACCCTATTACTCACAACAAGTTAGTGCTCCATCAAATCAACTTGTGGCTCAATCAGCACCAGCATTCTACTGTGATGATGAGATCCCTGTCCCTGAGTTTAGACAATGGGATAGTCCTACTGATATACTTGCTCAAATGTCTGCTTATCTCACTCAAACATTGAACAAACGAGGTTACAGAGGTCTAGCAACAACTAACAATCAGTTAAGGAACTCTTGTAACTCTCGTCAATAGGCTACAATTCAGGATGGTAGAATCATGGTGCAACCACTTCAGGGGAGACCCAATTCATCTACTGCTGGTGCACGTTCATCTAACACTGCTGCTAGAAGAGGTAATAGCACTGGCAAAACGAAGGTGATTATATGCTACAACTGCAAAAGGGAAGGGCACATGGCCCGAGAGTGTAAGCAGTCCAAGAGGAAAAGGGACGACACATGGTTTCAGGAGAAGATCTACTTGGTGAATGCTCAAGCCTAAGGACGTGAGCTCGATGAAGAGGAGTTGGCATTTCTCGCAGATCCGGGAGTCGCGGACACTGACGGCATCATAACAGCCATCACAAACAATGCCGCATATCAATGTGATGATTTGAATGCTTACGACTCTGACTGTGATGATCTCAATACCGCCAAAGCAGCTCTCATGGAAAATCTTTCACTTTATGGAGCTGATACAAAATTTTAAGGTACCACATACTACTACTGATGCTAGTATTATACCTTATCAAGTTGAGCAAGTGTCTGAGTATTCGAAACAGCCTCTGGTGGTTAGTAACTCAATCGAGGAGACAAACAATGATAGCAATATCAATGAAAGTCCCTAGACTTTGAGTGAACCATAATCGGGAGCTATTACGACTACCAATTCGTCTGCTCAACCTGATTTGGTTATGGTCTCAGCATCTTTGCTTAGCCAAATGAATAATGCGGTCCTTGAAACCCTCAGTGTTAATCAGACTTTATCTGCCGAGCTTGCTTTGCATAAGGAAAAGGTTAAAACCTTGGAATTAACTCCTGTGTCCACTACCTTAACCAATTCTGAATTTGATAGGTTTAGGCAAGTCCAAATGGATAATCTGCTAGAAATTGAGAGTTTAAGAGCAAATATTTCGAAAGAACTTAAAGAAAAAGAGTCAGTCGTTAATAATTTTCAAAAACTACAAACGGATTTCGAAATACTCGAGTCTAAAAGAGTTGAAACGGAAATTAAGGCGTCTGAGAGAGTTAAAAAGACTAAAATTTTGCTTTTAAAATTATACTCTGCTTCGCATTTAGTACACTTGTTTCATTCTTCATTTCAAGAGTTCAATCTATCGCGTCTAATAGACCTACCACCTAACCCGGGGTATACAAAGCAAGCATTTCACCACAACCCTCGACTTTATGATGCAACTAAGTTAGGATTGGTATTAGATCTGATTATGTTTGTAAATGACTCTGAGAGCATGACACCATATGAAGAGAATCAGTTAAAATTACTTACTACATATCCTGAATATGACTATGCTCAAATGAATGCAACAAATGCTAAGATAGATCTTAGAACTCGATTTAATATGCAAAAGAAAACTATCCAAACATCCACTTTCATGCCTACTAGAGAATGCCTTAGTATAATTCCTACACTCGTTAACTCGGACGAACCGAAGGAAATTCCTAAGAATCTTCCACCGGTAAGTACGGTAAATCTCAGCTTGGAAGAGATTCAGCAATACCTTCCCGATTTTGACATGGTCATCCTGGAATGTACGACTTCAACGGCTCTAACCGCTGGAGAATGGGCTTTCGAACACATGAAAACGGTGTTTGAGAACGAGATCGTTCCGTTTGTGAACCATATTAAAAATGGAGTCTATAGTCTATCGGGAAATCTAAATTTTGAAATTGGTGAAGTTCAAAAAGTTTTCTATGAAATGGATGATGCTTATGAACAACATTTAATTGAAAAAGAAAAGATTTTATCCGAATATGACGGATTCTTAGAACATATAGTGTCTCTCGAAGTGATGCAAGTTGTTACTCTTAAATATGCTCATGAGATTTCTTCTACTACTGTGAATAAATGTGATGATGTGCATGATATGTCTGTGAATATTGTTGAACTTGTGATTAATGTAGATAATCATTCTTGTCATGAATCTAACGCTGAATTTTTAGAGCTTCAAGATTCTTATAACACACTTTCAAAACGTTTTAATGAGCTTCAACAACATTGTATATATCTTGAATTGAGAATCAATCTAAAAATGAAATTGTTTCAAAAACAAATGATTGTGAAAACTCTGTTGAGACAAGTGACAAGATGATTCAGGTTGTTCAGGCTTTAGAGGAAGAAATTATGAGAATTAAGAGAGAATCGGTAGCTGAGAAATTGGAACTAGAGGCTGCAGAGATTAAAAATCATGACCTAGAAGATAGAATTACTTCTATGCTAGGGGAGTTTGATAAAGTAAAGCAGGGTTTTTCACAAATTTATGGTTCATTAGAAGATCGCTTTGCTTTTAATGCGGCAGAGCAAAAGTCACTCGTTGACCAATTGAACCGTAAGTGCGAGGAAATCTCCGACTTAAATATTCAACTCATAGACAAAAACATGGTTTTGGCTGAATTAAAGGAGACACTTCTACTCAAAGGACAAGAAGTTGTTGATAATCCAGCCATCAGCTCTGCCGCGACCTCTAGTGCTCCAAAAACCAACAAGGTGGTGATCATTAAGAACCCGTACAATAAGAACAACTCACTATCATATAAGTGGTATATCGAAGATGCAGGTAAGCACGCGGAGCTTGCTAGGGATGTGGTAGATGATTACTATGAAACTGATCCTATGAATAGTCACTATTACTCTGCTCATGCTTACATTGAGAAGGTACAACAATGCTTAGAGCACTTGAAGTACATAGGACAACCAGGTTCTGCACCACTTAAACAACAACCCAACACCATTTCCATAACTCCATTCAATAAGGATCCAGGATCTAAGCCTATATTAAACACACCCATCAAGGCTAAATCAAAATCTGTCACTAATGTTCCCTTGGCTTCTACATGAGTAATTGTATCTACTAAGGCTAAAGGATCTCAAGACAAGAAGAATAGGGTCAAGCCTTCCACTAGTAGGACCGCAAAGAAGAAAGTAGAAGTTCACCCTAGGAATGTTATTTCAAATTTGAATAAACAGAATCATGTACCTAGGACAAAAGGCCTTGCGCTTGTGCAGCAGCCTAAGAAAAATGTGAATCATAATTTGCGATGTTGGATTGTAATGAATGCATGTTTTCTCAGCGTCATGATTTATGTTTGTTGATCACGTGAATGAAATGTATGCTATTAGGAATAATCTTGAATGGACTCCAACGGGGAAGAAGTTCACCCAAGTTGGTTGGCAATGGAAACTCACTGGTAGGACCTTCACTGCAAATGGAACTACGTTCCCTTTAACTAGGATCACATCCACAGAAGTTAGGTCTCAACGTCCTTTAAATAGGAACACTAGCACTAAAAAAATGGAAAAATCGACCTTTAACTAGGTCTGCCCCCACTATTGTGCCTACCAGTGAAGAAGTACCTCAGGATCTTAGACAACTAGAATCTAAGCCGGCATCTAGGAAGAAAATTTTGAAGCCTAAGAATTCTTCTATTAGTAAATCTAAGATAAATATATTTGTACCTGCTAACATAGAGGAACTTCTAGATTCCGATACATCGTCTTTGTATGGTGATATTTTCAGGTGGTCCAAATCATCCTCTGGTACTTGGACTCTGGATGCTCAAAGCATATGACCGGAGATCGCTCGATGCTCAGAAATTTCGTCAGCATGTTTCTAGGAATGGTTAAATTCGGCAACGACCATATTGCGAAGATCATGGGTTACGGTGAATATCAAATTGGGAATGTTACGATTTCAAGGGTATATTATATGGAGGGACTTGGTCATAATTTACTTTCAGTGGGACAATTTTGCGATTCAAACCTTGAAGTGGCTTTTCGACAACATACTTGCTTTATTCGCGATCTTACAGGAAATGATTTGTTAAAGGGTTCTCGAGGGGATAATCTCTACACATTGTCTATTAAAAACATGATGGCCGCCTCTCCTGTATGCCTTCTTTCCAAAGCATCTAAGACCAAGTCATGGTTGTGGCATCGTCGGTTATCTCATCTTAACTTTGATGCTATAAACCATTTGGCTAAAAACGAACTTGTTCGTGGTCTTCCAAAACTTAAGTTCGACAAGGATCATTTATGTTCCGCGTGTTCTTTGGGAAAAGCACCAAGAAATCATACAAACCTAAAGCTAAAGACACCAACCAAGAACCACTGTATCTTTTGCACATGATCTTTGCGGGCCAATGCGTACGGCTAGTGTGAGTGGTAGAAAATATATCCTCGTCATGGTAGATGATTTCTCAAGGTTTACATGGGTAAAATTTTTAGCATCCAAGGATCAAGAACCAAAGTATATTATTACTTTCTTAAAGATGATCCAAGCGTCTTAATGCTACTATTCGCTGCATTCGCACTGATAATGGAACTGAGTTCGTTAATCAAACTCTACGAGACTATTATGAAGAGGTCGGTATTTCACATGAAACTTCTGTTGCTCGCACTCCACAACAAAACGGTGTCGTGGAAAGACGTAACCGTACACTAATGGAAGCTGCTAGAACTATGTTGATTTATGCGAATGCTCCTTTATTCTTATGGGCTGAAGTAGTGGCAACCGCATGTTATACCCAAAACCGCTCCATCATTCGTAAACGCCACGGTAAAACTCCATATGAGCTACTTCATGGACAAAAACCCGATATTTCATTTCTTCATGTATTTGGTGCACTGTGTTATCCAAATACTAATTGTGAGAATTTGGGCAAACTTCAACCGAAGGCTGACATTGGAATTTTCATTGGTTACTCACCTGCAAAGAAAGCTTACCAAATTTATAACCGTCTTCTTGGCAAGATAGTAGAAACTTTGGATGCCGATTTTGATGAGCTGACAGCGATGGCTTCTGAGCAACACATCTCTGAACCCGCATTACATGAGATGGGCACCGGTACAATTAGTTCCGGATTAACTCCCAACAATCCTACTTCTTCATCATTTATACCACCTACAAGGCCCGAGTGGGATGAGTTATTTCAACCTTTGTTTGATGAATTCTTTGATCCACCTAGTGATGATTCTCCAGCACCTGTAGCAGTAGCTCCAATTCTTGAAGTTATTGTTCAAGATAATGGAAATCAGTTAGAGGCATCTACTGTCACTCTTGAAAAAGATGTCCCATCCCCCACCAATTCACAAACCACACATGAATCTTCACCCCTACTCGTTCCTAATGATGTTGAAGAGGATCACTATGATCACGATTTAGAAATTGCTCATTTACAAGAGCTTCCGTTCATTGGTTCACAAATACCCGAAAAACCTAACGATGCGTCTACCTCAGAGGAAGCTCCTGCCATCATTCTCTCCCGACCACCACAGATTGAAACTCACAACACAAAATGGACAAAGGATCACCCAATCCGCAATATTATTGGTGACATCGATCGTCCAGTCTTAACACGTCGGCAACTCCAAGAACATGCATTATATTGCTATTTTGATGCATTTCTTTCCGACACTGAACCTAAAAACTGGCAACAAGCCATGACCAAATCATCTTGGATTGAAGCCATGCAAGAGGAACTTAATGAATTTCAACATCTTGAAGTGTGGGAATTAGTTCCTTTACCCAGCAACGTTGAAATCCTTACATTGTTGTAGGTATATAAGGTTAAACTTGATGAGTTAGGTGGAGTGCTGAAGAACAAAGGTAGATTGGTTGGTAGAGGTTACAAACAAGCTTTGGGTATTGACTTTGAAGAATCCTTTGCTCTTGTGGCATGATTGGAGGCAATAAGACTATTCCTTGCTTATGCTGCTCATATGAACATGATCGTCTACCAAATGGATGTTTAGACGGCATTTCTCAATGGTGAATTAAGGGAAGATGTCTACGTAAGCCAGTCGAATGGGTTCGTCAACTTGGAGTATCCTAATCACGTGTAAGCTCAAGAAGGCTCTTTATGGGTTGAAACAAGCTCCACGCGCGTGGTACGATCTCTTATCATCGTATCTCATCTCGAAAGGCTTCTCCAAAGGCAAAGTAGACCCAACATTATTTATTCTCAAGGAGGACAACGACATGATACTAGTACAAATTTATGTTGATGATATAATATTTGCTGCCACTAATCAAAGACTGTCTGACCATTTTGAGAAAATTATGTCCACACGTTTTAAGATGTCAATGATGGGTAAATTTTCATTTTTCTTAGGGTTACAAATTTCTCATAATCCCAGCGGCATCTTCATTAATCAATCCAAATTTGCTCTTGAATCATTAAAGAAATGTCATTTTGAAAATTGTGACCCTGTGGATACTCCAAGGGTGGAGAGATCCAAGTTAGATGAAGATAAGGAAGGGATAGCTATCGATACTAAACTTTACCGTGGAATGATCGGCACCCTTCTCTATCTGACTGCTAGCAGGCCTGATTTGCAATTTACTATATGCATGTGTGCCCGGTATCAGGCTCGGCCTAGCGAAAAGCACTTACATGTTGTGAAAAGGATCTTTCGTTATCTTAAAGGAACACTTCGTCGTGGTCTGTGGTATCCGAAGGATTCCTCTATTGCACTAATATCATATGCAGATGCGGATTATGCTGGGTGTCAAGATACTAGACGTAGCACTTCTGGCAGTGTGCAACTTCTTGGAGATAGACTGGTTAGTTGGGCATCCAAAAGGCAGAAAAGCGCTGCGATATCAAGTACTGAGGCTGAATACATTGCTATGTCCGGTTGTTGTGCTCAAGTTCTTTGGATGAGATCACAATTAACTGACTACGGTCTTGGATTCAACAAAATCCCGATGTACTGTGATAACAAAAGTGCAATTGCTCTATGCTGCAACTACGTTCAACATTCTCGGGCGAAGCACATTGACATACGCTACCACTTCATCAAAGAGCAAGTGGAAAATGGAGTGATCGAACTGTACTTCGTCAACACTGAGTATCAGCTGGCAGATATATTCACAAAGGCCTTAGATCGAGGACGTATCGAGTTTTTGATCGAAAAGCTAGGCATGAAATCATTCTCACCAGCGACACTTAAGGAATTGGAAGAAGAATTTGAATAATAGTGGTGGTAAACTATTCTCGAGTATCCTTTGATCGTGATCTTGTATATTATCGTATATATTTAAACCACCAAAAGAAAAATACAAAAATATAAAACATAAAAAAACCATAAAAAATATAAAACATAGAAAATCCATAAAAAATAAAAATTCAGAAAATCCGAAAATATTTTTCATTTCAAAACGGGCATGTCTTTTTGTACGGTAATATTTACGGCCTTAGAAATGTCGATTAAAATTTACACGGCGCCATAAATAGAGTCCGTATAGAAGTTTTACATATTTTAAAACATGCCCATATGGCTTGTAGTTATTTCAGACTACAACCCGCTTTTCGCATTAAAGTCACGTATTTCTTTTGAAAATGTTGGCTCACAACGGGAATTAATTTTCTCGGGTATGATTTACAAGCCAAATCATACAAGGGATCAGGTTTACTTTATAACTTGATCTAACACGAATTAGTGTACGTTTTAGTGCATTAATTGGTTAAAATAAAAGAAATCTTATTGCCACCATGAATCAATTTTTCTAAAACATTATACAGATTATGTTTTCATTGGTATTCGACTCTCTAAACAAAGACTACAGCTCTTTAAATAGAAGACGGGTCAATGTTCAAGGGGGAGAAAATATCAAATCTTTCTTGTCATCAATATATCGTCTTCAAGAATATTTTTCATAAAAATAACCGGTTAAATGTTGTTCGTCATGTGTTTGTCATGTTTGTGGTACTTAGATATGCTCTAGACCGTTTCTCGTGCTTTTGATTGGAACTTAGAGATTAATGGATTTTAGGCATACTCTTTAAGTACGTTAATTGGTGATGTGTGCCCAATAGTTAAAACCGTGTTTAAGTTTTTTTTGGTAATGGGTTTCCCCGGTAAATAGATTAACCAAAAAAATAGTGAAGTACAAATGGAATGTGGCTAAAGAACCACATTAACCTCAAGCTAAAAACCGCTTGATAAACACCTAAATCTAGTGCTTATGACAGGCCATAAACACTTACAAAACACCTAGTACACAACGAAACAAACCAAACTAGCTAATAGCTGCCATGAAGGAGTTTCCACCTGCATTTATCTTAGAGAATAAATTGGTTGTTTCATCATATACCATTTCAACCTCGTCATCTTCATCATCATGATCCAAAACAGAGTAAGAATTTGATATAGATAAACCAGCACCTGGCGATGACGTAACAATAGACTTCAACTTGGGCAAAGAACTAGTCTTCCTACTAGTCACCCCCTTCTTCGGGTTACTGATTGTAGCTTTAGGCACAAATTTGACATTCGGTTGAACCGATGGACAGTAAACTTACCACCCTTAATAGAATTCGGCATATTCGTCTTTTTCTTTCTTTTGGTCACCGTTTGGAAACCATCATTATTCTTAACAGCAGGAATAGCAACAGAAGTAGATGGACCAGTACTAGCAGTAGGAACTATAGGAGAAACAACCACCTTATTAGAGCATTTATCAAGAGAGTGACCAAAAGTCTTACACTCAGCACATCTAGGAGGTATCCATTCATATTCAATACGGATAGTTTCCTTTGTAAAACCCTCCCCGAAAGAGAAGGGACACCAATTGTAACAACATCCACAAAACCAGCCTCAGCATTAACCTCAATTAAGCATCTGGCAAAACTACTCCGACCCCATGACTCCTTACACATAGAACTAGTATAGGAATCTAGCATTACAGGTTTACCAATGAAAGAAGCAATCAAACTAATTCCATCTTCTTCAAAAACTTGAATAGGCACATCATGTTATTTTACCCAAACAGGAATACGAGTCAATTCTTCTTTGATCAACCTAGTATCCATCGACCATTTTTTGAGAATGATCGGAGATTTACGAATCAACCACGGGCCCTCTTCTAACACAGCTTCCAACCCAGCAAGTGAATTGAATTTGAAAAAGAAAAAACCCTTAGAATTCATCATGATCCGTGTCAACCCATGTTTCACCCAGTTGTTTCTAACAAAATAATCCACCACCGGGAAAGCCATTCTCTTTCCAATAAAGTAACCATACAGAGTATGTTCAAGACGATTACTGACGTTCTAAACCACTTTACAAGGAATAGAGACATTTACACCTTCAAAAACATCTTCTGACACCAAGTGACGGAAACTACCAGTATCTGCGGACTGCTTCTTTTCTTTTGCACTAGTATCATGACTACAAATAGAAGCAAGCGTATCCATTTTATTAGAAACATCAGCGGTAATATCCTCAATCGACTGTATACTTGCACCATCCAGAGTCAGACCAGTAGGCACATCATCAACCTTCGACAGGACATTCTTACTCACACTGACACCTTCTTCACTAGATATAGACACAGACATACTAACAAACTCATCTTTTTGTTGCGAACCTAGCCCATCATGCTCCTTTCGAACCATAAAGCCCTCACCAGCAAACGATGGTCCCTCACACTCATGCAAACCCATAATATGGTTTCCATCCATTTGCGACAAACTAGCATCCCCATCTAGGAATTGAGAAACCATAGGAGAAGACATAGTAACAAACTCATCTTGCTGTACATCGAATAACGGGTATGAAACCCTAACCGGTTGCGTGTTTGAGGAAACCCTAGTCTGATCAATCCCCTCCTTTGCCAGCAAACCGAATTCATAAGAGCACAACATATTAAATACTTCTTGGGATCAAGCACTAGACACCAAGGACCAAAAGTCATATTCATTCATCTTCAAGCTATGCAAAAAATCATGCACGTCGCTAGCAGTTGCCAGTTGCACCCCAAACACCATCCTAATCACATTCATGTTACAAGGCTGCATACTGTTGATAGCAGCAGCCTTGCCTCTTGAATCCAAACTTGCATAATCAATAGAATCCATCCCGAAGAATGAAACCCTAAGTCGAACAGTAACCAAACCCTAAAAAATAATTATACCCAAACCCTAATACAGCGACGACAGGAAAAAAACAAAGACACAAGGAAACAATCGTGTAGGTAATCAAAGAGGACACACAACATAAAACAAAACACGAACCAACCTAGATTAACAAGAAGAATCGCAACAAAAAACGCAAGCAGAATAATAAAAAAACGATTAAGAAACCCTAGAAAAACTTTCAATCAAATAACAACTATGTTAACTCAAGATTAATTAAATATTAATCAAGAAACCAACATCGTTATAAGATTTAGAGATTAACATGATCGAAAAATCGAATCATGAAGAAGAAAAAAGTATACTGCCGCCATTTTTGTTTTTTAGGGTTTTTAGGGGACGTTATTTGACCCGTTAGTAGACTAAACCGTGTTTAAGTTTCAAACGACCGTTAAGTTTTTCCCTTAATACACGTTTAACTAACATAGGTTTTTTACAAAAAGGGCCAAATGAACATTGGAAGAAAAAAGAAGGGCCAATAGTGAAAAGTTGATAAACATTTTTAGGTAAAAAACAAAACCCCCACCCCCTTTCTTTCCTTCATCTCGTTTCACTGTACCACATCATCTTTGCCGCCATTAATTCTAATCAACAATTGCTTTGATTTCTCGATCTAAGAACATCTAAGGTATTCGTGTCTATTCAATTCATTTGTTATAATTACTTGATCACACTTCAGGATAGGATTTATTACATAGATTAGTTCGTATAAATCTGTTAATCAGATGAGTTGTTAGACACGAAACAGCCTTGTCGTAATCGGGATACCCATTGCGTGCCTCTGGTGTGAAAATCATTTGTCCAAGTGCATTTTTTTTAGTCCAATCCTCAGGATTGTTTGCTGGTTATCTGTTAGAATACTTTATCCGGATAAGCCTTAGCAAACTGTTATTCCGTTTAATCCTTCGAAAATTATTCCGGATAAATCCTTGGGAAGATTATTCCGGATAAGCTTTGGAAACTTATTCCGGATAAGCATGAAAAATATTTCGGATAAAGACTTAGAGAGATTATTCCGGATAAGCTTTGGAAACTTATTCCGGATAAGCATGAAAACTATTCCGGATAAAGACTTAGGGAGATTATTCTGGATAAGCATGAAAAATATTCCGGATAAAGACTTAGAGAAATTATTCCGGATAAGCTTTGGAAACTTATTCCGGATAAGCATGAAAACTATTCCGGATAAGGACTTAGGGAACTTATTCCGGATAAGCTTTAGGTATATTATTCCAGATAAGACAACAAACTTTATTCCGGATAAGTCTTAAAATGTTATTCCGGATTAAGTCTCAGAAACTGCCTTTTTTCCGGATAAGCCTAAGACCACCATTATTCCGGATAAGACAACCAACTTTATTCCGGATAAGTCTTAAAATGTTATTCCAGATTAAGTCTCAGAAACTGCCTTTTTTTCGGATAAGCCTTAGACCACCCTTATTCCGGATAAGTCATACAAGTTTTGTTCCGGATACGCCTTTTGCTCTTGATTCCGGATAAGACTAGGGATATCTTGCATGTATTCCGGATAAGAGTTTTTGATATGCTTGCTTAGTAGTCTGATTTGTATGTGTTTTAACTCGATGTTTATTTTGGTTAATGTTTGCATGGTATTTTGCTATGGTTTCGGGAAAGTGACATATGATGCTTTTTAGGTTTATACATTATGATATATTTATATTGTGTATCAACATGTTTGTTGTGTATTATTAGCTATCATGTCTCGCACTCAAGAGCAACAAATTGCACTTGACAATGAACTCGTTCTTGAAGGGAACCGTCTTCCAATCACCTCTAATAATCATCGACTGAAAGAAGACTTTGTTCCATCACAAGCAGCATTCAGAATTGCCATCAAAGTCCTTGATATCTCCCCGATCAAAAATGCACTACGGATGTCAGCAAGTGTTCCCGAAATCTACATGCATGATATTTGGGCATCCATTAAAGCCATAACAAGTACCAAGTTTTCTTTCAACATCAACGGTCAAAAGAAGGAATTTTCTCTTAAACAATTTCGCGAAATTTTGGATTCCCTCCAACTAAAGGGAAAACATATGCTACTGTTCCAGACTCACACAAAATAATAGATTTGATTTTGTCTCTCGGTTATGATACAGAATTACCTATCATATCTAACTTTAACACAGCTAGGCTTGGACAACCATGGAAGACAATCTTTACTATCATTATCCGATGCTTGACGGGTAAATCCAGACGAGCAGATTCTATGAGACTTTCTCAGGGTCGTATTTTCTATGGCATCTACAAGAAACTTGATTTGGATTACGCCTCTCTCATATGGGAAGAAATTCATTATCAAGCCTTCTGAAATGTTAAGAAGAAATCCGAACACCTTCAGTTTCCATGATTTATAAAGCTTATCATAAATTACTTTATGAAAGCTGATGAGGCTATTGATCGACGTGGTGAATTCTTTGTTAACTCAGAAGATGATGATTTCTTCGTGCTAGCCATGAGACCTGAAGGACAAAAGAATACTTACTCAGGTACTCCAGCTCCACTTCCGGATACTATGCTCAATGACAAAATCAAGAAGAGTGCTACATATAGGATACTTCTAAAGGAAATGGACGACCACATCAAGAAACTAGCTGCGGGAGAATCTAAGACACCAAAACCCAAAGGAAAAAGGAAGGAAACTGATTCTTCAGAAGCTGATACTCCAACACAAGACAAAGGCAAAATAACAAAAACAGTATCTTTAGGGGAGAAGAAAAATGCCAAGGGAAAGAAAACACTTCTCTCCGATGAAGACTTGATTGATGACGTGGACGAACAACAACAACCGTTGACTAAGAAACAAGAATCCAAACATTTGAAGAAGGCCTTAATACAAAGCAGAAGGGAGACGGGAGGTAGTGGATCGAAACAGCCAAAGACAGTCGAATTGTCAGACATTGATGAATTTGGAGATCCAGATAATTTCATTGACGAACCAGTTCAGGGAGATGAAGAAGATCAACAATACGAACAACAAGACACGTTCCGTGATGATATTCAACCAGAGAAAACAGTTACAGGGAGCATCCACAAGGACAAGAGTGTCACCAAATCCTCGTCTTTGTCAGATCCAGTAGGTAAGTACTTGAACTTTGACTCACTTGAATCTGAAGTTACTAACACTGATCTTTCAACAAACCCGAACATGGTAAATGTCCCTGTAACTATGGCCACTACATCAGTACTCAGCACCATTGTCACAACTCATGTCACACCTACACAATCAACTGCTCATCCAACACCATTGCTAGTATCTCCACCCGTCACCCCAAATTTTATGCAAATCATCGAACAACGCTTGAAGGCTCAAGAGGATAATACTATTCTAGTTACAAAGCAATTAGAATTTTCAAAGACAGCCTATGAAAAAGAACTCGCTAGTCTTCGTGATGAATTAGCAAGCAAGAATGATTTTGAAAAAGAAATCGACCAGCTTCGAAAAGAATTAACTAGTCGTCAACAATATGAAGAGTCAAAAAGAGAAAATCTAGAAGCTATAGTGGAAAGGAAGCAAGAATCAATTAAACGTATTCGCGCACTCATAGACAAATACAAAGAGGAGAAAGACGAACTTGCTCAAGCTAATGCTACACTGATTGAATCAATCAATGAAAAAGTTCAAGAATCTATTGAAATCGTACTTCCTCCTCTGCGAGATGAACTAAAAGACATCGCCGCAAACAAAATGATAATCAAGTATTCCGACACTCCGCAGTCCGACTTTCTCATAGCTCAAAGACTCACCGATTACGAGTTGAAGAAGCTGTTGCATGCTAAGATGATTCAAGTCAGGTCCTACAACCGAACGCCAGAACAACAAGCACTTCACAAAGCTTTAAAGACGGAAATGGATCAAGACACCAAGATCTTTGAAAAACATGGCACCGTCGTCCCATACAGCACTCCGATCAAGAGAAAGACGGTGAAGATGAGGATGAGTCATACAAACCCGATGAATCTTCTGAGAATGAAGATGACGATGACGATGACGATGACGCTGACGATGAAGATGAAAATGATGATGATGGTGACAATGCTGATAAGGGTAAGCGTAACGATGATGATGATGACAGCATGGACGAACGTATAAATGATGATGATGTCAACAATGATGATGATGGTGACGATGATGATAAGGAAAAGAATGAAGAAGAGGAGGATGACAACAACAAAGACAAGTCAGATGTTGAAGCAGATCAACCTTCTGGAAAAGGTGACAAGTCTCAAAAAGAAAATCTAACATCTTCAACAGCCGAGGAAACTCCATTATTTAAGTCACCTCCAACCGGCAGATGCACTAAACACCGTCATGACGCTGATGCTAATCTGATATCGGGTTCACTACAATCACCTCCAGCTATCACATCTACAACACCACCACAACAACTACCCATCCAAGAACCCGATCAATCTGAAATGTCTAAGTCTACACCAGTAAAGGATACTCAACGTACTCAGACACTTTGAGTAATTTTTCCAAATCGACCTCCAGCATCTGTGCAAAGTCATGTTATTCCAGAATCGAGCGAATCGGCATGGGTGGATATAGTTAATGTAGATGAAGATGCATCCGAGCAACCTTGGGTCACAGAAGCTGCTGGCACTTGTCCACTAACTCAAGAAGATGAACCCGATTTCTCCCAAATACTCAACAATCCCATCAACTTCTCAGCATATCTAATCTACAAGTATGGAACTGACAATGTAACTCCAGCGATGGTAACTCGAGCTTTTCATGATCCCACCATCATTCCTACTTCAAGAACCTTCGTCAAAAAACAATGAACCTTCCTTAAAAAACATGTCGTCACAGGCCTGAGAATGCTCCTCTCCCGATTACTGATGCTGACAATCAAATCATACGTGATTTCTTTGTCTGCTATGACCTAGAGTATTTAGTAAAAGGCGCCAACAAGTATGCGACTTCCTTAACCTTGGTCAAAGCTGCAAATTGGGGGGTCAATACCCTGGATTGAAGAAAAAGTTGATCGTATATGGGTAAAGAAATTGATTCCTGAGTATGATCAGTATGCTGAATTGGGTGCTTCACATTGGGGAGAAACCATACAGAAAGCCTATAGCTACGGATTTGGTTTCAAGTCAAAGACTCCAGTAAAATCCGAGTTCAGAATCAAGGCTATTTTAGGAGTAAGAATTGAACCCAAAGTCGGCTATCATCATGTAACAGAGATCTGATTAAAAAGAGAAGACGACAAACTCTATACCATCACGGAAGGAGACTTCTAGGATCTTCCTCTTGTTGACATTGAAGATATGTTACTGTTGATGACTCAAGACACACTCAAACACCTGAACACTGACGACTACATTGACCTGAATTCAGCTCTACGCATGTATACTCGTCGTATTGTGATCAAGAAAAGAGTTGAAGACTTGCAACTTGGCGTTGAGAGTTATCAGAAGAAGCTAAACCTCACGGCTCCATACACAAAAGTTCATGCTATTCATCACGACAAAAGCCCGTACACAAGCACTACAAAACCGGTTCCAGGCACTTTTTACTTGAATGGATCCGGTGAGAAGAAATTCATGAGAATAGCGGAACTCTCCAAGTTTAGTGACGAGACTCTTGAGCAAGTTCGGGACACATTGATTCAGATCAACAGAACCAAGAAGCATCCCTAACTTACTGTCCAGTGGCACAAAGGGTACGCAACAAGTGCTAACTACCTGATAAACAAGATCAATGAGAAGTTGCGGGAAAGACGCTTGACGAGGAGTATTGAACGATTCGTTGGTGGCAGACCATATGGAGCGCACCACAAGCTGATGCAACGATCCATCTAATGGGTCATACTATCTCAGGTCTATTCCATATTGGTTAAATTTGTGAATATGTAAATTTTGTAAATCTTGTGTTTTTGTGGCTTGTTGTAGTGTGAAAGTATGATAATGTTTCAAGAATTTCTCACAAGATTCTAAATCTTTCAAAATCTATCATACTCAAGCACTACAACTAACCCTCATTAACTTGAGGGGGAGCATTAAAAGGTTCTTTGGCGAACATCTAATTTCATTTTATTACCGAAAGACTGGTTAATCCATTATTATCCAAAATATTGATGGTTAACATTTTGGAGGGGAGAAAATGGGATTAAGGAGACTTAATGATATTTGGCTAAACAATGAAAAAGGATTAAAAGATAAACCAACTTAATATGTGTAATGCACATGTTAAGGGGGAGCGTTTTTGATGATCAAAACACTTAAGACACAAAAACTTTGATTATAATATCACAAGTGCTTTAAGTGATTTTTCAAGGATTTTTCATGGTGACAATACTTACCCAAAACACACTTAATTCACGACAGATGTGGTGACAAAAGGGTGGTAGGTATAGGTATTAGTCCAATGATTCATCAGAACCGATGGAATCTTCCCAAGGACAATTCCCTAGATAGAATTAGAAGTCCTAGGAAAGATGGAGAATGATTGTGAACGTAGCTGAATGCCGACCAAGTACTTAAGCTAACACTGGAACAATCACAACAAGGTGCTAGTGATGACGTATTGGTAAGCATTGAATGGGTTAAAAAATGAAAAAGAATTGTAAGGGTGTAAAGAAAGAAGCACTCCTTACAACTCTAGGCAGAAACCTGGTCAATACATATGCTATTGAGATCATTTTTCAATGATTCTCGATATTAAAGATAGACATCATGGACCAAGTGATGCAATGCACAACCCTCCCCAGCTAACTCAAATATCTCTCAAGAGATATTTGTTTTAATCCCACGGAGTTCAACACGTTATCTATTGGCCTATTCACTCTAAATATACTGATATTGAAAAGGTGGCAATCCTCTCCAGCCATCGCTCACTAAATCAAAATGCACTATCGAGTCTAGAGCCACGAGATCATCAAAAGTCTCATTAGGACACTTTCCATTTAGTCCTTGATTCTTCACACACTGTGAAAAGTAAGAGATCTTTATGAGTCCTACGTAGTATTCCTGTAATATTGCCAGAACATCCGAATGATACGCAAGTAACACAATGAAGATGGAAATCCTGCTTGAGCCAACATCAAACAAGCTCATGGTAGGTGACACGTGCGGTTCTTTAAGAACAAATCTTCTGAAAACTGGAAAGAAACAGTAGTTTAATTCTTAATTGAACTTAAACTCGTTCCAGGCCTCTACGCATTATCGTATGATCTTGCCAGAACACTCAGAGTGACACTCTTTAGTGTTCACAGTGACGAGTGGAAATCCTTCTAGTGTTAACATCAAACAGCACTTGGTAGGTGACGTGCAAGATTCTATATGAATCAAGATCATGATAACTGGAAATCAACGATGGTGAAAATCTTAATTGAAATTCACTTGTTCTAGGTTTCATGAATTGACGGCTTCAATCACAGGGATAATTTATCCAAGTGATTCACTCTTTATGTTCGCAGTCAGGCTTAGTGATCGTCGAATAAAGAGAACGGGTTTACCCGCGAAATCCTGTCAGGAAGTTACTTAATTGAAGCTATCCGTCACAGGTACGATATCTAATATCGTCCAACGGTCTTCACCGATGAGAGGTAAAATGCTACTGATTTAGAATGAAATGTTCTAAGCCATTTCTTTCATGTCTTGTTATGTTGTGGCATTTGAAGACGGTGGCGTTGCGGTGTACCAGATGAAGTCGTTTCCACATGCTTATGTTTTTCTGCATCAATTTCAGCAAAATTCAAGAAAGTTCAAAATGAAGTCTTCCGTTGTACCAAACTCTGAAGCTTTCAAGAATTCAACAAAAACATAAGTGTGTGGAGCATGGAGTCACGAGGAGGCAAGAATCACAAGAAGGCAAAGATCCCACGTGAAAGGTCAATAGAACAATGCTCTAAAGCCAAAGCCTAACGGATCAACATCAACATATTCACAACAAAAAGAAAAGATAAAAGAGAAAGAACTACGAGCTGAAGAACGAAGACTTAGTATAGTATGCTAGGTTTAGGACTTTGTAATTTGGAGTGACCTCCCTTAGGGGGAGATTGTTGGTAATACGTTTTTAACGTATATTAGAAGTATCGGTCACTCCAACAATATTGTAATACGTTTAGTAGCTCGTAGTTAAAGGTTAAGTTACATTAATGTTTAACCCGACCCATGGGCTTGTCATGGGTTGGAGGCCCAAGTCCATTAAGGACTTGGGTATATAAACCCCTTTCCACCATGGAAAGGGGTGTTGGTTGTTTTACTCATTTTCACACATTTATAAAAGTTTCTTTATTTCTCTGTCTACGCTCTCTCTAGAATAACAACAACCCTCTTGATTAGTTGTAAGATTATCACGATTCTACAAATAATTATCATCAATTGTGCAAATATTTATGTTGTCCAAGTTACTACTTTAATTTGGTTAACGTTTTTGTACGTGTACCATTATAAAGTGAGTTTAGAATATTTAAAAGGGGTTATATATTTAGTTAAAAACGTACAAGATTTATAATAACATATTTACTATATTTATTCGTACAAACATAATTGTATTTATATATAATTTATATAAATAAGGTTTACTAAAACGTATTACATTTTAATTAAGAAAGTCTCCAAAATTTTATACATTTTAATTAAAAGACAAGTTTATGAACGTACATAGTTTTCGTATTTATCGACTTATTTACACTTACGCGTTTTAATTAGTTAGGGAAAGTACATAATTAGGGTTTGTATAAATTTAGGAAGATTACGATTCCAGTCCCTCAAGTATTCCATAATCTCGGTATAATATTCCAAACGCCCCTAGGGCTTGCAAAAGTTTCAAGTTATGGCAATATGAGTCCTTGTAGTTTCGGTTAGGGTTAGGGTATATATAATTTACACAACAGCCCCTAGGGCTCGGTTTAGATTCATCAATTGGCACAAAGGATACAAGTTTCCCAAAAGGTCAAAACAAATCCTCCAAGACTCGGACAAAGCTAAAAAGGGCACGAAAAGTATCTCGGGCTTGTAACTAGTTTGCAAGGTGACAAGTTTAGCCCTTGGAGTTTAAATTATGGCTCAGTTATAAATAACCGATACCCTAGACTAGCCCTTTTCGTCACGTTTGTCCCTTGTACTTGTTTTGTGTCTCGAAAAGTTTAAATAAGTTTTATAACTCAACACTTTTGACACTTAAAAATCATTATTTACATAAATGGCCCAAATAGTTTCCCAAATAAATACCCTAGGTGCTTAATGGGCTAGAGTGGCCCATTAAGGGTCCGGTTATGTTGATAGGGCCTAGTGGGCTTCTTATTGGGCTAATTAATTATTTAGAAGACTAACTTAACCAACAATGATATAACCAAAATATATTTTGGGCTTTTGGGCTTATAACATTTCAGATTACATTAGCTTATGATTTATTTGGTTCGAGGCTTATGGGCTTATAATGTTTCGGCTTAAAGCTTATTTGGGTAGTGTATTAGATGTTCTAGGTTGCTTAATAAGTCTTCCACTCCTACACATTTGTTTAAGCCACAAAGTGTAAGAAACTAAGATTCATGCTCGGCTTAATAAAATTAGCCGAGAGTTTAGAGCTCATGTTGGCTTATCTAGTGACTTTAAATAGTCTCTCTTTTTACATTCCATTCTAAGTTAACTAGAGATGCCTTAAGACTAGGTGTTCTTCATTCGGCTAGGATATTTAGTCGACATTTGTGAAGCTTTATCTAGCCATACAATGTGATCTAATACTTTAGTTTCTTAGGCAGCAAACTAAGTCAATTATTCGTTTACCCATGTTGTTTACAAGTCTAAATATAAAGACATGTTTTCCTTACAATACAACATTCAAGCCGCGAGTTTGCTAGCTAGATTTTAGCATAGTTTACGTGTGCATGCATTCTTAGGCTCGATTTCTATGAGTATATGTGAATGTCATGCAATGAGAGGTGATAACGAATGGAAAGATGGCGAGGAGAAGTCTTACTTACTTGTCTTGTAGAAGAGATGATGAGGTCAAGAGTTAGGAACTTCTAGACGTCGAGTACCCCTTAAACGTGCCCTAGAATGGCTTTGGCTCTCCTAGCACACCACGGCCCTTGTGTAGACTAGCTCTAAATGCTTGGAAGACCAAGATTTGGTAATAAATGTGGAGTAAATGTTTCGAATGTGTGTGTGTCTTTGCATCCGAAAGTGGAAAGATATATGTGATTGTGTTTAAGGTTGGTAGCTAGATAAACATAAGTTGGGTTGAGTTTGTGTGGCTTGGGGTGTTCCTACGTCAAGAGAGAAGCAAGGGGTGTTCCTTATGTTTGAGTACAAGGAAAATCTAGTACTTGGGATCCTAGTACTATGCCATTAATGGAAGTTATGTACATTGGCCCTTGGGTTGAGACTTAGCCGTCGGTTTTCAAAGGTTAAAGGGGGAAAGTGATGACTAAACTTGTGAGCTTTAATGGGACAGTGTTTGTACAATGATGTGAGGAGTGGTATACGGCTAAGGGAAGGGCAAAAAGGAGAGAACCAAGTACAAGAATTGATTGGGAAATCCTAGTACTAGTTATGTTTAGGAAAAGGTTTGAGTTTGTTTGTGTGGTTTGTTCCTATCCGTGTAATATATACACATTTGGGGGAAAAGAAAAATGTCTAGTGATGTGTGATAGGTGTGAAAACACCCATCCTTTTACCACTTATTTCTGGATAAAACAAGACCAAAACACGTATTTAATATCATTTGTTTGGAATTATACGTGGTTTTTGTGTTTATTGTGTTTTCAGAGTCAACCGGGTGAATATTGAAGAAAACATGGGATTGCACGGGTTTTATCGAAGAAAAAGACTCAAGACAAAGTCTATTGTCCAAGAGATGCAAAAGATTTGAAGTCATTGAGCCTATTTGAAGATTTATCGAAGAAAAGGCCAAAGATGGAAGATTCTTATATGTCGAAGAACTCGAGTCTATTAAACAAAAGATTATAAGACGAGTTGGAATTATTCACCGACACTTCTCAAAATCTAAAGTCGGAAACGTTTATTTAAAAGAAACGTAAAGACTAAAGAAGAAAGAAGAAAAGAAGCCCGAAACCAAAGCCCATTCACAAGCCCACCAAACACGCCTATAAATAGGACTTTACTTCACAAATTTGGAGTTAGTTAGTCTTTGTTTTAGTTTTAGTTTTTCATTCTCTCTAGTTTTAGAGAGAGAAAGTTCTCAACTTTCTCTCACTAGTTTTCATCTTTCTTTCTTTCAAGATTAAACTTTTGTATTGATTTTTATTAATCAAGTTTAGATTCAAGCTTTTAATCTTTAATCTCATTCTACCTTTCTTTGATTTTGATTCACTTTTGGTACGAATTACTTATGATCCGTGTTGTTCATCTATGTTTTCGTGCTTAAAAAGTTAATCTTTTTATGTTTCCTTAAGTTTCTACATGAATAAGCTTTAAGATCTTTGTGCTTATTGGCTTATTTGTGAGTTTAGCTTATTTACTTTTTTAAAGTTTTTATAAAAAGTTCATCTTTTTTTATTATTTGATTTATAAGATTGATTATTTGAAGTTTAGATAAGTTGTATTTGTGCTTATTTGATCCGCTTAATATTAGATTCGTGCTAGTTTTGGAGTTAGCTTATTTCATAGCTTATCTCCTTAGATTTTATTTCGGATCATAAAGGATATCGGAAAGGGAAAACCCCTTTCCGATTAGTACATTCCGACCAGCACACCCTCTTTCCGATCACCCAATCGGAAAAGGGTTTTGACATATTCCGATTTGAGCTTCTATATTCCGAAGGGTGATCATTTCTCATTCTGATTGGATTCATTTGGTGACATTCCGATCTGGACCATTTTACCACATTCCGTGTTTGCATTTTGAATTATTCCGATTGTGTGTTTTTATGGACATTCCGATCTGGACGTTTTGTAAACATTCTGATTAGACTATTTTCTTAGCTTTCCGATTGCACCTTTTTGTCCCTTATTCGATCAGTCATACTCCTCAACATTCCGATCATCAGATCAGAATATATTCCGATTGCACCTTTTGTGATATTCCGATTTTAGTTGTTTTGCACATTCCGATCTGATTCCATTTCATTCATTCCGATTGTTTAGTTCTTGTTTTTTTATTAAGTTTCCAAGTGTTAGTTTTATTAAGTGTTCTAGCATTTTTCTAAATTTGTCTTTAAGTTTTCAAGTATTTAGTTTTAACTTGTCAATTTAGTTTAATCTTTTAAAGCTTTAATTTTACTCTTCGACACTTCCTTATTTGTTATTAGTTTAAAATAGATAAACAAACCCACACCTTTTTATTAACCAAGAACAAATCATTCCACTTAGAACCGTGATCAATTCGAGGAGATACCGAGATTTATACTGAACCCCAAAGCAAAATCGTTTTTATCTAATGACGCCGCTGCCGGGCTCTTCTCGTTAAGATCAACAGTTTTTTGTGGGAACTTGGATTTTGGGATCTGTTCACCGTGAACGTTACTTTTTCATAAAAAATTTCAAAAACCCTAAAAAATTTAAAAAAATTTAAAAATCCTAAAAATTAAAAAACCATAAAAACCAAAAATATTTCTTGTTTTTGCCTTGTTAGTTCTTTTGCAGGTGCATGCGTACATGATCAACGTCTTATCAAGAGCCCGAGCCTCTCGAAAACTTAGACATGGCCGGTGTACAAAACAACAACAATAACCCACCTCAAAACAATAACAATCCACCTCTCAACAACAATAATAACAACAACAATGAGCCTCTACCAGACAATCGCCCGATGATTGAACTTCTGCAAGCACATGTAGACGGAAACAATGATCCAATTTTCATACCCGCGATTGCAGCCAACAACTTTGAGCTCAAATACGGTTTTATTCAGATGGTCTCTGCTCAACCATTCTTGGGGCGTACCATTGATGATCTACATGACCACATCAAGAGATTCCTGCAACTCACGAATACGGTCAAATTCAATGGTGTTCCACAAGAGGTAATCCGTTTACAACTTTTTCCCTTTTCTTTAGAGGGACAAGCCCGAAATTGGCTTGGAAAGGAACCACCACAAAGTATTCTTACGTGGACGGATTTGGAGACCAAGTTTATAAACTACTTTTTCCTACCCTCTCGTACTACCGCTTTGCGGAATGAAATTATCAATTTTGAACAAAAGTACGATGAGTCGTTTAGTGAATCTTGGGATCGTTTCAAAATCTTTTAAGAAAATGCCCACAACATGGTTTTACCAAAGTGCACCAAATTAACACTTTTTATAATGGTTTAAGCATGAATGACCAAGATTCACTAAACAGTGCCTCGGGGGGTAATATTTTGGTTAAGACTTCCAATGCCGCTTGGGATATCATTGAGAATAAGTCTCGTGTGCAAACCAAGAGTGTTCGGACCAATGTCGCTAGTGCTAGTACTAGTGACAGCGACAATCGAATTGACAAAATCACTGCGCTTCTTGAATCGCTTGCTACCCAAACCGCTAGCAACACCAACAGCATCAATGCTAAAAACGCTCAAGTCAATGCTGTAAGCCAACCATGTGAAATATGCGGGGGTCCTCATTCTTACACCACTTGTACCGCCACCCAAGACTACCCTTCTGAGAATGTGAATGCAGCATACGGTACCTCTCCTCCGGCCGCTTATCAAGCTCGTCCTCAAGGTGACCGCAATTTTCTTAGCTACCGCTCAAACAACTATCTCTCACCACCCGGTTTTCCTCCTAACAACCCAAACCAACAACAAAACCTCAATCGCCCTCCTCAACAAGAACAACAACCTCGTACACCATACATACCACCTCACAAACAACCATATCCACCTCAACGAAACAACCAAGTTTACCAACAACCTGCTTATCAACCACTCGCATATAATGCCCCTCCCAATCAACCCACCGCATTACACCAAGACATTGGAACCTACATGAGGACTAATGATGTGATCGTGGACAATCTCCAACGGGAAGTGCTCAACTTGAAAGCAGACCTGGTGAAACAAGGAAACGATCTGAGAGCTGATATGAGAAACACTTTGGATAGTCAAACAAATGACTTAAGGAACATGATGGCGAGTTTCTTCCAAGGTAATCAACCCTCTTCTTCGGGTACTCTTCTGAGTAACACCGTTGCGTATCCAAGAGGGGAGATGAAAGCAATCACCACTCGTAGTGGCAAAGGTACCAAGGAACCCGAGCTTCCTATACCTCCACCGGTGATTGTGACTAAGGAAAACGAGTCACCTGCTCCTATTCCTCATCCTTATACTTACCCAATTTATGACAATCTAACATTTTCAGGTAGTGAAATATTTTCTCGTATAATATTTTGAAACTTATTTTTGTGTTGGTTGACGAACTCATAATTCACGGATTTAAATTTGGGCTTACGTGCATAATTTGGCGCCTTTTACGACTAAACCGGAAACCTTAGGATTACGTATTTACGTTTTTGAACTCCGTTTTTGATGAGACAATTTTTATTGGATTCGTTTTGTGACGTTGATTCATAATTTATAAAAACGTTTTTCGTGAAACGACCCGAGGGCACGCAAATCGAGAAAACTAGAATCGAGGAATACCCGTAAACTAGTGAGATGGGACAAAATACATTGTCCCACCCCAGTAGCTTTTATGGGACGACACTAACATGACACCACAACCATATGTGGCATCATGTTAGCTAAACACTTACAAGTGTAAGTAAGCTTACACCTTAAGCTACTCTTTTCCACTTCCTAGCTAAAACCATCAACTAACTCATTTCCACCATTTACTTACATGCAAAACAACCTCAAATCCTCTCAAAACCTTCCACCCTTGCCGTCTATATTCAAGCTACAAACACCCCTTTTGATCTTTTCTAGCTATGAAATACATGTTAACTAGCTCTATCATGGAGTTATCTTGAAGCCTTGATCATTTGGTGGACATATTAACAACATTGGAGGTGATTTGCTTGTGTCCTAGGGCTGATTTCTCAACTATTGTTCTTGGTGTTTGATGATCTTGGAGTTACTTGTGGTGTTCATCAAGTTCTTGTCTTCCAAAAGCAAGAAATACACTTGGTTGGTAAAGAAGATCATCCTCTCATTTTATTGTTATTTTTGTAAAGAACAAATGTATTTTCTTTATTTTTGTATATGTATATGATGTATATATGATGATAAAAATATTGTGTGGGGATCAAGTGTTGATAAATATGCTTAAAAATGTTAATAACCATGAGAAATAAGGCTAAAATCTTGCTTATTTAGTTGGCTGTATAAAAACAGTATATAACTAAAACTTGAACTGATAAAATTGCATGGTATGATCCATTTACAGTAAGTACAAGATGTTATACACATGTGAGAGTTGGCTATGCAATGGAATCAATATAATGAGTGAGATATGATCAAAACAAGTTGGGTGTTCTAATCTGAATAAGCTGTTTTGTAGGGACCATTAAGGCAAGATAAACTTAAAATGAGCAGTAGCTATAACTAAGTTAAATGTATCACATAATATGAAGAACATGTCACCCAAAAATGAGCTTCTAATTCATTATAGAACTCTAGATATGATAAAAATGGTGAACATGAAGATAAAAATCAGATTTTGAGAATTAATGTTTATTATTATTATATAAGCACTCAAAACTTTATTGTATAAAATGTAAAATAAAAACCCACTAACTTAAGAAACTTATTTATATAAATATGTAAAAGGTTAAATAAATGAATAACTTATAAAAATGGTAGTGGAATAATACTTATAAGTGATAAAAACTATAAACTTGAGTTTTACGACTTTTTCGGCTATTACCGTAAAATTAACGTTTTTCGCCAAATAAAACTTAGACGATCAAACCCGACTAATGTAAAGTTTTTAAAAGTCATATACTGATATATAAGTAACTAATACAAGTAAAAACCGATAAAACCTGAACTATAGGACATACGGACATTAACGAGCTAACTAAGCATATTGGACTAAATAAGTTAACCACTTATAAAAAGAACTTATTGGGCTTAACCCATTTGGGCCCAACCTGGAAAGTATATATACTGATAATATAGGTATAAAATGGATTAAAACAAGTTAAAGAACTTATAATAAGCTTATTGGACTTAAAATAGGTAAATAGGTAAAACTAGTAAACTAGTAAAAAGTTACCAAAACGTAAACACTAAAATCAGTAAACAAAGATATATAAACCCACTTGATCATCATCATATGTACAAAATCATCATATGTATATTGTTATTTTGATAAAAGTCATTGGACAAGAGTCTAAGACCGATTATTATTTATATAGGTTTCCGTGACCGAAGCACGCCCGTAGCCGATAATCCGCCTTTCATTATCAACGTGAGTTCATAGCCTCGCACTCTTTTAAATGTTTTATAAAATGATTTGTAAACCCGCGAGGGAGATAACATGCTAGATTTTGATAAAAATAGAACACAATTAGTCCCGATGGTATGCTTAATGATATAGACCCGAATGATGCTATGACCCTATAAACGAGACTAAAAGGATTATTAGTAGTTAGGTTATGTTACTTAAAGTCCCATTAGCATAAATTGTGAACTACCGGGATTTGGTAGACGCTTATGCATTTGATAGTACTATTTGGGGACGATCAGCCCAGTTCGCGCCTTGACGGTTGATCCCCGTCGTACCACATTGTTTGGTAAGAGAATTTATGTATGAGAAGATTCCATAGCGTGATTTTTGTGACGACACGCTAACTTAGATGGGCAAATTGTTTGTCGGGTTCGCGGCCCGCTGTTTTCATAGTAAGGTAACAATGTCATGCGGCTAGTAATAATCCTAATCCAAATAAAAATGTATCATATACATAATAACGACGCTATTAACGATGAATATATTACCTATCATGGTAATATAGAGACTACGGTCTCATGGACTGTTTAAGATGTATGCTTGATTTATATATTGCCTGACTAGCAATATGAGGACTTACTTCCGATATTATACTTGTGTTCTGATTTTAAATGATTGTTTTATATAAAGGTTTTTATTAAACTCTATGAATTCACTCGGCATTCGTTGATATGATTTTTGCATGTTTTTATCTCAGGTGCTTGAAAGTAATCCGGATGGAGATCGACTCTGATGGCCCACATAATATTAAAAATGTTCATTCGATCTATGTTTTGTAAACTTAATGACCTGTATAATTTGGGACCTGTTGTACACTTTAAAACTTTTTATCGAATGAATGTATGTTAAACCTTGTACAACCATTTTTATGTGTTGTCTATGATTGGAGTTATTGTGCCATCCCGTAACACTCTAAAAGACCCTTCCGCTGTACCGATACGAAAATTGAGAGTGTTACAGTTTGGTACCAGAGCTCTCGTTATAGAGAACAAAAGATTTTAAAAACCAATGCTTTGAACAAAACTTTTCAAAATCTTTTGACAATGAACATTTGAGAAAATATTTGAAAAATCTTTTGACTATAACGGTGCCAGAGAACTCCGACGTTACCAACAAGCCCTATTGAGAAGATATATATTTTGATATATATAATTTAATTTATATATATATGTATATATCGTGGTTTCATTATGTAATTGTTTAAATAGTATGTTATCCTAATACGAGATATAGATATATATATAAATGCAGATTGTCATGGCTGACCCTAATATTCCTGTAGAAAACCATGCTATTCCCGAACCTAATGTAGAAGATGATCCTTATTTAGACTTAGTAGATTATGATATGGATGATGAGGAGGAACCATTTGAGGATCCCGAGCCTGAGTTAGGACTAGGAGATCAGATTGCCCCTCAGGTTGACTTGGTAGAGAATGTTGATATTGAGAATGATGAGGAGATTGGGTTAGATAATCTAGATGATGAGATTGACGACGAGGATGTCGAGGAGGAGGTAGGTATAGATGTTGAGGTCGATGATGATGAGGAAGCTGAGCTTATTTACCCTTATGATGTTCCAGAGGGCGAGCCTTTGCCCCCACCAGTTGATTTGTCTGATTCAGAGGTTGAGCTACCTAGGGATGAAATGTCTGAATCGTCTGAATCTGATTCTGAATCAGAGGAGGATGAGGATGATAATGCACCTGATGGTACTGATGGTATTGCTACTCGTAGACGTGAGATAGGAGAGTCATCTAGTACTCGAGAGGCTACTCATATTGATGGTCTTGCACCATGGGCCTTGAGACGTGATCTAGATGCTTCCCGTGTTAAGAGTAGTATGACAGAGGTTGGATTAGGTGTTGTTCAGACTCAAGTTGCTTATTTGGAGTCGAAGACTAAGGTTGGCGAGAAAGAGCGAGAATTGCTTAGTTTAGATTTGACTGATGTAGAACGTGGTTTGAATGAGGCTTTTAGGAGGTTATCGGTGTTGGAAAGTGGTGAGTTTGCTAAAATGAAGAGAAAGGTGAATTCTATGGAGATTCAGTTGAGTGTGGCTCGTGCGATGCGTGAGAAAGCTGAGAAGGAGCTGAATATATCCGTGGGTTGGAATAGTAGATTTTATGCTGACATGGTTAAGAGAGGAGTAATCCGTAAGCGCCCAGCTGAAGATGTGTCTAGTGATCGTCTGACGAAGATTCAGAAGACGATGGATGATGGACCATCTAGCGGTTCTCAGTAGACCAGTCTGTATTTAGTAGTGACCTTTGTATCTTTTGTGCTTTTGTAGCTTTGACTGAACCGACTTGTTAGTAGTAGACTTGGCACGAATTTTGAGTGTATATAGTGCTAGAACTTTGATATGGGATGTAACTAAGACAATACTTTTGTTTCAAATCGGATGAAATATGTATCTTGTCTTGAATTCCATATTGTGCCTTATTTGTATCTTGATTATGAATTCAATCCATATTATATGAATCCTTTGTTGGATGAATGCTTAATACTTTGAAATTGTGAAATTATAGAACTATGCCGCCCAAGAAGGCTGTGACTGAGGATGATGTACGTAGGATTATTACGGAGCAAGTTACCGCATCTATGACTGAATTTATGGCAAATGCTAGAAATGAAGCTGGCGGTAGTGGAGCTGGCGGTAGTGGAGCTGGCGGTAGTGGAATTGGCGGTACTAATGTGAATGTGAATGCTAAAATGTGAATGCTAATACTGGAGGAAATGTAGGAGGACTTGGAGCTAATGCACCTGAAGTTGGTGGCTGTACTTATGTGACGTTCATGAAGTGTGAACCTCTACCTTTTAATGGAACTGAAGGTGCTGTAGGACTAAGCCAGTGGATTGAGAAGATTGAATCGGTGTTTCAGATTAGTAAGTGTAAGGAGGAAGATAAGGTGACTTTTGCTATGGCTACTCTTAAAGGTCGTGCGTTGACTTGGTGGAACGGGAGAATTGCTTTCATGAATCTTGATGCTGCTAATGCTACTCCTTGGGCTGAAATTAAGAAGTGGATGACTTTGGAGTTTTGTCCTCGTAGTGTGATTATTAGGTTAGAAGAAGAGTTGATTCATTTGAGAATGAAAGGTGTGGACATTGATAGTTACACAAACCGATTCCATGAGTTGGCCTTGCTATGTCCTCGATTGGTTGAACCCGAAGAGATCCGAATTGAGCAATATATTAAAGGGTTAACCAGGAATATCCGGGGGGATGTGACATCATCTAAACCACTGACCATTGATGATGCTGTTCGAATGGCTTACTAACTCATTGGACAGATAATTCAGGATAGGGAAGATGAAGCCCGTATAGGTGAGAAAAGAAAGGGAGACGGTGAGCGTGTAGATAGAGGTGATAATAGGAAGAATTTCAATCGCCGTCAGAACCAGAGAAAGGGGAATGCAAATGCTCTTATCAATAATACACCACGCAAAGATGATAGATGTCCTAAGTGTGGCAACAAGAGGCATGCTGGCGACTGCTAGAAGTGCCGAAATTGCGGAAAGCTTGGACACAAGGTGGAAAGGTGTAAAAAGGGAACCATTTGCTTCAACTGTAATGAAGAAGGTCATAGGAATTCGGAATGCCCCAAGTTGAAAGCGATTGTACCTGGAAGAAACCCTAAGGGTGGTATCTATCAACTTGGAACAATTGAGGTGAAGAAAGAGGATCCAAATGTCGTTACCGTTACGTTTTTACTCAACAATCATTATGCTGTTGCTTTATTTGATTCGGGTGCTGATAGGAGCTTTGTATCCACTAAATTTAGTGCCCTTATTGATATTAAACCTGTTGAGATAAATACCAGTTACGAGGTGGAATTGGCTAATGGTAAATTAGTGAAAACTAATAAGCTATTAGAAGGATGCTCTCTAAATCTCTTAAACCATTCCTTTCGGATTGATTTGATGTTGATAGAATTAGGTAGTTTTGATATTATTATTTGTATGGATTGGTTGTCGTTGAATAATGCTACTATTTTATGTGGAGAGAAGAAGGTTAAGATTCCTCTTAGGAATAGGACGTTAGTAATTGATGGTAATCGAGGTGAATCCCGTTTGAAGATCGTTTCATGTATTAAAGTCCAAAAGTACATCAGGAACGGTTGTGAGTTATTCTTAGCTCAAGTGACCGGGAATGAGTCTAGGGAGAAACGATTGGAAGATGTACCTATTATTTGTGAATTTCCTGAGGTATTTCCTAAAGATTTACCCGGACTTCCACCGATAAGGCAAGTAGAGTTTCGAATCGACTTAATTCCTGGTGCTGCACCGGTGGCACGTGCGCCTTACCGATTAGCCCCTTCTGAATTAAAGGAGTTATCTAAGCAACTTAAGGAGTTGTCTGATAAAGGTTTTATTCGACCGAGCTCGTCGCCTTGGGGAGCTCCAGTCTTGTTCGTTAAGAAGAAGGATGGATCTTTTCGTATGTGCATTGATTATAGGGAACTGAATAAGTTGACAATTAAAAATCGATATCCTTTACCTAGGATTGATGATTTGTTTGATCAACTACAAGGATCTAGTGTGTATTCTAAGATAGATTTGCGGTCAGGATATCACCAACTTCGCGTCTGTGAAGAAGATATTCCTATAACTGCATTTAGAACTCGTTATGGACACTATGAATTTCAAGTAATGCCATTTGGGTTAACTAACGCACCTGCGGTTTTCATGGATTTAATGAATCGAGTGTGCAAGCCCTACTTGGATAAATTTTTGATTGTGTTTATTGACGATATTCTAATCTATTCTAAGAATGAAGATAAACATAGAGAACATTTAAGGATTGTTTTGAATTTGTTGAAGGATGAAAAGTTGTATGCTAAGTTTTCGAAATGTGATTTCTGGTTAGATTCTGTGCAATTTATTGGTCATGTGATTAACAAAGATGGAATTCATGTTGATCCTGCAAAGGTTGAAGCTATTAAGAATTGGTCTGCACCGACAACGCCAACGGAAGTGCGACAGTTCTTAGGATTGGCTGGCTATTATAGGCGATTCATTAAAGAATTTTCTTTGATAGCTAAACCCTTGACTAAGCTTACCCAGAAGAATAAACTTTTCATTTGGGGAAGTGATGAAGATGGAGCATTTCAGACATTGAAGCAAAAATTATGTAGTGCGCCAATCTTATCATTACCCGACGGGAGTGAAGATTTTGTAGTGTATTGATGCATCTCTTAGAGGCTATGGAGCTGTTTTGATGCAGAGGGAGAAAGTGATAGCTTATGCTTCTAGGAAATTAAGGAAGAATGAGGAGAATTATACTACTCATGATCTTGAGTTAGGAGCTGTAGTATTTGCTCTTAGGTTGTGGAGACATTATCTGTATGGCACCAAGTGTACGGTATTCACCGATCACAAAAGCCTACAGTATATTCTCGACCAGAAGGAATTGAACATGAGGCAACGAAGGTGGATAGAGTTGTTAAGTGATTATGATTTTGATATAAAATATCACCCAAGAAAAGCCAATGTTGTTGCCGATGCGTTAAGTAGGAAAGATAGAGAGCCTATCAGGGTGCGTTCTCTAGTCTTGACCGTGCACAATAATTTGCCTGAGCAAATTAGAAATGCACAAATAGAAGCTTGTAAGAAGGAAAATTTTGCTAATGAAGGGTTCCGAGGAGAAGGAGATCCTTTAGAGGTTAGAGCTGATGGAGTGAAATGCTTAAGAGGTCGTATGTGGATACCTAAGTTTGGAGGCTTAAGAGACTTGATTATGTTAGAATCCCATAAATCTAAGTATTCCATTCATCCGGGAACTGATAAGATGTACCATGATTTGAGAAGTTGTACTAGTTGCCGAATATGAAAGCTGACATAGCTATGTATGTTCTTCAATGCTTGACTTGTGCTAGAGTCAAAGCTGAACATCAAAAGCCATCAGGACTACTTCAACAACCAAAGATTCCTGAATGGAAGTGGGAGCGAATTACGATGGACTTTATCACCAAGCTTCCTAGAACATCATCTGGAAACAACTCGATTTGGGTTATTGTCGATAGACTGACCAAATCAGCACACTTCATTCCGGTTAAAGAGCAGTTCTCACTGGAGAAGCTGACTCGTATATACCTTGATAATATGGTATGCAAGCATGGAGTGCCTGTATCGATCATTTCAGATCGAGATCCTAGATTAGCATTGAATTTTTGGAAATCTCTCCAAAGATCTTTGGGAACGAATCTCGACATGAGCACTGCTTATCACCCCCAGACTGATGGGCAGAGTGAAAGGACGATACCAACACTAGAAGATATGTTGAGAGCTTGTGTGTTAGACTGTGGTAAGAATTGGGATAAACATTTGCCGTTAGCAGAGTTTTCGTATAACAATAGTTACCATTCTAGTATTAAGGCTGCACCGTTTGAAGCTTTGTATGGTAGGAAGTGTAGATCTCCTGTATGTTGGAGTGAAATTGGGGATACCCAGCTCACGGGACCGGAATTGATCCGGGAGACTACGGAGATGATAGTTCAGATTAAGAATAGGTTTATGACTGCCCGTAGTAGACAGAAAAGTTACGCGGATGTGCGGCGGAAGCCAATGGAGTTTAAAGTGGGTGACCGAGTAATGTTGAAAGTATCGTCATGGAAAGGCGTTATCAGATTTGGAAAGCGAGGGAAATTGAATCCCCGTTATATTGGACCCTTTAAGATTTTATCTAGAGTATGTCCGGTGGCTTACAAACTAGAGTTACCCCCAGAACTTCATGGTGTTCACAACAAATTCCATGTATCTAATCTGAAGAAATGTCTAGCAGTGAGTGATGAGAAAATTCCGTTAGGTAAGGTTCGAATAGATGGGAAGTTGCATTTTATCGAAGAGCCCGTAGAAGTTATGGATCGTGAGGTAAAGCAACTGAAACAAAGTCGGATACCTATTGTCAAGATCCGATGGAATTCAAAGCATGGACCGGAGTATACTTGGGAACGAGAGGATGAAATGTGGAAGAAATATCCGCACCTCTTCGATTTCAATAAGAAACGGACATCCAAATGAAATGGATCACGAGGACGTTGATCCCTTTTAGGAGGAAAAGCTGTGACAATCTAACATTTTAAGGTAGTGAAATATTTTCTCGTATAATATTTTGAAACTTATTTTTGTGTTGGTTGACGAACTCACAATTTACGGATTTAAATTTGGGCTTACGTGCATAATTTGGCGTCTTTTATGACTAAACCGGAAACCTTAGGATTACGTATTTACGTTTTTGAACTCCGTTTTTGATGAGACAATTTTTATTGGATTCGTTTTGTGACGTTGATTCATAATTTATAAAAACGTTTTTCGTGAAACGACCCGAGGGAACGCAAATCGAGAAAACTAGAATCGAGGAATACCTGTAAACTAGTGAGATGGGACAAAATACATTGTCCTACCCCACTAGCTTATATGGGACGGCACTAACATGACACCACAACCATATGTGGCATCATGTTAGCTAAACACTTACAAGTGTAAGTAAGTTTACACCTTAAGCTACTCTTTTCCACTTCCTAGCTAAAACCATCAACTAACGCATTTCCACCATTTACTTACATGCAAAACAACCTCAAATCCTCTCAAAACCTCCCACCCTTTTCGTCCATATTCAAGCTACAAACACCCCTTTTGATCTTTTCTAGCCATGAAATACATGTTAACTAGCTCTATCATGGAGTTATCTTGAAGCCTTGATCATTTGGTGGCCATATTAACAACATTGGAGGTGATTTGCTTGTGTCCTAGGGCTGATTTCTCAACTATTGTTCTTGGTGTTTGATGATCTTGGAGTTACTTGTGGTGTTCATCAAGTTCTTGTCTTCCAAAAACAAGAAATACATTTGGTTGGTAAAGAAGATCATCCTCTCCATTTTCTCTTGTTATTTTTGTAAAGAACAAATGTATTTTCTTTATTTTTTTATATGTATATGATTTATATATGATGATAAAAATTTTGTGTGGGGATCAAGTGTTGATAAATATGCTTAAAAATGTTAATAACCATGAGAAATAAGGCTAAAATCTTGCTTATTTAGTTGGCTGTATAAAAACAGTATATAACTAAAACTTGAACTGATAAAATTGCATGGTATGATCCATTTACAGTAAGTACAAGATGTTATACACATGTGAGAGTTGGCCATGCAATGGAATCAATATAATGAGTGAGATATGATCAAAACAAGTTGGGTGTTCTAATCTGAATAAGCTGTTTTGTAGGGACTGTTAAGGCAAGATAAACTTAAAATGAGCAGTAGCTATAACTAAGTTAAATGTAGCACATAATATGAAGAACATGTCACCCAAAAATGTGCTTGTAATTCATTATAGAACTCTAGATATGATAAAAATGGTGAACATGAAGATAAAAATCAGATTTTGAGAATTAATGTTTATTATTATTATATAAGCACTCAAAATTTTATTGTATAAAATGTAAAATAAAAACCCACTAACTTAAGAAACTTATTTATATAAATATGTAAAAGGTTAAATAAATGAATAACTTATAAAAATGGTAGTGGAATAATACTTATAAGTAATAAAAACTATAAACTTGATTTTTACGACTTTTTCGGCTATTACCGTAAAATTAACGTTTTTCGCCAAATAAAACTTAGACGATCAAACCCGTCTAATGTAAAGTTTTTAAAAGTCATATACTGATATATAAGTAACTAATACAAGTAAAAACCGATAAAACCCGAACTATAGGACATACGGACATTAACGAGCTAACTAAGCATATTGGACTAATAATTGGACTAAATAAGTTAACCACTTATAAATAGAACTTATTGGGCTTAACCCATTTGGTCCCAATATGGAAAGTATATATACTGATAATATAGGTATAAAATGGATTAAAACAAGTTAAAGAACTTATAATAAGCTTATTGGACTTAAAATAGGTAAATAGGTAAAACTAGTAAACTAGTAAAAAGTTACCAAAACGTAAACACTAAAATGAGTAAACAAGGATATATAAACCCACTTGATCATCATCATATGTACAAAATCATCATATGTATATTGTTATTTTGATAAAATTCATTGGACAAGAGTCTAAGACTGATTATTATTTATATAGGTTTCTGTGACCGAAGCACGCCCGTAGCCGATAATCCGCCTTTCATTATCAACGTGAGTTCATAGCCTCGCACTCTTTTAAATGTTTTATAAAATGATTTGTAAACCCACGAGGGAGATAACATGCTAGATTTTGATAAAAATAGAACACAAGTAGTCCCGATGGTATGCTTAATGATATGGACCCGAATGATGCTATGACCCTATAAACGAGACTAAAAGGATTATTAGTAGTTAGGTTATGTCACTTAAAGTCCCATTAGCATGAATTGTAAACTACCGAGATTTGGTAGACGCTTATGCATTTGATAGTACTATTTGGGGACGATCACCCCAGTTCACGCCTTGACGGTTGATCCCCGTCGTACCACAATGATTGGTAAGCGAATTTATGTATGAGAAGATTCCATAGCATGATTTTTGTGACGACACGCTAACTTAGATGGGCAAATTATTTGTCGGGTTCGCGGCCCGCTGTTTTCATAGTAAGGTAACAATGTCATGCGGCGAGTAATAATCCTAATCCAAATAAAAATGTATCCTATACATAATAACGATGCTATTAACGATGAATATATTACCTATCATGGTAATATAGAGACTACGGTCTCATGGACGGTTTAAGATGTATGCTTGATTTATATATTGCCTGACTAGCAATATGAGGACTTACTTCCGATATTATACTTGTGTTCTGATTTTAAATGATTGTTTTATATAAAGCTTTTTATTAAACTCTATGAATTCACTCGGCATTCGCTGATATGATTTTTGCATGTTTTTATCTCAGGTGCTTGAAGGTAATCCTGATGGAGATCGACTCTGATGGCCCACATAATATTAAAAGTGTTCATTCGATCTATGTTTTGTAAACTTAATGACCTGTATAATTTGGGACCTGTTGTACACTATAAAACTTTTTATCGAATGAATGTATGTTAAACCTTGTAAACCATTTTTATGTGTTGTCTATGATTGGAGTTATTGTGCTATCCCGTAACACTCTAAAAGACCCTTCCGCTGTACCGATACGAAAACTGAGAGTGTTACACAATTTCTCCACCTCTTACTTCTACCCCTCCTCCACCCAAGGATGTGAGTGATCCTTTGATTCCAAAGCCTTCCTCTTCTTCCGATATACCTTATCCATCTAGGTAAAGGAAAGAGAAGCTCAAAAGCAAGGACGATATTCAAGTTTCGAACTTTCTCAAAATGTTTAAACAATTGAATTTTAACATCTCCTTTGCTGAGGCTCTCGCTCACATGCCTAAATACGCGAAAATGTTCAAAGATCTTCTTAGCGACAAGGAGAAGCTTCTTGATATAGCTAACACCCAACTTAATGAGAATTGCTCTGCAGTGCTCTTAAGGAAATTGCCAACCAAGCCTGGTGATCCGGGTCGTTTCTTAATCCCTTGCAACTTCCCGGGAGTAGAGAATTGCATGGCCCTAGCCGATCTAGGTGCCAGTATTAACTTAATGCCCTTAAGCGTTTGGAAGCAATTATCTCTCCCCGAGCTAGTCCCCACCAAAATGACTTTGGAATTAGCTAACCGTACGGTTTCTTATCCAGTGGGTGATAGCCGAAGACGTCTTTGTAGGAGTCTACAAATTCACTTTTCCTGCCGATTTCGTCGTCGTCGACTACGATATGGACCCTCGTGTGCCATTGATTGTTGGTCGTCCATTCCTGAGGACCGGTCGCACTCTCATCGATGTCGAAGCTGGTGAGCTTATCATGCGAGTGGGTGACGATAAAATTATCTTCAACATGGGAAAGCTTTTTAAACAGCCTTATTCTAATGAGAGTGTTAATTGTATTGATGTTCTTGATGAGGCTTGTGAAGAACACTTCAAAGATGCTTGTAAAAGTATTCCTACCTCTCTTCCCGATGTTGAGACCGTTTCCTCTATTGACTCATCACTATCTCTATTTGGAGAAAGTGATTTCCTTTGGAAAGATTTGGAAGCCACCATGGGAGATGTGAACTTAGACCATGACGATTCTCCCACCGATTGGGATGAAGATCTTCGCCTCATTGAGAACATTCTTAAAGAAGACAATATTTCACCACCATCTCCCACGGTTATTGCTATCGATGCTCCGACTTTGAAAACGCCTCCCATCGAAAATCCTCCGGATTTAGAACTTAAGGAGTTGCCGCCTCATCTCGAGTACGTGTTCCTTGATGAAAACAAGAAGTCGCCCGTCATCATCGTGAAGGACTTGAAAGAAGAAGAGAAAACTCGCCTCATCGCCGTGCTTAAAGATCATAAGAAGGCAATTGCTTGGAAAATTTCCGATATCCGCGGAATTGATCCGAACTTTTGTACTCACAAGATTCTCATGGAAGATGACTTTAAACCCACAATCCAGAGACAAAGAAGGGTTAATCCTCGCATTCATGACGTCATCAAACAAGAGGTTATCAAACTTCTAGATGCCGACTTGATTTACCCTATTTCGGATTCGCCGTGGGTAAGTCTCGTCCATTGTGTGCCCAAGAAGGGCGGAATAACCGTTGTTTCTAATGAACACAACGAGTTGATTCCCACTCGTCTCGTTACTGGGTGGATAGTTTGTATTGATTATCGCAAGCTCAATGATGCCACGAGAAAAGACAACTTTCCTCTTCCTTTCATGGATCAAATGCTCGAGCGTCTAGCTGGTAATGACTATTACTGCTTTTTAGACGGTTTCTCAAATTCCCATCGATCCCAAGGACCAAGAAAAGACCACATTCACTTGTCCCTATGGAACATTTGCTTACAAACGCATGCCTTTTGGTTTATGCAATGCTCTTGGAACGTTCCAAAGGTGTATGATGGCTATATTCCATGACATGGTGGAAGATACTATGGAAGTATTCATGGATGATTTCTCGGTTTATGGCGATTCTTTCTCTTCTTGCCTTGCCAATTTAGAACGTATGCTTAAGCGGTGTAAAGACACTCGCCTTGTTCTTAATTGGGAAAAATGCCATTTCATGGTAAAAGAAGGCATCGTGCTAGGACACAAGATCTCCAAAGCCGGTCTCAAAGTAGACCGTGCTAAAGTCGATGTTATCGCTAAGTTGATTCCACCTTCAACTGTGAAGGGTGTGAGAAGTTTCCTTGGTCATGCGGGCTTCTACCGTCGATTCATCAAAGATTTTTCTCAAATCGCTCGCCCGATGACCCACCTCTTGGAAAAAGACACTCCTTTTATCTTTTCCAACGAGTGTATTGAAGCCTTCAACTTGCTTAAGGATAAGCTAACTAAGGCACCCGTCTTGGTTACCCCTAATTGGGAGCTGCGTTTCGAGTTGATGTGCGATGCTAGCGACTTTGCTATTGGAACGGTTTTGGGCCAAAGAGTGAAAAAACACTTCCAACCTATCCATTACGCTAGCAAGACAATGACGGGGGCTCAATTGCATTACACGACAACCGAAAAAGAGCTTTTAGCTGTTGTCTATGCCTTTGAAAAATTTCGCCCCTATCTTGTCCTTTCCACCACAATCGTTTATACCGATCATTCCGCGTTGAAGTACTTGTTGACCAAGAAAGATTCCAAACCAAGACTTCTACGCTGGGTTTTGCTACTCCAAGAATTTAAAATCGAAATTCGCGATAAAAAAAGGAGCTGAAAACCTGGCCGCGGATCATCTCAGTAAACTTGAGGATCCTTACCAAGGGGATCATCCGAACAAAGAAATCAATGACTCTTTTCCTTTGGAGACCTTAATGTCTATCAACTCGACTTCTGATGAAACCCCGTGGTTTGCGGACATTGCAAACTACTTGGTGGGTGGAATTCTCGTTGACGGGTTAACATCCCAACAAAAGAAGAAGTTCTTCAAAGACATTAAGACTTACTTTTGGGATGACCCATATCTATTCAAACAATGTGCTGATTTGATTATTCGCCGATGTGTTGATGGACCGGCAGCTTTAGAAATCCTTGACGCTTGCCACAAAGGACCCACCGGTGGTCACTTCGGTCCCAACTACACCGCCAAAAAGTGTTTGACTTGGGATTTTATTGGCCCACCATTTACCGTGATGCTCACGAGATGGTTAAACGCTGTGATGCTTGCCAAAAACAAGGCAAGATTACACATAAAGATGAGATGCCTCAAAATTTCATACAAGAATGTGAAATCTTTGATGTTTGGGGTATCGACTTTATGGGGCTATTCCCTTCCTCTAAAGGAAACAAATACATCCTTGTATCCATTGACTACGTTTCTAAGTGGGTTGAAGCCAAAGCTTTACCTACTAATGACGCAAGGGTGGTTTGTAACTTTTTGAAGTCGCTATTCGCTAGATTCGGTGTGCCTCGTGCCATTATTAGTGATCGCGAGACTTATTTTTGCAATGACCGATTTGCAAGAGTCATGGCTAAGTATGGTGTAAATCATCGTCTTTCCACCGCCTACCACCCACAAACTAATGGCCAGGCTGAAATCTCTAACCGAGGATTAAAGTGAATTCTTGAAAGAACCGTGGGAGAGCATCGTGCCTCATGGGCTGATAAACTTGATGATGCTTTGTGGGCTTTTCGTACCGCATACAAGACTCTGATTGGTTGTACACCTTATCGTCTCGTGTACGGGAAAGCATGCCACCTCCCCATTGAGTTGGAGCACAAGGCTTACTGGGCCTTAAAGTGGACTAATTTTTATATCAACAAAGCCGGTGACCTACGCAAGATCCAACTCAATGAGCTGAATGAACTCCGTAATGAGGCTTATGAAAATTCTTTGATCTATAAGCAAAAGACTAAGCTCATTCACGATTCCAAGATTAAAAACCGAGAGTTCCAAGTTGGAGACAAAGTTGTACTCTTTAACTCTCGGTTGAAAATCTTCTCGGGCAAGCTAAAATCTCGTTGGTCCGGCCCATTCACCATTGCCCAAATTTTTCCATATGGTACTCTCGAGCTCGCTCAACCTAATGGACCGAATTTTAAGGTGAATGGCCAACGAGTAAAGTTATACTTTGGTGAGGACATCTCTCCAGAGATGATTCCATCCCTCACCACGTTCCCCATGAACTAATTTTGGGTCGAGTCAGGCTCGTGACTCGGTTATAAAAAACAAGCGCTCCTCGGGAGGCAGCCCGAGTATCTATCCTTTTCTGTTTTAACATCCTAAATGTAGGGGGACCTCTATAGGTGCTTTGTGTTTGTGTGGTGATGTGATTAAGGGATGAATGCACTCTTGGAATATCTGAAGAACCGTGCTCCCGTGTTATCCGAAATCCGGTTCTATCTCTCAACTATCGTGATTCAATTTTCTTCATACTCACATTTGAAATGGATCACGTTAGTCGTCTCTTCCTTAACTTGATTTAACCAACGTGCACAATGTCATAAGTGTAGGGGAGATTTTTCCCACATGCTTAAACATTGAGGAAAATGTTTATCTTAAGTGTAGAGGGGACTTCTATCGAAGTTTTAAGTGGACTTTTCTATTAAAATGCCTTCATTTAACCAGAAAATCATCTTTTTCAGCATTTTTCAAATTTTTATTAACTTTGGCCATTTAGTCGTAATTTTTAAATTTTTATCGTTGCTTTCATATGTATATATCCAGCAATATTAATAAAGTGGTGTAGCTAGTTTTGAAATCGTTGACATATTAGGCCTGTTGCGATTATTTTTACTCAACCCGAATAGACTTATTCAAGTTTATTCTAGCTAGTATCCTTAACCATGTAGACCTTAATTGGTTTATTAGGCTAAGTATCCACGAGTCTCATTATTTGAGATTTTAAATTGTGGAGAACGAGAAATGATAGAGTCAATTATAAGTCGGTATTATTGCACAAGCTCACTTGGTGTAATTATTTGCCTATTCTCCCGTCACTTGCTAATAATTTATCTGCAATAAGTAAGGTCGTACGATTTGAAAAGTTACTTAGCTTCTAGCCCAAGATCGTTTAAAAGTTTCTCGGTAATGATAAGAGTATAGCCAATGCATAACTTATGAAGCGGGGCGCGAAGATTGGCGAGTCCGAAAAGGCCCTAACAAGGCATGTGGATTCCATTTTATTGCTGAAGATCCGAAGTGATGTGAAAAGCATTATTCCCAAAATCAATATGAAGGATCAAGCCTCACGAAGAAAAGCAATCAACTCCCATAAAGATAATGGAGAAGTCTATCCGAAAAGACCCTAACAAGGTATGAGGATAAATAGATCCAAGTCCGAAAAGGAGGCGGATCGTTGTATCTCAAAATCCCAATTAGAGATTGAAGAAATAATCATGAAGTCGTGGTCAACAAAGTTGGAGTACCCCTCAAAAGTCTCCAAGTGAAGAAACTCTATTAACGATGAGAAGACCATTATCTCAAGAACGTCTCTCAAGATATAAAGTATGAAGTACATGCCAAATATCGGCCCGAGAAAGGTCTCAAATCGTGAACCAAGTTATGCCAAGATATGAACTTTTTGATATCCCGAGAAGCAGTTTTAAGAGATTTTGTCCTTTAGCTAACTATTGATCAAATCGTCCTACTTTGCTTTCAGCCTAAATAAACTATCGAAATAAGTCCAAAAATGCATCTTCATGATCATTCTAAGACAAAAATAAAATATAAGAGATACACCTAGGAATAAGGGAGTTTAAGCATATAATTAAGCCATGTGTGTAAGTGTTTGAATTGCTAACTTATAATAACAATGATCTCGTTTTTAAGCTTAGTGTGGGGAACGTGAAACTTGAGGGTGATGAATCGTCGCAGCACCGAAGCCCTAATGTATGTCTTAGATCTCTTTGCAAGTTATTTCCACGTATCTATTCTCTATCCTTTTGTTTACTTTAAAAGTTTTAATCTCTCGTAGCACTTTAATTTTTGTTTAGTAATATTTTAATAAGGCCAAGGTTGATTGATTATGAGAAAAGTGTAAATTTGCTTTGTCAGTAAGCATTGCATGAGGGCATGACAATGGTTAAGTGTAGGGGATTTGATTGGTGTGAAAACACCCATCCTTTTACCACTTATTTCTGGCTAAAACAAGACCAAAACACGTATTTAATATCATTTGTTTGGAATTATGCGTGGTTTTTGTGTTTATTGTGTTTTCAGAGTCAACCGGGTGAATATTGAAGAAAACATGGGATTGGACGGGTTTTATCGAAGAAAAAGACTCAAGACAAAGTCTATTGTCCAAGAGATGCAAAAGATTTGAAGTCATTGCGCCTATTTGAAGATTTATCGAAGAAAATGCCAAAGATGGAATATTCTTATATGTCGAAGAACTCAAGTCTATTAAACAAAATATTATAAGACGAGTTGGAATTATTCACCAACACTTCTTAAAATCCAAAGTCGGAAACGTTTATTTAAAAGAAACGTAAAGACTAAAGAAGAAAGAAGAAAAGAAGCCCGAAACCAAAGCCCATTTACAAGCCCACCATCACACTCCTATAAATAGGACTTTACTTCACAAATTTGGAGTTAGTTAGTCTTTGTTTTAGTTTTAGTTTTTAATTCTCTCTAGTTTTAGAGAGAGAAAGTTCTCAAGTTTCTCTCACTAGTTTTCATCTTTCTTTCTTTCAAGATTAAATTTTTGTATTGATTTTCATTAATCAAGTTTAAATTCAAGCTTTTAATCTTTAATCTCATTCTACCTTTCTTTGATTTTGATTCACTTTTGGTACGAATTACTTATGATCCGTGTTGTTCATCTATGTTTTCGTGCTTAAAAGTTAATCTTTTTATGTTTCCTTAAGTTTCTACATGAATAAGCTTTAAGATCTTTGTGCTTATTGGCTTATTTGTGAGTTTAGCTTATTTACTTTTTAAAGTTTTTATAAAAAGTTCATCTTTTTTATTATTTGATTTATAAGATTGATTATTTGAAGTTTAGATAAGTTGTATTTGTGCTTATTTGATCCGCTTAATATTAGATTCGTGCTAGTTTTGGAGTTAGCTTATTTCATAGCTTATCTCCTTAGATTTTATTTCGGATCATAAAGGATATCGGAAAGGGAAAACCCCTTTTCGATTAGTACATTCCGACCAGCACACCCTCTTTCCGATCACCCAATCGGAAAAGGGTTTTGACATATTCCGATTTGAGCTTCTATATTCTTACGGGTGATCATTTCTCATTCCGATTGGATTCGTTTGGTGACATTCCGATCTGGACCATTTTACCACATTCCGATTGTTTGCATTTTGAATTATTCTGATTGTGTGTTTTTATGGACATTCCGATCTGGACGTTTTGTAGACATTCTGATTAGACTATTTTCATAGCTTTCCGATTGCACCTTTTTTGTCAATTATTCCGATCAGTCATACTCCTCAACATTCCGATCATCAGATCGGAATATATTCCGATTGCACCTTTTGTGATATTCCGATTTGAGTTGTTTTGCACATTCCGATCTGATTCCATTTCATTCATTCCGATTGTTTAGTTCTTGTTTTTTATTAAGTTTCCAAGTGTTAGTTTTATTAAGTGTTCTAGCATTTTTCTAAATTTGTCTTTAAGTTTTCAAGTATTTAGTTTTAACTTGTCAATTTAGTTTAATCTTTTAAGCTTTAATTTTACTCTTCGACACTTCCTTATTTGTTATTAGTTTAAAATAGATAAACAAACCCACACCTTTTTATTAACCAAGAACAAATCATTCCACTTAGAACCGTGATCAATTCGAGGAGATACCGAGATTTATACTGAACCCCAAAGCAAAATCGTTAACAAACCCACACCTTTTTATTAACCAAGAACAAATCATTCCACTTAGAACCGTGATCAATTCGAGGAGATACCGAGATTTATACTGAACCCCAAAGCAAAATCGTTTTTATCAATGTGGTAAGTTTGTTAGGTAATGTTTCATGTTTTTGGAAGATTTGTCAAAGTATATTAGTATATAACAAAAATTCGTGTGATATGGAGCTTCAAAGAGGGGAATGTGTCTACTTTTTAGTCACATACTTATGCACAAGGTGAAAAATGGTTGGATATTTATGGCAAGGTATAATGTACAAGTTAAATCTTCTAAATCAAGGTATATGATAATTCGTAGGTGTTTAATGCATAGCTTTGTGAAGGCCAAGGAATTTAAACACGTCAACAGTCTCATATATTTAATAATATACTAGAATTGACAGTGTAATTTAATAAAAGACTGATGCTTCATAAAATAATGAAGTGAGATTACATTGAGTCCAATAAGATGTGTACACAAGGTGACAATGTCAAAGGGGTAAAAACAGGGGTTTTACAACACGTTCCCGTTATTTTAGCTTTGTCCTCAAAGCTTAGATTAACGTCACTGGTCAGGTGAACAAGTGTGGATACTTGGTTTTGAACGAGTCTTCTCGTTCCCATGTGAACTCAGGACCTCTCCTCGAGTTTGATCGTACCTTGACCAACGGGATGTGGCTATTCTTCAAATTTTCAACTATCCTCTCCATGATTTCCACTGGTTCTTCTGTGAACTGGAGTTTGTCATCAAAATGTACTCCTTCAAACGGCATAGCTAGAGGCTCATCAGCATAGCACTTCTTTAGGTTAGATACGTGAAAGGTGGAGTGCACTCGACTAAATTTTTGGGGTAACTCCAAGTGATAGGCGACCTCCCCGATCTTGGCTATCACTTTAAAAGGGCCTACATAACGTGGGTTTAGTTTCCCACGTCTACCAAATATAGAATAATGATAATCTTAGAACTAATCAAGAGGGTTGTTGTTTTTCTAGAGAGAGAAACTAGAGAGAGTAAGAAAGAGAACTTTTATTATGTGTGAAAGAAATAAACAACCAACACCCCTTTCCATGGTGGAAAGGGGTTTATACACCAAGTCCCTTAGTGGACTTGGGCTTCCGGCCCATGAACATGCTCATGGGTCGGGCTAATGTAAATAACAAGTAAACTTATAGTACAAGCCTATAACTATATTGTTGGAGTGACCGAGACTTTCTTAATACGAAAAACGTATTTCCTACAATCTCCCCCAAAGGGAGGTCACTCCAAATTTACAAAGTCCTAATCTAGCATGTTAGATCTTCGTTCTTGAGCTCGTAGTCCACTTTTTCTTTTCTTCTTTAACTTTTCTTCTTTTTGTGAATATGTGTTGAATAACATCAGGCTTTTGCTTGGAACATGTTCTTTTGGCCTTTCACGTGTAATCTTTGTCTTCTTGTGATATTCGCCTCTTCGTGACTTCATGTCCCACATACCTATCCTTTGTTGAATTCTTGAAAGTTTCAGAGTCGATACATCAGAAGACTTTTAGGTCAGACTTTCTTGAATTTGCTGAAATATTTGATGCTGAAGGAATAAGTATGTGAGGATGACTTCAACTGGTACGCCGAAACGCCACCGTCTTCAAATGCAGCAACATAATAAGACACGAATAAAATGGCTTTGACATTTTATTCTGATTTGGTAGCATTTTACCTCCGGTCGGTGAAGACCGTTGGACGATAATAAATATCGTACTTGTGACACGTAGCTCTAATTAAAGATCTCCTTGACAAGATTTCGCGGGTAAACGCGTTCTCTTTATCGACCGTCCAAAGCTGACTGCGAACATAGAGAGTGAATCATTTGGATTAAAAATCCTTATGATTGAAGTCGTCAATTCATGAAACCAGGAACAAGTGAATTTCAATTAAGATTTTCACCATCGTTGCTTTCTAGTTGTCACGAACTTGATTCAAATAGAATCTTGCTTGTCACCTACCGCAGTGCCGTTTGATGTTGACACTGGAAGGATTTCCACTCTTCATTGTGAACACTAAATAGTGACACTCTGAGTGTTCTGGCAAGATCACTTGGACAATACGTAGAGGCCCTGGAACAAGTTTAATCTCAATTAAGAGTTAAACCATCGTTTCTTTCCAGTTATCACAAGATTAGTTCTTAAAGAACCGCACGTGTCACCTACCATGAGCTTGTTTGATGTTGGCTCAAGCAGGATTTCCATTTTCATTGTAATACTTTCGTATTACTCAGATGTTCTGGCAATATTACAAGAATATTGCGTAGGACTCATAAAAATATTTCTTGTTTTTTTTAAAATTGTGTCCTAATGAGACTTTTTGATGATCTCGTGGCTCTAGACTCAATAGTGCATTTTTATTTTGGTGAGCGGAGGCTGGAGAGGATTGCCACCTTTTCAATATCAATTTATTCGGAGTGAATAAACTGATAGAAAACTTGTTGAACTCCGTGACATTAAAACAAATATCTTTTGAGAGATATTTGAGTTGGCTGGGAGGGGTTGTGCATCGCATCACTGGGTCCATGATACTTTGTCTTCAAGATGAGTTGACCCGGTTTCTGCCTAAGTTGTAAGGAGGGCTTCTTTCTTTACACCCTTTATCTTTACATTTCTTTTTCATTCTTCAACCCCTTCAATGCTTACCAATACATCATCACTAGCACCTTGTTGTGATTGTTCCAGTGCTAGCATCAGTACTTGGTCGTCATTCAGCTACGTTCATAGTCCATTCTCCATCTTTCCTAAGGACTTCTATTTTCTATCTATGGAATTGTCCTTGGGAAGATTCCTCCGGTTCTTGGAAGAATCATTGGACTAGCACCTAATCCTACCACCCTTTTGTCACCACATCCGTCGTGAATTAAGTGTGTTTTGGGTAAGTACTTGTCACCATGAAAAATCCTTGAAAACTCACTTAAGATACTTGTGATATAAATATCAAAGTTTTGTATCTTTAAGTGTTTTTGTTCATCAAAAATGCTCCCCCTTAACATGTGCAACATACATATTAAGTTGGATTATACTTGAAGTCTTTTTCATGTTTAGCCAAATATATCATCAAGTCTCCTTAATCCCATTTTCTCCCCTTATCCAAAATGTTAACCATTAATATTTTGATTATAAATGGAATAACCGATCTTTGGGTAACAAAATGAAATCAGTTTCTTTCCAAAGAACATATCAATGCTCCCCCTCAAATTAATAAGGGTTAGTTGTAGTGCTTGAGCATGATATATTTTGAAAGATTTAGAATCTCGTGAGAAATTCTTGAAACATTATCATACTTTCACACTACAGCAAGCCACAAAAGCACAATATTCACAATATTTACATATTCACAAATTAAACAGTATGGAGTTGACCTGAGATAGGACCCATTAGATGGATCATTTCATTAGCTTGTGGTACGCTCCATATGGTCTACCACCAAGGAATCGTTCAAGACTCCTCATTAAGCGTCTTTCCCGTAGCTTTTCATTAATCTTGTTGATCAGATAGTTTGCACTTGTTTCGTACCCTGTGTGCCACTGGACGGTAACTTTGGGATGCTTCTTGGTTCTGTTGATCTGAATCAATGTGTCCCGAACTTGCTGAAGAGTCCCGTCACTAAACTTGGAAAGTTCTGCTATTCTCAGGAATTTCTTCTCACCAGATCCATTCAAGTAGAAAGTGCCTGGAACTGGTTTTGTAGTGCTTGTGTAGGGACTTTTGTCGTGATGTCAGGAACCTTAGTGTATGGAGCAGTGAGGTTCAGCTTTTTCTGATAACTCTCAACGCCAAGTTGCAAGTCTTCAACTCTCTTCTTGATCACAATGCGACGAGTATACATTCGTAGAGCTGAATTCAGGGCAATGTAGTCTCAGTGTCCAAGTGTTTGAGTGTGTCTTGAGTCATCAACAGTAACATGTCTTCAATGTCAACAAGAGGAAGATCCGAGAAGTCTCCTTCCATGATGGTGTAGTAGTTGTCGTCTTCTCTTTTTAATCTGATCTCTGTTATATGATGATAGCCGACTTTGGGTTCAATCCTTACTCCTAGAATGGCTTTGATTCTGAACTCAGATTTTACTGGAGTCTTTGACTTGAAGCCACATGCATAGCTGTAAGCTTTCTGTATGGTTTCTCCCCAATGTGATGCACCTAATTCAGCATAATGATCATACTCAGGAATTAATTTTCATACCCATAGACGATCAACCTTTTCCTCAATCCATGGAATTGACCCCAAGTTGCAGCTTTGACCAAAGTTAATGAGGTCGCATACTTGTTCGCGCCTTTTACCAAATAATCAAGGTCATGGCAGATAAAGAAATCACGTATAATTTGATTGTTAGCGTCAGCTATCGGGAGAGGAGCATTTTCAGGCCTATGACGACATGTTCGTTGAGGAAGGTTCATTGCTTTTAAAAGCTCATTCCCATTGTATTCAGCCTCCATTCTACTGATTCTTGAAGTAGGAATGATGGTGGGATCATGAAAAGCTCGAGTTACCATCGCTGGAGTTATGTTCTCAGTTCCATACCTGTAGATTAGATATGCTGAGAAGTCGATGGGATTGTTGAGGATTTGGGAGAAATCTGGGTCATCTTCTCGAGTTAGCGAACGAATGCTAGCAGATTCTGTGACCCAAGGTTGCTCGGGTGCATTTTCATCTACATCAATTGTATCCACCCATGCCGGTTCACTCGATTCTGGAATATCATGACCTTGCGCAGATTCTATAGCTCGGTTCGGAAAAATTACTCGAATTGTCTGAGTACGTGGAATGTCCTTTACTGGTGTAGACTTAGACGTTTCAGGTATTGGTTGATCGGGTTCTCGGATGGGTAGTTGTTGTGGTGGTGATGTAGATGTGATAGCTGGAGCCGATTGAAGTGAACCCGATGTCAGATTAGCATCAACATCATGACCGTGTTTCGTGCGTTTGCCGGTTGGAGTTGACTCAAAGTCTGGAGTTTTCTCGGCTGTTGAATTGTTTGATCTTTATCCTTTTGAGACTTGTCACCTTTTCCTGAAGTTTCATCCCCTTCAACATCTGACTTATCTTTGTTGTTATCATCCTCTGCCTCTTCTTTATTCTTTTCCTCTTCATCATCATTCTCTGGTTCATCTTCATCATTTATTCGTTCGTCCATGCTGTCATCATCATCATCGTTACGATCACCCTAATCATCATTGTCACCATCCTCGTCATTGTCATCTTTATCATCATCGTCATCGTCATCTTCATTCTCAGAGGATTAATCATGCTTGTCTGACTCATCCTCATCTTCATCGTCTTTTTCTAGATCGAGACTGCTGTATGGGACGACGGTGACATGTTTTTCAAATATCTCGGTGTCTTGATCCATTGTCGTCTTTAAAGCTTTGTGAAGTGCTTGTTGTTCTGGCGTTCGGTTGTAGGACCCGATTTGAATCATCTTCGCATGCAACAGCTTCTTCAACTCGTAGTCTGTGAGTCTTTGAGCTATGAGAAAGTCGGACTGCTGAGTGTCAGAAGACTTGATCATTATTTTGCTTGCAGCAATGTCTTTTAGTTCATCTCGCAGAGGAGGGAGTACGGTTTCAATAGATTCTTGAACCTTTTCATCGATTGATTCAATCAGTGTAGCATTAGCTTGAACAGGTTCTTATTTCTCTTCTTTGTATTTGTTTCTGAGTGCGCGAACACGTTTGATTGATTCTTGCTTCCTTTCTGATGTAGCTTCTAGACTTGCTCTTATTGACTTTTCAGATTGTTGACGACTTGTTAATTCTTTTCGAAGCTGATCGATTTCTTTTTCAAAATCTTTCTTGCTTTCTAATTCATCACGAAGACTAGCGAGTTCCTTTGCATAGGCTGTCTTTGAAGATTCTAATTGCTCTATAACTAGAATAGTCTTATCCTCTTGAGCCTTCAAGCGTTGTTCGATGATTTGGATAAAATCTAGGGTGACGGGTGGAGATGCCAGCAATGGTGTTGGATGAGCAGTTGATTGTGTAGGTGTGACATGAGTTGTTATAATGGTGCTTAGTACTGATGTCGTGGCCTCAGTTATAGGGACATTTACCATGTTCGGGTTTGTTGAAAGATCAGTGTTAGTAACTTCAGATTCAAGAGAGTCAAGGTTCAAGTACTTACCTACTGGATCTGATAAAGAAGAGGATTTGGTGTCACACTTGTCCTTGTGGATGTTCCCTGTAACTGTTGTCTTTGGTTGAATATCATCAATGAACGTATCATGTTGTTCGTATTGTTGATCATCTTCGTCATCTTGAACTGGTTCGTCAACGAAATTATCTAGTTCTCCAAATTCAGCAATGTCAGGCAAGTCGACTTTCTTTGTATGTTTCGATCCACTACCTCCCGTCTCCCATCTACTTTGTAGTAAAGCCTTCTTCAACTGCTTAGATTGTTGTTTCTCAGTCAACGGTTGTTGTTGTGCGTCAATGTCTTCAATCAAGTCTTCATCCGAGAGAAGTATTTTCTTTCCCTTAGCCTTTTTCTCCCATAAAGACACTGTTCTTGTTCTTTTGCCCTTGTCTTGTGTTGGTGTATCAGCTTATGAGGAATCAGTTTCCTTCCTTTTGCCTTTGGGTTTTGGTGCTTTGACCTCTGCATTGAATTCTCCCAATTCTACTCTCTTTGAATGATCTTCATTTTCTTTCAGAAGAGTCTTATATGAAGCACTCTTTTTGATTTTGTCATTCATCATATGATCCGGAACAGGAGCAGGAATACCTGAGTAAACAATCTTTTGTCCTTCTTGTCTCATGTGCACTATGAAGAAATCATCATCTTCTGAGTTAACAAAGAATCCTCCACGTCGATCTATAGCTTCATCGGCTTTCATGAAGTAGTTGATAATAAGCTTTGTGAATCGTGGAAACTGAAAGTGATCAGATTTCTTCTTAACGTTTCTGAAGGCTTGATAATGAAATTCTTCCCATATGAGAGAAGCATAATCCAAATCGAGTCTCCTGTAGATTCCATAAAAAATTCGAGCCTAATAAAGTCTCATAGAATCAAACCCTTTGGATTTTCCCATAAAACATCGGATAATGATACTAAAGATTGCTTTCCAAGGTTGTCCAAGTCTAGAGGTGTTGAACTTGGATATGTTTGGCAATTCTCCATCATAACCAAGAGACACAATAAGATCTAATATTTGTTTTAAATTTGGAACAGGAGCATATGTTTTCCCTTTAGGAGGAGGAAATTCAAAGATTTCATGAAACTGTCTAAGAGAAAATTCCTTCTTCCGACGATTGATGTTGAAGGAAAACTTAGTATTTGTGATGGCTTTGAGAGAGGATGAAAACTCATGCATGTAAATTTCCGGAACACTTGCTGAAATCCGTAGTGCATATTTGATTGGTGTGAGATCAAGGATTTCGATAGCTATTCTGAATGCTGCTTGTGATGGAATGAAACCTTCTTTCAATCGTTGATTATTAGACGTGATTGGAAGACGGTTTTCTTCTGATACTAGTTCATTGTCAAGTTGAATTTGTTGCTCTTGAGTGCAAGTATTGAAATCTGCTTAAGATAAAAACATACACATTGATACACAAGAGATATATATCATGTAGTATAAACCTTAAAAACATCCTATTGCATTTTACTTGACAACATAACAAGTAGCACCTAAAAGACCATACAAGTATTACCCAAAATAATATAGAAACCAAAACAAGCATATCATAACAAAAATGCAAGTCATAAGTCGGAATACATCATTCCAAACATAATTCGGAATAAATCATTCATCACAAAATTCGGAATCCTTCAAATACTGCACCTAAGTCGGAATGGATTATGAAACACATAAGTCAGAATATGGTATGATGCACATAAGTCTGAATAAGCCAATTCTAACCTAAGTCGGAATGAGCCATTTCTGACCTAGTTCGGAATAAACCATTTCTAACCTAAGTCGGAATACACGATGATGCACATAAGTCTGAATAAGCCAATTCTAACCTAAGTCAGAATGAGTCATTCTTACCTAAGTCGGAATAATTTAATCCAACACATAAGTCGGAATTGATTATCACAACATAGTTCGGAATCCGTATACCCAATCTAGTTCGGAATATACACATTTGTGACCTAGTTTGGAATACACCCATTTGTGACTTAGTTCGGAATACATACGTTTGTGACCTAGTTCAGAATGCACCCATCTGTGACCTAGTTCGGAATGCACCCATTTGTGACTTAGTTCGGAATACCTACGTTTGTGACCTAGTTTGCAATGCACCCATTTGTGACTTATTTCGGAATACACAGTTTGTTAAGGGAATCCATGAACTTAAGTCAGAAGGCTTCAATCACACACATAGTTCGGAATACGTGTTACCAACCTAGTTTAGAATTCATGTTACCAACCTAGTTCGAAATTCATATTTGGGACTTAAGTTGGAATAATTCAATTATACACATAGTTCGGAATACATCTATACCCAACCTAAGTCTGAATCGGTTTTGCTTTTAACTGTATCAACAGACAAAAGTAATCAACGCAAGTGTTTGGGCATAAAAACAATCAACTCAAAATCCTATGTATTGCTGAACCAAAACTCCTTTTTATTCAAACAAATCAATTGACCTAATTAAACCCTAATCTCACCTGTTGGAATCGTTTAATTAAGTAAAGAGATAAGCCGATTTACCTTAAGTTTGATGAATGAAAATCAAAGCAGGAATGTGTCTGATTAAGTCTTTAACAATGGCGGCAGATGAGGGTTTGTTTGTTTGATTGCAACAGTGAAACGAAAATGAAGAGAAAAGGGGCGGGGTCACACTTTTTGACCTAATTTTAAGTTTTATCAGTTTTGACACATTTGGCACTTCTTTTTCCCTTTGATTTTGATTTTAGTTTAAAGCCTATTTAAGTTTAACTTTTATTAAGGGAATACTTAACGTTCGTTATTACTTAAATATTCTTATAAACTATTAAGCACACACAACCAATCAACGCACTTAACTGAGTCTGCCTAAAAACCATTAATCTCTAAGGTCCAATCAAAAGCACGAGAGACAGTCGTTAGCATATCCAAATACCATATACTTGAAAACACATGATGAACAACATTTAACCGTTTATTTTTCTGAGAAAGATTCTGGAAGACGATGTATTGATGACAAAAATGATTTAAGATTTTCTCCCCCTTAAACATTGACCCATTTTCTATTTAAAGAGTTGTAGTCATTGTTTAAGGAATCGAATACCAATGAAGACATTTTCCGTTTAATGATTTAAAAGAACGATTCTTGGTGGCAATAAGATTTCTCTTATTTTTACAAAATAAGTGCACTGAAACGTACACAAATTTGTGTTAGACCAAGTTATGAAGTAAACTTGATCCCTTGTATGGTTTTAAAGTAAACCATACCCGAGAAAATTAATTCCCGTTGTGAGCCAACGTTTTTGTAAGAAATACGTGACTTGAATGCGAAAAGCGGGTTATAGTCTGAAATAACTACAAGCCATATGGGCATGTTTTAAAATATGTACAACTTTTATACGGACTCTATTTATGGCGCCGTGTTAATTTTAATCGACATTTCTAAGGCCGTAAATATTACCGTACTAAAATACATGCCCGATTTAAAATGAAAAATATTTTTGGATTTTCTTGATTTTATATTTTTTATGATTTTTGTATGTTTTATTTTTTGTATTTTTCTGTTGGTGGTTTAAATATATACAGATAATATACAACATCACGATAAAAGGATACTCTAGAATAGTTTACCACCACTATTCTATAGATTCTTTTGCCAACTCCTTAAGTGTCGCTGGTGAGAATGATTTCATGCCTAGCTTTTCGATAAAAAACTCGATACGTCCTCGATCTAAGGCCTTTGTGAATATATCTGCCAGCTGATACTCAGTGTTGACATAATAAAGTTCGATCACTCCATTTTCCACTTGCTCTTTGATGAAGTGGTAGCGTATGTCAATGTACTTCGCCCGGGAATGTTGAATGTAGTTGCAGCAAAGGGCAATTGCACTTTTGTTATCACATTACATTGGGATTTTGTTGAATCCAAGACTGTAGTCAGTTAATTGTGATCTCATCCAAAGAACTTGAGCACAACCACCGGACATAGCAATGTATTCAGCCTCGGTACTTGATATCACAGCGATTTTCTGCCTTTTAGATGCCCAACTAACTAGTCTATCTCCAAGAAGTTGCACACTGCCAGAAGTGCTACGTCTAGTATCTTGACACCCAGCATAATCCGCATCTGCATATGATATTAGTGCAATAGAAGAATCCTTCAGATACCACAGACCACGATGAAGTGTTCCTTTAACATATCGAAAGATCCTTTTCATAACATGTAAGTGCTTTTCGGTAGGCCGAGCCTGATACCTGGCACACATGCATATAGCAAATTATAAATCAGGCCTGCTAGCAGTCAGATAGAGAAGGGTGCCGATCATACCATGGTAAAGTTTAGGATCGACAGCTATCCCCTTCCCTATCCTCATCTAACTTAGATCTCTCCACCATTGGAGTATCCACAGGGTCACAATTTTCAAAATGATATTTCTTTAGTGATTCAAGAGCAAATTTGGATTGATTAATGAAGATGCCTCTAGGATTTTGAGAAATTTGTAACCCTAAGAAAAATGTATTTTTCCCATCATCGACATCTTAAAGCGTGTGGAGATAATTTTCTCAAAATGGTCAGACAGTCTTTGAGTAGTGGCAGCAAATATTATATTATCAACATAAATTTGTACCAGTATCATGTCGTTGTCCTCCTTGAGAATAAATAATGTTGGGTCCACTTTGCCTTTGGAGAAGCCTTTCGAAATGAGATAAGACGATAGGAGATCGTACCACGCGCTTGGAGCTTGTTTCAACCCATATAGAGCCTTCTTGAGCTTGTACATGTGATTAGGATACCCGAGTTGACGAATCCATTCGGCTGGCTTACGTAGACATCTTCCCTTAATTCACCATTAAGAAATGCCGTCTTAACATCCATTTGGTAGACGATCATGTTCATGTGAGAAGCATAGGCAAGGAATAGTCTAATCGCCTCCAATCGTGCAACAGGACTAAAGGATTCTTCAAAGTCAATACCGAAATCTTGTTTGTAACCTCTAGCAATCAATCTAGCTTTGTTCTTTAACACTCCACCTAACTCATCGAGTTTAACCTTATATACCCACAACAATGTAAGGATTTCAACGTTGTTGGGTAAAGGAACTAATTCCCACACTTTAAGATGTTGAAATTCATTAAGTTCCTCTTGCATGGATTCAATCCAAGATGATTATGTCATAGCTTGTTGCCAATTTTTGGTTTAATGTCGGAAAGAAATGCATCAAAGTAGCAATATAATGCATGTTCTTGGAGTTGGTGGCGTGTTAAGACTGGTCGATTGATGTCACCAATAATATTTCAGATTGGGTGATCCTTTGTCCACTTGGTGTTGTGAGTTTCAATCCGTGGTGGTCGGGAGTGAACGATTGCAGGAGCTTCCTCTGAGGTAGACGCACCGTGAGGGTTTTTAGGTATTTGTGAACCAAAGAAAGGAAGCTCTTGTAAGTGAGCAATTTCAAAATTGTGATCATAGTGATCCTAGGAACAATTGGGGGGTGATGATTCAGGTGTAGTTTGTGAATTGGTAGGGGATGGGACATCTGGTTCAATAGTGACAATAGATGCCTCAGACTGATTTCCATTATCTTGAACAACAACTTCGGGAAACGGAGCTACTGCAGCAGGTACTGGAGAATCATCACTAGGTGGATCAAAGAATTCATCAAACATAGGTTGAAATAACTCATCCCACTCGGGCCTTGTAGGTGGTTTAAATTATGGAGAAGTAGGATTGTTGGGAGTTAATCCGGAACTAATTGTACCGGTTCCCATCTCATGAAGCACGGGTTCAGAGCTGTGTTGCTCAGAAGCCATCGCTGTCAGCTCATCAAAATCGGCATCCAAAGTTTCTACTATCTTGCCAAGACGACGGTTATAAATTAGGTAAGCTTTCTTTGTGGGTGAGTAACCAATAAAAATTCCGATATCAGCCTTTGGTTGAAGTTTGCCCAAATTCTCACTATTAGTATTTGGATAACACAGTGCACCAAACACATGAAGAAATGAAATATCATGTTTATGTCCATGAAGTAGCTCATATGGAGTTTTTCCATGGCACTTATGAATGATAGAGCGGTTTTGGGTATAACATGTGGTTGCCACTGCTTCATCCCATAAGAATAAAGGAGCATTCGCATAAATCAACATAGTTCTAGCAGCTTCCATTAGTGTACGATTACGTCTTTCCACGACACCGTTTGGTTATGGAGTGCAAGCAACAGAAGTTTCATGTGAAATACCGACCTCTTCATAATAGTCTCGTAGAGTTTGATTAACGAACTCAGTTCCATTATCCGTGCGAATGCAGCGAACAGTAGCATTAAGACGTACTTGGATCATCTTTAAAAAAATAATAATATAATTTGGTGCTTGATCCTTGGATACTAAAAACTTTACCCATGTAAACCTTGAGAAATCATCCACCATGACGAGGATGTATTTTCTACCACTCACACTAGCCGTACGCATTGGCCCGCAAAGATCCATGTGCAAAAGATACAGTGGTTCTTGGTTGGTGTCTTCAACTTTAGGTTTGTATGATTTCTTGGTGCTTTTCCACAAAGAACACGCGGAACATAAATGATCCTTGTCGAACTTAAGTTTTGGAAGACCATGAACAAGTTCGTTTTTAGCCAAATCGTTTATAGCATCAAAGTTAAGATGAGATAACCGGTGATGCCACAACCATGACTTGGTCATAGATGCTTTAGAGAGAAGGCATACAGGAGAGGCGGCCATCATGTTTTGAATGGACAGTGTGTAGAGATTATCCCCTCGATAACCTTTTAACAAGTCATTTCCTGCAAGATCACGAATGAAGCAAGTATGTTGTCGAAAAGCAACCTCAAGGTTTGAAATGCAAAATTGTCCTACTGAGAATAAGTTGTGACCAAGTCCCTCGACGTAATACACCCTTGAACTCGTAACATTCCCAATTTGATATTCACCGTAACCCATGATCTTCGCAATATGGTCGTTGACAAATTTCACCGTTCCTAGAAACTTGCTGACGAAATTTCTGAGCATCGAGCGGTCTCCAGTCATATGTTTGGAGCACCCCGAGTCCAAATACCAAAGAATAATATGGACGACCTGAAAATATCACCAAACAAAGACGATGTATCGGAATCTAATTGCTCCTTTGAGTTAGCAGGTACAAATGTAATTATCTTAGATTTGCTATCAAAAGAGTTTTTAGGCTTCTAAATTTTCTTACTAGTTGTTGGCTTAGATTCTAGTTGTCTAGTATTCTGAGGTACTTTTTGACTGGGGACTTCATTACTGGTAGGCACAATAGTGGAGGCAGACCTAGTGAAAGGGCGTTTTTTCCATTTTTTAGTGCTTGTGAACATTTTTAAAGGATGCTGAGACCTAACTTTAGTGGATGTGATCCTAGTTAAAGGGCACTTAGTTCCATTTGCAGTAAAGGTCCTACTAGTGGTAACCATTGCCATCCAACTTGGGTGAATTTCTTCCCTGTTGGTTTCCATTCAAGATTGTTTCTAATGGCATGCATTTCATTAACGTGATCCAAAAGGCATAAATCATGACGCTGAGAAAACATGCATTCATTACAATTCCAACATCGCAAACTAGAATTCACATTTTGCTTAGGCTGCTGCACAAACGCAGGGCCTTTAGTCTTAAGTACATGATTCTTTTTATTTAAATTTGAAATAACATTCCTAGGGTGAACTTCTACTTTCTTCTTCGCAGTCCTACTAGTGGAAGGCTTGATCCTATTTTTTTTGTCTTGAGATCCTTTAGCCTTAGTAGATACAATTACTCCTGTAGAAGCCAAGGGAACATTAGTGACAGATTTTGATTTAGCCTTGATGGGTGTGTTTAATATAGGCTTAGATCCTGGATTCTTATTGAATGGAGTCATGGCAATGGTGGGGGTTTGTTGTTTAAGTGGTTTAGAACCCGCTTGTCCTATGTACTTCAAGTGCTCTAAGCATTGTTGTACCCTCTCAATGTAAGCATGAGCATGGTAATAGTGACTATTCCTTGGATCAAGTTCATAGAGATCATCTACCACATCCCTAGCAAGATCTGCGTGCTTAACTGCATGCTCCATATATAACTTATATGATAGTGGATTGTTCTTATTGTACGGGTTCTTAGTGATCACCGCCTTGTTGGTTTTTGGAGCACTAGAGGTCGAGGCAGAGATTGTAGTTGGATTATCAACACCTTCTTGTCCTTTGAGTTGAAGTGTCTCCTTTAATTCAGCCAAAACCATGTTTTTGTCTATGAGGTTGAATATTTAAGTCAGAGATTTCCTCACACTTATGGTTCAGTTGGTCAACGAGTGACTTTTGCTCTGCCGTATTAATATCGAAGCGTTCTTCTAACGAACCATAAATTTGTGAAAAAACCCTGCTTTACTTTATCAAACTCCCCTAGCATAGAAGTAATTCTATCTTCTAGGGCATGATTTTTAATCTCTGCAACCTCTAGTTCCAATTTATCAGTCAATGATTCTCTCTTAAGTCTCATAATTTCTTCCTCTAATGCCTGAACCACCTGAATCATCTTGTCACTCGTCTCAACGGAGTTTTCACAATCATTTGTTTTTTAAAGAGTTTCATTTTTAGATTGATTTTCAATTTCAAGAGATATACAATGTTGTTGAAGCTCATCAAAACGTTTTGAAAGTGAGTTATAAGAATCTTGAAGCTTTAAAAATTCAGCGTTAGATTCGTGACAAGAATGATTATCTACATTATTCACAGGTTCAACAATATTCACAGATATATGATGCACATCATCACATTTATTCATAGCAGATGTCATCACAAAAGCAAATTCAATAGTAACAACTTGCATCACTTCGAGAGACACTATATTTTCCAAGAATCGGTCATATTCGGACAAAATCTTTTCTTTCTCAATTAAATGTTGTTCATAAGCATCATCCATTTCATAAAAAACTTTTCGAACTTCACCCATTTCGAAATTAAGATTATCCCCGAGATCTAAAAATCCCTCTTTAATATTATCTACAAACGGAACGATCTCTTTCTCAAACACCATTTTCATGTGTTCGAAAGCCCATTCTCCAGCGGTTTGAGCCGTTGAAGTCGTACATTCCTGGATGACCTTGTCAAATCCAGTTAGGTATCGCTGAATCTCTTCCAAGCTTAGCAATACCGTACTTACCGGTGGAAGATTCTTAGGAATTTCCTTAGGTTCGTCCGAATTAACAAGTGTAGGAAGTATACTAAGACTTTCTCTAGTAGGCATGTAAATTGGTGTATGGATAAATTCCTTTTGCATATTAAAGCGAATTCTAAGATCTGTTTTTACATATTCTGCATTAAGCTGTTCATAATCATACTCAGGATATGTAAAATTACTTTTGACCGATTCTCTTCATGTAGTGACATACTCTTAGATTCATTTGAAAACACAATCGGATCCAAGACCAATCCTAACTTTGTTGCATCATAAAGTCGTGGGTTGTGGTTAAATGCTTGCTTTGCATACCCCGGGTTAGGTGGTAGGTCTATTAGACGTGATAGAGTTAATTCTTTAAAAGAAGAATGAAACAAGTGTACTAAATGTGAAGCAGAGTATTGTTTTAAAAGCAAAACTTCAGTCTTTTTAACTTTCTCAAACGCCTTACTTTCCGTTTCAGCCCTTTTAGACTCGAGAATTTCGAAATCCGTTTGTAGTTTTTGAAAATTATTAACGACTGACTCTTTTTCTTTAAGTTCTTTCGAAATATTTGCTCTTAAACTCTCAATTTCTAGCAAATTATCCATTTGGACTTTCCTAAACCTATCAAAAATAGGATTGGTTAAGGTAGTGGTCACTGGAGTTAATTCCAAGGTTTTAACCTTTTCTTTATACAAAGCAAGCTCGGCAGATAATGTCTGATTAACACTGAGGGTTTCAAGGACCTCATTATTCGTTTGGCCAAGCATAGATGCCGACACCATAACCAAATCTTGTTGAGCAAACGAATTTGTAGACGTAATAGCTCCCGGTTGTGTTTCACTCAAAGTCTGAGGACTTGCAATGATATTGCTATCATTGTTTATCTCCTCGTTTGAGCTACTAACCACCAGCGGCTGTTTCGGATACTCAGACACTTGCTCAACTTGATAAGGTACAATACTAGTAGCATTGGCAGTATTTGGTACCTCAGAAATTGTGTCAGCTCCATAAAGTGAAAGATTTGCTATGAGAGCTGCCTTGGCGGTATTGAGATCATCACAGTCAGAGTCGTATGCATCAAGATCATCACATTGATATGCGGCATTGTTTGTGATGGCTGCTATGAGATCGTCAATGTCCGTAACTCCTGGATCTACGAGAAATGCTAACTCTTCTTCATCGAGCTCACGTCCTTGGGCTTGAGCATTCACTAAGTATATCTTCTCTTGAAACCATGTGCTATCCCTTTTCCTCTTGGGCTGCTTACACTCTCGAGCCATGTGCCCTTTCCCTTTGCAGTTATAACATATGATCATCTTCATTTTGCCATTGTTATTACCCCTTGTAGCAGCAGTGTTACATAGACGTGCACCAGCATTAGATGAACTTGGTCTCCCCTGAAGTGGTTGCACCGTTACTCTGCCATCTTGAATTGTAGCTTGTTGTCGAGAGTTAGAAGAGTTCCTCAACTGATTGTTTGTTAGAGATGGTCCTCTATAACCTCGTTTGTTCAATGCTTGAGTGATGTAAGCATACATTTGAGCAAGTATATCAGTAGGATTATCCCCTTGTCTAAACTCAGGGACATGAATCTCATCATCACAATAGAATACTGGTGCTGGTTGAACTACAAACAGATTTGAAGGAACACTAACATGTTGTGAGTAAGGGGGTTCAGGAGCCTCATGTTGTTGATAGGTGATTGCAGGGTTTGTTGGAGGTTGATAAGGTGAATATAGTTGTGAAGCATAAGGTAAATGATGTGAGTCTCCTTGTGATGATGTTGCTGGTTGCTTGTATTGTTGCTGATAAGATGTAGGCGGTTGTGGCAAGATCGAATACTATGGAAAGCTTGGAATTTGATACAATGGTTGTAGGAAGATTGGTGTCCCAAAGCAAATGGAGAGTTGTGATATGACAAAGTTGGATGATTTGCCATTAATGCCAATGGTTCTTGATAAGATCCCTGAGAGATGCGTTTTTTGATCACGTGTTTCTCGTGTTGCTGCAAGAAAGCATAGAGTTGATCTAAATTTGACTTGTGCAAATCTCGAATCATTTTAACATCAGTGACATATTGACTCCACTCTTGGGGTAACGTGTTCAAGAACTTGGTGTTTAGTTGAAACTGAGCAATCCTTAGATTATACACGTTCATATCATTCATCAAAGTGGTGAAACTCCAATAGTATGTTGGGAATAAATTAAGGCCAGATCACTTGAGCGCTGACAAGAGTAAAACAAGCGTTGACAAGAACAAAACAAGCGCTGACAGCTCAAGCGTTGACAAGATAAAGTCAAGCGTTGACACATTGAAGACAAGCACTGATGGGAAGATATACTCTACGCATTTATTGTATTCTAGATTACTTCTAGTAAAGATAGGAACAACAATGTATTTTCTATATTTATCTTTACCTAGAATAGCTGATACGTAGATTATTGTACAAGGCTTCTTATCTCTATAAAAGAAGACCTTTAGGTTAATGTTTCATATAAGTTTTCATTCGTAAACTACTTTCATTGTAAGCAAGTTTGATATCATTAATGAAAGTGAAAGTTTGTTTATATCATTGTGTGTTCTTGTTTAAGTGTTAATTCCGCATAACACTTAGATTATTATAAGCATATACAAAGGTTTCTCTAAGTGTATTACTTGATCTAATCTCGTATACATAAAGCTAAATCGATCTAAGTTTGGGATCAACATAGTAGTCATGAAGTGTTTCCCCTGGAATGTATATGAATCTATCAAACAAGTCATACAATTTACACTCTCGTTCCTTCTTAGTTAGTGAAGTCCCTTGTAACAAAACATTTAAGCGATCCCAAAGATCCTTTGCCACTGTGTGTTCACTTACCATTCGATAGATATCGGGTGGAAGAGCTTGAAGTATTGTCTAAATGGCCCTTTCATCTGCATCGGCAATGAGTTTGTTAGCATCCGGTAACTCATGATACAACCTTGTCCGCGTCACATTGTTGACAGTAACTTCTCCCCAATCGAGTGGACCTCTTTCAATGGATTGAAGCATAAGTCTACCATTGGGTTTACCCATGATGTAAGTTTTCATGCGACCTTGCCATGCTTCAAATAAATCTTCGATGAGCAACGGTAGGCGAGTTTCGGTACCCGAAATGATTGAAATATCGGTAAGCGATGTCATTGTAGGCATAAATGAATGAGGATTCATTTTTTGAACACTTTATGGAAAAAAATTATCTTTTGATCGAGCAATGAAATAAGGTTGTGAAATTTGTTGTGAGTTGATGTAAAATTCTTCCAAAAAATAACAAAGTCAAAAAACTTGATCTAATTCGGAATAAGAATCAAGGACCTAGTTCGGAATCTGTGTGTCAATGATCTAGTTCGGAATATGTGAGTCGATGATCTTGTTCGTAATCTGTGAAGGAATGATCTAATTCAGAATTTGTTTCATCAACGACCTAATTCGGAATCTGATAAACACTGACCTAGTTCGGAATCTGATAATCAAGGACCTAATTCGGAATCGGAAATACTGAGCTAATTTGGAATATGTATCTCTTGAACTAAGTCGGAATATTAACAAACCACAGTCAATCCGGAATAAGATCCAGATGTTAAATCGGAATACAAACCTTGTAGCTAATTGGGTATATGAACTCTGCTATTAGTTCGGAATATGATACGACACTCAATTCGGAATCAGCAAAACCCTAGTATCTCGAGTTGTAAAACCTGTTTTTCCGAATAAGAAAAAATTTTGTACTTTTTAATTTTACCAAAAATCAAGCTAAAAATTCCAACTTTTTTATGAAAATCACCAATATGAATAACACAAATTCCTACCACAACTATGTAGGCAATTTGTAATAAAGATTTTGTGGTGAAAAACACATATATATCTTGATTAAAAGAGTATAAAAACTAAAAACTAACACAACAAAAGCCTTATATCATCCCATGGCTCTTGATACCAATAGTAGGATAATGATAATCTTAGAACTAATCAAGAGGGTTGTTGTTTTTCTAGAGAGAGAAACTAGAGAGGGAGAGAAAGAGAACTTTTATTATGTGTGAAAGAAATAAACAACCAACACCCTTTTCCATGGTGGAAATGGGTTTATATACTAAGTCCCTTAGTGGACTTGGGCTTCCGGCCCATGAACATGCTCATGGGTCGGGATAATGTAAATAACAAGTAAACTTATACTACGAGCCTATAACTACATTGTTGGAGTGACTGAGACTTTCTTAATACGAAAAACGTATTTCCAACACCAAAGCGTACTACTCCCTTCCAAGGTGATACCTTGAGCATGACACGGTCACCTACTTCAAACTGCATAGGCTTTCGTTTCTGGTCCGCATAGCTCTCTTGTCGGTCGCGGGCAGCTTGGATCCTTTGCTTTATGAGGACTATCTTGTCAGTAGTTTCCTGGTTTAGTTCCGATCTAGTGAGTTGAAATTCGCCTACTTCTGCCCAACACACCGGGGAACGGCATTTCCTACCATATATTGCTTCGAAGGGGGCAGCCTTGCTGCTAGCATGATAACTATTATTATAGGAGAACTCAACCAAAGGAATGTGATCAACCCAGCCATTCCCAAAGTCAATCACGCATGCTCGCAACATGTCTTCTAGGGTCTGGATTGTCCGTTCACTTTGACCGTCAGTCTGCGGGTGGTATGCAGTACTCATATCTAAGCTTGTTCATAAAGCTCATTGGAAAGCCTTCCAGAAGTTGGATGTGAATCTACCGTCTCGATCACATATTATTGAGACTGGATTCCATGCTTAGTCACTATGTCCTTAAGATATGTCTTTGCTAGTTTTGTCAGGGAGTCAGTTTCCCTGATTGGCAGAAAGTGCGCGGATTTGGTGAGTCGATCGACGATTACCCAGATAGTGTCGTTACCGTGAGATGACTTTAGAAGCTTCGTGATGAAGTCCATAGTGATGTTCTCCCATTTCTACTTGGGTATCTCCGGCTGAACTAGCAAACCAGATGGTCTTTGGTGTTCGGTTTTGACACGAGAGCAGGTCAGACACCTCTGGACATAAGTGGCGATGTTTGCTTCCATGTTCGGCCACCAGTATAACTTCTTCATATCCTGATACATCTTTTCAAATCCAGGATGTATGAAATACTTGGATTTATGGGACTCATACATGATTACGTTCCTCAAGTCCCCATAACAAGGTAACCGACTCCTCCCATGCAAACACAGGGTTCCATCCGCTCTTGGCTCTAATTTCTCTTTGGTGAGTTCGGTCCTAAGCATACCTCTAATATCTTCCTTCACGAGGTTTTCAGGCTTCTGAGCTTGAGTCTAAGCTTCTAGAATTTGTTTGGGTAGGTCTAGGCTAATCGTCATGACTAGTGCTCGGACCCTCATAGGAGGATCGGTTTCCTTACGGCTTAGAGCATCAGCAACCACGTTTGCTTTACTGGGGTGGTATTTGATCTCGCAGTCGTAATCACTTAGCAATTCAATCCAACGACGTTGCCTCAAGTTTAGCTCCTTTTGATTCAGTACGTGTTGCAAACTCTAATGGTCAGTATGCACCGTGCACTTGGTTCCGTACAGATAGTGTCTCCAGATTTTTAAACCAAAAACCACGGATCCAAGTTCTAGATCATGAGTAGTATAGTTCTTCTCATGTTTCTTCAGTTCCCAGGATGCATAAGCGATCACCTTCATTCTTTGCATCAACACTGCACCCAAGCCTTTATGTGACGCATCACAATATACAACGAAGTCGTTGTTTCCCTCGGGTAAGGCCAGAATAGGTGCACTGCACAGCTTCTCCTTGATCAGTTGGAAAGCTGACTCTTCTTTCTCTCCCTAATACTTGAGATTTTACACCAAATATGAAATTTTGAAGTCCCAAGTCTTTTCGAATTGAAAACCGGTCTTAAGTGCGACTCAATTGTCTTTTGGTGGATCAAGAGAATGGTTTGGTTTGTTTTAAGCTATTTGCAAGTAATTAAAGTGTCGTTGAGTAAAAAGGAAGTTTAAAGATTAATATTAAAATGACAAGCAAAATAAATGCATGGGAACTTAAAGGTGACAATGGAAAAGTACTAACACACTAGATAAAACTAACACTTGGAAAATATTCTGAAAATAAAAAGTACTATAAGAAAGTAACATCGAAAGAAACCAAAACAAGCCAAAAGGGGACCCGATCGGAATGTATTCCGATCGGATGATCGGAATGCAGGGAAATGCGCACAATCGGAATGTGTACAAAGGGGGTCAATCGGAATAACTGCTAAGGTAACCAATCGGAATGTCCTACCTGCTTACAATCGAAATACGGGACTAGACGACCAATCGGAAAATGAAACAGGCTGCTAATCGGAATACTTGCAAATCAATCCAATCGGAATACTGGACAAATGCCCTCTCGTCGGAATATGAAGACCAATCGGAAAGGGGTTTAACAACCTTTCCTAAAATTGTGGAAATTGGTTAGGATGGTGTACCGGTCGGAAAAATCTAATCGGAAAGGGGCTTTACCACCCTTTCCGAAAATTGTGGGATTTGGGAAAGCTAGGGAATAAGCTAAGTTCAATAAGCTAATATCCAAAACTTATCAATCCAAATACTTAACCGAATCAAATAAGCACTTTAATCAACTTATCTAACTCGAAATCAAGCAACTTTTTAGATCAAACAATAAAAACATAAACTTTTTAATAAAACTTTTTAATAAGAAAAATAAGCTAATCATAAAAATAAGCCAATAAGCACAAAAGTCTTAAAGCTTAATCAAATGAAAACTTATAAATTGATCAAAAGATTAACTTTTTAAGCACGAAATCAATTAGAACAACACGGATCTTATGATATACGCACCAAAATCAACCTTAAATCAAAGAAGAGTAGAATGAGATTAAGAAATAAAAGCTTAAAATGGAACTTTGCTTAATAAAATAAGCAATACAAAGATGTTTAATCTTAAAAGAAAAAGATGAACTAGTGAGAGAAAGTTTAAGACTTTCTCTCTCTAAAAACTAGAGAAAACTAAAAAGTGAGAAATTAACTAAAAATCTAACCCCTTTCCTAATGACTATTAGGAAGGTATTTATAGGGAAGGTGGAAGGAGTGCATGTGTTGCATCTTCTTTCTTGCGTTCTTCACTTTTTCTCGACTCGACTTTAATTCTTCGTCTTTGTCGTCTCGGGATTTGAACTTGTCTTTTAATTTTCTTCTTCTATTAGACTTAAGTTCTTTGACTTCGTTAAACTTCCGTCTTTTGACTTTTTCTTCGATAAATCTTCAGAATAGGCCTTGGACTTCCGTTCTTTTTGCACTCTTGATCTTTTGACTTCGTCTTTTCCCGTTTTCTTCAATAAAAGACCGTGAAAGCCCGTGTTTTCTTCCTTTTTAATATTTTGGTCCTAAAACACAATAAAAACACAAACCACGCATAATTCCGACTTTTACGACATAAATCACACGTTTTGGTCTTGTTATTATTGGAAATAAGTGGTAAAAGGATAAGTGTTTTCACACTTATTAAATCCCCTACACTTGACCATTGCAATGCCCTCATGCAATGCATTAATTTTAAAGCACGGTTTACATTTTCCATCATAAATAACCCACCTTGGCCTTTATTAAATACTAAACATAAAAGATAGAAATAAGTAAAGAAATTAAAAACTTACATTGGGTTTTGGCGGCCATGAACATTTATCATCCTCAAGTTTCACGTTCCCCATACCAAGCTTAAAAACGAGATGACTGTTATTATAAGTTAGCAAACTATCACGAACTCATGTGGGCCAATTATTCACTTAGACTCCCTTATCCCTAGGTGTATCTCTTATATTTTATTTTTGTCTTGAATGATCACGAGGATGCATTGTTTGACTTATTTCGATAGTTATTTAGTCTGAAAATAAGGTGAACGATTTAATCAATAGTTAGCTAAAGGACCAAATATTTTAAAACTGCTTCTCGGGATATCAGAAAGTTCATATCTTGGCATAACTTGGTTCGCGATTTGAGACCTTTCTCGAGCCGATATTTGGCAGCGACTTCATACTTCGAATTTTCGAGAGACGTTCTTGAAATTATGGTCTTCTCTTCATAATAGGAATTTCTTCACTTGAATTTTTTGAGAGATTCTTCATCTTTGGACCACGACTTCTTCATTTTTCTCCAATCTTTATTTTGGACTTTGATATACAACGATCCGCCTCCTTTTAGGACTTGGATCTATTTATCCTCATACCTTGTTAGGGTCTTTTCGGATAGACTTCTCCATGACTTTTGGGGAGTTCTTGCTTTTCGTCGTGTGTCTCGATCCTTCATATTGATTTTCGATAAATGATTCTTCACATCACTTTTGGATCTTTAGCAACAAAATGTAGCCCTCATGCCTTGTTAGGGCCTTTTTGGACTCGCCAATCTTCGCGCCCCGCTTCATAAGTTATGCCTTGGCTATGAACTGTCGTCATTACCGAGCAACTTTTAAACGATCTGGGGCTAGAAGCTAAGTAACCTTTTAAATTATACAACCTTATTTATTAGCAGATTAATTTATTAACAAGCGGAGGGAGAATAGGCTCTTAATTAACTCACATAAATTCACGAAAGAATACCGAACTTATAATTGACTCTATCATCTCTCGTTCTCCACAGTTTAAAATCTCAAGGAATGAGACTCGTGGATGCTTAGCCTATTAAATCAAAGTTTTGGGTTTTCGAGTCGCCTATAGGATCTTGCAAATTCTTAGACTTTTTCAAGTTTAAAAATCGCGTTTTAAAGTTCCCTTGATAAACGACTCTCTAGGATCAATTATAGGAACTTGCGAAAAGTTCTTGTTCTTAACCCGTGAGAGTTAAGACTTTCGCGTTTTATAGCTCCCTATATAAAAGCCTAGCAAAACTTGACTTAAACACGTTAAGGATACTAGCTAGAGTAAACTTAGGTAAGTAAACTCGGGTTGAGTCAAAATGTTCACGACTAAGAAAAATCTAAAACCACTTTATTGAAAAAGTATTCTAACAAAGGAAACATAACAAAGGCAAATACAACTATACAACTAGGCCAAAATAGATTAAAAATTTTGAAAAATGTCGAAAAATCAAATTTTCCGGTTAAAATGAGGGCAAATTCATGGAAAAGACCACTTACTTCGATAGAAGTCCCCCCTACACTTGAGATAAACATTGTCCTCAATGTTTAAGCATGTGGGAGTAAACTCTCCTACACTTAGGACAATGTGCACTTTGTTTAAATCTTGCTAAGGAAAGGACAACTAAAGTGAATTCAATGTGAACATATAGAATATGAAATATTGAATCACAAGAGTTTAGGATAGAACCGGGAAGATGGGAACACGGTATCACGGTTCGTCAAAAGTCATCAAGATGCATCCTGAAGCTTTAATCCCTGCACAGCACAAGAAACAAGACAACAAACATATGCGGGGCTCCCCCTACACTTATTATGAAAGCAGTAAAGGATAGAACACGGGTTGCCTCCCGAGAAGCGCTTGTTTTTGTTCACCGAGTCATGAGCCTGACTCGACCCAATTTTAGTTCATGGGGAACGTGGTGAGGGATGGAATCATCTCCTGAGAGATGTCCTCACCAAAGTACAGCTTCAAACGCTGGCCATTCACCTTGAAATTGGGCCCATTCGGCTGAGAAAGCTCAATGGTCCCATACGGAAAGACTTTGGCGACGGTGAATGGACCAGTCCAGCGGCTTTTCAACTTGCCAGAGAAGATCTTCAACCGAGAGTTAAAGAGTAAGACTTGATCACCAACGTGGAACTCTCGGTTCTTGATTTTAGCATCGTGGATCATCTTCGTCTTCTCCTTGTAGATCAGCGAGTTTTCATAAGCTTCGTTCCTCAGTTCATTTAGCTCGTTGAGTTGAACCTTGTGATGATCACCGGCTTTGATGATGTCGAAGTTAGCCCACTTCAAAGCCCAGTGCGCCTAATGTTCCAGCTCGATGGGTAGGTGGCAGGCTTTCCCGTACGCAAGACGATAAGGTGTACAACCGATCGGGGTCTTGTAAGCAGTACGGAAAGCCCACAGAGCATCATCTAACTTATCGGCCCACGCGGCGCGATGCTCTCCCACAGTACGCTCAAAAATTCTCTTCAAGCCACGATTGGAAATTTCGGCTTGCCCATTGGTTTGGGGATGATAGGCGGTAGAAAGACGGTGATTGACACCATACTTTGCCATGACTCGTGCAAATTGATCGTTGCAAAAATGAGTCCCGCGGTCACTGATGATAGCACGAGGAACGCCAAATCGAGCGAAAAGCTGCTTCAAAAAGTTCACAACCACCCTCGCATCATTCGTAGGAAGAGCCTTAGCTTCAACCCATTTAGAGACGTAGTCGACGGAGACGAGGATGTACTTGTTCCCTTTGAAGGATGGAAATGGCCCCATAAAGTCGATGCCCCATACGTCAAAGATTTCACATTCCTGTATGAAATTTTGAGGCATCTCATCCTTATGTGTGATCTTGCCTTGACGTTGGCAAGCATCACAATGCTTAACCATTTCGTGAGCGTCACGATAAATGGTGGGCCAGTAGAATCCTGAATCAAACACTTTCTTAGCGGTGTAGTTGGGACCAAAGTGACCACCGGTGGGTCCTTTGTGGCAAGCTTGGAGGATGTCAAAAGCTGCCGGTCCGTCAACACATCGACGAATAATCAGATCAGCACACTGTTTGAATAGATAAGGGTCATCCCAAAAGTAAGTCTTAACATCATTCAAGAACTTCTTCTTTTGTTGGGATGTTAACCCTTGGATGAGAATACCACCCGCTAAGTAGTTTGCAATGTCTGCAAACCACGGGGTGCCATCAAGATTGAGATTTATAGACATTAAGGTCTCAAGGGGGAAAGAGTCATTTATCTCTTTGTTCGGATGATTCCCTTGATATGGATCCTCAAGTCTGCTCAGATGATCCGCGGCCAGGTTTTCGGCTCCCTTCTTGTCACGAATTTCAATGTTGAATTCTTGAAAGAGTAAAACCCAGCGAAGAAGTCTTGGCTTAGAATCGTTCTTTGTCATCAAGTACTTCAACGCGGAATGGTCCGTGTATACGATGGTGGTGGATAAAACAAGATAGGGGCGAAATTTCTCAAAAGCATAGACAACAGCTATAAGCTCTTTTTCGGTTGTAGTATAATGCAATTGAGCCCCCGTCATTGTTTTGCTAGCATAGTGGATTGGTTGGAAGTGTTTATTCACTCTTTGGCCCAAAACCGCACCAATAGCAAAGTCGCTAGCATCTCACATCAATTCAAAAGGCAGCTCCCAATTAGGGGTAACCAAGACCGGTGCCTTAGTTAGCTTATCCTTGAGAAGATTGAAGGCTTCGAGACACTCTTTAGAAAAGATAAAAGTCGTATCTTTTTCCAAGAGGTGGGTCATCGGGCGAGCGATTTTAGAGAAATCTTGAATGAATCGACGATAGAAGCCCGCATGACCCAGAAAACTTCTCACACCCTTCACAGTTGAAGGTGGAGGTAATTTGGCTATGACATCAACTTTAGCACGGTCGACTTCAAGACCGGCTTTAGAGATTTTGTGTCCTAGCACAATGCCTTCTTTTACCATAAAATGGCATTTTTCCCAATTCAGAACAAGGCGAGTGTCTTCGCACCGCTTAAGCATACGTTCCAAATTGGCAAGGCAAGCAGAGAAGGAATCCCCGAAGACCGAGAAATCATCCATGAAGACTTCCATGGTTTTATCAACCATGTCATGGAAGATAGCCAACATGCTCCTTTGGAAAGTCCCGGGGGCATTGCATAAGCCAAATGGCATTCTTTTATAAGCAAATGTGCCGTAGGGACAAGTGAATGTTGTCTTCTCTTGATCTTGGGGATCGATGGGTATTTGAAAATAACCCGAGAAACCATCAAGAAAGCAGTAATATTCATTACCCGCTAAACGTTCAAGCATTTGGTCCATAAAAGGTAGAGGGAAATGATCCTTTCTCGTGGCATCATTGAGTTTGCGGTAGTCTATACAAACTCTCCACCCAGTAACGAGACGGGTAGGAATCAACTCGTTGTTTGCATTGGGCACAACGGTGATTCCGCCTTTCTTAGGCACACAATGGACTGGACTAACCCACGGTGAATCCGAAATAGGGTAAATCAAACCCGCATCAAGAAGTTTGATAACCTCTTTTTTGATGACTTCATGTATTTTAGGATTCACCCTTCGTTGACTTTGAATTGTGGGCTTAAAGTCGTCCTCCATGAGAATTTTATGTGTGCAGAAGTGAGGATCAATTCCACGGATGTCGGAGATTTTCCAAGCGATAGCGCGTTTATGCTTTTTCAACACAGCAACAAGTCGAGCTTTTTCGTCGTCTTGCAGATCCTTTGCGATGATGACCGGTAGCTTCTCGTCGTCTTCCAGAAAAACGTACTCAAGATGAGGCGGTAGGTCCTTCAGCTCAAGAGTAGGAGGATTGTCAATAGATGGTGAGACTAACGATGGATCATCATTAATCACCTCTTTAGGAGCAGGAGGAGACAGCGGGTCCTTATTGAGAAGTCTCTCAATAGTACGAATATCTTCATCCCAATTGGTGGATAAATTATCATACTTAATATCGAGAGGACCCAAGCTAGCTTCGAAATCATCCAAGTCACTTTCTCCGAAAGGAGTCAATGCTGGAGCAATTGAGGCAACGGTCTCAACATTGGGTAGAGAAGAAAGGGTACTTTTGCAAGCATCATGAAAATGTTCTTCACAAGCCTCATCGAGAACATCAATAGCATTAACACTCTCATACGAATAAGGTTGCTTAGAAATCTTACCCATGTTGAAGACAATTTTATCGTCACCAACTCTCATGATTATTTCGCCTGCGGCTACATCAATGAGAGTGCGACCGGTCCTCAGAAAGGGACGTCCAACGATTAATGGAACACGAGGATCCATCTCGTAGTCAACGACGACAAGATCCGCCGGGAAGGTGAATTTGTCGATGCCAACAAAGACATCTTCGGCTATCCCCACTGGATAAGCAACCGTACGGTTTGCTAATTCCAAAGTCATTTTGGTGGGGACTAGCTCGGGGAGAGATAATTGCTTCCAAACACTTAAAGGCATTAAGTTTATACTAGCACCTAGATCGGCTAGGGCCATGCAATTCTCTACTCCCGGGAAGTTGCAAGGAATCAAGAAGCGACCCGGATCACCAAGTTTGGTGGGCAATTGCCTTAAGAGCACTGCGGAGCAATTCTCATTAAGGTGGGTTTGAGCAATGTCAAGAAGCTATTCTTTATCACTTAGAAGATCTTTAAACATCTTAGCGTATTTGGGCATATGAGCGAGAGCCTCGGCAAAGGAGATGTTAAAATTCAATTGTTTGAACATTTTAAGGAAGTTCGAAACCTGAATATCATCCTTGCTCTTTTGCTTCTCTTTCCTCAACCTTGAAGGATAAGGTATATTGGATGAAGAAGAAGGCTTTAAGGGAATAGGATCACTCACAACCACGGGTGGTGGGGAAATGGGGATAGAAGGTGAAGGAGGTGGGGAAAGTTGCTCTTTTTCCTTGTTCACAATCACGGGTGGAGGTGTAGGAAGCTTGTGTTCCATATAACCTTTTCCACTACGAGTGGTGATTGCTTTCATCTCCCCCTTTGGATTCGCAACGGTATTACTCGGAAGAGTACCCGAAGGAGAGGGTTGATTACTTTGGATGAGCGAACCAATCATATCACGAAGGTGAAGAGCTTGATTGTTAAAAGAGTTTTGCATGTTGGCATTAAAAATCATTGCTGTGTTTGGCCATGTCATTCCTTAGCTCGGCTCGAATATCGCTCCCTTGTTTCACCATGTCATTCTTCAAGTTGACAAATTGACTCTGAATATTCGTCACCATCTCACGATTAGTCTTCATGAACGTCTCGACGTCTGGACTCACTGCCATCGGTTGATTGAGAGGTGGAGCTCGGTAAGCTTGAGAATTCCCTTGAGTTGGGTATGGGTTTCTTTGGGATTGATATTGATTTTGAGCACGAGGTTGGGATTGGTTGTTTTGGTTGTAGCTTTGTTGTTGGTTTTGGTTTGCAGGAGGGAAACTAGGAGGAGCAAGATAATTGTTGGAACGATAACTTAGCAAGCCACGGTCTCCTTGAGGGCGAGCTTGATAGCCTCCCGTGGGATAAGTACCATATGCTGCGTTAACGTCTTCAGAATAATTGCCGTGAGTAGAAGGACACTCATTGTAGGAATGAGGACCACCACATGTGTCACAAGAGATAACAACGGCTTTAGCTTGGTGAGTTTGGTTAGAAGTCAAAATTTGGAGACTTTTGTTAATATCAAGAATAGCACGTTCCAAAATAGACGAGTTGGTGGTGGAAGAAGTAGATGAAACATTGACTCTCTGATTAGATCTTGAGGATGCGGAAGAATCCCAATTCTTGTGGTGAGTAGTCATGTTTTCAATCAACTCTCGACACTCCTCCGGTCTCTTTTTCATAAAAGTACCACCGGCGGCGGCATTGATCGTGTCACGATCACGAAAGGTGAGACCATTGTAGAAGGTGTCAATGAGAGTGACGGGGAGCATATTGTGATTAGGACAGCGGTCGATCAAATCATTGTAGCGTTCCCAAGCATCGAAAAGCGATTCATCATTCTCTTGCATAAATCCACTGATTTGGTTACGAAGGCTAGTGACCATGGATGGGGGAAAGTAGCGCGATAAAAAGCGTTGAGTCATGTCATTCCACGTATGAATAGAATTCTTAGGAAGACGGTCAAACCATTTTTCAGCATGGTGAGAAAGCGAGTGTGGAAAAAGTTGAAGGCGAAGGTCATCCATAGAGACACCGGGGCACTTCATGCTTTGGGTAATGGTAATGAATTTGTCGAGGTGCTTGTTGGCATCATCATCCGGAATTCCACGAAACGGGTTCGTTTGCACTTGTTGGATCATGTGATGCTTCAACGAAAACTCCTGAGCCGTGACGTGCATTGGCGCAATCGGGCCTCCACATCCGTTCATGGTGGGTTGGCACAATTCCTCCATGGTTCGTAAATCAGGTAGAAGGACATTGTTGTTGTTGTTGTTGTTGTTATTCAAATTATTTTGAGGTGGGTGATTATTGTTGTTATTAACACCAGCCATATCTAAATCTTCAAGAGTCTCGGGCTCAGAATAGTTGGAAGATCTAGTACGCATACACCTGCAGAAGAAAAATATACACAAAGAATATCTATATAATCTTTTTGGTTTTTATATGTTTTTGTATTTTTGAAGAGTTTTATATTTTTTATGTATTTTTGGAAATTTTTATAGCAATGAAAATAACGTTCAAAGAACGGATCCCAAAATTCAATGCGTCTCTCACTAGAAACCGTTTATCTTAACGAAAAGAGCCGGCAGCGGCGCCATTTAATACTTGAGATTTTACACCAAATATGAAATTTTGAAGTCCCAAGTCTTTTCGAATTGAAAACCGGTCTTAAGTGCGAATCAATTGTCTTTTGGTGGATCAAGAGAATGGTTTGGTTTGTTTTAAGCTATTTGCAAGTAATTAAAGTGTCGTTGAGTAAAAAGGAAGTTTAAAGATTAATATTAAAATGACAAGTAAAATAAATGCATGGGAACTTAAAGGTGACAATGGAAAAGTACTAACACACTAGATAAAACTAACACTTGGAAAATATTCTGAAAATAAAAAGTACTATAAGAAAGTAACATCGAAAGAAACCAAAACAAGCCAAAAGGGGACCCGATCGGAATGTATTCCGATCGGATGATCGGAATGCAGGGAAATGCGCACAATCGGAATGTGTACAAAGGGGGTCAATCGGAATAACTGCTAAGGTAACCAATCGGAATGTCCTACCTGCTTACAATCGGAATACGGGACTAGACGACCAATCGGAAAATGAAACAGGCTGCTAATCGGAATACTTGCAAATCAATCCAATCGGAATACTGGACAAATGCCCTCTCGTCGGAATATGAAGACCAATCGGAAAGGGGTTTAACAACCTTTCCTAAAATTGTGGAAATTGGTTAGGATGGTGTACCGGTCGGAAAAATCCAATCGGAAAGGGGCTTTACCACCCTTTCCGAAAATTGTGGGATTTGGGAAAGCTAGGGAATAAGCTAAGTTCAATAAGCTAATATCCAAAACTTATCAATCCAAATACTTAACCGAATCAAATAAGCACTTTAATCAATTTATCTAACTCGAAATCAAGCAACTTTTTAGATCAAACAATAAAAACATAAACTTTTTAATAAAACTTTTTAATAAGAAAAATAAGCTAATCATAAAAATAAGCCAATAAGCACAAAAGTCTTAAAGCTTAATTAAATGAAAACTTATAAATTGATCAAAAGATTAACTTTTTAAGCACGAAATCAATTAGAACAACACGGATCTTATGATATACGCACCAAAATCAACCTTAAATCAAAGAAGAGTAGAATGAGATTAAGAAATAAAAGCTTAAAATGGAACTTTGATTAATGAAATAAGCAATACAAAGATGTTTAATCTTAAAAGAAAAAGATGAACTAGTGAGAGAAAGTTTAAGACTTTCTCTCTCTAAAAACTAGAGAAAACTAAAAAGTGAAAAATTAACTAAAAATCTAACCCCTTTCCTAATGACTATTAGGAAGGTATTTATAGGGAAGGTGGAAGGAGTGCATGTGTTGCATCTTTTTCTTGCTTTCTTCACGTTTTCTCGACTCGACTTTAATTCTTCGTCTTTGTCGTCTCGGGATTTGAACTTGTCTTTTATTTTTCTTCTTCTATTAGACTTAAGTTCTTTGACTTCGTTAAACTTCCGTCTTTTGACTTTTTCTTCGATAAATCTTCAGAATAGGCCTTGGACTTCCGTTCTTTTTGCACTCTTGATCTTTTGACTTCGTCTTTTCCCGTTTTCTTCAATAAAAGCCCGTGAAAGCCCGTGTTTTCTTCCTTTTTAATATTTTGGTCCTAAAACACAATAAAAACACAAACCACGCATAATTCCGACTTTTACGACATAAATCACACGTTTTGGTCTTGTTATTATTGGAAATAAGTGGTAAAAGGATAAGTGTTTTCACACTTATTACTCCCCAATCAAACTTTATTCCTTTCTGTGTGAGTTTTGTCATTGGTTTGGCTATTTTGGAGAAACCTTCGATAAATCGACGATAGTATCCGGCAAGGCCTAGGAATTGGAGGATCTCCGTTGGAGATTTAGGAGATGCCCAATCCTTGACAGATTCAACCTTTACTGGGTCTACATAAATACCGTCGCTGTCAATGACATGGCCGAGGAATTGGACCCTCGGAATCTAGAATTCACATTTGGAGAACTTGGCGTACAATTGTTCCTCCTTAAGTACCTTCAGCACATGAGTAAGGTGTTCCTCGTGCTCTTGTTTATTTTTGGAATAGATGAGTATGTCGTTTATGAAGACTATCACGAATTTATCCAGGTAGGGTCTGCATACACTGTTAATGCAAGTGATGCCTAAAAACATTATTAGTGTTAACTAATCTTTCTTAGTTTTGATCACAACAAACTATACAACACATTTAGTGTAAAACACAAAACTAATTATTTAACTAACACTATCATCAAGGTAATAATCTAATCACTAACTTTTCTTAATCATACTTAGTGATCATCAAAGTGATTATCCTTAAAACTCACTTTTGTTAATATGACAAAAGATTTTTTAATAAACTTTCTTTTTAAGAAAATGTTTTATTAAAATGGAAAATGTAAATTTGAAAATGGCATATTCCATATGCCATAAGAATATCCTTTGAAGGTTTAAAAAAAACTCAGATATTCCTACCCCACCAAAAGACAAAAAAGTAGTGTAGTCTACTGGGCGGTACATTAAATAGCTAGGCGGTTCTCTAGCGATATGGAACCGCCAGGCTAGTTAAAGAACCGCGCCCAGCTAGCCGTTGCACCTTGTCTTCTATGAATAGTGGATCAAATCTCATTCCAATAACCCTCTTGGACGTTTTTCTCAGCCCCCTTTCTCTTTTCTATAGCATAATCATTAGTAAATGATCACTTAATGTGATAAGTATGTTTACATATGATTATCCTCTTGATCCCCTCCTTTACCTTGTCCAAAGAGAATATCACTCACTCACTAATGTTGTGATAAAGATGAATCCATGAATTAGTCATGTTCATCATGTTAGCCTTTTTGTTTTATGTTGATCCATTTGTATTTATGAATACTTGGACTAGTTGTGTTCATCCAAGCTATTTGTGAATACTTGGATTTGTTGTGTACATCCATTGCATATGTGTTTGCTTAGATTTATGTTGTGTAGATGCAAGCTACATGTGTGTACTTGGATATGTCTAGTTGAGTTGTAATAGATTGTGTAGAAGTTCTCACTAAACTATAAAGTGATGTGGTTGTGTCGTGTGAGTTCTCACTAAAATTGAAAGTGATTAGTAGTTGTGTTGTGTGAAGTTCTCACTTAGCTTCAAAGTGGAGAGTCGTGAAGATTGGTTCTAGCTTTAGATTAGAACTCGACATCTAGCCTTGTGTCGTAAAATGGTGATGTAGGCAACGTCGTGAAGATTGGTTCTAGCTTTAGATTAGAACTCGATATCTAGTCTTGTTTCATTAAATTGTGAAGTAGGTAACGTTGTGTAGATTGGTCCTAGCTAAAGATTAGGTCTCGAAATTTAGCTTAGTGTCGGAAAATAATGTAAGCGACGATGTAAGGATTTCTCCGCCAAGAAGGAAGCTTGTGGATATAGTGGAAATCTCGAGTAGGTGTACTCGAGGAGTGGAGTAGAAACGAGGATAGAGCCTCGTTGTCGAACCACTATAAATCTTGGTGACTTGTCATTAGATTGTCTCTTTCCTTACTCTTTACTTATTTCATTATCATTATTCTTACCTATTACCATTGCTAATGCATTTGAATTGAACCTAATCATTATGCAACTTAGCTTCAAGTAAAATATAATTTTGATACAAACCTAATTGAATGTAATTTTAATTAGGTGACTAATCGAAGAGAAACTATTCAACTCCCCCTTCTAGTTTCTACATACACGATTCATAAGGTCCATGAAGATGGCAGGAGCGTTGGTCAACCCAAAAGGCATGACCTGGAATTCGTAATGGCCGTAACGAGTCCTAAAAGAGGTCTTTGAAATATCCTCCTCTCTGACTCTCAACTGGTGGTACCCAGATCGCAGATCAATATTGGAATACACACTTGACCCTTGTAGTTGGTCAAATAAGTTGTCAATGCTGGGGAGTGGATAACGGTTCTTTAGAGTTAACTTATTCAGTTCTCTGTAATCAATGCACATTCGAAAAGAACCGTCTTTCTTTTTGACAAATAAGACTAGAGATCCCCATGGTGAGGAACTAGGTCGGATGAATCCTTTGTCAGACAATTCTTGAAGTTGTTCAGCTAGTCTTACATTTCTGATGGTGCCAATCGATAAGGAGCTTTTGCCACGGGTGCAGCTCTTGGGATCAAGTCGATCTAGAATTCCACCTGTCGAGTTGGTGGTAGACCTGGCAATTATTCAGGAAAGACTTTGGTAAAATCTCGGACGATAGGTACGTCCTTGATTTACTTCTTCTCGGGCTTGTCTTCTTCATCTGCTTGGGAAATATGAGCCAAAAAGATGGGACATCCTCTCAACAAATATTTCTAGACTTTGGTACAAGATATAACACTGAGCCTAGTGTCAGTAAGGTCAGTATTACCGTCGCCTTGGATGATTAAGGTCTCGTTTCCCCATGGCAGGCGGACTAGTTTCTCGCCACAGACGATTACTGTGTGATACTTAGCTAACCAGTCCATACCAATGATAAAATCGAAACTGCCTAGGTTCACTGGAATTAGGTCAATATTGAATAGATGGTTGGAAAGGTTCAGAGTACAACCCCTAATGATGGTATCGGCCTCTACGATCTTACCGTCTGCTAATTCTACGGAGAAACGGTGGTCTAAAATGGAAGGGATAACTTCTAGTATGTTACTAAATTCAGTAGAAATAAAGCTTTTGTCTGCTCTAGTGTCAAATAGAATGGATGCATAACGATTGTTTAGTAAAAACGTACCAGTAACAATGTTGGAGTATGGGTTGGCTTTTGCATTGCCTACCACGTATACCCTGGATGTGGCTCCTCCATTGTTCCTGTTCTGACTAGCCAACTTGGGGCAACCTGGTCTCACATGTCCGGGTGCTCCACACTCATAGCACACAACTCCTTTCTTTTGACCATTGTTACTTCCACCTGTAGTGTTGCGGTTTCCTGACTGTCCATTCCCGGGTCCACGGGCATTAGGTCTACTTCGGTTGTTGTTTCTAGCAATAGGGTTGGGTCGGACCTGGGTAACAGCATTCACTTGTCAAGTGCGAGCAAAATGGCCAATTTCTCCACATTTGTAGCAGGACTTGCATGGACTACCCACCTTGTGATGGAAGTGGCACCTCGTACACATAGCTTCAAAGTGATTAGTAGTTGTGTTGTGTGAAGTTCTCACTTATCTTCAATGTGAAGAGTCGTGAAGATTGGTTCTAGCTTTGGATTAGAACTCGACATCTAGCCTTGTGTCGTAAAATGATGAAGTAGGCAACGTCGTGAAGATTGGTTCTAGATTTATATTAGAACTTGACATCTAGCCTTGTGTCATTAAATTGTGAAGTAGGCAACGTTGTGTAGATTGGTCCTAGCTAAAGATTAGGTCTCGAAATTTACCTTAGTGTCGGAAAATAATGTAAGAGACGATGTAAGGCTTTCTCCGCCAAGAAGGGAGCTTGTGGATATAGTGGAAATATCGAGTAGGTGTACTCGAGGAGTAGAGTAGAAACGAGGATAGAGCCCCGTTGTCGAACCACTATAAATCTTGGTGTCTTGTCATTAGGTTGTCTCTTTCCTTACTCTTTAATTATTTCATTATCATTATACTTACCTACTACCATTGCTAATGCATTTGAATTGAACGTAATCATTATGCAACTTAGCTTCAAGTAAAAGATAGTTTTGATACAAACCTAATTGAAAGTAATTTTAATTAGGTGACTAATCGAAGAGAAACTATTCAACCCTCCCTTTAGTTTCTACAATTGGTATCAGAGCGATGGTCACTCAAGATCTTTGAAGTATATTGTACTTTAAAACTTGGATTGATCCATTGTCTCCTCAAATTAGAAAGTTAAGTTGTACTAAAGTTTCTCTTTGGTCAAAACTATTTTTTTAGAAAATAGGTCTTTTAATTGGTAATATTGTATCTCTCTTAGATCAGTAGCCTTTATGCATTTTAGATCTACTCTTGAAATGTATCTACTAGTTTGCATCTTGCTTTGTGTAGGTACTCATGAAGATCAATTATTTAATTGGTTGTGGATTGAGTTACTTGCACTTGTATAAGACTCGTCTTCATTGATCTTCAACATCTTTGAATGATGATATCAAGATGATTGGGAATGATACTAGTCTTTGAAGGCTTAGTACTCATCATAGTCATTGTTGGGCTTTGCATTGATTCCTTGATGGATTAGAATGCTCTTTGTGGCCAAGGTACGCTTTCGTTCTTCCACACGCCCTTTGATCATTCTTTTGATCATTACTTGACTATGTGCTTGTTCTTGGCATCCTTGCTTTGACATTTGTTTGTGGTTTGTGATTCTTTTCTTTTATCCTCTCAAACCTTCATTTCTTGGATACTTGACTCACTATGGTGATGTAGAGTGAGTTAGTAGTAGCTTAAAAGTATCAAGCATGATATCCATGGTTTGTACCCATACGATTAGTAGGCCCTTTGTGGGAGAGAAAGTGAATTAATACCTTGTTCATATTTTGGTTTAGACTAAGACTATTATTAAAAGTGATCTTAGTCTATACATCTATATTTGCTTTGTGTTTATTCATTACCAAAGCCGTTTAACACTTCGCCGGAAAGGCACGTCTTAAACCACTATATATGACAAAAGCTCTTCGTCTCCTTGATTTGAAGATTTTCATTAATCCCTTGAGCATTGGTCTTAGTCTTGATTCACTTCCCTTGACTCCTCTCCACTTTGCTTTTTCGGTACGAGTAGTCGTTTGTCCGTTTCGGTTCTTTTTTATCTCGATTCAACTCGTAATCCTTCATAAGGCATATTGCTTAGTGTTATGATGATCCAATGATATTCTAAAAGGTTTAAGATATATTTTCAAGTATTTTAGAAAACTTGGTTTTCAAAAATTTGGCGTATGTCATTGATAATAACCAGCCTCTGTAGGCGGTTCTTTATCTCTGGCGGTTCAAACCCGCGGTTCTCTATCGATATGGAACCGCGGGCAGTAAAACTCGTCAGAGCGCCTGTTTTATTAAATTAATCTTTTTCAAACTAAACCCTCTCTCTCCCAAAAACACACAGCCGACAGGTTCCACCTTTTCCACCATTGTTAAAGCTTCAAAAACCTTCAATCACTCAAATTAATTGATCCCAAGTTGTGGGTTTCACTCATCCTTCATCAAACATTAATTAATTGTAAGTATTTTCTTTCAGTTTCATCTATTTTGTTCTAGGGTTAATCCTTTCATAATTGGGGATTTTTAAAATTGAGATTGAATTAGAACCTTAATAGGAATATAGGTTGACCTGGTTATTTTACTATGATTCCTTAGGTTCATATTCATTAAGATTTCACTAAAACCCACTTGTAGGACAAATCCGAATTTTGGCTAAATGATTTTGGTTAAAATATGTAATTGAGATGAACCCATGAACAAATAGGTAATTGCATTGTTAATGCTTACCTAAAAACCTTGTTTTGAAAAACCAATGTTCTAGTCCATTGTTGATCCAACATAGTTTATATGTTCTTGGTTAATAATGGAAAAGATACATTGTGAACATGAGAATGATATGGATTCAATCCTTTGTTTGTCAAGAAGTTGATATAACACATTCTCATATTTTGATTTTTGATTTCATTTTTCATATGAGTGATTGGAAAAACATTTTCTTGTGTTTATTTAGGTACTACTCATGCCTTCACAATACCAAAAGGATCATCAACTCACTAAACAATATATGCCAAACATTTCCCAAACCTTTGCATCTACTCAACTTTGAAACTCCTTTTCATCTCTTTCAACTCGAAATTTCCATGAGGGTAGAGTCGTTGATGAAGGAATAACAGGTTATGTCTATGTCTATATCAAATCTATGTTTGAGCATACGGGATTCGATTGCTTGCTCTACATAGAAGAAGATATATACCCCTTGTTTCTTCTAGAATTCTTTAGCACTTACTCTATGTTTGAATACAATGGCAAAATATTCATTCGATTCTTGTTGAACGATCAAATGATTCAATACTCTCTCAAAGATTTTGGTGAAATTCTTGGTGTGCCATATGAAGGCACTTGTCGTTTCACGGATAAATGGAGACTTGATGCTCTCTTGGAATCCAACGACAAACCTCCAAATGACCACGCCGAAATTGATCCGGAATTTATCCTTGATATCATTTCGAAAGAGCGTGATGGAAACGTTGTGAGAAGCCTTCATTCTAATGTGCGAAATGTGAATCGATATTCAAGAGGTATATGAAAGAAAGCCTAGAAGTGATCGAGGTTCGCGAAAATCCGATCATCAAGAGCCGGATGATGAGGACACCTACATGCCAGTAAGTGATGGTGATGGCATAGGTTCTAGTTCTCATTTCAACTCTTCAAGTAATTCCCACCCATCCTCAAACTCATTCTTGGATGGACTTGAAGACTTAGCTCCTCCACCTCATTATTCCTCTAGTGAAGTACCGGAAGATCTCAATATGGAGCATCTCTACCGTGAAAATCTTAGGACTCGAGGTGAGTTACATCAACATCGGGTTGAGTCAAGGAAGGGATTCAAGTATTTTGGAAATATGACAAGGGACTGGGCAAGAAAAGAAGGTGAGGACTTTGAAGTGTTTCAAAGTATACATGTTGGTAAACATGTAATGTAATGTTAAACATTTGCTTCTTTTTTCTTTATTTTGGTTGTGTATTAACTAATACTACTTGTTTGGATTACTTGTTATTTTAATCCTAATGTTGTCTATACCATCGTGTTTACGATTTGCATAGCTTTGTGCATGCTGTGTGTTAGTTAGCTTCCTAGATTTTGGTCAGTAGTTAACTTTGGCTTGATAATCCTTTGGTAAAAATCTGGGCTTACCAAAGTTTAAGGAAGTACCATTTTTGAACACCTCTGATCGCGGTTACATATCGACCCGCGGTACCATATTGATAAGGAACCTCCCACCCTAGATAAGGAACCGCCGGCTACTGTGTCCGACAGAATATTTGCTTTACACTATTTTCCTTAATCTGTGTAAACCTTACTTGATTATTTGCAAAAACCTGCACATTTCCTAAACTAGGTGAAATTGTGTATTTCGAAGTTCGTTTCTCTCGATTCTTAACCAATTGAAAGTCCTAACAAAATCAGGTTTATTATCGTTTTTGGTTGATAGGGTTATTTAGATTTTCTATGTCTATTTAAGCAAGCAAGTAAAAATGTGAAAAATCATAAGCTACGTATCCGTAAAAAAATTAGCACATACCAAGTTTTTATTCAATAAAAGAAAAAAATTGTAAATCTATGGAAATAATGTGCTAAAATTGTAAGTACTTGAAACTAAATTGCTTGAAATGTAATAACCAGAAACTATAAGGACCAATTATGCAAATTCTAACAAACTACTAACCAAATTGTAACAACTTGTAAAACAACTAACTGAAAATGACAAGTATAGAAAAGTTTAGGACTTAAACTATGCAAACCCTAATTACTAGGAAATTTAGCAACCAATACAAACAGGAACAAAGTATAGGGACTATAGTGCAAATAAATGGACTATTTAACCAAAAACGGGTTACTTGGACAAATAAGCTCGTATAAGCTCTAGAATACACCAAATCAACTCAAACAAGTTTTAAACTGGTTAAAACTGAAAAATCACTTAGGCTAGTACAAGGAAAAAGCTTGAAATGCAATAAAACTCAAATAAGCCAACTTCAATAAGCCAAGATTAAGCTATCTGAAAAGCTAAACATGCACAAACAAATTTTTAAGCTAAATCTTGTTAATCAGTCTATGGAGAGTCTAGAATGTCTTTCCTTGTGGAAAATGATCAAGTAATAAAGCTGGAAATTGCAAATAAGCTGAAACTAGCTTATTGACCAAGTTTGACCAAAAAATTGAAAAAGCTGAAAAATTCCAGATCTACTCAAGACAAGTTCCTAAACAAGATTGTGAAAGAAAATAGCAAGATTTATGAAGTGTATTTGCCAGAATAAGAAATCAGAATGCACTTTGATTACAGAAACTTGATGTTGCTCAACAACTTATGAAAAAGCTAATTTCTCACTTGAATGTTAAAACTGTATGATTTCCTTTTAAGCACTCTGATGTGTCGTGGATAGTATATGTGATAATTAGATACGTTATAGGGTAAATTAGAAAATTACCTTTAGGAAAAAGTAATAGTCTAATAATACCAATGACGAATTCAATTAAACACGTGAGTGAGTCGAGTTCGTTGTACACGAAGATCTTATGAATTTGAGACGTTTTGCTTTGATTTGGACAATTGATTAGAATTGGTTTTTGGTTTTTAAACTAAAGATTAATTCTACAAATTTTAAGCTATTTAAAATAAACCTAAAGTGCATGAATCGTAAACCCGCCTATTTAAAATTTTAACAAACAACTAATTACTTAAAAATAAAACTATTAAAAATTAAACTAATTTATGCTCTATAAAAATTAATTCTACTTTTTAAACTAATTTACTTTATTATCAATTACTTAAAAAAACAATTCTATTTTAAATCTACTTTTATAAAAAAACTACTTAATTAAAATTAAACTAATTAAACTTTTTAAATAAAAACATTTTTTATTATTTTTTATTTTTTATATCTTATTTTATTTATTAATTTACTAGAATATACTTTAAATAAAACATTAACTAAAAGTATAAAAGAAAAACGGATTAAAAGTAAGTAAAATGTTACTAAAATTAAATCTGCCAATCGAAAACTACTATATTAATGAAATTAATGAGAATAAAATCAAAAGGGCCTCAAGCCCAGATGGTAAACACGTTGGTCCTTCAAGCAGGGGGTCTCAAGGTCGATTCCCACACATGACTTATTTTTTGGAATAATCTCCTTTTGGCAGATTACTAAAATCAAGTCTTTGGAAAGACTTTATTGGATAGCTTATAGCTTATTATGAAAAGCTGTGAGGACGACAGCTTATGAGCTTATCAGATAGATGAATCTGATAAGCAGTTTGCAAGAACAATAATGAGAGAATAAAACAGACATACAACACCAAAATCAAAACAATAAATTCAACAGCAGACACAAGAAAAAGTATCCCAAATAAGCAAACAGTATAATCTAATAAATTCTTATATAAACTTCAGCAAAAATCTGATAAAACTAAGTAATGTCATATGATACCAATCATCTAATACTCAGTCAGTAGCATGTTAAGAAACATCAATTAAATCCGTATTAATCCAAATTTCCAAATCTTATCTGAAAAATAATTAAGCATTCATACCAATCCCCTTATTACTTAGCAGATTCCAAAAACTCAGACAAGTTCACTCATGAAGATCAAAGCATATTATCAGATTAATAAATATAAACTTAAAAACTAAACAGATCTATTTAAAGTAACTGAGGACTCAGCAATAATCATCAAACACTAATTAACAATCAGCAGACTTCTTGGTACTCACTTAAAATCTAGCAGTTAAATTATTCTATTATTTAAACATACACTAAATATCATCACATAATCAAATAGCTTAAGATCATCAAAGTGCTAAACCATTCTCACAAAAACTTAAAACAGATTATCAAATTAAACCTGAATAGCAAACTTACCAAGTTAAACATAAAAATTAAAGTAAAAGAGAGAATGCACCTTTTGAAGAACCCGTTGAGGAGAAGGTGTGCGCTGAGCAACCTTGTTAACCGATTCTAACACATCATCTCACCACCATTTCAAATTAAACGAACCAAAAAGACCATCCAACGTCACAAAAGAGAAACACCATTCGAACCATTTAAATCCAACGAACCTCTAACCAGTTTTATTTATCTTTCCAGTAGGGAAAGATTATTTAAATCCTTTTCACTTACAACATTAAACTTAGACTATTAAATAGTCTAAATTTAATATTTCAATTATTATTATGTAAAATAGTTATAGAGATTAATTCATATATTTTAAAGCAGTAAATAAAATAAAACGAGACACCAAAGTAAGGTAATAAACTGAACTTTTATTAAATATAAAAAGATTACAAGATTGAATTTAAAGAAATTACAATAACTAATTCTACACTAATTTTAACAGAATAACAATAAAGTAAAGAAAAGGATGATCAAATACAAGTAATTTGGGGGTTTTTATAGCCAACCCCCGAGGCTCTTGGTGCAAATATTCGGATCTCCATAGGGATATTCCTTTTTCTTCTAAGCCCTTGATCTTGATTTTCTTTCTCTTTCTTCAAATGGATGGCTGAGATGATTCCAAATAGCACACGGATCGCCAACGTGGCATCCGTGTGCTAGTTGTGTTTCTTCTTTGGCTTCTGATTGGTGGATATGATGGAATGATGTGTAGCATCAAATAGAATCCGGCCACGTATCCCCTTCACACCATCCACTCTCTTCCTATAAGATTGGGGTTTTATTTCCTTTTGGTATGAATTATATGAAAAAGTGAAAAGCCATTTGTAAAGCTTGATTTTTACCCATCTAGGGTTTTTAAACAGTGGAACTTTTACTGGTTGGGGATGAGAGAAATTTGGGGAAGATGGAACATAGGTTTTAACGAGATAAAATAATGTGAGTGAGAACGAATGGTTTATTTATTGACTGAGTGGGTAGAAAGTTGGTTGGATATTTAAAGTGGATGATACGTTTTCTTTTTATTTATTTATTTGTGACTGAAAAATGAGTGGAATATATAAAAACGTGTGAATGATCTTGATAAACTTGAACAAAAACCCTAAGAGGCCCATCAAATCATTCATTTTATTTCATTGCTGGGCTTGGGCCTGATACACACTTATATCCATCCGAGTATAAAACTCTTTTGGGCCTAATGGGTTTTTAAACTCCTCAATGATTTAATTTGAAACTTAAATGGGCTTTTGAGCCCATTTACCCCATTGTGGGACCCACTTGATTCATAAACTTGCAAATTTATTAAATCCACTATTGTCGAGCTCGATTTTGGCTTCTTGATCTTTTTCATCAATCTTGTGTCGGTTTTGCCGATTTTCGCGAGCTTGGTACCTACACACATTCAAACAAGAAACAAGCATATACAAGGCATTTTTTATATGAATCATGCATAATTTCATTGTTATTTGATACAAATGATATGAGTAATTAAGCTCATATCAAATTCCCCCATGCTAAGCAATTGTCGTGTCCTCACGCAATGATAAAATAAAACTATGACTACACCATTATTCAACATTATTTTGTAAAGAAATAACTTTAAAGATCATAAAAACTCAAATAGATTCATCGTCCCCGACTTTTCACTTTTCCATGCCAATTGCAAAAACAAGATCATTGTTATTATAAGTTGGTAGACTAACACGAACTCATGTGGGCTAATTAATCACTTAGACTCCCTTATTCCTAAGTGTATCTCTTATATTTTATTGTTGTCATGAATGATCACGAGGATGCATTGTTGACTTATTTCGATAATTTATTAGGCCAAAAATAAAGTGAATGATTTAATCAATAGTTAGCTAAAGGACAAAATCTTTTAAAACTGCTTCTTGGGCTCTCATAAAGTTCATATCTTGGCATAACTTGTTTCACGATTTGAGACCTTTCTCGGATCGATATTTGGCAATGACTTAATACTTCCAACCTTGAGAGACGTTCACGAAATGATGGTCTTCTCTTCATAATATTTTCTTCACTTGAAGTTTTGAGAGATTCATACTTGGACCAGGACTTCTTCATTTTTCTCCAATCTTTACTTGGGATTTTGATTAACAACGATTCGCCTCCTTTTTGGACTTGGCTTCATTTATCCTCATACCTTATTTTGGTCTTTTTGGATAGACTTCTCCATGACTTTTTGGGAGTATTTTGCTTTTCGTCGTGTGTCTCGATCCTTCATATTGATTTTTGATAAATGAGTCTTCACATCACTTGAGATCTTTAGCAATAAAACATAGCCCTCATGTCTTGTTAGGACCTTTTTGGACTCGCCAATCTTCGCATCCCGCTTCAATAAGTTATGCCTTGGCTATGAACTCTAATCCATACCGAGCAACTTCTAAACGATCTTGGGCTAGAAGCTAAGTAACTTTTCAAATCGTTCAACATTATTTATTGCAAATAAGATTTATTAACAAGCGATGGGAGAATAGGCTCATAATTAACTCACATAAATTCCCGAAAGAATACCGAACTTATAATTGGCTCTATCATCTCTTGTTCTCCATATTGTAAAATTCTAAGAATGAAATCAATGGATACTTAGCCTATTAAATCAAAGTTTTGGGTTTTCAAGTCATCTATAGGATCTTGCATCTTCTTATACTTTTGCAAGTTTTAGAATTTGCGTTTTAAAGTTCCCTTGATAGACGACTTTCTAGGATCAATTATAAGAGCTTGGGAAAAGTTCTTGTCCTTAACTCATATGAATTAAGACCTTCGCGTTTTAAAGCTCCCTATATAATAGCCTAGCAAAACTTAATTCAAATACGTTAAGGAAAAGCTAAGGTTAAAAACCGAGTCGAGTCAAAAACTATTCTTATTGAAAGCCTACATTCGTGTCAAAAACACTTATTTTATCTATTAAAACTTAAAAATAACACAAAATTTAAAATTTTATGAAAAATGAGAAAAACTACACGTTTGGACACGACAAAAGCAATTGCAAGCGATTATATCGATTGACTCCCCCATGCTAAAACCAAACATTGTCCTCAATGTTTCTTAGCTCAAGAGTGACACCCCTTGCTAAAATACGAAGAGTCTAATGCAAACTCCTATCATGGAAAGAGCACGCAAATCTATAAGCCGTTTATTAATTATGCCTCAAGATAAAACGTTAGTCAATAATAATAATCAAGGGTTAAAAAAGTGTGTGCCCCTTTTGGCATTCAAAGAATGGAAGATCAAGTGGACCGGCAAAAACCGAACACGAGAGTCTTCAAATATTAGGGTCGTACCTAAGATCACAACACAACAAAACACGAACACGAGCTTGAAAGATCAAGCCTTATTAGGTGTTAGAAAATAGAAAGAAGATAGAAAAACTCGTTTTTGTTCACCGAGTCATGAGCTCGACTCGATCCCCGCATTCATTGGTCCTTAGGGAAAATGGTGAAAACTGGCATATTAAGATAAAATCCAACATAAAACACGATGCCGGGGTCAAAGATCTCATCCTCGTTGTCGGATGACAAACGAAAGGATAAAACTCCAACACTAATCTCTAAAAAGAGATGGTAGTCACAAACATTGGAATGGATATAGCATGCTCCACGAGATAAACTCGCACCAAGATGATAGAAAAATCTTCCAATTATTGCATCGGTGAAAGGCCAAGATTTCCCTAGATCAACAATTCCGGGATCGAATACCTCGTCCTCGGTGGAGAAAGGAAAGGATAACACGGTGTCGTCCCCCATGCTAATCCTAAGTCATATGAAGCACATAGTAATGGTGGTACAAAAGTCTCAACCATAGTGGTTTCAACTTGCATGACTTTGTCGACCTTTTCACTCTTAGGAACGTGAACAAAGGGATCATGGTACTCAATATGAGTCATATGAAAAACCCGCACATTAAGATCAACGCGAGTGGGAGGGAGATTGGGAATAATGTAAATCTCTCCATCCGAGTCGACATACTCATCATCACAAAAGGTGTGATCATCATCACAAACCTCATCAACCTCCTTCATAAAAAGATCATCATCACAAAGGTTGTGAGATGTAGGAGGTATGATGTTCTCAAAATCCTCTTGAAACAATGGATTATTGTTCAATGAAGCTTCAAATAGAGGATTTGAGTAAGTCACAAAAGTGTCATCAGTCTTGTCATCACAAGACATATCCGACAAAGTATCGAGTGTGTCACACTCGGATACTAGATCATCATTCTCATTTGAAGGCAATTCATCGGCGAATTCCTCAAGAATGGTAGGTAAAACACAAGAGTCACGTTCGATCTCGAGATCGGAAACGTCTTCACTTCCCCGTGGAAGTGGATCAATGATAGCAAAAAGTTCATCGACGAACTTATCCAACGAATAGTCACTAACCTCACTCGGTGTAAAGCTAGGAATCAAAGGCTCTTCATTTGAAGATTGTGCCTTAAGAACATCAACATGATCCTTAGAAGAGAGTGAAAATGAGTCCATTTTCAAAGATTGTTCAATTAAAGCAATATCACTCTCGGGATCGAAATTCTCATTATCAAACTCACTAGCATCGAATGGCTCACTCAAGTAATCATCAATTTGTTTTTCAATCTTATCATCCTCGTGTGGAGTGAGTATAGAAGAGGTAACATTACAACATGATTCAACAAAATTAGGTTTATCACTTTCCAATTTCTTAGGAACCAATCTTGGAATTTTTTCCGGTTTGAAAATCATATGTTTATCCCCATGAAACAATTTAAGCTCCCCTTCTTTCATATCAACTAAAACACCGGCCGTACACAAAAATGGTCGTCCTAAAATTATAGGCGCACTAGGATCCGGCTCATAATCAATGATAGCAAAATCGGCTAGGTAAACGAACTCCCCCACTTTAACAATGACATTTTCTGCTATACCAACCGGTCGAGTGGTGGTGCCATTAGCAAGCTCAATGATCATTCGAGTGGGCATAAGTCGCAAATAGTCAAGAGTTTTCCAAATGGCTAGGGGCATAACGTTAATACTAGCTCCTAGATCGGCTAGAGCTTTGTATTCCCCAAGCTCATCGAAAACACAAGGTATCAAAAAGTGACCCGGATCATTATATTTCTTAGGAAAGAGATCAATGAAAACCGAGGTACTAATCACATTTAAACTAGCATTGGTGACATTCCAAAAGGTTTATTTAGGTGGCACAATAAGCTCAAGCTTCCTTTCTAAATTATCATAAGCGGTGATAGCCTTAAGCTCTCCCCTCGGGTTAGGAATGGTATTACTAGGTAAGCTACCCGAAGAAGTAGATGGTTTAGACATGAATCCCTAAAGCATCGAAAGCAATTTATTTTGACCTTGTTCCAAACTTTGTTGCATACGATTTTGGTTTTGCTCTAGCCTTTGTTCAAAACGGGTTTGGTTTTGTTCAAGTCTTTGTTGATTAAGCTCAATCTTATTATTTTGCCCTTTAATCGTATTTTGAAACTCATTTTTCAAAGTTGCCATTTGTCCTTGAATGTTATTTTGCAAAGCTTTCAAATTTGCTTCATTCGATTTATTGTAACTTGACAAATCATTTTGATTATTCCCTTGAAAACCTTGATTATTTTGATTAGCATTAAAACCATTTCCTTGATTAAAATTCCCTTGGTTACCACGGTTAAAATTATTCCCATTATTACCATTGTTGTACCTATTTTGAACCGGTGGAGCAACATGATTTTGACGAGGAACTTGACCGTTGGAGCCATAAGTTCCCGTCGCGGCAAAAACACTAGCTTGATCAAACCCCGCGTTTAAACAAGCATAATTAGGATGTGCTCCACCACATGATACACAAACATTCTCAATCATATTAATCGATCCATGAGGATTCTTCCTAATCTCATTCAAAATCGTGTCAATCTTAGAGTCCAATCTAGCAATCTCGACATTAGATGAATTCACATTGGAAACAACCGGTGTGTTTCGTGAATATTGTGCTCTAGACTTATCCTCAATTATTATCCACGCGTCTCTCGGTGTTTTTCTTAAAAGATTACCACCCACGGCGGCATTTAAAGAATCTTGTTAAATCATATTAAGCCCATTATAGAAAGTATTTATTTGATGCAATTCCGAGAAACCGTGGTGTGGAAATTGTCTCAACAAATCTTTAAATCTTTCCCAAGCAACCCCAAACGATTCATGCACTTTTTGTTCAAATCTAGTGATCTCATTTTTAAAGTGTGTTGTCTTGGACGGTGGAAAGAAATAATTCATAAACTTTGACACTAAATCATCCCAAGTTAAAATCGAACCCGGTGGTTCTTTCTCATACCAAAGCTTAGCATTACCCTCGAGCGAGTACGGAAAAAGCATGAGCTTAATCACGTCATTCGGCACATCTCTAAACTTGAGAGTCGAGGTAATTCGATTAAAATTCCGTATGTCAGAATGCGGGCTATCGGTCTCATTGCCACGAAATTGGTCGGCACGAATGAGCGATAAAAGACCCGTCTTAATCTCAAAATGATCCGCCAAAATAGCCGGCACAACGATTGCTTTCCCATACCCTTCGGTGGGTGCACGGAGCAATTCCTCCATTGTTCGGTTATCGGCCATCTCTACAACAATAGGTGGAATCGCGGGTTCCACTATTCGTTGTTGACGATTTCTATTTCTACGAGGAATATTTTCAAGCCTATTAAAATCAATCACAAGACGAGAAGAACGTAATTGCATACACTACAAAGACGAGAATTTAGAGGATTGAAGAAAAGAAATTAGACAACAAAGAAGATTATTTTTGGTATTTTATTTGGTATTGCTCAATCAAAAATGATCGATAAAAAACAAGGAATAAGGATAACTACTATGGAAGTAAATTACCCTCGATCGACTTTGAAACGATAGGTGAAAACCTAAACGTCTCGAGGTTCAATAAGTAAACAACAAAAAATAAGATTTATTACTACTTGAGTCGGCAAACCAATAATAGGTTGTCCCTCTCAATATACGCACAAGCAAGCGGGGAAACGAGGTGGCACAAAGCACTTAAAAACCTTTTTCCTTAGACGGCCTTTTATAGCACGTCGCCTTATACCCACCTTATAGTTTGTATAAATCGAGTTCAAACTTCTTATTAGTATTTATCTATTTTGCCTTTATTTTTGTTTTGGGTTCGAATACAATAGCTAGGTGATGAAATCCCAACTAAGGCTTATTTGAAAAGTATTTAAAATTATTGTTCTACGTAATATAATATATTATTCACAAAAAACGAGAAAAACGATACATACTATATAATAGAAAAATAACAAACTTTCCGAGGACGGAAAGGGTCTTCAAATCCACGATCAACAAATCTCCACAAAAGACGAATCGTACACAAGATCCCCGGCAGCGGCGCCAAAATTTTTGATGTATCGTTGATTGTATATTTAGATACTTAGATACGTTATAGGGTAAATTAGAAAATTACCTTTAGGAAAAAGTAATAGTCTAATAATACCAATGACGAATTCAATTAAACACGTGAGTGAGTCGAGTTCGTTGTACACGAAGATCTTATGAATTTGAGACGTTTTGCTTTGATTTGGACAATTGATTTGAATTGGTTTTTGGTTTTTAAACTAAAGATTAATTCTAAAAATTTTAAGCTATTTAAAATAAACCTAAAGTGCATGAATCGTAAACCCGCCTATTTAAAATTTTAACACATAATTAATTACTTAAAAATAAAACTAATTAAAAATTAAACTAATTTATGCTCTATAAAAATTAATTCTACTTTTTAAACTAATTTACTTTATTATCAATTACTTAAAAAAACAATTCTATTTTAAATCTACTTTTATAAAAAAACTACCTAATTAAAATTAAACTAATTAAACTTTTTAAATAAAAACATTTTTTATTATTTTTTTATTTTTTATATCTTATTTTATTTATTAATTTACTAGAATATACTTTAAATAAAACATTAACTAAAAGTATAAAAGAAAAACGGATTAAAAGTAAGTAAAATGTTACTAAAATTAAATCTGCCAATCGAAAACTACTATATTAATGAAATTAATGAGAATAAAATCAAAAGGGCCTCAAGCCCAGATGGTAAACACGTTGGTCCTTCAAGCAGGGGATCTCAAGGTCGATTCCCACACATGACTTATTTTTTGGAATAATCTCCTTTTGGCAGATTACTAAAAGCAAGTCTTAGGAAAGACTTTATTGGATAGCTTATAGCTTATTATGAAAAGCTGTGAGGACGACAGCTTATGAGCTTATCAGATAGATGAATCTGATAAGCAGTTTGCAAGAACAATAATGAGAGAATAAAACAGACATACAACACCAAAATCAAAACAATAAATTCAACAGCAGACACAAGAAAAAGTATCCCAAATAAGCAAACAGTATAATCTAATAAATTCTGATATAAACTTCAGCAAAAATCTGATAAAACTAAGTAATGTCATATGATACCAATCATGTAATACTCAGTCAGTAGCATGTTAAGAAACATCAATTAAATCCGTATTAATCCAAATTTCCCAATCTTATCTGAAAAATAATTAAGCATTCATACCAATCCCCTTATTACTTAGCAGATTCCAAAAACTCAGACAAGTTCACTCATGAAGATCAAAGCATATTATCAGATTAATAAATATAAACTTAAAAACTAAACAGATCTATTTAAAGTAACTGAGGACTCAGCAATAATCATCAAACACTAATTAACAATCAGCAGACTTCTAGGTACTCACTTAAAATCTAGCAGTTAAATTATTCTATTATTTAAACATACACTAAATATCATCACATAATCAAATAGCTTAAGATCATCAAAGTGCTAAACCATTCTCACAAAAACTTAAAACAGACTATCAAATTAAACCTGAATAGCAAACTTACCAAGTTAAACATAAAAATTAAAGTAAAAGAGAGAATGCACCTTTTGAAGAACCCGTTGAGGAGAAGGTGTGCGCTGAGCAACCTTGTTAACCGATTCTAACACATCATCTCACCACCATTTCAAATTAAAGAACCAAAAAGACCATCCAACGTCACAAAAGAGAAACACCATTCGAACCATTCAAATCCAACGAACCTCTAACCAGTTTCTATTTATCTTTCCAGTAGGGAAAGATTATTTAAATCCTTTTCACTTACAACATTAAACTTAGACTATTAATTAGTCTAAATTTAATATTTCAATTATTATTATGTAAAATAGTTATAGAGATTAATTCATATATTTTAAAGCAGTAAATAAAATAAAACGAGACACCAAAGTGAGGTAATAAACTGAACTTTTATTAAATATAAAAAGATTACAAGATTGAATTTAAAGAAATTACAAGAACTAATTCTACACTAATTTTAACATAATAACAATAAAGTAAAGAAAATGATGATCAAATACAAGTAATTTTGGGGTTTTTATAGCCAACCCCCGAGGCTCTTGGTGAGAATATTCGGATCTCCATAGGGATATTCCCTTTTCTTCTAAGCCCTTGATCTTGATTTTATTTCTCTTTCTTCAAATGGATGGCTGAGATGATTCCAAATAGCACATTGATCGCCAACGTGGCATCCGTGTGCTAGTTGTGTTTCTTCTTTGGCTTCTGATTGGTGGATATGATGGAATGATGTGTAGCATCAAATAGAATCCGGCCACGTATCCCCTTCACACCATCCACTCTCTTCCTATAAGATTGGGGTTTTATTTCCTTTTGGTATGAATTATATGAAAAAGTGAAAAGCCCTTTGTAAAGCTTGATTTTTACCCATCTAGGGTTTTTAAACAGTGGAACTTTTACTGGTTGGGGATGAGAGAAATTTGGGGAAGATGGAACATAGGTTTTAACGAGATAAAATAATGTGAGTGAGAACGAATGGTTTATTTATTGACTGAGTGGGTAGAAAGTTGGTTGGATATTTAAAGTGGATGATACGTTTTCTTTTTATTTATTTATTTGTGACTGAAAAATGAGTGGAATATATAAAAACGTGTGAATGATCTTGATAAACTTGAACAAAAACCCTAAGAGGCCCATCAAATCATTCGTTTTATTTCATTGCTGGGCTTGGGCCTGATACACACTTATTTCCATCCGAGTGTAAAACTCTTTTGGGCCTAATGGGTTTTTAAACTCCTCAATGATTTAATTTGAAACTTAAATGGGCTTTTGAGCCCATTTACCCCATTGTGGGACCCACTTGATTCATAAACATGCAAATTTATTAAATCCACTATTGTCGAGCTCGATTTTGGCTTCTTGATCTTTTTCATCAATCTTGTGTCGGTTTTGCCGGTTTTCGCGAGCTTGGTACCTACACACATTCAAACAAGAAACAAGCATATACAAGGCATTTTTTATATGAATCATGCATAATTTCATTGTTATTTGATACAAATGATATGAGTAATTAAGCTCATATCACACTCAAACTTTAGATGTTAAATGACAAGTAGAAACTGGTTTGAATGAATTTCATCAAGTAATGAAGTAATGCTAAGTGATTGAATATGACTACTTTTCTTATGAACTAGTAAAGCAAAACTGGCCCAAACCTTTTAACAACCATATGCCTGTTTGACCTTATTATTAACTTGAAAACTACCAAAACTTGTTTAAAATGACTGAAGAAATGTAAATGAGCAAATATTAACCAAATTGTAACACATGAACTACAACATGACAGCAAATCCAAACACTACTTTACTGAACTTTTAACAACTTTTGTAAAGAGATTTATAGCAAATGATTGATCTGAACTAAAACTGATATCAAGCCAAATTTGTTGAACAAAATGAAGCACAAATGAACCAAGTACAAACTATATAGCAAGCTAGTACTCAAAATGCTGAATCAAGCTAGTAACTGATAAGATGAATAACAGTAACAAGTATAAGCTATCAATTAACTATCAAACTAACAAGTAACTATCTAAACAATCATAATCAATCCAAATACATGTAAATCACACTTGATCAGATCAACAAGTAGAATTTACACTAGAATGTAACATGCATTTGACTATTTAGTGGAATTAACCTCAAGAACTTGAAACCTTTTAGCAATGTGCCTCCACTGATGGAGTAGGTAGGCGCTAAGCCTCCTAAATAGTGTTAAACCACCACCTTAACACTATGAACTACTAATCAACAATCTGCATTCATCATCATCATCATATCTACCCAAAAATCTGCTTCAAAACCAACTCAGCTACTGGATCAACAAGAACAGGAATGAACAGCTACAATTCTTCACAATGAGCTCCTTATGATCAAGTGTGATCATAAGCAACTCATAACAACACAAGATCAACAGTAATGAAGGGATTGAATACGAAATTGAAGGAAAAATGGGGAAATTTTATTGCTATGAATGTGAAAAGTTGTTACAGAGTTTGGTAAGAGGTTACAACTAACTATAACTAACTCAAGAGTTTGTCAAGCTCTTCAGTTTGTTACACTAACAATTAACTAACTAGAGTGAGAGAGAAAAGTGGAAGTGTGTGGAATTTTCACACTTTAGCTACGTACAACAAATGAGAGGACAATTCACTATTTATAGACAAAAAGTGAGAAGTTGTTGGAGTTGATGACGTATCCCCACCAATAGATTGCTGTCAGGTGTCCTGAATTTCTCAATTGAAACTAGCCGTTATGAACTTGAATTTGGGCTTTTCTTCTTGGTTGATTTTCAGGTTAATTAAGTGTATGGGTTGAATTCGTCATTCAAAAATAAGCACTTTTCATGTTGATGACTTTTTCTGATATGCAGTATAACTCAAAGTCAATTCTGGGTTTATTTGGGGAAGAAGGTGCCACGTGGAATTATCTAGTTGGTTGAGAGAATAGCACACGGATCATAATCCGTTATTGGATAAAAGGATTATTGGCTGGCAAGTTTTGATTGGTTAAAAGTTGACTAGTGGGGTTGACTGTAGCTGGACGACGCATTTATTTCTTTGGTGATGTGGCTTGCCAGCTGGTGATCCGTGTCACCTATTCTTTTCACTCCTATTGGTCCAAGACCCTTTCACATGGATTGCTCCCATTTTTGGTGTATTTTTGGCAAGTTTAGTCCCTATACTTAGGCAGAATATCCAAATGAGGTAGGAACTTCATTTTCATGGCGTTTTTGGTCCTTCCACTTGCATTCTTGTCTAGTTTGACCCTTTGACTTGTTTGACCTGAGAGTTGACCATGTTTGACTTTAATCTTGACTTTGACAAATTTATATTTTGAGTCCTTAAACTTTGGAGTGTTGTCAAGATAGGTCCTTCATCTTCAAAGTCTTGTCATCTTTGATCATTCTTTGTCTTTTTCATCCAAATAAGCTTGATTTCTTCTTGTTTGCTTGAAAATGTATCCTTCTTACCTAGTTATGCACAAACACAAAACATACCACATAATTCCGCTTTATAGCACAAAAGTTAGGTATTTTCCTTGTGTTTTGGGGTGATTTGTTTATTAATTGATATGAGTTTTTGCTCATATCACTAGGTTACCTAAATTCATTATTCACATAAAATGTTTTTAACCTATTACTAGTTTGGATCATCCCCTCACCCTTTTAAACCCACCTTGTTAGCCATGTTCTTCACACATCAAACCATTCATTCTTAACCCTTAAACCTCTCATTACAACCTGTTGGGTCAAAAAGTTGATGTGGCAGAAACTCAAAAATGAAGAAAACATGAAGACATTTGTCTAAGCGTTGTCAAGAGCAAATCAAGCGTTGACAAGAGCAAATCGGGGGTTGATGTCTCAAGCGTTGTCATGTTCAATCCAAGCATTGTCACATGTAATCCAAGCATTGACAGAAACGTCGACAAAAAGCCTTTGGAAGCTTCTATTTAGATAAATATGCAGAATATATTTTGTATAAGTTTATTTGAATAGAAGATTTACATGTTTATTTGATATTATCTCTTGTAAAACCCTAGTCCTTACATTATAAAAGGAACCAAGGGTTATTAGGTTTTTCATATAACTTTCATTCACAATGTAAACCGAAAAGCGTGTGTTGCACTAGACGTAGGATTAATGTATACACGTTTAGTGGTTTTTTATTATTAATATAATGAACAATCGTTGAGTAATTTATGTGTCTTGTGCCCTAAACACCTTGTTAATGTGTCGTGTTCTAATTCCGCTTTGATTATCTAATCATATGAATATGATGCATTCCTTGTAGCTAAAAGATCCGTGAATCTTAGGATTCCACAGTTGGTATCAGAGCCTCGTGGCTCGTGATGCTAGGACCAACAAGGTGTTCGTGTATCGAGAAGAGAAGAAAAATCCTTCTAGGGTTTTTCTAGACGTTTTTGTGTGCGCAGCAGTATTCAGAAGGTCATAACTTTTAATTGGACACTTGGATCGTCACGAAATTTCTTGTGTGTGTTCTATACACATATATCTAGACATCCACAAGAGAGATTGTCAAGTTTTATCCCCAAGAAAAAGTTATTAAGCGTCGAAGTCAGCAGTGAGTATATGCAGTTTTCTGTGGACTGCCATGTTCAAAACACGTTTTCTCCTTCGTTAACCGTTGGATCTTCGTGATTTTTGAACTGTAGGTTCTTGGCACTTGTGTCTAGAATCTCACCGAAAGGATCTTTGATCTGAGCTCTCATGAAGAAGTTATTCGAAGTCGAAGTTGACTGCATAAAGAGGGTTTACTAAAACCCTAGATTCATGTTATTAAAACATTGCAGTAGGGTTTTAATGTGTTAAACTATAGATGGTGGATCATGAGGTATCCACAACTCGTATACAAACAACAAGTTTCATGACTATTTGTGATTCTAGGGTTTGCGTTTGCTCTAAAAAACTTAGATTCATTGTTCATCGTTGCTGATTAAAGATAATGTGCTGTTAGCTTTGGGGAATCGGTCTATCATGAATCGATGATGAACCCTAGCAGCATGTTTTGATTCTTAATATAACATGTCGTGTTATATGGAAGTGCAGCAAGAATGGTTTTTATAAACCCTAGATATTGAACAAGATTTGCCAAGAATGGTTATGTGGCTGTGATTTGCATGGATGTTGTTTATGTGGTCATTTGAGGCATCAACAATGACTACAATGCACTATAAGTTAGGCTTTCGATTAAAGAGAAAGTTACAAGCAGTAACTAAGACGTGTGGTTCCAGCAGCTAGAAACAATGAAGGTACTGTTGTTTGAATGTTTGATAGGTATGTAGTACTATTTTTCTGCTGTACAATGATGCAAAAGAAGAATAGGAGGATCTTCATAAAAGTGGTAACTATTGCACATCTGTTTTATTTGATTCTCTCTATTCTTGGATATGATTGTGCATTGAAAATAGTCAAGTATGTTACGAAAATATTGGTGTGAAGATTGGCACTAGAATACGTCTTGGGTTTGCATGGATTTATTCAATACTCTCCTAAATAACTTTGGACGTAATATTATTATGGGCTAATATAAAGTGAGCAAAGTTCATGAGAAGATGGGCCTAAAGATGTGATGGTCATAGGTAACCTTTCGTAGCCACTAATATTTATTTTACCCACTTTCTTTTAGAGTATAGCCACAAATGGTGTCAGTGGCTGAAAGCAACGCTGACAAGAATAGTCACTAACAAGGTTTATGGTTGATGCTGACGTTTGTTATATAGACGCTGACAAGATTAAGTCAAACGCTGATAGAAAGAGTTGACATGAGTTGTCCGAGGAATGGTTTTTCCAAACGTTGATAGGTTTTGCCCGATATTGGACAAAGCATTTGGTTAGGATATTGGACAGTAAGGGTTCTCGGATGACAAAAGGATAGCTGCTGTTTGGAAAATTGATACGTTTTTAGCACACAAAAAGGAGGTATTTACACGCAAAGGTACATAGAATCTCCGTTTTTATATAGAATATCAAGTTGATGTTTATGGCTCGGATATTTTTAAATTGATTAATGATTTTAATGCGAGTTAGCAACTATTCATGGGAATTTGATGGATATTTTATTATGTAATCGGGATAGCCTTAGATTTATCCATATTGGTACCTTTTACATATGGTATGAAGACATTATTCCATTAAAATCTTCATGAAGAGGTGTTGGCTTAAGGGGAAGAATTCTTATGGTAAGTTTGATGTTTGAAGAAGATTTTTGCGAGTTTGTGTTCTATCATATCTTAAAAGTCGTGTCTGGTCAACATTACTTTTGAAGATAACTTGTTCATCCTTACACGGATGGTGACGAAGACTTGTCATAACACTTGAAGGAGTTACATTATCGTGCTCAGTGTCTCACAAAGGATGAGAATATTGACAAGGGATTGATGTCTACTTATATTTAATCATCAGTATAAGTTCTTCATCACGTGGATAGTACAAGACATGGAACATAAGGTTGGGTTACTCTACTTCTACATAAAGAATATTATATTAATTTTTCTTCAAAATCATTACATAGAGCTACATTTGGAGAATCTTCAAGATTGCATACATTGTTTACTTCCCTGTTGATGTGACAAAAAGGGGAAGACATACATGCTACAATTAAGGGGAAGCAAATTGAAGATGATGTACAATTTACAAGAGATACACATAGAGTTTTTCCGACATCAACTAGGGGAAGATTGTTGGGTCAAAAAGTTGATGTGGCAGAAACTCAAAAACGAAGAAAACATGAAGACATTTGTCTAAACGTTGTCAAGAGAAAATCAAGCGTTGACAAGAGCAAATCGGGGGTTGATGGCTCAAGCATTGTCATGTGCAATCCAAGCATTGTCACATGTAATCCAAACATTGACAGAAACGTAGACAAGAAACCTTTGGAAGCTTCTATTTAGATAAATATGCAGAATATATTAAGTATAAGTTTATTTGAATAGAAGATTTACATGTTTATTTGATATTATCTCTTGTAAAACCCTAGTCCTTACATTATAAAAGGAACCAAGGGTTATTAGTTTTTTCATATAACTTTCATTCACAATGTAAACCTAAAAGCGTGTGTTGCACTAGACGTGGGATTAATGTATACACGTCTAGTGGTTGTTTGTTATTAATATAATGAACAATCATTGAGTAATTTATGTGTCTTGTGCCCTAAACACCTTGTTAATGTGTCGTGTTCTAATTCTTCTTTGATTATCTAATCATATGAACATGATGCATTCCTAGTAGCTAAAAGATCCGTGAATCTTAGGATTCCACACAACCATGGTTTCTACAAGAACCTCAAACTCATCCAAAACCTCCACTTCAAAGAAAAATCTTAAGATTAAGATTAAGTTGCCCAAACCTACTCTTCACCCTTTCACACACCTAAGAATGAGATTGTCCCAATTCTCATCCCTTCATCAACCTCGCCACCTCGTTCTCCATGCAAGACTACCTCAACCCATGGTACCAACCATTCTCATAGTTCTACCTCCTCTACATTCCAATCTAGAATGAATGAGCTATCCTCACTCTTCACTCCAAGTACTCTCTTGGATGTGACTACCCAACCTCAATCCATCTAAAGCATTCCCATTAAGAATGACTTTGATGATACCTTGGTGACTTCACCATTTACCCCTCCAAACTCACCCATTTCACCCTTGGAGATCATACCTCCACATTCACCCACATCACCCTTGGAGGACATACCTCCTCCACCTCCACCTCCCTCAAACACTCCAAACTTGGGTGATCCTATCTTTTATGAGTTTTTCATGCACAATGGCACTAATTGCTCTTGTTTCCTCAACAACTTCTATCTCATTGATATCCTTAGATTGGAGATGATTGGGGCTCACATAGAGTTGCAAAGATTTTTGTTGAATCTCTTTGCCAATCATCCTCCTAGGAGATAAATGATGATTTTCTCTAATAAGTGTTTTTCAAGAAAAACCAAGCCAAGGAAGACTACTCTTCAAAGAACTAGTTTTAATTTAACTTTGTTGTTGTTAGTTGTTTTTTTTATTTTCTTTAATGTATCTCTTTCCCTCCATGAGTTTTTCATGAGGATGAATTATAGATTTAGCCTTATGTGTTTCTATCTTTATGTGCACATTAATCAACTTTAATTCTAAATTAAAATTGAACCTAAATCTATCACAACCTCTATAAAACTTGACTAACATGGTTCAAAATGTTATCTGAATATTTTGTCACCCTTTGTCAAGACATTCTTTGTGAATGTGTTGCTTTTATGCAACCCTATCATAATTTAGTGCTAATAGAGGTAAAATTCCAAGATTTGCAATTTTTTGAAAAAGTCATAGTATTTCTCAAAACCCTTGAAAATCATGGTTTCAAGTCCACTGCACGCGGCTCATTAAAGTCGCGCGGTTCCTTAAGTGATAAGGAACTGTCGGTCCCTATAAGGAACCGTGGATAGATAGCCATGTTTTGGCTCGTTTTTTTGTCTTTCTTCATCACCCTATCCCCTGTCAAGATTCCATGTTTACTCAATTTGGCTAAACATTCCTTGACACGTTACATTTGATTTTCAAACCTTTGCCCTGTCTACTTTCTTCTTATACCCCCACCTTGAGATTTCATTCTCACACCTCAACAATGCCTAACTCTTCTTTTCATAACCTTGACATTTTATTGTCACAAACCTCCTCACCCAAAGCTTCCTCATCCAAGCTTTCCAAGAAACCGAAGATCTCGGTTCAACCTATTTGGATCAAGAAAAATGAACCCTCTTCATCCAAACCACCCAAAACCCCCACCTTCTCTCCAATCAAGTATTGGAATGAGACCTACTCCATTAACCCCATCACCGGAGAAAAGGAAAATCTTCCCCCACCACCAAAACCTTTTGACACCCCTCAACCTAATGACCTTTCAACCTTCCCAAACCGCACAAGGCATTGTGAAAACATTTCCTACCCACTCTCTTCACCACCACCAAACCCTAGGTGTGATGGCCTTCCCCCATCAACCGAATTTGTTTTGCATCATGGATCCTAGTGTGCTTGTTGTCGATTTCAACAAATTGAACTTGCTCATGTGTATGAGAAGTTAAATTTTCTTGAATTCCTCTTCACTCGAACTCCTCTCAAAGTTTTCGTTCCCGTGGACAAAACTTCGAATGATGCCTCGTCGTCTTATTTTTTCAACTAAAGGACTAAGCACTCTTGGAGTCAATAATACTTTAGTTGTTTTGGAGTCAATAACATTTTAAGCAATCTTGAAAAATTATCACTATTAGAATATCTTATGCTTTGTGGTTTATTTTCCATATCTCTTGCTTTAGATACTCATATTGTGTGTATGACTATCTACCTTGTTTGTTTCTTTCATATTTATGTAATATGAAACCTTTGTGTTGTATTTGTTTTTTATTTATTTGATCATTCTCTCTTTCTTTTGAGTTGATCGTGGTTAATCTTTACAATTGATTATGGGTGATTCCATCAATTCTAAATTTTAACCCCTTGACAAATTTATCATCTTCATTGGTTGGATGTTTCTTTTCTACATCCATTCCACCAATTGAACCTTGATTTTGTCATTTACTTCTTTGAATATACTTAGCAAATACTTGCTTCTAATTTGAGATTTCTTCTCATTCTCCCTCTCAAGTTACTTAGTAGCTAGTGATCATATATACATTGGTGTTTCTTTTATTTCTACTAACCTTTGTGTAGCATATCACCATAGCTCATACACTTGGTGCCCCAAGTAAGGGGGAGCAACCACCAAGGGGGAGCTACTAGCAAAGTCTGGTTCTATTTGAAGACTTGTGCTTATCTTTTTGCTACGACAAAGGGGGAGAAATGATAGTGATAAACTCGTTAATAAATCGATATTTTGTGTTTCTACGTAAATGAGTTTATAGTTTGTCGTAATCAAAAAGGGGGAGATTTTTAATGCAAGTGATGCCTAAAAACATTATTAGTGTTAACTAATCTTTCTTAGTTTTGATCATAACAAACTATACAACACATTTAGTGTAAAACACAAAACGAATTATTTAACTGACACTATCATCAAGGTAATAATCAGATCACTAACTTTTCTTAATCATACTTAGTGATCATCAAAGTGATTATCCTTAAAAGTCACTTTTGTTAATATGAAAAAAGATTTTTTAATAAACTTTATTTTTAATAAAATGTTTTATTAAAATGGAAAATGTAAATTTGAAAATGGTATATTCCATATGCCGTAAGAATATCCTTTGAAGGTTTAAAAAACCTCAGATATTCCTACCCCACTAAAAGACAAAAAAGGAGCGTAGTCTACTGGGCGGTACCTTAAATAGCTAGGCGGTTCTCTAGCGATATGGAACCGCCGGGCTAGTTAAAGAACTGCGCCCAGCTAGCCGTTGCACCTTGTCTTCTATAAATAGTGTATCAAATCTCATTTTCCAATAACCCTCTTGGACGTTTTTCTCAGCCCCCTTTCTCTTTTCTATTGCATAATCATTAGTAAATGATCACTTAATGTGTTAAGTATGTTTACATATGATTATCCTCTTGATCCCCTCCTTTACCTTGTCCAAAGAGAAGATCACTCACTCACTAGTGTTGTGATAAAGATGAATCCATGAATTAGTCATGTTCATCATGTTAGCCTTTTTGTTTTATGTTGATCCATTTGTATTTATCAATACTTGGACTAGTTGTGTTCATCCAAGATATTTGTGAATACTTGGATTTGTTGTATACATCCATTGCATATGTGTTTGCTTGGATTTATGTTGTGTAGATCCAAGCTACATGTGTGTACTTGGATATGTCTGGTTGAGTTGTAATAGATTGTGTAGAAGTTCTCACTAAACTATAAAGTGATGTGGTTGTGTCTTGTGAGTTCTCACTAAACTTGAAAGTGATTAGTAGTTGTGTTGTGTGAAGTTCTCACTTAGCTTCAAAGTGAAGAGTCGTGAAGATTGGTTCTAGCTATGGATTAGAACTCGACATCTAGCCTTGTGTCGTAAAATGGTGAAGTAGGCAACGTCGTGAAGATTGGCTCTAGCTTTAGATTAGAACTCGACATCTAGCCTTGTGTTGTTAAATTGTGAAGTAGGAAACGTTGTGTAGATTGGTCCTAGCTAAAGATTAGGTCTCGAAATTTAGCTTAGTGTCGGAAAATAATGTAAACGACGATGTAAGGCTTTCTCCGCCAAGAAGGGAGCTTGTGGATATAGTTGAAATCTCGAGTAGGTGTACTCGAGGAGTGGAGTAGAAACGAGGATAGAGCCTCGTTGTCGAACCACTATAAATCTTGGTGTCTTGTCATTAGGTTGTCTCTTTCCTTACTCTTTACTTATTTCATTATCATTATACTTACCTATTACCATTGCTAATGCATTTGAATTGAACCTAATCATTATGCAACTTAGCTTCAAGTAAAAGATAGTTTTGATACAAACCTAATTGAAAGTAATTTTAATTAGGTGACTAATCGAAGAGAAACTATTCAACCCCCCCCCCCCTTCTAGTTTCTACATACACGATTCCTAAGGTCCATGAAGATGGCAGGAGCGTTGGTCAACCCAAAAGGCATGACCTGGAATTCGTAATGGCCGTAACGAGTCCTAAAAGCGGTCTTTTAAATATCCTCCTCTCTGACTCTCAATTGGTGGTACCCAGATCACAGATTAATCTTGGAATACAAACTTGACCCTTGTAGTTAGTCAAATAAGTCGTCAATGCGGGGGAGTGGATAACGGTTCTTTATAGTTAACTTATTCAGTTCTCTGTAATCAATGCACATTCAAAAAGAACCATCTTTATTTTTGACAAATAAGACTGGAGCTCCCCATGGTGAGGAACTAGGTCGGATGAATCCTTTGTCAGACAATTCTTGAAGTTGTTCAGCTAGTCTTTCATTTCTGATGGTGCCAATCGGTAAGGAGCTTTTGCTACGGGTGCATCTCTTGGGATCAAGTCGATCTGGAATTCCACCTGTCGAGCTGGTGGTAGACCTGGCAATTCTTCAGGAAAGACTTTGGGAAAATCCCGGACGATAGGTACGTCCTTGATTTACTTCTTCTCGGGCTTGTCTTCTTCATCTGCTTGGGAAATATGAGCCAAAAAGATGTGACATCCTCTCAACAAATATTTCTGGACTTTGGTACAAGATATAACACTGAGCCTAGTGTCAGTAAGGTCAGTATTACCGTCGCCTTGGATGATTAAGGTCCCGTTTCCCTATGGCAGGCGGACTAGTTTCTCGCCGCAGACGATTACTGCGTGATACTTAGCTAACCAGTCCATACCAATAATAAAATCGAAACTGCCTAGGTTCACTGGAATTAGGTCAATATTGAATGGATGGTTGGAAAGGTTCAGAGTACAACCCCTAATGATGGTATCGGCCTCTAAGATCTTACCGTCTGCTAATTCTACGGAGAAACGGTGGTCTAAAATGGAAGGGATAACTTCTAGTATGTTACTAAATTCAGTAGAAATAAAGCTTTTGTCTGCTCTAGTGTCAAATAGAATGGATGCATAACGATTGTTTAGTAAAAACGTACCAGTAACAATGTTGGAGTCTGGGTTAGCTTTGGCATTGCCTACCACGTATACCCTGGATGAGGCTCCTCCATTGTTCCTGTTCTGACTAGCCAACTTGGGGCAACATGGTCTCACATGTCCGGGTGCTCCACACTTATAGCACACAACTCCTTTCTTTGGACCATTGTTACTTCCACCTGCAGTGTCGCGGTTTCCTGACTGTCCATTCCCGGGTCCACGGGCATTAGGTTTACTTCGGTTGTTGTTTCTAGCAATAGGGTTGGGTCGAACCTGGGTAACAGCATTCACTTGGCAAGTGCGAGCAAAATGGCTAATTTCTCCACATTTGTAGCAGGACTTGCATGGAAAACCCACCTTGTAATGGAAGTGGCACCTCCTACACATAGGTTTGGTACCTTCGTAAGCCCTTGGTTCGGTGGTAGAGATAGCACTGTAAACTTGCCTGGCGTTTTGCCTCTTTGGAGTTGGCTGGTAATGGCTGCGGACATTGTCATCCATCTTTCTCTTGTTCTCATTATGTCTCTCGGAGATGGTGTGGGCTCTCTTGTTGATCAACTCAGTAGAAAATTCCATGGCATTCTCGACAGTAGTGGGTCGAGAGGCGAAAACGCTATCATGGATGGCGTCAGGGACCAAGATACTTCTTAATCTTTTCCTCCTTCTCGGGAAACATCCTAGTGCACATGAGGGTCAATTCTTGAAATCTTTGGTTGTATAACACGATGTCATTGTTCTTACACCTAAGATCCCATAGCTCGACTTCCAGCTTCTTCATTTCGCCCCTCGGGCGGTATTTTTCCGTCATCCTCTCTTTCAGATTTTTCCAGTTCAGAGTGTAAGCAGCGTCGTGTCCTAGATTAGCAACCATAGCATTCCACCATGTGAGTGCACTTTCGAGCAATGTTCAGGTGGCGAGCTTGACTTTGTTCTCTTCGGCGCAGTCGCTGATGCGGAATACGGTCTCTGGTCTTTCAAACCATTGCATCAGCTCTACCACGCCTTCTTTGCCCCAATAGTAGGACGGCTTGCACTTGAGGAAATCAGGATAAGAGCAGCCTCTGGTGGTATTGTTATTCCTGCGGTTATTGGAATTTTCGCTATCGTCCATGTTTCGGCTAGCTGCCATAGCGGTGGCGATACCTTGGTCAATCAATTCCCTAAGTTGGGCAGTGATACTAGGATTTTCAATGGGTTCTAATTATATCTCTCAGTCCTCTCGAATTGATCTCGGTCTTAAGTGGAATGATTGTTCTTGGTTACTAAAAAGGGATTGGTTTTCTAATCTACTAAGGGTTTAAATGCACTAAGATGTAAACTTAACCTAAAAGCAATTAATTTAATAGCAATTAATAAAACTTGAATTAAAATTTAAGCATTAAAAAAAACAGTAAATATCACTTAAAAATGCTCAAAAGAAAATTGATTCGGAAGTTTCTACTTTACCTTGATCCGGAACTTCGTTCGGAACTTCGTTCGGAACTTTCGTTCGGAACTTTCGTTCGGAACTTTTCGTTCGGAACTTTTCGTTCGGAACTTTTCGTTCGGAACTTCTCGTTCGGAACTTTCGTTCGGAACTTTTCGTTCGGAACTTTCGTTCGGAACTTTCGTTCGGAACTTTTCGTTCGGAACTTTTCGTTCAGAACTTTTCGTTCGGAACTTTTCGTTCGGAACTTTTCGTTCGGAACTTTTCGTTCGGAACTTTTCGTTCGGAACTTTTCGTTCGGAACTTTTCGTTCGGAACTTTTCGTTCGGAACTTTTCGTTCAGAACTTTTCGTTCGGAACTTTGAAAAACTAAAGAACAGTAGGATATAGAAAAAACAGGGGAACACGATTCCAAGCCAAAATCCACCAACTTTTTCAACAAAAACTTTAATAAACTAATCACTAATGATTTACTAACCAATAACTACAAATTCCATCAACAAAAACATAAATCCCAACAACTTTTAAGGATCAAATCAATCAAATAAGAACTTGAAAACTTGAAATAAAAGATGATGATGAACAAGATGAAATGGAAAGATTTAAACAAGAACTTGTATTGAATGATTACTGTTTTAACAATCACAAAACAAAGATGAAAATTTCAAGATTAAAAATCAAAGATCAAGATCACCAAACACCCTAGTGGTGTTGGTGATGATACGAAACAGAAAAAGAGAAAAAAAGGGAAGAGAAGAAAACTAAAAACTAACTGGAAGGAAAGTGTGAGGGGTGGACTATTTATAAGCTTTTCTTTTGGTTGGTGAGTGGGCTTTCTCCCGTTCTTTTGTCTTCTCGTCTTTTTAGAAATGTTGACGTTTTCGATTCTGATTCGGGATTTGTCGTCGATTAAATTCAACTCGTCTTTTAATTTCTTTGTTTAATAGACTTGAGTTCCTTCGACTTATATAAATCTTCCATCTTTGGTCCTTTTCTTCGATAAATCTTCGAATAGGCCCAGTGACTTCAAATCTTTTGCATCTCTTGGACAATAGACTTCATCTTGAGTCTTTTTCTTCGATAAAACCCGTGCAATCCCGTGTTTTCTTCAATATTCATCCGGTTGGCTCTGAAAACACAATAAACACAAAAAACACGCATAATTCCAAACAAATGATATTAAATACGTGTTTTGGTCTCGTTTTAGCCAGAATTAAGTGGTAAAAGGATGGGTGTTTACACACCTATCAAATCCCCTACACTTAACCATTGCCATGCCCTCATGCAATGCTTAGCGATAAAGCAATTTTACACTTTTCTCATAATTAATCAACCTTGGCCTTATTTAAATACTACTAAACAAAAATTAAAATACTAATGGAAATTAAAACTTTTAAAGTAAACAAAAGGATGGAAATAACTTGCAATGAAATCAAAGACTTACATTAGGGCTTTGGTGCTGCGAAGATTTATCACCCTCAAGTTTCACGTTCCCCAAACTAAGCTTAAAAACGAGATCATTGTTATTATAAGTTAGCAATTCAAACACTTACACACATGGCTTAATTATATGCTTAAACTCCCTTATTCCTAGGTGTATCTCTTATATTTTATTTTTTTGTCTTAGAATGATCATGAAGATGCATTTTTGGACTTATTTCGATAGTTTATTTAGGCTGAAAGCAAAGTAGGACGATTTGATCAATAGTTAGCTAAAGGACAAAATCTCTTAAAACTGCTTCTCGGGATATCAAAAAGTTCATATCTTGGCATAACTTGGTTCACGATTTGAGACCTTTCTCGGGCCGATATTTGGCATGTACTTCATACTTCATATCTTCGAGAGACGTTCTTGAGATAATGGTCTTCTCATCGTAATAGAGTTTCTTCACTTTGGAGACTTTTGAGGGGTACTCCAACTTTGTTGACCACGACTTCATGATTATTTCTTCCATCTTTATTTGGGATTTTGAGATACAACGATCCGCCTCCTTTTCGGACTTGGATCTATTTATCCTCATACCTTGTTAGGGTCTTTTCGGATAGACTTCTCCATGATCTTTATGGGAGTTGATTGCTTTTTTTCGTGAGTCTTGATCCTTCATATTGACTTTAGGAATAATTCTTTTCACATCACTTCGGATCTTTAGCAATAAAATGGAATCCTCATGCCTTGTTAGGGCCTTTTCGGACTCGCCAATCTTCGCGCCCCGCTTCATAAGTTATGCCTTGGCTATGAACTCTTATCATTACCGAGCAACTTTTAAACGATCTTGGGCTAGAAGCTAAGTAACTTTTCAAACCGTACTACCTTACTTATTGCAGATAAATTATTAGCAAGTGATGGGAGAATAGGCAAATAATTACACCAAGTGAGCTTGTGCAAGAATACCGACTTATAATTGACTCTATCATTTCTCGTCCTCCACAATTTAAAATCTCAAGTAATGAGACTCGTGGATACTTAGCCTAATAAACCAATTAAGGTCTACATGGTTAAGGATACTAGCTAGAATAAACTTGGATAAGTCTATTCGGGTTGAGTCAAAATAAACGCAACGGGCCTAATATGTCAAAGATTTCTAAACTAGCCACACCACTTTATTAAAATTTTTGACTTGATTGCGGGATATATACATATGAAAGCAAAGATAAAAATTTAAAAATTACGACTAAATGGCCAAAGTTGATAAAAATTTTGAAAAATGTTGAAAAGTAGGATTTTCCGGTTAAATGAAGGCATTTTCATGGAAAAGTCCACTTAAAACTTCGATAGAAGTCCCCCCTACACTTAAGATAAACATTGTCCTTAATGTTTAAGCATGTGGGAAAATCTCCCCTACACTTATGACATTGTGCACGTTGGTTAACTCAAGTTAAGGAAGAGACGACTAAAGTGATCAATTTCAAATGTGAGTATTAAGAAAATTGAATCACGATAGTTGAGAGATAGAACCGGATTTCGGATAACACGGGAGCACGGTTCTTCAATGATTCCAAGAGTGCACTTATCCCTGTAATCGCATCACCACACAAATACAAACACGTATAGAGGTCCCCCTACACTTAGGAGGTTAAAACATAAAAGGATAGATACTCGGGATGCCTCCCGAGGAGCGTTTGTTTTTGATAACCGAGTCACGAGCCTGACTCGACCCAAAATTAGTTCCTGGGGAATGTGGTGAGGGATGGAATCACCTCCTGAGAGGTGTCCTCACCAAAGTACAACTTCACTCATTGGCCATTCACCTTAAAATTAGGTCCATTAGGTTGAGCGAGCTCAAGAGTACCATATGGAAAAATTTGGGCAATGGTGAATGGGCCGGACCAACGAGATTTGAGCTTTCCCGAGAAGATTTTCAACCGAGAGTTAAAAATTAAGACTTTGTCTCCAATATGGAACTCTCGGTTTTTGATCTTGGAGTCGTGAATGAGCTTAGTTCTTTCCTTATAAATCAAAGAATTTTCATAAGCCTCATTACGGAGTTCATTGAGCTCATTGAGTTGGATCTTGCGTAGGTCACCGGCTTTGTTAATATCAAAATTATCCCACTTCAAGGCCCAGTAGGCCTTGTGCTCCAACTCAATGGGGAGGTGGCACGCTTTCCCGTACACAAGACGATAAGGCGTACAGCCGATCGGGGTCTTATAAGCAGTACGGAAAGCCCACAAAGCATCATCAAGTTTATCAGCCCATGAGGCACGATGCTCTCCCACGGTTCTTTCCAGAATTCGCTTAAGTCCTCGGTTGGATATTTCAGCCTGGCCATTAGTTTATGGGTGGTAGGCTGTGGAAAGACGATGATTTACACCGTACTTAGCCATGACTCTAGCAAATTGGTCATTGCAGAAATGAGTAACACGATCACTAATAATGGCACGAGGCACACCGAATCTAGCGAAAAGAGCTTTTAAAAAGTTACAAACCACCCTTGCGTCATTAGTAGGTAAAGCTTTGGATTCAACCCACTTTGAAACGTAGTCAATGGCTACAAGGATGTATTTGTTTCTTTTAGAAGAAGGGAATGGCCCCATAAAGTCGATACCCCAAACATCAAAGATTTCACACTCTTGAATGAAATTCTGAGGCATCTCGTCTTTATGTGTGATTGTGCCTTGTTTTTGGCAAACATCACATCGCTTAACCATATTGTGAGCATCACGATATATGGAGGGCCAATAAAATCCCGAATCAAACACTTTTTTGGCGGTGTAGTTGGGACCAAAGTGACCACCGGTGGGTCCTTTGTGGCAAGCATCAAGGATTTCTGACGCTGCCGGTCCGTCAACACATCGGCGGATAATCAGGTCGGCACATTGTTTGAATAGGTAAGGGTCGTCCCAAAAGTAAGTCTTAATGTCGGTGAAGAACTTTTTCTTTTGTTGGGACGTCAACCCTTCCTTGAGAATTCCACCCGCCAAGTAGTTTGCAAAGTCCGCAAACCACGGGGTTTCATTAGATTTCCAATTTATAGACATTAAGGTCTCCAAGGGAAAAGAATCATTGATTTCTTTGTTTGGATGATCCCCTTGGTAAGGATCCTCAAGTCTGCTGAGATGATCCGCGGCTAGGTTATCTGCTCCTTTTTTATCGCGAATTTCGATTTTAAATTCCTGGAGCAGCAAAACCCAGCGAAGAAGTCTTGGTTTGGAATCTTGCTTTGTCAACAAGTACTTCAGCGCGGAATGATCGGTATACACAATTGTTGTAGAAAGGACAAGATAGGGGCGGAATTTTTCAAAAGCATAGACAACAGCTAAAAGCTCTTTTTCGGTTGTCGTATAATGCAATTGTGCCCTTGTCATTGTCTTGCTAGCATAGTGGATTGGTTGGAAGTGTTTATTCACTCTTTGGCCCAAAACCGCTCCAATAGCAAAATCACTAGCATCGCACATCAACTCGAAGGGAAGCTCCCAATTAGGGGTAACTAAGACGGGTTCCTTAGTAAGCTTATCCTTAAGCGAGTTGAAGGCTTCAAGACACTCTTTGGAAAAGATAAAAGGAGTATCTTTTTTCAAGAGGTGGGTCATCGGGCGAGCGATTTGTGAAAAATCTTTTATGAATCTACGGTAGAAGCCCGCATGACCCAGGAAACTTCTCACACCTTTTACGGTAGAAGGTGGAGGCAACTTGGCGATAACATCGACTTTAGCACGGTCTACTTCAAGACCGGCTTTGGAAATCTTGTGGCCCAGCACGATGCCTTCTTTTACCATAAAATGGCATTTTTCCCAATTCAGAACAAGACGAGTGTCTTCGCACCGCTTAAGCATACGTTCCAAATTGGCAAGGCAAGAAGAGAAGGAATCCCCGAAGACCGAGAAATCATCCATGAAGACTTCCATGGTTTGTTCAACCATGTCATGGAAGATAGCTAACATGCACCTTTGGAAAGTCCCGGGCGCATTACATAAGCCAAAAGGCATTCTTTTGTAAGCGAATGTGCCATAGGGACAAGTGAATGTTGTCTTCTCTTGATCTTGGGGATCGATGGGTATTTGAATATAACCCGAGAAACCATCAAGAAAGCAGTAATATTCATTACCCGCTAAACGTTCAAGCATTTGGTCCATAAAAGGTAGAGGGAAATGATCCTTTCTCGTGGCATCATTGAGTTTGCGGTAGTCTATACAAACTCTCCACCCAGTAACGAGACGAGTGAAATTAACTCGTTGTGTTCATTGGGAACAACGGTTATTCCGCCCTTCTTGGGCACACAATGGATTGGACTAACCCATGGTGAATCCGAAATAGGGTAAATCATACCCGCATCAAGAAGTTTGATAACCTCTGTTTTGATGACTTCATGGATTTTTGGATTCACCCTTCGTTGGCTTTGAATTGTGGGCTTAAAGTTGTCCTCCATGAGAATTTTGTGTGTGCAGAAGTGAGGATCAATTCCACGAATATCCGAAATTTTCCAAGCAATAGCCTTCTTGTGATCTTTCAACACGGTGATAAGTCGGGCTTTTTCTTCTTCTTTTAGGTCCTTTGCGATGATGACGGGCGACTTCTTCTCTTCTTCAAGGAATACATACTCAAGATGGGGCGGCAACTCCTTAAGTTCCAAATCCGGAGGATTTTCGACGGGAGGCGTATTCGAAGTCGGAGTATCGATAGCAATGACCGTGGGAGATAGAGGAGAAGGATTGTCTTCGTTGAGAAGATTGTCAAAGAAATGCATGTCTTCATCCCCATTGATAGGAGAATCATTAGTAGCTAAATTCACATCTCCCATGGTGTCTTCAAGATTGTTCCAAAATAAATCACTATCTCCAAATAGAGACAACGATGAATCAATAGAGGACACGGTCTCAACATTGGGAAGAGAGGTAGGAATACTTTTGCAAGCATCATTAAAGTGTTCTTCACAAGCCTCATCAAGAACGTCAATACAATTAACACTCTCATATGAATAAGGCTGTTTAGACAACTTTCCCATGTTGAAGACTACTTTATCGTCACCCACTCTCATGATAAGCTCGCCAGCTTCAACATCGATGAGAGTGCGACCGGTCCTCAAGAATGGACGACCAACAATGAGTGGCACACGGGGGTCCATCTCGTAGTCGACGACAACAAAATCAGCAGGGAAGGTGAATTTGTCGACTCCTACAATGACGTCTTCGGCTATCCCCACTGGATAAGCAACCGTACGGTTAGCTAATTCCAAAGTCATTTTGGTGGGGACTAGCTCTGGGAGAGATAATTGCTTCCAAACACTTAGAGGCATGAGATTAATACTGGCACCTAGATCGGCTAGGGCCATGCAATTCTCTACTCCCGGGAAATTGCAAGGAATTAAGAAACGACCCGGATCACCAAGCTTGGCTGGCAATTTCCTTAAGAGCACTGCGGAGCAATTCTCATTAAGTTGGGTGTTGGCAATATCGAGTAGCTTTTCCTTGTCGCTCAGAAGATCTTTAAACATTTTCTCATATTTAGGCATGTGAGCGAGAGCCTCAGCGAAGGAGATATTGAAATTCAGTTGTTTAAACATCTTAAGAAAGTTAGAAACCTGAATGTCGTCCTTGCTTTTGAGCTTCTCTTTCCTCAACCTAGATGGATAAGGTATATTGGAAGAAGAGGAAGGCTTTGGGAGAATAGGATCACTCACATCCATGGGTGGAGGAGGGGTAGAAGGAAGAGGTGTAGAAATTGGGGCAGGAGAAGGATGAGGAATAGAAGCAGGTGACTCGTTCTCCTTAGTCACAACCACCGGTGGAGGTATAGGAACCTCGGGTTCCTTGGTACCTTTACCACTTCGAGTAGTGATTGCTTTCATCTCCCCTCTTGGATTCGCAACGGTGTTACTCGGAAGAGTACCCGAAGAAGAGGGTTGATTACCTTGGAAGAAACTAGCCATCATGTTCCTCAGATCATTAGTTTGGCTATCCTACGTGTTTCTCATGTCGGCTCGCAAATCGTTTCCTTGCTTGACCAAGTCTGCTTTCAAGTTGCGCACTTCCTGTTGAAGATTTTCCACGATCACATCATTGGTCCTCATGTAGGTTGCAACCTCTTGGTGTAATGCAGTGGTGGTTTGGTTGGGAGGAGCATTGTATGCGGGTGGTTGATAAGCAGGTTGTTGGTAAACTTGGTTGTTACGTTGAGGTGGTTGTTGCTGCTTGTGAGGAGGGATGTATGGTGTACGAGGTTGTTGTTGTTGTTGAGGAGGGCGGTTGAGGTTTTGTTGTTGGTTTGGGTTGATAGTTGTTGGAGCGGTAGCTAAGCAAATTACGGTCAGCTTGAGGTCTAGCTGATAAGCAGGTTGGGGATAGGTGCCATATTGCCGCATTCACATTCTCAGCAGGGTAATCTTGGGTGGTGGTACAAGTGGTGTAAGAGTGAGGACCCACCGCATATCTCACAAGGTTGGTTGACAGCGTTAACTTGAGCGTTTTTAGCGTTGCTGCTGTTTTTGTTGCTGACGGTGTGGGTGACAAGCGATTCAAGAAGCGTAGTGATTTTGTCCAGTCGCTTGTCGCTGTCACTAGTGCTAGCACTAGCGACATTGGTCCTAACACTCTTGGTTTGCACACGAGATTTGTTCTCAATGATATCCCAAGCAGCATTGGAAGTCTTAGCCAATAGATTACCCCCCCCCCCCCCCCCCCCCCCCCCCCCCGAGGCACTGTTTAGTGAATCTTGGTCACTCATGCTTAAACCATTGTAAAAAGTATTAATTTGATGTACTTTGGTAAAACCATGTTGTGGCCATTTTCTTAAAAGATCTTTAAAACGATCCCAAGATTCACTGAACGACTCATCGTACTTTTGTTCAAAATTTATGATTTCATTCCGCAAAGCGGTAGTACGAGAGGGTGGGAAAAAGTAATTGATAAACTTTGTTTCCAAATCCGTCCACGAGAGAATACTCTGTGGCGGTTCCTTAGCAAGCCAATGTCGAGCTTGTCCCTCTAAAGAAAAGGGAAAAAGTTGTAACCTGATAACCTCTTGTGGAACACCATTGAATTTGACCGTGTTGGTTAGTTGCAAGAATCTCTTGATATGGTCGTGTGGGTCATCAATGGTTCGTCCCAAGAATGGTTGAGCGGAGACCATCTGGATAAAGCCTGATTTTAGCTCAAAGTTATTGGCGGCAATTGGAGGTATGACAATTGGATCCGTGTTGCCGTCGACATGAGCTTGCAGCAGTTCAATCATCGGGCGATTATACGGAAAGGACTCATTGTTGTTGTTATTGTTCATGTTGTTGAAAGGTGGATTGTTGTTGTTATTATTGTTGTTCGGAGGTGGTATGTTATTGTTGTTTTGTACACCAGCCATGTCTAAGTTATCGAGAGGCTCGGGCTCTTGATAAGACGTGGATCGAGTGCGCATACACCTGCAAAAGAACGAACAAATAAAAACAAAGCAAAAATATTTTTGGTTTTTATGTTTTTTATAATTTTTTTGTATTTTTGAAAATTTTATATTTTTTAGGATTTTTTGAAAATTTTTATGAAAAAGTAACGTTCACGGGGAACGGATCCCAAAATCCAAGTTCTCACAAAAAACTTTTGATCTTAACGAGAAGAGCCGACAGCGGCGCCATTTGATACTAGGATTTTCAATGGGTTCTAATTATGTCTCTCAGTCCTCTCGAATTGATCTCGGCCTTAAGTGGAATGATTGTTCTTGGTTACTAAAAAGGGATTGGTTTTCTAATCTACTAAGGGTTTAAATGCACTAAGATGTAAACTTAACCTAAAAGCAATTAATTTAATAGCAATTAATAAAACTTGAATTAAAATTTAAGCATTAAAAAAAACAGTAAATATCACTTAAAAATGCTCAAAAGAAAATTGATTCGGAAGTTTCTACTTTACCTTGATCCGGAACTTCGTTCGGAACTTCGTTCGGAACTTTCATTCGGAACTTTTCGTTCGGAACTTTTCGTTCGGAACTTTTCATTCGGAACTTTTCGTTCGGAACTTTTCGTTCGGAACTTTCGTTCGGAACTTTTCGTTCGGAACTTTTCGTTCGGAACTTTTCGTTCGGAACTTTTCGTTCGGAACTTTTCGTTCGGAACTTTTCGTTCGGAACTTTTCGTTCGGAACTTTTCGTTCGGAACTTTTCGTTCAGAACTTTGAAAAACTAAAGAACAGTAGGATATAGAAAAAACAGGGGAACACGATTCCAAGCCAAAATCCACCAAGTTTTTCAACAAAAACTTTAATAAACTAATCACTAATGATTTACTAACCAATAACTACAAATCCCATCAACAAAAACATAAATCCCAACAACTTTTAAGGATCAAATCAATCAAATAAGAACTTGAAAACTTGAAATAAAAGATGATGATGAACAAGATGAAATGGAAAGATTTAAACAAGAACTTGTATTGAATGATTACTGTTTTAACAATCACAAAACAAAGATGAAAATTACAAGATTAAAAATAAAAGATCAAGATCACCAAACACCCTAGTGGTGTTGGTGATGATACGAAACAGAAAAAGAGAAAAAAGGGGAAGAGAAGAAAACTAAAAACTAACTGGAAGGAAAGTGTGAGGGGTGGACTATTTATAAGCTTTTCTTTTGGTTGGTGAGTGGGCTTTCTCCCGTTCTTCTTGTCTTCTCGTCTTTTCAGAAAAGTTGACGTTTTCGATTCTGATTCGGGATTTGTCGTCGATTAAATTCAACTCATCTTTTAATTTCTTCGTTTAATAGACTTGAGTTCCTTCGACTTATATAAATCTTCCATCTTTGGTCCTTTTCTTCGATAAATCTTCGAATAGGCCCAGTGACTTCAAATCTTTTGCATCTCTTGGACAATAGACTTCATCTTGAGTTTTTTTCTTCGATAAAACCCGTGCAATCCCATGTTTTCTTCAATATTCATCCGGTTGGCTCTGAAAACACAATAAACACAAAAACCACGCATAATTCCAAACAAATGATATTAAATACGTGTTTTGGTCTCGTTTTAGCCAGAATTAAGTGGTAAAAGGATGGGTGTTTATACACCTATCAGGCAGTGGTGACGTTATGGGTGGCATCGTCATTGAGGAGATTATCAGTAGGGTTATCAACAGGATTATTAGAAGGATTATTGGCAGGATTTTGCCTAGTGATTGCCATTTGTCTGTAGTCATACACAAAATGAAATCATTAGCTTCAATGTTAGTACAATTTATATATTATTTGCACGGGCAAACTTGTGCATAATATTTACAACAAATTGAATAACCTGTCAGATTTCAATAATATAGCACAACACATGATATAACAAAAGAGAGTGAGTACATGTCATTTCTTGGTAGAAAATAAACATAACATCAGGCACAACCAATTGATGAGATTGCTTTTATACATAGTCTCATCATCCAAAAAGGGCTTTAAATGCATTAAATATCATAAAAATGGCCAAATATATTCTTGTGTTCGTTACTTGTGTATTTTAGGTATGGATATTGAGAAAATGACAAAAGATCACAAGAATCATACAAAACCAAACACGGGAAACGAAGCCGCACAATGAACCAAGCCCTAATGAGGATTTTCCAAGACAAACCCTTGAAGATTTGAAGATTATGCAAGAAGGGTCCTCCAATATTGAAGAATTGACACTTTAAACCCTTGTATATTTATAAATATAAGATTGGTCCCTAAAGTTTGTCAAATTGCAAAAAGGGCCCTCCACTTTGAAGAATTGACAAATTTAGTCCCTCAACAAAACTAAATTGTCAATATTATTCCTCCTCAAAGTCAAACACACCATGAAGGACTTCAAGTTACAAGAAATTACAAGTTTGGTGCTTTAAAAATGTCAAATTACCAAAAGGACCCTTGACTTTGAAGAAATGGAAAAAATGGTCCCTCATAAATCATGATTTGTCAAAATCAGTCCTCCAAGAAATCAAAAAGACAAGTCAAGACCATTATCACTGAAGAAAATTCCAAAACAGCCCTTCAAGAATCAACAGTTGGCAAGAAATACCCCTGAAAATACTTTGGAAAAGTATTTGGGGCAAAAGTGTGAAAACCAAAACTTCAATAACAAAGGAAATCCGGATTTGGCTGTTTTATTTGAAAGTGAAAAGAGGAAGGAAGTTAAGGGGCTAAATCTGGCAGACAACCTAAGTAACCTAGACCACTAAGAACACGCCACCTGTCCCACTAACTCCATCCCACCAATCAGAACCCACCTCCTTGCCACCTCACCAATCCACTCACCATGGTTTAACTAACTTAATTAGTTAGTTTAATCTTGGCGCTAAACACCATATTTAAACACAAACGAAGATCAAACATAGCACTATTCATGTTCTTATCAAAATTGGGTTTTCTTAATATGCTTGTAATTAAGCCTTATAAACCTCCAGATTAGTGATTAAGCATACCTTAATCACATCCCAACATAAAAAACGTGTGCCACATCACTCAAGAGACCCACACAAGATTCCCCTGCTGCAAAAATGAAGAAGCTGCCAAAACACCACCAGTCATCCAACGTCCAAAATACAAGCTTAGTTTTTAAGCTTCTTTGAAACCCTTGGATACATTATCACATTTGACAACTCACACAACCTACCAAAAATCCTTCACATGTTCAAGAATCTTCAAGCTACTCAAGGGCATATCTGGAAATTCAATAGTTAGGGTTGCACGTTTTTATTGCTTTCTAGTCATTCCTTGTAGCCTATAAAAGGCATAGCACTTACTCATTTAGCTTTTGCTCTTGAATTTTCCTAAGTTCACATTTCTGTAAATCTCATTTTCATTAATGAAGTGTGTTTGAAATTGGTGAAGAAAAGTCAAGTGTCATTCTTATTTCCTGCTTATCATTGTTGTTTGTTAACTAATCTTGAATTAAAACCCCTGTTTTCAAAGGAGTGTGCAAAAGTTTGCATATTTTCCTTAAATCTTGATATTTTGCTAAGTCTTGTTCAAACCTTGGAATTTTTGGGCTATAAGTTGATCATAGCACCCTTATGTTGTGATATCAAGGTGTTGTGAGGCTTATAACTTGGGGATAATCAAGTGTGGGGAACAAAGGTTGCATTAATCAAGTATACCACTTTTTCTGATTTTGATATTTTTGCTCCTAACTTTGATCCATCTTAGCAGCTTGATATTGGAAGCTTGTGCTTGTTCTTGCTAGCACATAAGCTCAAACATACGTGGGTGTGGATGTACATCCATGAGGTTTGAACCCTTAATCTCAAAATCTATTGAAAAATTGGATATTTGTGATATGTGTGTTCTGCTATTGTATGTGTTGTTCTTGGGCTCCAAATCTTGTTGAATCCGTTCATGTTTGATGTTTAGATGCTTATGTATGCATGTGCTAACCTAATTCCTACTTTTGATTTGAAAATCTTGTTTTGAAATTATTAAGGGGTGTTTGGGATTAGCTGTTTAAGATCATAAAGTGTTATTGTGTTTGTGGAAAGTGTTGTTTATGCTTTGTGTCTGTTATTCATTTGGTTGAGTGCTAGTTTCTGCAAGTTATTGTCTGTTAAACTTGAATCTAAGATTATGCTATAACTTACTTGATTTTACTGATTTTGACCTAAAATTTTGGAAATACCTAGAGTATATGCATGTTTAGGGATAAAAGGTGTTTAATCAAAGTTTATATAACCTGATTTGAAGATTTGAGTGTTTGAATTTGGCTTGTTGGTCAAGTATATCAGCAAAGTGTTCATAACTGCCTGCTAGTGTTCATCAGTAACTATTTGGTGCTTGAATCTTGATCTAGACCTTGAACCATTGCATGAAACCTGTTTAAACTTGTTCATTTAAGTTTATTATAGCTTGTGTATGCTTTTGGTGCAATTTGGTTGGCTGAATCTTGCTAAAATTGCTTATTGAGTTCATAACTGCTCATGTTCATGTCTGTGAGATGTGTGGTGATTGATTGAATTAACTGCACTCTTTGGTTGATTGTGATTGTGATTTATTTGTTGTTTCTGACACCTTGTGTTTCACTGATCACAAGGGTGCCTTGTTTGTAACTTCAATCCACAAAAAAGTCACTAGAGACAAATAGTCAAGAAAGTCAAGAAGTGGAAAAAGTTTCCACTGCTCAACACCCAAAACTAGCCCCTGCTAGTGTAATATGTCATTCAGCTTATTAATAAGCCATATTGGCTTATCCAGACTTGCAACAACTTATTTTTTGTGATCAATCTTCCTTATTTGACCCATTTGTTTGAACGGGAGCCTATCAGACCTTGGCTTTGACTTTTTACTAGAAAACTCATAAAGTTGACTTTAAATTAAGTGCTTATCTGCTTATTCCAGCTTATTGAGTGTGCTTATTGAAAAACTTTTTGTTGATTAAGCTTAGTTAAGTCATTTAAAAGCTTTTGAAAGTTGAATGAGCTCTTGGGGTGGACTAGAACTCGAAAACGACTATTTTGTCATTTTGTGATGATAGATTATTGCTTATTCAGGCTTATTCCTTGTGCTTTTTCCAATTTTATTTTTACAGATCTCTTTAGTAACTCAAAAGAAGCTTGTGTGTCTAATTTGAGCTTATGGCATCAGCTTATAGCTTAATGGGCCAAAAAGCCTATTAAGAATAAGCTGCTTTGAAATAAGCTAGCTTATACTCATTTTTAGCTTTTGGGCCTTCAGAGTTTTGTCTTTAAAATCAAATTTTGAGTCAGACTGGAAGTTTTGGGCTTATTTGGTTGACTTTTTCTTATTGGGCCCAAATTAAGCCCATTAAGGGACTGTTTTGTCTTTTAGCCCATTTCTAGGCCCATTAGGGGTATTTTGTAATTTCAACTTCCTTTATGTGTTTATTAGGTTAAAATAAGCTAGTTTGCAACTTTTTAGAATTTTTTATAAATTTTGGATTTTTAATATTATTTTATTATTATTTTATTATTAAAATTTATATTTTTCAAGTTTTTATATTTTTCTTAGGTTAAATACATTAAGTTAGGAATTTTACAATTTTTATAATATTTTTATTGTCATTAGATTAATTTTTAGAATTATTTTAAGTTTAAATAGTTTTTAATTGTTTTTAAATAGTTTTTATTAATTTTAAAATTTTCAAAAATAGTTTTAAATTTAGTTAAGTCATTTTAGAGGTTTACAATTGAAAAAATCTCATTTTAGGCTTTTTGTTAATTAAATTGATTTTTTGGGCTTTAATTAGCATTAAAAAATTATTATTTAATTAAATAAAAGGTTTGAGTGATTTTAGATTTTTTGTAAACTCTAATTACATTATTTAGGATTTATTGCAATTTTCTTGGAATTTTTAGGTTAAATTTTTAATTCTGTCACTTTTTACGGTTTTACGTGTACGACTTCTCGTCTTAGTTTAATTCGTCATCGTATCCGTCATTCTCTTCTAATCTCATTTCTATTTTCTTTTCTCATAAATATAATCACAAACCATTAATCATCTCTTAACGCACACACCAAGCCTCCTTGAGAACGATCCCCACTTTGGGTCATAACTTGTGGTTTTCCTAAACTACTTGTGTACTTACCCTAATTACCTTTGTTTACCTAAATAAAGTGTAAAAACTACACCTATCATTTTGGCGCCGCTGCCGGGGAGGCGTGTTGTGTTTTGATTTGGCAGTTGTTGTTTTTATATATAGCCATAATATCTATTTGTATTAGTAGCACTCTACTAATATGTATTATCGGTTTTCGTTTTTTGTGTGAATATTATTAATATATTGTATACGTAGAACGATAAATTCACAAGTACTCCAAAAGTGTGAAAACACAACCTTGACTTGGGAGGTCATTACCCAATCATTGTATTTGAATCTCAAACAAGAAATAAAAGGAAAAAATAGATAAATACTTTCGTGAAGCTCGATTTTGAAAAATACAAACTATAAGGTGGGTATAAAGCGGGTATTATAAAATATACCCTAAGGAAAAAGGCTCTTAAGTGCTTCGCGCCGCCTCATTTCCCCGCTTGCTTGTGAGTATTTTGAGATTGAAAGCTAATCAAGGGTTTTGCCGCCCAAAGTATTATTAAGTATCATATATACTTTCTTGGTTTCATTTAATTAAACCCTCTTGAACATTTTGGTGTTCCACCAACGTTCTAAAGTCATCGAAGGCGTTCACTTCACGTGATCGTTTTCATTCCTTGAGGCTTATTTAATCAAGATATTTGATTAAGGAGGAGATTTGTAGATTTTTGTCTACTTAATACAATCACAAAAATCCAAAAAAAGTAAAAACAATCAAAAACCACAAAAAAAATTTTAAAATACAAAACACCAAAAAGAATCTTCTTTTCTCATCCCCTCGTTGTACGTGACGTTTATGCAAACCCGCAACCAAGCAAGACGTGCACGTAAACGTAGAAACCGAAAGGAGTCAACACCTACTCCTAATCTTTCTAGTGAGGAATCTCCTATTGACAAACCTATCGTAAGAGAGGAACCAACCATGGCGAATCGAACTATGATGGAGTTACTTCAAGCACCCACCGTGGGTTATGGAGAGGCTATTGTGATTCCCGCTATCCTTGCGGAGAATTTTGATGTGAAAACGGGTTTGTTGTCGATGATCCAAAACAACAAATTCCGTGGTGATGAAAAGGACAACCCGCACAACCATATCCGCCAATTCAATCGTCTTACCGCCACTTGCAAATTTAAGGATGTTGATAATGACTCGATTAAGATGATGTTTTTTTTCCGTATTCCTTAGCAGAGCCCGCTAAAATTTGGTTAGAGAAAGAGCCACCCAATTCTATATTGACGTGAAAGGATCTCTTTCTAAGTTTGTGAACCAATTTTTCCCGCCCTCTAAGACTAGGCATTTAAAAAACGAGATTTCAAAATTTTCACAAGAATTTAATGAGAGTTTTTCAACGGCTTGGAATAGGTTTAAGGAAATGTTACATGGGTGTCCTCATCACGGTTTATCCGACTTGCATCAAATTGACACAGTTTACAATGGACTTAATGATCATGAAAGGGATTATCTAAATGCCGCCGCGGGTGGTAATTTTTTGTGTAAAACGGTTGAGGAAGCGTTGTTGATAATTGAGAATAGATCTAAGGTGTATAGTCCTCGTAACACATAGAGTGTTTGTTAGCCTCAAAATATTGAGTCAAACAAGAATGTTCGGCCATAGGTTTCTATTGTAATATTTATTAGAACGTTGTAATAGTTAGTTAAATAGTCGTGGTTCACGGGCTTTGATTTAAGCTACTTAAAGCCCAAAAGACAAGCCCGGTCCAAACAATATAGCCCATTATGGTTACATGTAAACCCGGCTATATAAGGCCCTTCCTAGCATGTTAGGAAGGGTGGATGATCATTAGTACTCTCATTATTCTAATCTAATATTCACCAAGTTAATCATCTCTCTCTCTCTCTCCACTTTCTCTCACTACTTTCTCTCTCTAGGAATCCATCTCTTTTCATCTATTTTCTATCATTAATCATCATAATAATATGGGACAACATTTGGTATCAATCGCCACGGGGTAGATTGTCTTTGGTTGTTTGGTTTTAGTTTGATTCTGTTGATTTTTTCATATAAATCATCCCGAATTAAATTTCTTGTTAGTATTCGGGCTATAAATCTTGATATAAAACATTTATATCGATTTGGTAGAGATTTGGTTTGGTTTTTAAGGTAAAAATCGCAAGTTTTTGAGGTGTTTGGATTCATTTTTGATTTACGGTTCATTACTGCTTCAACATCATTCAGAAATAAGCTTTTCGGATAAGGGTTAATTATTCCGAAAAAATTATTTTCGGAAAAGGGTTTTACTTTTCCGAAGAATGTCTTTTCTCTGAATTCAGTTTATTCCGAAGAAGCATCTATTCCGAAGAAACGTTTATTCCGAAGAAGGTATGTTTCTCTGAAATTTTCAATTTCTCTAAAAAAGTATATTATTCCGAAGAACACCATTTTTCTGAAATCTTCACTTTATCCGAAAAAAGTGATTTATCTGAAAAAGTGACTTATTCCGAAGAAGGTCACTTTCTCCGAAAAAGTGGTTTTTCCGAAAATTTCTCTGAAAAATCCAATATTCCGAAGAAGCTCATTTCTCTGAAAACATCAATATTCCGAAGAAGCTCATTTCTCTGAAAACATCAAATATTCCGAAGAAGCTCAAATCTCTGAAAACTCCAATATTCCGAAGAAGCTCATTTCTCTGAAAACCTCAAATATTCCGAAGAAGCTAAAATCTCTGAAAACTCTAATATTCCGAAGAAGCTCATTTCTCTGAAAACATCCATTATTCGGAAAAAAAACCCACTTTCTATGAAAAAGTCTGTTATTCCGAAATTATTCATTATTCCGAAAATTGAAGATTTTTTTCAAAAGTGTGATTTTTCGCCTTCGATTTTTTGGTTTCTTGTGAAGACAATTTTTTAGGGGATTATAACATTATTCATCGCCAACAACAATCACAACACATCTACTTAAGATCCATTTTCACTTCATCAATTTCAAGTCTCTAGATATGGATTCTACTCAAGAGTATCGTCTCACAAACAACAATATCATGGTGGCGGGTAATAAAGAGAGACCACCAATGCTTGTGTCTGGTCGGTATGCTCAATGGCAATCACGTTTCATACGATATCTTGATACAAGACCCAATGGTGATGCCTTGAGGAAATTTATTAATCATGGACCATATGTATTCAAGAAAATCTCAATTCCTCCAAGACCAGCCATAGATACTACTGATCCAATACCTGCAAGTGAACGTGATGAAACAAGAGCCAATCTCACACCTGAAAATTGTGCTTGGCATGATGCGGAGAAGGAAGCCATCTATATGGTTTTAAGTGGGATTGGAGATGCTGTTTATTCCATGGTTGATGCATGCCCTACAACACATGAAATGTGTACTGCTATTGAACGCTTGTAACAAGGAGAATCACTCAACAAACAAGATGTCAAAACAAACTTGTTTTGGAATTTTGGCAAGTTTACTTCAAGGGATGGAGAATCAATTGACTCTTATTACTCCAGGTTTTATAAGATGATGAATGACATCACAAGAAATAATCTGCAAGTCTCCACCATGCAAGTCAACGTTCAATTTCTTCAACAACTTCAACCCGAATGGACACGGTTCGTAACTTTAGTGAAACAACAAGAAAAGTTAGACGAGGTCTCATATAATCGACTCTTTGACATCTTGAAGCAATTTCAGAATGAAGCAAATGAGATTCGAGCTGAACGTGTTGCAAAGATGGCTAATCCACTTGCTTTAGTGACTACCACTCAACATGTTCAAGATCATCACTCTCGTGCTCCTAAGTCATATTCCACTACATCATCTTCACCACGATCTTCCACATCATCTAAGTCTTCATCATCCACAAGACCACGAGGTAAAGTGCCAAGAGCACCATCACCACCATCTGAATCATCATCTGAAGAAGATAGTGATGAAGACCAAGCTCAAAAAAATCGAGAGATGAAACAACAAATTGCTTTCATAATGAAGACTTACAAGAAAATCTACAAACCCACAAACAACAATCTTCGCACATCATCTAACACAAAGAACCGATATGTTAACAGTCCTCTAAGGTATGACACACGTCGACGTGGTAAAAGTCCTTCTAGGTATGATCGACATAATCCAACGCATGTTGAGGGGTCTGCAAGATATGATCGACAAACTTCTAAGTATGATACTCAGAGGATTGCTGCTACTATTGGGAATAGGGAAACAGTTGGAAGTCAAGTGGTTCAGCAGAGTGGGATTCAATGTTTTAATTGCCAAGGTTATGGGCATATGGCATAGGAATGCAGGAAGCCGAAAAGGGTTAGAGACTCCAGCTATCACAAGGAAAAGATGCTGCTATGCAAGAAGATGGAAGCAGGGGTTAAATTTTCAGCTTAGAAAGGAGCAATGCTTGATGACACTGATGATGAAGATTTTGATCAAGAACTCGATGCACATTATTCGTACATGGCAAAGGTTGAAGAAGTTCTCAAAGTCACTAAAGATGACAATGGCCCTATCTTTGACACTGAGCCAATCGATAAGGTACACACTACTGATGAATATAATGTGTTTGGTGATATTCATAAGCATAGTGATCTACCCAATAACATTAATGACACGTGTATGATGGAAACGGTTGATAGAAATACCACACCCGATTCATCAGACATGTGCAATAATGAGTCTGAGGATGATCAACATGCAAATGAGTATGATGAAGAGGAACGTATTGTGCTTGCTAATTTAATTGCCACTTTACAAAAAGATGTCACTGAAAATAAAGAGTCAAAAGCAATTAAGGAAAGCAAACGCTACGCTCAATCAAAATTTTGAAGAATGCAAAGCTGCTCTTATCAAATCTACTGAGATGACTGAAAGCTATAGAGACGAGCTCCTTTATAAAACCAAAGAGCTTGAGGGGTACAAGGGTAGTGCGTTAAAAAGTCAAAAGGACGATTTTGAAAACAAATATTATACAACTATTGAGATATTTGCCAAAGAGAAGCGTCAATATAATGTTTTCTTAATGGATGAACGTCAAAAAACGTACCTTGCCAATACCAAAGTTAATGAACTTGAACAAAAGCTCTCTATGACCACTACCGATTCTGCTAAAATTCTTGAGGTTAAGAAACAAGAGGTAGATGCGTTAAAACAAGACTTCAAAAGTAGATATGATAAAGAAACCGAAAAAGTAACAAAACTAGAAGAACAAGTCGAATTTTTGAAGAAAGTTGTTTATAAAACGCATGATTCTATTTAAACCGTAAGAATGCTAGCACCTCCGTCGATGTTTATAGGTCAAGCTAGCTTTGCAAGTCCTGAGTACCTTGCCAAAGCTCAAGCTGCAAACCCGTGTCTTTATATTGATGAGACTGAAAGGACCGATCTTGATTGCATGCCTGTTAGTGTCGATAGTGAAGCGACTGCCCTTTGGGATGATGATAGTCGACCTCTTGTCAATAAGGAGTTTGTAAAACCATAGAATTATGCTTATGAGACTATTCTTTATGGTCTTTTCAACAAACAAACTCAGAAAACTCGTGAGGAAGTGTTTCTAGAATGCAAACAAAAGCGAATTCAATGGAAGAAAGCATTTGCCCCTAAGAAATCTAATGTTTACAAATACATAAACTACCTCCCTCTAGATGAATCTAAAACCAAGAGTAGGAAAACATTAGGTATTCTTAAACACCAGATAGATAATGTTAGATCTATTGTTGAAAGAGATTGGGCAAAACATGAGAATACTGAGTGGCAACGCCCGATTCCTCAAGATATTACCTTGCTTGTGAAAGAACTCTTAATTCCAAATACGACATTGATTAAAGAAACTGTTCTTCAACTTGAGGAGTTCATTCGGACTGAAATGTATGATGATTTAAAATATGTTAAATCTCTTTAGAAACACATTTATGATCTTCAAATGGAGAAGTCTGATTTTTCAGATGAATATGATTTACTCTTGCAAGAATGCGTTTCTAAAGATGTTATGTGTGTTTATTTTACATCTTGTGCTGATATTGATGAATATTCTGATGTTGCATGCAAATATCTTGATAAGATCAAAGAATGTCAACGTCTTGAAATTGAGCTTTCAAAACGTAAAGAAAATGTTGATAAAAAGGCTTTTGAGTTACTTCAACACAAAACTGATTTCCTTCAAAAACATTGTCATTCTCTTGAACTTGCTTTGCAAAAAGACGTTGGTAGTTTTCCACATGATAATAACTTGCAAGAAAAACTTTCCAAAACGTTTCGAGAAATGAATGAACAGAATTTGGAAATTAAAGGGTTGAAATCTCAGTTACAAGACAGAGACAGAGCAATAGCAGAGTTGCAGAAACTCGTTGCTAAAATGGGTGGGAAAGTTGTGGAACCTAGCATTAAGAAACCTGTTGTTAGACAACCCAATGCCTCTAAAGTAAATAGATCCTCTATCTTGGGAAAACCATCTGCTTTATCAAATTCCTCATTTGCAAAACCTGTGTTTGCCCCCAAGATGGATGGAAAGGAAAGGTTACCACATAATCAACCCATAAGGACGAATGTCATAGCACCAAGCGTTAAGCACAATAATGTGATTAAACCAGGGATGTATAGAATGACCACTAAGCCCACAAACAAAGTTACTCAATCGCCTCAGACTTCTAGAAACACTAATATTCGTGTTAGCCGGCCTCAGCTTAAGAGCACTCAAGTGAATGATAAGGTCTGGAAACACAAGAATCAAGGGAAGATGAAGGAAGTAGAAGAACACCCTAGGAATTTGAATGTTTTTAAGAATAAAAAGTCTGTAATCGCATGTAATGACGATTTGAATGATGTGAATGATTTGAATGCTATGAATGTGAAATTTGTTTGTGTCAAATGTGGAAAGTGTGATAATGCTAATCATTCTATGTGTGCTATGAATAAAGTCAAAGGCGTAGATACTAGAACTAAGAAGCAAGTTGCAATGCCTATTAGAACTAGTAAACCCAAACGCAAAGTGAACCATTCTGATGCTACCCCACTAAGAAAAGTAATGCATCAGACTCCACCACTAAGAACCCTAGAAGCAGAATTAAGGAATTATATGAGTCTACTAGTAAGTCTTGGAAATGGTGGTTTGCTAATCAATATCCTTCAGGATATAAATGGATGCCGAAAGCTAGGACAAAAAATGTGAAAACGAGTGTTAGTTTGCCTTTAAATGTTGATAAGGACACTAATGATTCTACTATCGAAACTACTGTGGTATCCCATTTAGCAAATGCTCCATCGTGTTCTAACTCTTCTACAGGTGCTACAAATAATTCTCTTCATACTGGACTTCGTGGAGAAGTTCCTGGGTACGGTCCGATTCAGAAATGATCAATTTGCACCGATCCTAGGATATGGAGATTTGGTTCAGGGGAATATTACAATCAAAAGGGTATACTATGTCGAAGGGCTCAATCACAATCTTTTCTCGGTTGGTCAATTCTCTGATGCGGATTTGGAGGTTGCTTTCAGAAAGAAGACATGCTTTGTTCATGATTATGATGGGACTGACTTACTTACCGGTACACGGGGTACTGATCTTTACACTATTTCACTTCAAGACACAACTTCATCAACTCCAATTTGCTTCATGGCTAAAGCTTCAACAACTCAGGCATGGTTATGGCATCACGTTTATCTCATCTTAATTTTGATACCAGCAACTTGCTTTCCAAGAAAGATATTGTGAGAGGCCTTCCAAGCTTGAAATTCATCAAAGATCATCTTTGTTCTTCTTGTGAGCTTTGTAAAGCTAAACGAAGTAGTTCCAAAACAAAGACTACACCAAGCTCCAAAGGACGGTTAGATCTTCTTCATATGGATCTGTGTGGTCCCATGCTTGTTCATAGTATCAATGGAAAGAAATATATTCTGGTAATTGTCGATGATTACTCAAGGTACACATGGACTCACTTCTTGAGATCCAAGGATGAAACACCCGAAGTTCTCATTAGCTTTCTTTAACTGATACAACGTGGTCTTCAAGCTCAAGTTAAAGTGGTTCGTACTGACAGAGGTATAGAATTTTTGAATTCAAATCTGAGAAATTATTTTGAAGCCGAAGGAATTGAACATGAAACATCTATTGCTCGAACACCCGAACAAAACGGCGTTGTTGAAAGACGAAACCGTACTTTGGTTGAAGCTGCTCGAACATTACTATCCGCTTCAAAACTACCACTATATTTTCGGGCCGAAGCCGTGTCAACCGCATGCTACACACAAAACTGCTCTTTAATTATCCCAAGACACGAAAAGACACCATATCACATAATTCATGATCGAAAGCCTTCACTCAAACACCTTCATGTTTTTAGATGTACTTGTTACATTATTCGAGATGGTGAAAATTTGGATAAGATGAAAGAGAAAGGTGATGCATGTATTCTTGTGGGATATGCAACTCAGTCTAAGGGATATAGAGTGTACAACAAGAGAACAAAATTGATAGTCGAAACTATTCACATCCGATTTGATGAATTACAAGAAATGGCACTTGAACAAAACAGTTTAAGTCCCAATCCCCAACGACAAACGACTTCCGTTCATAACCGCACGGAACTCGGAACTCAAGACCACAGCAATGAACCGTTAAGTTCAACGCTGGTTCCAGAAAATGTTCCTAGAGCTGATATGACAGTCGACACGACAATTGAAGAGTTGGAAATGTTATATGGACCAATGTATGATGAATATTTCACGGGGGAGAAACAAGTTGTATCGGAGTATTCCGTTGTCACTCATGATAACAATGATGATACCCATCATCGTCAACAAAAGGATACAACTTCATCTACTTCAACACCGGTTGCTGCAGATTTACTTCCTCAGAATATCACTTCAACAATCGATCCTACAACATCCACAACTACTGTCATTGCTCCAGAGAACACAAATCAAGCAGATGATGCATTATCTGACGAAGACGAATTTATCAACCCATTCGGTACACCAGTACACGAAACTGGAGAGTCTTCTACTCGCCATGTTGATCCGTCAAATATGCATACGTTCTACCAACGACATCCTTCAACACATCATTGGACCCGGGATCATCCTTTGGTTCATGTAATTGGAAACCCTTCACAGCCCATTCGTACAAGACGACAGCTTCACACCGATGGCAATGTTTGTATGTTTGCACTCGCCGTGAGTTCAGCTGAACCGAAAAATATCAAAGAAGCTATGGCTGATCACGCTTGGATTGAATCGATGACGGATGAACTTCAACAATTTGAAAGACTTAAAGTCTTGGAACTTGTTGACAAACCATATGATGTAATACCATTAAATCTTCGATGGATCTGGAAAAACAAGATGGATGAAGAGAACACGATCATCAAGAATAAATCTAGGCTAGTGGCTAAAGGGTACAAACAGAAAGAGGGTATTGATTTCGAAGAATCATTTGCACCAGTAGCTCGATTGGAAGCGGTTAGGATTTTTCTTGCTTATGTTGCACATAAGGGATTCATTGTCTACCAAATGGACGTAAAGACGGTGTTTCTTAACGGTCCTTTGAAGGAAGAAGTCTATGTCACGCAGCTAGAAGGATTCGTCAATCCTCATTATCCTGACAAGGTGTATCGTCTCCACAAAGCACTATATGGACTCAAGCAAGCTCTAAGGGCGTGGTACGATGAACTCTCGAAATTTTTGGTCTCCAAAGGTTTCTCAAAAGGTTCCATTGATTTAACTTTGTTCATTTATAAATATGATGATGACATTTTGCTTGTGCAGATTTATGTTGATGACATTATTTTCGGGTCTACAAACCCAAAACTTTCAAAATGGTTTGAAAAAGTAACGCACAGTAGATTTGAAATGTCTATGATGGGCGAACTAAAATTCTTTCTTTGAATTCAAGTTCACCAATCCCCAAGTGGTATCTTCATTAACCAAGCTACGTATTGTCAAGAGATAATCAAAAAGCATGGTATGACCTCATGTGACCCCGTTGGGACACCATTGTCAACCACATCCCTAGATGCTGATTTGGAGGGATTACCCATAGATCAAACGAGATACCGTTCCATGATCGGGTCCCTCGTGTACTTGACAGCAAGCAGACCTGATATCCATCATGCTACATGTTATTGTGCACGATATCAAGCACGACCCACTGAAAAACACCTCAAGGAGGTTAAACGGATCTTTCGGTACCTTAAGAATACCATTCACAGGGGACTTTGGTATCTGAGGGAAACCGGTTTCTTTCTAACAGCCTATTCAGATTCTGATCATGCAGGGTGTCTTGATACACACAAAAGTACTTTTGGTGGTGCACAATTTCTAGGTCAAGATAGGCTTGTGGGATGGTCTTCCAAGAAGCAGGATTGCACATCATTGTCATCAGCCGAAGCGAAGTATGTGTCTCTATCTGCGTGTTGTGTTCAAGTTCTTTGGATGAGAACACAACTCACGGATTATGGCTTTCACTTTGATAAAGTACCTATGTACTGTGACTCAAAGTCCGCCATAGCCATCTCCTGTAATCCGGTACAGCATTCCCGCACGAAGCACATCAATGTCAGATATCACTTCATTAAGGAAAAAGTTGAAAAGGGTATTGTCGAATTATACTTTGTTGGAACTGATTACCAATTAGCTGACTTGTTTACAAAAGCTCTTTCAAAAGCGAGGTTTGCGTATCTTGTTAGGCAAATTGGTATGAGATGTTTGACTCCAGCAGAACTGGAGATTCTGGCAAAGAAGACTGCTTGATTCATCTATCAAACATCTATCTGTAAATATTAATGAAAGAAAATACAAAATTAGAAAATATTTGATAATCCAAAAATATTCTTCTCGACATGTCTTTCAGTATCGATAATATGGACATACCTAGAAATTTCGCTCAATAACGACACGGGTGTGTACATAAAGCTCGAATGAAAGTTGTAAATATTTTTCAAAACATGTCATTTCTACTTTTTCTAAAGGAAATTGTCTATTTTGGACAATATTTCCAACAACGGGTAGAGCAATCTATCTTGGGTTGAGCTTGTCACAAAACATTCAACGTTTTTAGCTCAACACAATGGCTTGTAGTCACTTTCAGATTACAACCCGGAACTATATTCACGGGGGAGTGTACGATTTCGTGCTCTTACCCTTAGCAAAAGAAGTTAAATCATCTTACACTTGAGTGGATTCGTCAAGCCATTCAAAGTCTATGAACTCAAGTTTATGCTTTAGAAAAACCTTTACGACAAAAAGAATTGAGTTTTCAAAATGCGTTGAACACAATTTTTTCAAGAATTTTTCAATGATATTCAAAATCTTTCAAAAATTGTGTGTTCAACAACTCCTATCCTCAAAAGTTTAATGTGGATCAAATCCTCGTAAGGACAATTCCATTGGATCAATTTTTGAGGGGGAGCGTTCCAAAATTCATGCTAAGTTTGACACATCTTTCTCCCGAAGATTTTCAAGACTATTTTTTACAATATATTTTAATCCAATTTGGTATCTCTAATATTAAACGATTTTATATATTAGAGATAGGGGAGAAAATGTGATTAAAATGTGATCTAAAGACTCAAGCACTCATGGTTACGATCAAATACCCACAACATCTTTAATTCACGACGTTATTGGTGTCAAAAGGGTGGTTAGGTTAAAGTCCTATGATCCAACCAGAACCGGAGGGATCTTCCCAGGGACAATCCAATAGATTACTAGAAGTCCTTAGGAAAGATGGAGTAGAATGTGAGCGTAGCTGAATGCCGACTAAGTACTGATGATAGCACTGGAACAATCACAACAAGGTGCTATTAATGATGTCTTGGTAAGCATTGAAGGGGTTGAAGAATGAAAAAGAAATGTAAGGATATAGGGTGTAAAGAAATTAGCCCACCATACAACTTAGGCAGAAACCGGGTCAACCCATCATGAAGACAACTCATCATGGACCTAGTGATGTGAAGCACAACCTTTTCCTAGCTACTCAGGCTTCTCTCAAAAGAAGTTTGTTTTATTGTCACGGAGATCAACACGACTTCTATTGACTTTCTCACTTCGTTGATATTTAATAACTGATTTTTTGGTTAGTTAATAAAAGGTTTGGTTGCAAGATCTTTCTTTGTGTTGCTCGTACCCAATTATATTTATCGTTGTTTCGTTCTCGGTATCTTCTCGAATCGATCAAGGTTCAAAGTGGAATAACTGTAATTGGTGACTGAAAGGGGGAGCTTTTGATCTATTTCTACTTAAAAGGTAAGTGCACGAAGTAATAAAATTAAACTAAAAGCAATTGATAATAAAGCTTGAATTAAACTTAAAACAGTAAATACCTTAAATTAGAAAAACAGCAGATTCGGAATAAAATCCTTTACTCGGAATATTCAAAACTCTACGGAATAATAAGTCTATGCAGAAAAACACTTCATTCGGAATACTAACTCATGCGGAATACCTCCTTCATTCGGAATATACTGCTTATTCGGAATATACCTTGCTCATCCGGAATGTTCCTTGATCTGGAATAATTAAAACTTAAGCCTCATTCGGAATAACTTGGTTCGGAATAAAAACCCTTTGTTCGGAATAATTTCTTCATCCGGAATATATGTTGATCCGGAATAACTAGTTTATTCGGAATACTAAGTTGGTTCGGAAAAGGAGCTTGATCCGGAATATTTTGCTTGACTCGGAATAAGTGCTGATCCGGAATAAATCTGTTTATTCGGAATATACCTTCATCCGGAATATTCTTTCATCCGGAATAATATAAACAAAAATGCTCATTCGGAATGTATGCTTCGTTCGAAATAATTAGAAGAAAAAGCTTGGTTCGGAAAACTTAGTTTATTCGGAATAGTTTTAACAAAACGTTGATCCAGAATATTCTAGCTCATTCGGAATAACTGACAAAAAGGCTCATTCGGAATCCGGGGAAGTTAAAGACGCGAAGAACAGGGGATGTTTAACAACACGAATTTAACCAAAATCCATCAAGTTTTTAACCAAAACTTAAACCAATTAAACCACTAATCATCTACTAATGATAAACATCAAACCAAATCAACAAAAACTCAAAACCCACTTGTTTTTGAAGATCAAAACCAATAAAATAAAAGCTTAGAACTAGAGAATCAAATAGAAAAGGTAGAACAAGATTAAAAGGAAACTTGATATTGAAAGATTAAGGTTTAACAAACAAAATGAAAGATTAAACTTACAAGATTATGAAGGAAATCAAAGGAAATAAAATCACCAATCTCCTTAAGGGAGTTGGTTTCCTACGAAATAGGAGAAAAAGAAACAGAAAGAAAAACTAGTCCTCAAATTTGTGAAGGAGGTCTCTATTTATAGGCCTTGGCTTGGTTTGGTGAGTGGGCTTTCTCCCTTTCTTTTTGTCTTCTCGTCTTTTCAGAAAAGTTGACGTTTTTTATTTCGATTCGGGATTTGTCGACGAATAAATTCAACTCGTCTTTTAATTTCTTCATTTAATAGACTTGAGTTCTTGACATATATAAATCTTCCATCTTTGGTCCTTTTCTTCGATAAATCTTCAAATAGGCCCATTGACTTCAAATCTTTTGCATCTCTTGGACCATAGACTTCGTCTTTTCGTCTTTATCTTCGATAAAACCCGTGCAATCCCATGTTTTCTTTAATATTTATCCGGTTGCCTCTGAAAACACAACAAACACACAAACCACGCATAATTCTAAACAAATGACATTAAATACGCGTTTTGGTCTCGTTTTAGCAAGCAATAAGTGGTAAAAGGATGTGTGTTTTCACACCTATCAAATCCCCTACACTTAACCATTGCCATGCCCTCATGCAATGCATTAATTTTAAAGTACGGTTTACATTTCTCATCATAAATAACTCACCTTGGCCTTTATTAAATTCTAGACACTAAGGAAACCAAAAGGACAAAACAAGTAAAGTATTCAAAGACTTACATTGGGGTTTTAGGTTGTCATGAATGTTCATCATTCTCAAGTTTCACGTTCCCCATACCAAGCTTAAAAACGAGATCATTGTTATTATAAGTTAGCAAACTAATACGAACTCATGTGGCCCAATTATTCACTTAGACTCCCTTATTCCTAGGTGTATCTCTTATATTTTAATATTGTCTTAAATGATCACGAGGATGCATTGTTTGACTTATTTCGATAGTTATTTAGGCTGAAAATAAAGTGGGACGATTTAATCAATAGTTAGCTAAAGGACAAAATCTTTTAAAACTGCTTCTCGGGACCTCATAAAGTTCATATCTTGGCATAACTCGCTTCACGGTTTGAGACCTTTCTCGGACCGATATTTGGCAGCGACTTCATACTTCAAATCTTTGAGAGACGTTCTTGAAATTATGGTCTTCTCTTCATAATAGGAACTTCTTCACTTGAAGTTTTGAGAGATTCTTCATCTTTGGACCACGACTTCTTCATTTTTCTCCAATCTTTATTTTGGACTTTGATATACAACGATCCGCCTCCTTTTAGGACTTGGATCTATTTATCCTCATACCTTGCTAGGGTCTTTTCGGATAGACTTCTCCATGATCTTTAGGGGAGTATTTGCTTTTCGTCGTGTGTCTCGATCCTTCATATTGATTTTCGATAAATGATTCTTCACATCACTTTTGGATCTTTAGCAACAAAATGTAGCCCTCATGCCTTGTTAGGGCCTTTTCGGACTCGCCAATCTTCGCATCCCGCTTAAATAAGTTATGCCTTGGCTATGAACTCTAATTAATACCGAGCAACTTCTAAACGATCTTGGGCTAGAAGCTAAGTAACTTTTCAAATCGTACAACCTTATTTATTGCAGATAAATTTATTAGCAAGCGATGGGAGAATAGGCTTATAATCAACTCACATAAATTCACGAAAGAATACCAAACTTATAATTGACCCTATCATCTCTCGTTCTCCACAATTTAAAATCTTAAGAAATGAGACTCGTGGATGCTTAGCCAATTAAATCAAAGTTTTGGGTTTTCGAGTCGCCTATAGGATCTTGCATCTTCTTAGACTCTTTCAAGTTTAGAATTCGCATTTTAAAGTTCCCTTGATAAACGACTCTCTAGGATCAATTATAGGAACTTGCGAAAAGTTCTTGTTCTTAACCCGTGAGAGTTAAGACCTTCGCGTTTAAAGCTCCCTATATAAAAGCCTAGCAAAACTTGACTTAAACATGTTAAGGATACTAGCTAGAGTAAACTTAGATAAGTAAACTCGGGTTGAGTCAAAATATTCACGACTTTGAAAAATTTAAAACCACTTTATTGAAACTTATTCTAGCAAGGAAAGAAAATAACCATAACGAAGGAAAATACAACTATACAACTAGGCCAAAATAGATTAAAAATTTTGAAAAATGTCGAAAAATAGAATTTTCCGGTTAAATGAAGGCACTTTAATGGAAAAGTCCACTTAAAACTTCGATAGAAGTCTCCCCTACACTTAATATAAACATTGTCCTCAATGTTTAAGCATGTGGGAAAAGTCTCCCCTACACTTATGACATTGTGCACGTTGGTTAAATCAAGTTAAGGAGGAGACAACTAAAGTGATAAATTTCAAATGTGAGTATGAAGAAAATTAAATCACGATAGTTGAGAGATAGAACCGGAATTGCGGATAACATGGGAGCACGGTTCTTCAAAGATTCCAAAAGTGCACTTATCCCTGTAATCACATCACCATACAAACACAAGCAACCTATATAGCTCCCCCTACACTTAGGGTGAAAACAGAAAAAAAAAGGGGGGATAGAAACTCGGGTTGCCTCCCGAGGAGCGCTTGTTTTTGTTAACCGAGTCACGAGCCTGACTCGGTCCCGAAACTAGTTCATGGGAAACGTGGTGAGGGATGGAATCATCTCATGAGAGATGTCCTCACCAAAGTACAACTTCAAACACTGGCCATTCACCTTAAAATTGGGCCCATTTGGCTGAGAAAGCTCAATGGTGCCATAGGGAAAGACTTTGGCGATGGTGAATGGACCAGACCAGCGGCTCTTCAACTTGCCCGAGAAGATCTTCAACCGAGAGTTAACAAGTAAGACTTGATCACCAACGTGGAACTCTCGGTTCTTAATTCTAGCATCGTGGATGATCTTGGTCTTCTCCTTGTAGATCAATGAGTTCTCGTAAGCTTTATTCCTTAGTTCATTTAGCTCGTTGAGTTGAATCTTGCGAAGATCACCGTCTTTGTTGATGTCGAAGTTAGCCCACTTCAAGGCCCAGTAAGCCTTATGTTCCAGCTCGATAGGGAGGTGGCATGCTTTCCCGTACACAAGACGATACGGTGTACAACCAATCGGGGTCTTATAAGCAGTACGTAAAGCCCACAGATCATCATCAAGCTTATCGGCCCATGAGGCACGATGCTCTCCCACAGTACGTTCCAAAATTCGCTTTAATCCACGGTTGGATATCTCGGCTTGACCGTTGGTTTGAGGATGATAAGCGGGGGAAAGATGGTGATTGACACCGTACCTATCCATGACTCTTGCGAATTGATCATTACAAAAATGAGTCCCGCGGTCACTGATAATAGCACGAGGAACACCGAATCGAGCAAAAAGCTGCTTCAAAAAGTTCACAACCACCCTCGCATCATTCGTATGGAGAGCCTTAGCTTCAACCCATTTAGAAACGTAGTCAACGGATACGAGGATGTACTTGTTCCCTTTAGATGATGGAAATGGCCCCATAAAGTCGATGCCCCATACATCAAATATTTCACATTCTTGTATGAAATTTTGAGGCATCTCATCTTTATGTGTGATCTTGCCTTGTTTTTGGCAAGCATCACAATGTTTAACCATCTCGTGAGCATCACGATAAATGGTGGGCCAATAAAATCCCGAGTCAAACACTTTCTTCGCGGTGAAGTTGGGACCAAAGTGACCACCAGTGGGTCCTTTGTGGCAAGCCTCGAGAATATCTAAAGCTGCCGGTCCGTCAACACATCAGCAAATAATCAAGTCAGCGCATTGTTTGAAGAGAAAAAGGTCATCCCAAAAGTAAGTCTTAACATCGTTTAAGAACTTTTTCTTTTGTTGGGATGTTAACCCTTTGATGAGAACACCACCCGCTAAGTAGTTTGCAATGTCAGCAAACCACGGGGTGTCATCAAGATTGGCACGAATAGACATTAAGGTCTCAAGGGGAAAAGAGTCATTGATCTCTTTGTTCGGATGATCCCCTTGATATAGATCCTCAAGTCTACTTAGATGATCCGCAGCTAGGTTTTCAGCTCCCTTCTTGTCACGAATTTCAATGTTAAATTCTTGAAGGAGTAAAACCCAGGGAAGAAGTCTTGGCTTAGAGTCGTGCTTAGTCATCAAGTACTTCAACGCGGAATGGTCCGTGTATACGATGGTGGCGGATAAAACAAGATAGGGGCGAAATTTTTCAAAAGCATAGACAACAGCTAAAAGCTCTTTTTTGGTTGTCGTATAATGCAATTGAGCCCCCGTCATTGTCTTGCTAGCATAATGGATTGGTTGGAAATGTTTGTTAATCCTTTATCCCAAAACCGCTCCAATAGCAAAGTCGCTAGCATCACACATCAATTCAAAAGGTAGCTCCCAATTAGGGGTAACCAAGACCGGTACCTTAGTTAGCTTATCCTTAAGAAGATTGAAGGCTTCAATACACTCTTTAGAAAAGAGAAAAGGAGTATCTTTTTCCAAGAGGTGGGTCATCGGGCGAGCGATTTTAGAGAAATCCTGAATGAATCGACGATAGAAGCCCGCGTGACCCAGAAAACTTCTCACACCCTTCACGGTTGAAGGTGGGGGTAATTTGGCTATGACATCCACTTTAGCACGGTCGACTTCAAGACCGGCTTTTGAGATTTTGTGTCCTAGCACAATGCCTTCTTTTACCATAAAATGGCATTTTTCCCAATTTAGAACAAGGCGAGTGTCTTCGCACCGCTTAAGCATACGTTCTAAATTGGCAAGGCAAGAAGAGAATGAATCCCCAAAGACCGAGAAATCATCCATGAAGACTTCCATGGTTTGCTCAACCATGTCATGGAAAATAGCCAACATGCACCTTTGGAAAGTCCCGGGGGCATTGCATAAGCCAAAAGGCATTCTTTTATAAGCAAATGTGCCATAGGGACAAGTGAATGTTGTCTTCTCTTGATCTTGGGGATCTATGGGTATTTGGAAATAACCCGAGAAACCATCTAGAAAGCAGTAATATTCATTACCCGCTAAACGTTAAAGCATTTGGTCCATAAAAGGAAGAGGAAAATGATCCTTTCTTGTGACATCATTGAGTTTGTGATAGTCTATACAAACTCTCCACCCAGTAACGAGACGTGTATGAATCAACTCGTTGTTTTGATTGGGCACAACGGTGATTCCGCCTTTCTTAGGCACACAATGGACTGGACTAACCCATGGTGAATCCGAGATAGGGTAAATCATGCCCGCATCAAGAAGTTTGATAACCTCTTTTTTGATAACGTCGTGGATTTTAGGATTCACCCTTCTTTGGCTTTAAATGGTGGGCTTAAAGTCGTCCTCCATGAGAATTTTATGTATGCAAAAGTGAGGATCAATTCCGCGAATATCGGAGATTTTCCAAGCAATAGCTTTTTTATGTTTCTTGAGAACTTCAATGAGACGAGTTTTCTCATCGGCTTTTAAGTCCTTAGCAATGATAACGGGAAGTTGATCAATGTCCTCTAAGAAAACATACTCGAGATGGGAAGGTAAGTCCTTAAGCTCAAGAGTAGGAGGATCCTCAATAGATGGTGTAACTAACGATGGATCATCATTAGTCACCTCTTTAGGAGAAGGAGGAGAAAACGGGTCTTCATTAAGAAGCTTCGAATGTCTTCTTCCCAATCAGTGGGAGAATTATCATACTTAAGATCGAGTGGACCCAAGCTAGCTTCGAAATCATCCAAAAGAAAGTCACTTTCTCCAAATGGAGTCAATGACGGAGCAATTGAGGCAACGGTCTCAACATTGGGTAGAGAAGAAAGATTACTTTTGCAAGCATCATTAAAGTGTTCTTGACAAGCCTCATCGAGAACATCAATAGCATTAACACTCTCATATGAATAAGGTTGCTTAGAAATCTTACCCATGTTGAAGACAATTTTATCGTCACCAACTCTCATGATTATTTCGCCCACGGCTACATCAATGAGAGTGCGACCGGTCCTCAAGAAGGGACGTCCAACGATTAATGGAACATGAGGATCCATCTCGTAGTCAACGACAACAAAATCCGCCGGGAAGGTGAATTTGTCAACGCCAACGAAGACGTCTTCGGCTATCCCCACAGGATAAGCAACCGTACGGTTAGCTAATTCCAAAGTCATTTTGGTGGGGACAAGCTCGGGGAGAGATAATTGCTTCCAAACACTTAAAGGCATTAAGTTGATACTAGCACCTAGATCAGCTAGGGCCATGCAATTCTCTACTCCCGGGAAGTTGCAAGGAATCAAGAAGCGACCCGGATCACCAAGTTTGGTTGGAAATTTCCTTAAGAGAACCGCGGAGCAATTCTCGTTAAGTTGGGTATTATCAATGTCAAGAGGCTTTTCCTTGTCACTAAGAAGATCTTTAAACATTTTAAGAAAGTTTCAAACTTGAATATCATCCTTGCTCTTTTGCTTCTCTTTCCTAAACCTTGAAGGATAAGGTATATCGGATGAAGAGGAAGGCTTTAGGGGAGTAGGATCACTCACAACCGCGGGTGGTGGGGGTATGGGGGTAGAAGGTAAAGGAGGTGAGGAAAGTTGCTCTTTTTCCTTGTTCACAATCACGGGTGGAGGTGTAGGAAGCTCGGGTTCCGTATAACCTTTTCCACTACGAGTGGTGATTGCTTTCATCTCCCCTCTTGGATTAGCAACGGTGTTACTCGGAAGAGTACCCGAAGAAGAGGGTTGATTACCTTGGAAGAGCGAACCGATCATATCATGTATATTTTCCGCTTGAGTGTTGAAAGTGTCTCTCATGTCTGCGCGAATATCATTGCTTTATTTTGCCATGTCATTCTTTAGCTCGGCTCGAATATCGCTCCCTTGTTTCGCCATGTCTCCCTTCAAGTTGATGAATTGACTCTGAAGATTCGTCACCATCTCTCTATTAGTCCTCATGAACGTCTCGATGTCTTGATGCAACGCTGTTGGTTGATTGAGAGGTGGAGCTTGGTAAGCTTGAGAATTTCCTTGAGGTGGGTATGGGTTTCTTTGGGATTGATATTGATTGTTAGCACGAGGTTGGGATTGGTTATTTCGGTTATAGCTTTTTTGTTGGTTTTGGTTTTGAGGAGTAAAACCGGGTGGTGCAAGATAGTTGTTTGAGCGATAACTTAGCAAGTTACGGTCTCCTTGAGGACGAACTTGATAGCCTCCCGTGGGATAAGTACCGTATGCCGCGTTAACGTTTTCACAAAAATTGCCTTGAGTAGAAGGACAATCATTGTAAGAATGAGGACCACCACATGTTTCACAGGAACTAGAAACGGCTTTAGCTTGTTGAGTATGGCTACTAGCCAAAATTTGCATATTTTTGCTCATTTCGATAATGGCTCGTTCCATGGCGGACATGTCGGTGGTGGAAGAAGAAGATGAAACATTGACTCTCGGATTAGATCTTGAGGATGCGGATGAATCCCAATTCTTGTGGTGAGTAGTCATGTTTTCAATCAACTCTCTACACTCCTCCAGTCTCCTTTTCATAAAAGTACCACCGGCGGCGGCGCTGATCGTGTCACGATCACGAAAAGTGAGGCCATTGTAGAAAGTATCAATGAGAGTGACGGGGAGCATGTTGTGATTTGGACAACAGTCGATCAAATCATTGTAACGTTCCCAAGCATCAAAGAGCGATTCGTCATTGTCTTACATGAATCCACTAATTTGGTTACGAAGGCTCGTGACCATGGATGGTGGGAAGTAGCGCGACAAAAAGCGTTGAGTCATGTCGTCCCAAGTATGAATAGAATTCTTTGGGAGACGGTCAAACCATTTTTTGGCATGGTGAGAAAGCGTGTGTGGAAAGAGTTGAAGGCGAAGGACATCCATAGAAACACCGGGCATCTTCATGCTTTGGGTAATGGTAATGAATTTGTCGAGGTGCTTGTTGGCATCATCATCCGGCAATCCGCGAAATGGATTTGTTTGCACTTGTTTAATCATGTGATGCTTCAACGAAAACTCCTGATCCGTGATTTGCATCGGCGCAATCGGGCCTCCACGTCCGTTCATCGTAGGTTGGCATAGCACATCCATGGTTCGTAGGTCGGGTAGGCGTGGATTATTCATGTTGGGGTGAGGTGGATTATTATTATTGTTGTATACACCGACCATGTCTAAATTATCGAGAGACTCGGGCTCGGGATAAGACGTTGATCGAGTACGCATACACTAAAAAGAAAATGCAAGAGAAAATATTTTTGGTTTTTATAAGTTTTTGAATTTCTTTTTTTATTTTTGAAAATTTTATATTTTTATGGGTTTTTGAAAATTCTTGTACTTGAAAATAACGTTCCCGAAAGAACGGATCCCAAAATTCAATTTTTCTCACAAGCAACCGTTGATCCTTATGAAAAGAGCCGGCAACGGCGCCATTTTAATAACTGATTTTTTGGTTAGTTAATAAAAGTTTTGCTTGACTCGGAATAAGTGCTGATCTGGAATAAATCTGTTTATTCGGAATATACCTACATCCGGAATATTCTTTCATCCGGAATAATCTAAACAAAAAGGCTCATTCGGAATGTATGCTTCGTTCGGAATAATTAGAAGAAAAAGCTTGGTTCGGAAAACTTAGTTTATTCGGAATAGTTTTAACAAAACGTTGATCCGGAATATTCTAGCTCATTCGGAATAACTAACAAAAAGGCTCATTCGAAATCTGGGGAAGTTAAAGACGCGAAGAACAGGGGATGTTTAGCAACACGAATTTAACCAAAATCCACCAAGTTTTTAACCAAAACTTAAATCAATTTAACCACTAATCATCTACTAATGATAAAAATCAAACCAAGTCAACAAAAACTCAAAACCCACTTGTTTTTGAAGATCAAAACCAATAAAATAAAAGCTTAGAACTAGAGAATCAAATAGAAAAGGTAGAACAAGATTAAAAGGAAACTTGATATTGAAAGATTAAGGTTTAACAAACAAATGAAAGATTAAACTTACAAGATTATGAAGGAAATCAAAGGAAATAAAAATCACCAATCTCCTTAAGGGAGTTGGTTTCCTACGAAATAGGAGAAAAAGAAACAGAAAGAAAAACTAGTCCTCAAATTTGTGAAGGAGGTCTCTATTTATAGGCCTTGGCTTGGTTTGGTGAGTGGGTTTTCTCCCTTTCTTTTTTGTCTTCTCGTCTTTTCAGAAAAGTTGACGTTTTCGATTTCGATTCGGGCTTTGTCGACGAATAAATTCAACTCGTCTTTTAATTTCTTCTCTTCATTTAATAGACTTGAGTTCTTCGACATATATAAATCTTCCATCTTTGGTCCTTTTCTTCGATAAATCTTCAAATAGGCCCATTGACTTCAAATCTTTTGCATCTCTTGGACTATAGACTTCGTCTTTTCGTCTTTATCTTCGATAAAACCCGTGCAATCCCATGTTTTCTTTAATATTTATCCAGTTGCCTCTGAAAACACAACAAACACACAAACCACGCATAATTCCAAACAAATGACATTAAATACGCGTTTTGGTCTCGTTTTAGCAAGAAATAAGTGGTAAAAGGATGGGTGTTTTCACACCTATCAATACTGAATAGGTGGCATCTGCTCCAGCCTCCGACCACTAAAAGTGCACAAATCGAGTCTAGAGCCAAGAGATCAATCAGATCTCGTTAGGACACACGGATGAAGATCAAGAGATTCCTACGCTATATTGATATGAGCAAAAACTCATATCAATTAATCAACAAAACACCCTAAAACACATAGCAAATACCTAACTTTTGTGCTATAAAAGCAGTATTATGTGGTATGTTCTTTGTGTGTGATCAAATAGGTAAGAAGGATACAATTTCAAGCAAACAAGAATAAAATCAAGCTTAATTGGATGAAAAAGACAAAGAAGGATCAAGAGTGACAAGACTTTGAAGAACAAGGACCTATCTTGAAAACATTTCAAAGATGAAGGACCAAAAGTGCACATTTGCCATAGTCAAGATCAAAGTCAAACATGGTCAATAATGAAGTCAACCAAGTCAAAGGGTTTAAATGTTCAAAAATGAAAGTGGAAGGACTGAAATTGCCAAAGGAATGAAGATTCTAGCCTAAAATACCAAACTGCCAAGTACAAGGACCTTTTCTGCCAACTTTGGAAAGTAACTTGTGCTTGATCCATGTGAAGATGGCTTCAACCAATGAGGAACCAAGAAAAGAGTGACTCCGATTGCCACCTCACCCCACTTGCAGCCGCCTTCATTAAATGAACCAATCACAACAGTGTGATCCACCAACTTATCAACCAGCCAATCATATTTCACCAAAATGGATAATGATCCATGTACTTATCTCTCATCCAACCACAAACTGCCACGTGTCATCTTCTTCAAACAAAAATTGCCAGGAACGGGAATGAGCTAGAGTGCATTTCAGAAGTTGTTATCAACATCAAAGTTGATCAAAATCAAGAGACGAATACAACCCAACAACTCAATTAACATGATAACCACTTAATCAAAAATCCCCAATTGAGTTCTTCACCTACAAATCTCAATTAGCAGAATTTTGACACGTGGAGTTAAATGATTGGAATGGACACGTCACTCTCCCCAACTACTTCACTTTCTCATTCAATAAATAGGCCTAGAGTCTCTCATTTGTTCATAGTTAGCTAGTATGAAAACACACACACACTAGATTTTAGTTCTCTCTCTCAATTCTGTTAGTAGATGTAGTTAACAACTCTCAAAAGCTTGACAACCTTTTGAGAGTCTGTTAGGTAGTTATAACAAACTTTGTAACCACTTTTCACTCATAATCAATAAATCTCAAATTTCCCTCCAATTCTTTCACTGCTTATCCACTGTTCATTCTGCATTGTTATTGCTTTGTTTCTAATGATCATGAGTGATCATTAGAAGCTTGTTGAAGATTATTGCTGATTGAGTTCATCCTGTAGCTGAGTTCTTAGTTCTGATCATCCATTTTCAAGCATTGAAGGTTTTCTGATCATCAATGGCGTTTAAGGATTGATTAGCTGTTGATTGGTTGTTGATTAGTAGTTACTAGTGCTAAGGTGGTGGTTTAGCACTAGTTAGATAGCTCAGCGCTACTCTACTCCCCAAAGGAGGCACTAGCTAAAAGGTTTTTGATTTCTGCATTTATGATTCCTCTAAACTGTTGCAGGCATGCTAAATTCTTAGTGTAATATTGTTTGAATGTATGATCAAATGTGTTACTGAGTAGATGTTAATGAATTAGTAGCTGATGAGACTGCTTTTATACATAGTCTCATCGTCCAAATAAGGCTTAAAATGCATTAAATATCATCAAAATACCCAAATATATGCTTGTGTTTGTTGCTTGTGTATTTTAGGTACGGATATTGAGAAAATGACAAAAGATCACAAGAATCATGCAAAAACGAACACGGGAAACGAAGCCGCACAATGAACCAAGCCCTAGTGAAGACTTTCCCAAGACCAACCCTTGAAGATTTGAAGAATTATGAAGAAGGGTCCTCCAATTATGAAGAATTGACACTTTATACCCTTCTATCCTCATAATTACAAGTTTGGTCCCTAAAGTTTGTCAAAATTACAAAAAGGGCCCTCCACTTTGAAGATTTGGCAAGTTTAGCCCCTCAACAAAGCTAAATTGTCAACCAATATCATCCACAAAGACAAATACATCATGAAGTCCTTCAAAGTACAAGAAATGACAAGTTTGGTCCTTTGAAAATTCCAAAATTACACAAAGGACCCTCAACTTTCAACATTTGGCAAAAATGGTCCCTCAATCATCAAGACTTGGCAATTTCAGTCCTCCAAAATGTCAATTAAACAAGTCTAGACCATTATCATTGAAGAAAATACCAAATCAGTCCTTGAAGAATTCAAAAATGGCAAGAAATACCCCTGAAAATACTTTGGAAAAGTATTTGGGGCAAAAGTGTGAAAAAAGAAACTTAAATAGCAAAGGGAATCAGATTTGTGGGATTTATTTACAAAGTGAAAGAAGAAAGAGAAGTGAGGGACTTATTCTGGCAAACATCTAAACTTACCTAGACCACTCCTGGGTTGCCACATGCCCCACTTACTCCCCTCCACCAATGAAACTCCACCTTTTGTCCACCTCAGCTATCCACTTAAACCTGTTATAACTAATCTTGGATTAGTTTAATATTTTGGCGCTTAACATCTTTTTAAAACCCAAACCAGATTAAAACGTGTTACTATTACTCAAGAACACAAATTGGGGATTATTGACTAAGCAAGAATTAAGCAGCCATCACCTCCAGATTTAAGATTAAGTGGATACTTAACACAACCCAACCTTAAAAATGGACACCTCATCACCCCATTTGTCTCCTTGTGTCTCCCCTGCTCCACACCCATGCATACTGCCAAAAAGATGACCACAATCTAACGTCCCACATTCAAGCTTACATTTTAAGCTTTGTTTGAGCCCTTTGATCACATTCTCATGACAGCTATCACCACAAAACGCCAATTCAAGTCACATGAAGCCAAGATTTTCAAAAAGCTACAAGGGCATTTTTGGGACTTAAGCATTAGGGTTTACACGTTTCTTAGCATAGTAGAACTTGTAAGGCTCTATATAAAGCCACTTAGGCCTTCACATTTCAGTTTGCTTTTGATTTTTCCTTGGTTCAAGTTTCTGTAAATCCTATTTCTAAGTTAATGAAATTAAGTTTGAAATCTTGAAGAAAAGTCATTGGCCAATCTTATTTACTGCTTTCATTTGTTATATGCTTGTTAGTTCTTGAAGTTCAAAACCTGTTTTCAAAAGAGGAGTGTGCAAAAGTTTGCATATTTCCTCATTTTCTTGATATTTTGCTAAGTCTTGTTCCAATCTTGGAATTCTTGGGCTATAGGGCTGATCATAGCATCCTAACTGAGTTGGTTAAGGTGTGGTGAGGCTTATAACTTGGGGATAATCAAGTGTGGGGTAACAAGTTTGCATTAATCAAGTTTTTCAAAGTTTCTGATTTTTATGATATTGTGCTTTACCCTTGTTCAATCTTAGCAGGCTTATTGTGGAAGCTTGTGCTTGTTCTTGCTAGCACATAAGCTCAAAATTCGTGGGTGTGGATGTACATCCATGAGGTTTGCATACTTAATCTCCAAATCTGCTTAAATTGTGATTTTTGGTGATATTTGTATGAAACTTGTGTTCTTGTGAATTTTGTGGCTTGTTCTTGCTTGAATCTGTTTATTACACTTGTTTTAGTGTTAATTGATGCTTGGTTGGCCTGAAATCTCATTGTGCTTTTGAAAATTTTGATTTGAAAAAGTTAAAGGGGTGTTTGGGTCTACTGGTTTATGCTTGTAACTTGATATTGTGTTAAGGGAAGTTGTTGTTTATGCTTTGTATCTGCTATACCTTTGTTTGAGAGTGTTTTGCTGCAAGTTTTTGGGTTTGAACACTTGAATTAATCAATCTGCTATATAGACCTTGTTTCTGCTTGTTTTGACCTAGGTTTTTGGGAACACTTAGTGTGTATGCATGCTTAGGGATAAAAGTGGTTTAAACAAAGTTAATATAACCTGTTTGAAATATTTGAGGTGTTGAAATTGGCTTGTGTGTCAAATACATCAGCAAAAGTAGAAAATTGTATGTGTTAGTGTTCATCAGTAACTTTCATTGCTTGAATCTTGCTTAATTCTTTGAACCAGTGCATGAAACTTGTTTAGACTTGCTTATTGGAGTTTATTATAGCTTGTGTGTGCATTTGGTTGAATTTGGCTGGCTGATTTGTGCTAAAACTGCTCATAAGTGCTTAACTGCTTATTGTTCATGTCTGTGCAATGTCTGATGAATGATTGATTAAACTGTATCAATTGGGTGTTAGTGATTGTGTTATTTTGATTGTGATTGACTCCTTTTGATCCAAAGATCATTTGGGTGCCTTTGTGAAATCTGAATCCAAGAAAAAGTCACTAAAGACAAAAAGTCAAAATAGTCAAGCAGTGGAAAAAGTTTCCACTGCTCAACATCCAAAACTAGCCCCTGCTAGTGCAATTTTGTCATCAGCTTATCAATAAGCTATTCTAGCTTATTCTGACTTGCAACAACTTATTTTTTGTAATAGATCTTCATTATTTGACCCATTTAAGTGAATTGGAGCTTATTGGACTTTGACTTTGACTTTTTACTAGAAAACCAACTTGTTTGACTTTTAACATAAGTGCTTAATTGACTTTCCAGCTTATTGAGAGTGCTTATTGAGTAGGTTTTTGATTATTAAGCTTAGTTTTGTCATAAGAAACATTTTGCAACTTGAATCAGCTTCTGAGGTGGTCTAGATCATAAAAACGACTATTTTGTCGTTTTGTGAATAAGTTTGTGAACTGTTTCTGGCTTATTAAGTGGGCTTATTTGAAAATTCTTTTTGCAGAAGTCTTTGTTAGGTCAAAAGAAGCTTGTGTGTAAAATTTTAGCTTATGGCATCAGCTTATGGCTTAATGGGCCAAAAAGCCCATTAAGAATAAGCTGCTTATTATAAGTTGGCTTATTTCACATTTTCAGCTTTTGGGCCTTTGGGAAAAGTTGTTTAAAATCAAATTTTGAGTCAACCTGTGCTTTTTGGGCTATTTTTGAACACTTTTTCTTATTGGGCCTTAATTAAGCCCAATAAGGGTCTGTTTTGGGTTTAGCCCATTTTCTAGGCCCAATAGGGGTATTTAGGTAATTTCACTTTCATTTCTGAGTTTTTTAGGTTAAATTAAGCTAGTTTGCAAGTTTTTCGAATTTTTTATAATTTTTGGATTTTTAATATTATTTTAATATTATTTTATTATTAAAAATTAAAAGTCTGATTTTCTAGGTTTTTATATTTTTCCTAGGTTCTAAACACTTAATTAGGATTTCTGCAACTTTTCAAATATTTTTTAGGTCTTTTAATTATTTTTTATAATTAATTTAAGATTTAATTGATTTTAGGAGTTTTAATTGTATAAAATTAGTCTTAATAGGTTTTAAAATTTTGAAAAATAGTTTTTAGCTTAATTAGAGTATTTTTGAGGTTTACAAACTTGAAAATCTTGTTTAGGGCTTTTTAATAATTAATTTTGATTTTTAGGGCTTTAATTAGCACTAAAAAGTCATTATCTAATTAATTAAAAGGTTTTTGCAAGTTTTGATTTTTTGTAAACTCTTAGAATATTATTAGGGATTTTTGGTAATTTTTAGAAATTTTTAGGTTAAAATTTTAATTTTGGTGGTTTTTACAACTTTACGTGTACGCCTTTTTAGAATTAGTTTAATCCGTCTTGATAACCATCATTCTCTTCCAATCCCTTCTCTATTTGTCTTTCTCAAATATAATCACAAATTAATCCATATCATTACACACATAACACACTAGCCTCCTTGAGAATGAACTTAATTGGTCATGAGTGCTTGGTTTTCCTAAACCGACACTTAATACTTGCCACTTTTGTCATCCTTTTCCTAAAGGGTGGTAAAAACCTCAACATCATTTTGGCGCCGCTGCCGGGTAGGCGTGTTGTGTTTTGATTTGGCATTGTTGTTTTTATACTAACCATAATTAGTATTTGTATTAGTAGCACTCTACTAATACGTATTATCGTTTTTCGGTTTTTGTGTGAATATTATTAATATATTGTATACGTAGAACAATAAATTCACAAGTACTCCAAATACGTGAGAAATCACAACCTTGACTTGGGAGGTCATTACCCAATCATTGTATTCGAATCTCAAACCAAAGAAAAAGGCAAAAATAGATAAATACTTTCGTGAGGCTTAATCTTGAAAATACAAACTATAAGGTGGGTATAAGGCGGATATTATAAAATATATCCTAAGGAAAAAGGCTCTTAAGTGCTTCGCGCCGCCTCGTTTCCCCGCTTGCTTGTGAGTATTTGATTGTGAGAGTGAATCGAGGGTTTTGCCGCCCAAAGTATTACTAAGTATCATATATATTTTCTTGGTTTCTATTGATTAAACCCTCTTGAACGTTTTGGTGTTCCACCAACGTTCTGAAGTCATCGAAGGCGTTCACTTCACGTGATCGTTTTCATTCCTTGAGGCTTCTTTAATCAAGAGATTTGATTAAGGAGGAGATTTGTAGATTTGTGTCTACTTAATACATTTCACCAAACTCCAAAAAGGTTAATACAATCAAAAACCACAAAAAAAATTGAAAAATACAAAACACCAAAAAGAATCTTCTTTGCTCGTCCCCTCGTTGTACGCAACGTTTATGCTCACTCGTAACAAAGCAAGACGTGCACGTAAACGAAAGAACAAATCAACCACTCCTACTAGTGAGGAGTCTCCTATTGACGAACCCATTGTAAGAGAAGCACCAACCATGGCGAATCGAACTATGATGGAGTTACTTCAAGCACCCACCGAGGGTTATGGACAGGCTATTGTGATTCCCGCTATCCTTGCGGAGAATTTTGAGGTGAAAACGGGTTTGTTGTCCATGATTCAAAACAACAAATTCCGTGGTGATGAGAAGGACAATCCACACAACCATATCCGCCAATTCAATCGTCTTACCGCTACTTGCAAGTTTAAGGATGTCTCTAACGACTCGATTAAGATGATGCTTTTTCCGTATTCCTTAGCGGGGCCCGCAAAAATTTGGTTAGAGAAAGAGCCACCCAATTCTATATTGACGTGGAAGGATCTCGTGTCTAAGTTTGTGAACCAATTTTTTCCGCCCTCTAAGACTAAGCACTTGAAAAACGAGATTTCAAAGTTTTCACAAGAATTTAATGAAAGTTTTTCAACGGCTTGGAATAGGTTTAAGGAAATGTTACATGAATGTCCTCATCACGGTTTTTCCGATTTGCATCAAATTGACACGTTTTACAATGGACTTAATGATCATGAAAGGGATTATTTGAATGCCGCCGCGGGTGGTAATTTTTTGTGTAAAACGGTTGAGGAAGCTTTGGTGATAATTGAAAATAGATCTAAGGTGTATAGTCCTCGTAGCACGTCTAGTGTTCGTAAGGCTTCGTCTTCGGCTTCACCTTCTTTGTCTAATACCATCGATGCTTGCCAAATTGAGGCAAACATGGAAAACAAGATTTTTGATAAGTTGAAAGGACTTTTGATTGTGTTTAAAGTTGGTGAACCAAGTGCTCCCGCTACGGCTAAAGCGGTTGAGGTTTCTTGCATGTATTGTGGTGGAGGTCATGATTTCTCCGAGTGCATTACCAACGGTAGTAACACTTCGAGTGCCTTCGCGGCCACGGGAAATTACAACCAAAACGGTCAAGTTTCCCGCTCTAATCAAATGACTCCACCGGGTTTTGGTTCAAATCAAAATGCTAACAACTATCGCAACAATCAAGTTGGTTTTAAAAACAATTACAACAAGGGAAACTATGGGAATCAAGGGGCTAATAATCAAGTTTCAAACAAAAATGATTTTCAAAATAACAACAAAAGTTTGCAAACATTGAAAGATCTTCCAAGTGAGTTTGTTGAATATGCTAGTGGGAATGATGCTAGGTTTGACAATATTCAAAGAGAAATCATTAGCCTAAGATCCGAGTTTAAAAATGACTTGAAGAAAGAGTTGAAAAATGAGTTAGCTAATGAACTTAAAATCCACACCAACAAAATGGAAGGAAATGTCACTAGGTTGCAACAAAACCAACAAAATATGGAACAAGGGCAACATGAGATTAAACAAGAGATTATTAAGGCCGAGAAAAGGCAAACCGAAGCCGTTTTGAGGCAATCTAATTTTGAAGATAAAATCTCGTCTATGTTTGAGGCAATAATGTGTAAACCGTCGTCAAGTGGTCTTCCTAGAAACACCATATCCAACCCTAAGGGTGAGATGAAAGTGATTACCACACGTAGTGGTAAGACACTTAAGGAGCCGATTCCTCAACCAATTTCTCCTACGGAGGAAGCAATTGAGGAAGAACCCGAGGTGGTGGTCCAAAAGGAGCATGTCCCAATCCCACGAAGTACCGCTCATACCACACCTACGGTTGACCCATTACCATCATTGGAACCCGAGATTCCAAAGGCTATGCCTACTATGCCTCAACCCACACCACCTTTGCCCTATCCATCAAGACTTAGGAAGGAGAAATGTCAAGAGCGCGACAATTACCAATTTGAGATTTTTATGAAAATGTTTCGTGATTTGCACCTTAATGTGAGTTTCGCCGATGCCTTGGTCATGATGCCTCGATTTGCCGCTAACTTTAAGAGTATGTTGAACAACAAGGAGAAATTGCATCAATTGTCTAGTTGTTCGTCGGTTTATCTTAATCGCATACCTCAAAAAGTCGGTGATCCCGGTAAATTTTTTATCCCTTGTGCAATCCAAGACATGGAAGAATGCTTCGCCTTGGCCGATCTTGGTGCTAGCATTAACTTGATGCCACTTGCAATCTTCAAGTCGCTCAATCTTCCTAATCTTACTCCTTCACTAATGTCTATCGAGTTGGCCGACCATTCCACAATTCTCGCATGTGGTTTGGCGGAAGACGTTTTTGTGAAAGTGGGGAAGTTCTACTATCCCGTAGACTTCATTGTTGTTGATATCCCCACGGATCCTCAAGTTCCTCTCATTTTAGGTCGTTCGTTTTTAGATACGTCTATGGCTTTGATTGATGTGCATGCTAGAAAGATCACCTTACGTTTCAACGACGAGGAACTTGTTATAAACGCAACTCAAAACTCTCAAATTTCTCATGTTTATTCCGTTGCAACCATAAACCTCGTTGATATGATTGACGTGGTTTGCGAGGAATTTTCACAAGAAGTTCTAGGTTTTGGTGATGAAGAAACTAGTGGCAATCCCACTATGTGGGATCCAATTCTTGATAATTCGACACCGACCTTCACTCCTTTTGAAGGTGGTGGTTTTACGTTGGAAGAATTCGATGTTCCACGTACTTGTGATGAAGACCTCGACAACGATGAGGACTTCTCGATTATCAAGGATTTTCTCAACGATTTCCCATTTCCTCCACCCGAGGAGGTTATGAGTATCGAGCCCAAATCTTCACTTGAGGGACCACCTATCCTCGAGTTGAAAGATTTACCTCCTCACCTCGAATATGTCTATTTGGAGGAGGACGACAAGTTGCCGGTTATTATTGCGAAAGATCTTTCGAATGATGAAAAACCGCACTTGTCGATGTTCTTAAGGATCACAAAGGGGCGATTGCGTGGAAGTTATCCGACATTAAGGGAATCGATCCCAAATTTTGTACCCGCAAAATCTTAATGGAGGAGGATTTCAAGCCAACAATCCAAAGTCAAAGGAGGGTGAACCCCAAAATTCACGACGTCATCAAAAAGGAGGTCCTTAAACTCCTTGACGCGGGAATGATTTACCCTATTTCCGATAGCCCTTGGGTGAGTCCTATTCATTGTGTCCCTAAAAAGGGAGGGATGACCGTTGTGCCAAACGATGCCAACGAGTTGATTCCCACTAGACTCGTGACCGGATGGAGAGTGTGCATTGACTATCGAAAGTTGAATGAAGCCACTCGAAAAGACCATTTTCCCTTGCCCTTCATGGACCAAATGTTGGAGCGTCTTGCGAGAAACGATTTCTATTGCTTTTTAGATGGTTTTTACGGTTACTACCAAATCCCCATCGATCCTCGTGATCAAGAAAAAACTACGTTTACGTGTCCATATGGAACGTTTGCCTATCGTAGAATGCCATTCGGACTTTGTAATGCACCGGGAACCTTTCAAAGGTGCATGATGGCTATTTTTCATGATATGATCGAGAAGACGATGGAAGTCTTCATGGATGACTTTTCCGTGTTTGGTGATTCTTTCACTTCGTGTTTGTCGAATCTAGAGAGAATGTTGAAACGTTGTGAGGAAACCAACCTTGTGCTCAATTGGGAGAATTGTCATTTTATGGTTAAGAATGGAATCGTCTTAGGGCACAAGGTCTCGAAAGCGGGGATTGAGGTAGATCAAGCTAAGGTAGACGTCATCGCCAAATTACCTCATCCCAAAACCGTCAAGGGAGTTAGGAGTTTCCTAGGCCACGCGGGCTTTTATCGTCGATTCATCAAGGATTTTTCAAAGATTTCTCGACCCATTACACATCTTCTTGAAAAAGAGGCACGTTTTGACTTTGACGAAGATTGTGTACGAGCCTTTGAAATCCTTAAGATGAAACTTACCGAAGCTCCCATTCTTGTTGCTCCCAATTGGAACCTCCCCTTTGAGCTTATGTGTGATGCTAGTGATTACGCTATAGGGGCCGTTTTGGGGCAACGTCATGATAAGCACTTCTTGCCTATTCACTATGCTAGCAAGACGATGACCGAGGCTCAACTTAAATACACTACAACGGAAAAGGAGTTCCTTGCCGTGGTGTATGCATTTGAGAAATTCCGACCTTATCTCGTCTTGACGAAATGCATAGTGTATACGGACCATTCGGCTATCAAGTATCTCATGGCAAAGCAAGATGCTAAGCCGAGATTACTACGTTGGATTCTCCTACTTCAAGAATTTGATCACACCATTGTTGACAAAAAAGGAGCCGAGAATCTAGCGGCCGATCATCTCTCTCGTTTGGAAGATCCTCACCAAAGTGTCTACGAGCCCAAGGAAATCACCGAAACATTTCCGCTCGAGACACTTGGTGTAGTGAATTCTAAGCTTGATTCTTCTACCCCATGGTTTGCGGATTTTGCAAATTACCATGCGGGTAACTTCACCGTTAAGGGTATGACGACTCAAGAAAAACGAAAATTCTTTCGTGACGTCAAGTTCTACTTTTGGAACGACCCTTACTTGTTTCGAACTTGTGCGGATCAAATCATCCGACGTTGTGTATTTGGCACCGAAGCTTCTAACATCCTTAGAGCTTGCCATGAGGGACCCACGGGTGGTCACCACGGTGCTAATCTCACGGCTAAGAAGGTGTTTGATGCCGGCTTCTTTTGGCCTACTATTTACCGAGATGCACAAGATCTTGTGAAGTCATGTGATGCATGCCAACGACAAGGAAAAGCCTCACAAAAAGATGAAATGCCACAAAATATCATTCAAGTATGTGAGATCTTTGACGTTTGGGGCATAGACTTTATGGGTCCGTTCCCATCATCTCGTGGTAATAAGTACATTCTCGTTGCGGTTGACTACCTTTCTAAGTGGGTGGAGGCAAAGGCCTTGCCCACCAATGATGCTCGTGTGGTAGTCAAGTTTTTGAAGCAATTGTTTTCTCGGTTTGGAACCCCTCGTGCTATCATAAGCGATCGTGGAACCCATTTTTGTAATGACCAATTTGAAAGGGTTCTAAGGAAATATGGGGTTACATATCGGCTTTCTACGGCTTATCACCCACAAACGAGTGGGCAAGTCGAGGTTTCAAACCGAGCTTTGAAGAGGATTTTGGAGAGATCCGTAGGAGAAAACCGACAAACTTGGTCGGATAAGTTAGACGATGCTTTATGGGCCTTTAGGACCGCTCATAAGACACCCATTGGGTGCACTCCCTATAAGCTTGTGTATGGAAAGAATTGTCATTTGCCTATCGAGTTAGAACACAAGGCTTATTGGGCCCTAAAGCATTGTAATGATGATATGGAGACCGCGGGAAAACACCGGAAAATGCAATTAAATGATATGGATGAACTGAGAGACATTGCTTATGAAAATTCATTGATTTATAAAGAGAAAACTAAAAAGTTGCATGATTCTAAAATTAAAAACCGGGTTTTTAACATTGGGGGTCAAGTTTTGCTTTTTAATTCAAGATTGATAATCTTTTCCGGTAAATTGAAATCCCGTTGGTCCGGTCCATTCACCGTGACTCAAGTGTTTCCGTATGGGACCATCGAGCTAGCTCAAGATGATGGTCCTAACTTCAAGGTGAATGGACATAGGTTGAAGCACTACTTTGGCGGGGAAGTTCCATCCTTGAACTACCTCGACCAAGTCACTTTCCCCAATGATAATTAGTATTGAGGGGATCGAGTCGATCTCATGACTCGGTAATCAAAAACGAGGTGCCTCGTGGGGGAGTCCTATGCTTATCCTATGTACATATTATTGCTTTCTAATGTAGCTAACGTGTGGGGATTTGTGCCCTTCCAACCTTTGTTCCGTGGTTGTTTGTGAATTGTGAACTTTAGATCATGATCTTCACGATTGGAGCCTCTCGTGTTCGTTTTATGGGAGCACTCGATCGTTTGCTTTGGAGACATTTCTCAATATCCATGATATATCCTTTGATGTTCTAACCATAGGTTTTTAGCACACTTCATAAACGGCTATTAATTTAATGGTTACACCCTTTCCATGCTAGATTAGGCATTTGACTACGTCTTTAGTATGGGGGTGTTTGCACCCCTAGACTCGAAACATTGAGGACAATGTTTAACTTTAGTATGGGGGGGGGGGGTGAATAGATACTTGCCTTGCCAAACCTTCACGCTTTCCAAAGTTTATCGTTTTGTTTATCGTTTTGTTGCAAAATAAGGCTAAAAATGGCCAAAATTTAAACTTTTCTCATGTTTTATAAGTGTTTGAAGACACGAATGTAGGTTTTCCGATGGCGAGAATAAGAGTAATTTTTGACTCGACCGTGCGTGTTGAGCACTTAGCTTTGATTCCTTAACTACACATTAGGCTAAGTCTCTTAAATGAGGACGAGAAATGATAGAGTTAATTATAAGTTACTATGCTAAACGTAGAGTACTCGTATTCTTTCATAAACTCATGTGTTCTCGTTATTTGCTTATTCTCCCTTCGCATGTAAATATTTTTTGCTTAATAAATATTGACTTAGCGGTTTAGTTAGGATTGTTGGGTTTCTAGTCTTTTCTAGTAGCTTCCGTGTAATTAAATTGGGAAGACATTAAGGTATCGCCAGCGTCACTGTTTTGAAGTATTGGCACCCCAATAATCGAAAGCTTCACCCAATAATAAGATTTCAAGTGCTCACCTAAATCTAGCAAACAATTTGAAGCCCCACAAGGCCGAAAAAACTATGCAAAAATTGAAAGTGAATCAAGCCTTAATCTTCGAAGCTTTAAAGATCAAAAATTCGCTTTAGCGTGAGGATATACGTCTTTGGCTAATAAAACCACCGATGAGGCGGATAATAAAAGGCAAGGCAAGACCGAAGTCATAATAAAAGCTTCATGGCGAAGTTGAATAAAAGATGGAGGTAAACCAAAGATAATAAGGCCCTTCCGTTAGGGGGCGTATAAAAGTCTTGGTAATAAGTCTCATGTTCATAACCGTTATAAAACCGTGTTTATCGATTCTTCTTGTTGACTTAATTTTTTAACATCGTCGTCTATTAGGAGGGGTTATTGATTTGATGGTCTTAGTTACACCATTAGGACTCTATTTTTAGACCTAAATCTCTATTATCGCATAAGTCAAACGATGTATCCTCGTGAAACATTCAAGACATCATAAAATATAAGAGATACAACTTAGGAATAATGGGAGGATAAGTACGTGATTAGGGCATATGAGTAGTGTTAGCATTACTAACTTATAATGACAATGATCTCGTTGCACGCTTAGCATGGAATTAAGGTGAAAATCGAGAACGATGAAATTATTTCTAACGAAGCATTCACGTGTTCTTATTCTATGAACCTAAACGTCTCATTTTGCGATGAAAATCATACATTATGTCTATAACACAAGTAGTAGTAATGGTAGTAGTGTAGCTAGTTTATCGTTCAATAAAGTGAATAAAATAAATTTTGGAGATGCTACGATACTTTATTCTAGCATTGCGTGAGGGCACGGCAATGTTTTAGTATGGGGGAGTGATGAGACTGCTTTTATACATAGTCTCATCGTCCAAATAGGGCTTAAAATGCATTAAATATCATCAAAATACCCAAATATATGCTTGTGTTTGTTGCTTGTGTATTTTAGGTACGGATATTGAGAAAATGACAAAAGATCACAAGAATCATGCAAAAACGAACACGGGAAACGAAGCCGCACAATGAACCAAGCCCTAGTGAAGACTTTCCCAAGACCAACCCTTGAAGATTTGAAGAATTATGAAGAAGGGTCCTCCAATTATGAAGAATTGACACTTTATACCCTTGTATCCTCATAATTAGAAGTTTGGTCCCTAAAGTTTGTCAAAATTACAAAAAGGGCCCTCCACTTTGAAGATTTGGCAAGTTTAGCCCCTCAACAAAGCTAAATTGTCAACCAATATCATCCACAAAGACAAATACATCATGAAGTCCTTCAAAGTACAAGAAATGACAAGTTTGGTCCTTTGAAAATTCCAAAATTACACAAAGGACCCTCAACTTTCAACATTTGGCAAAAATGGTCCCTCAATCATCAAGACTTGGCAATTTCAGTCCTCCAAAATGTCAATTAAACAAGTCTAGACCATTATCATTGAAGAAAATACCAAATCAGTCCTTGAAGAATTCAAAAATGGCAAGAAATACCCCTGAAAATACTTTGGAAAAGTATTTGGGGCAAAAGTGTGAAAAAAGAAACTTAAATAACAAAGGGAATCAGATTTGTGGGATTTATTTACAAAGTGAAAGAAGAAAGAAAAGTGAGGGACTTATTCTGGCCAACATCTAAACTTACCTAGACCACTCCTGGGTTGCCACGTGCCCCACTTACTCCCCTCCACCAATGAAACTCCACCTTTTGTCCACCTCAGCTATCCACTTAAACCTGTTATAACTAATCTTGGATTAGTTTAATATTTTGGCGCTTAACATCTTTTTAAAACCCAAACCAGATTAAAACGTGTTACTATTACTCAAGAACACAAATTGGGGATTATTGACTAAGCAAGAATTAAGCAGCCATCACCTCCAGATTTAAGATTAAGTGGATACTTAACACAACCCAACCTTAAAAATGGACACCTCATCACCCCATTTGTCTCCTTGTGTCTCCCCTGCTCCACACCCATGCATACTGCCAAAAAGATGACCACAATCCAACGTCCCACATTCAAGCTTACATTTTAAGCTTTGTTTGAGCCCTTTGATCACATTCTCATGACAGCTATCACCACAAAACGCCAATTCAAGTCACATGAAGCCAAGATTTTCAAAAAGCTACAAGGGCATTTTTGGGACTTAAGCATTAGGGTTTACACGTTTCTTAGCATAGTAGAACTTGTAAGGCTCTATATAAAGCCACTTAGGCCTTCACATTTCAGTTTGCTTTTGATTTTTCCTTGGTTCAAGTTTCTGTAAATCCTATTTCTAAGTTAATGAAATTGAGTTTGAAATCTTGAAGAAAAGTCATTAGCCAATCTTATTTACTGCTTTCATTTGTTATATGCTTGTTAGTTCTTGAAGTTCAAAACCTGTTTTCAAAAGAGGAGTGTGCAAAAGTTTGCATATTTCCTCATTTTCTTGATATTTTGCTAAGTCTTGTTCTAATCTTGGAATTCTTGGGCTATAGGGCTGATCATAGCATCCTAACTGAGTTAGTTAAGGTGTGGTGAGGCTTATAACTTGGGGATAATCAAGTGTGGGGTAACAAGTTTGCATTAATCAAGTTTTTCAAAGTTTCTGATTTTTATGATATTGTGCTTTACCCTTGTTCAATCTTAGCAGGCTTATTGTGGAAGCTTGTGCTTGTTCTTGCTAGCACATAAGCTCAAAATTCGTGGGTGTGGATGTACATCCATGAGGTTTGCATACTTAATCTCCAAATCTGCTTAAATTGTGATTTTTGGTGATATTTGTATGAAACTTGTGTTCTTGTGAATTTTGTGGCTTGTTCTTGCTTGAATCTGTTTATTACACTTGTTTTAGTGTTAATTGATGCTTGGTTGGCCTGAAATCTCATTGTGCTTTTGAAATTTTTGATTTGAAAAAGTTAAAGGGGTGTTTGGGTCTACTGGTTTATGCTTGTAACTTGATATTGTGTTAAGGGAAGTTGTTGTTTATGCTTTGTATCTGCTATACCTTTGTTTGAGAGTGTTTTGCTGCAAGTTTTTGGGTTTGAACACTTGAATTAATCAATCTGCTATATAGACCTTGTTTCTGCTTGTTTTGACCTAGGATTTTGGGAACACTTAGTGTGTATGCATGCTTAGGGATAAAAGTGGTTTAAACAAAGTTAATATAACCTGTTTGAAAGATTTGAGGTGTTGAAATTGGCTTGTGTGTCAAATACATCAGCAAAAGTAGAAAACTGCATGTGTTAGTGTTCATCAGTAACTTTCATTGCTTGAATCTTGCTTAATTCTTTGAACCAGTGCATGAAACTTGTTTAGACTTTCTTATTGGAGTTTATTATAGCTTGTGTGTGCATTTGGTTGAATTTGGCTGGCTGATTTGTGCTAAAACTGCTCATAAGTGCTTAACTGCTTATTGTTCATGTCTGTGCAATGTCTGATGAATGATTGATTAAACTGTATCAATTGGGTGTTAGTGATTGTGTTATTTTGATTGTGATTGACTCCTTTTGATCCAAAGATCATTTGGGTGCCTTTGTGAAATCTGAATCCAAGAAAAAGTCACTAAAGACAAAAAGTCAAAATAGTCAAGCAGTGGAAAAAGTTTCCACTGCTCAACATCCAAAACTAGCCCCTGCTAGTGCAATTTTTTCATCAGCTTATCAATAAGCTATTCTAGCTTATTCTGACTTGCAACAACTTATTTTTTGTAATAGATCTTCATTATTTGACCCATTTAAGTGAACTGGAGCTTATTGGACTTTGACTTTGACTTTTTACTAGAAAACCAACTTGTTTGACTTTTAACATAAGTGCTTAATTGACTTTCTAGCTTATTGAGAGTGCTTATTGAGTAGGTTTTTGATTATTAAGCTTAGTTTTGTCATAAGAAACATTTTGCAAATTGAATAAGCTTCTGAGGTGGTCTAGATCATAAAAACGACTATTTTGTCGTTTTGTGAATAAGTTTGTGAACTGTTTCTGGCTTATTAAGTGGGCTTATTTGAAAATTCTTTTTGCAGAAGTCTTTGTTAGGTCAAAAGAAGCTTGTGTGTAAAATTTTAGCTTATGGCATCAGCTTATGGCTTAATGGGCCAAAAAGCCCATTAAGAATAAGCTGCTTATTATAAGTTGGCTTATTTCACATTTTCAGCTTTTGGGAAAAGTTGTTTAAAATCAAATTTTGAGTCAACCTGTGCTTTTTGGGCTATTTTTGAACACTTTTTCTTATTGGGCCTTAATTAAGCCCAATAAGGGTCTGTTTTGGGTTTGGCCCATTTTCTAGGCCCAATAGGGTTAAATTAAGCTAGTTTGCAAGTTTTTAGAATTTTTTATAATTTTTGGATTTTTTAAATTATTTTAATATTATTTTATTATTAAAAATTAAAAGTCTGATTTTCTAGGTTTTTATATTTTTCCTAGGTTCTAAACACTTAATTAGGATTTTTGCAACTTTTCAAATATTTTTTAGGTCTTTTAATTATTTTTTATAATTAATTTAAGATTTAATTGATTTTAGGAGTTTTAATTGTTTAAAATTAGTCTTAATAGGTTTTAAAATTTTGAAAAATAGTTTTTAGCTTAATTAGAGTATTTTTGAGGTTTACAAACTTGAAAATCTTGTTTAGGGCTTTTTAATAATTAATTTTGATTTTTAGGGCTTTAATTAGCACTAAAAAGTCATTATCTAATTAACTAAAAGGTTTTTGCAAGTTTTGATTTTTTGTAAACTCTTAGAATATTGTTAGGGATTTTTGGTAATTTTTAGAAATTTTTAGGTTAAAATTTTAATTTTGGTGGTTTTACAACTTTACGTGTACGCCTTTTTAGAATTAGTTTAATCCGTCTTGATAGCCGTCATTCTCTTCCAATCCCTTCTCTATTTTTCTTTCTCAAATATAATCACAAATTAATCCATATCATTACACACATAACACACTAGCCTCCTTGAGAACGAACTTAATTGGTCATGAGTGCTTGGTTTTCCTAAACCGACACTTAATACTTGCCACTTTTGTCATCCTTTTCCTAAAGGGTGGTAAAAACCTCAACATCAGTAGCTTATTTGCAGTTTAGAACTTAATCACTAGCTTAATTTTCATCACTAGGTACTTAAAATCAGTCATATTACCTTGATAATGCATTTAGAGTAAAAGTTTGTTTCATAACTTGAATTTGGGTTCTTTTCATCACATTTTAGTCATTACACTTAGCTTGATATTTGTCTTTGATCATTGTGGCTTTTAACTCAAAATTCCTTTACAAAAGTTTTATAAGTTCAGTTAAACTAGTGTTTGGTAATAGGTGCTCAATTGTGTTCAAGTAGTTGTAGTTGGTTAATTCTAGTCCTTATTCATTCAATAGGTCAAGGTAAACTAGTTTACAAAGTTTCAGGTCAAGTCTTTAGTCAAAATGGCAAATGGCATCATAAAAAGTTTGGGTCAGCTTTGATAAAATAGTTTTCAGAAAAGTCTTGATTTTCAAATCATTGCCATTTCTTTGTTACTTGATGGATTTACTTGAAATTTGTTCCTAGCCCTCATACAACATATGTAGTTTAAGTGTGTAGCAGGAAATTATACAGTATCCAGTAATAAGCTAGATATAAGCATTTGTTTAAGCACTTGAGCATTTTCAATTCCTTGTGATAACTAGCTTGACTGTTTTCTCATACTTGCTTATCCACTTCAGAAACTTGCTTATTTTATTTCACAAATCACTTCAAAAAGTGTTCCTGGATAAGTTTTGAGATTTTCAGATTTTTGGATTTTTGGTCAACGAAAGTCAACATAAGCTCATTTTAGCTTATTTTCAATTTCTGAGCTTATTAATGAATCATTTTCTTTGAAACAAGATTTCCCCTTCTTCTAGTAGGCTGATTAACAGGTTTTTGCAATAAAATCAAGTTGTGCATGTGTAGCTTATTGGGTAGCTTATTTTGTGCTTAATGGATTTAGCTTATTTGAGTTCTAGCTAGTTTCAGCTTATTTCCTTTCACAAGTCTAGCTTAATTTCAGTTTTAAGACTTTTGAAATTGGTTTGAGCTTATTTGGTCAAGAAATAAGCTCAAACGGGCTTATTGAAGTCCTTGTGCCCGTTTTTGGTTTAAAAGTTTTGAAAATTGCATTCTAGTCCTTTGATTGTTAAACAGTTTCATTTACAAGCTAAATTCCCATTTAATTAGGTTTTGCAAAATTCAAGTCCTTCTAGTTTCAAGTTTGTTAAAAAGTGGTTAGTTAGTTTTTAAAATAGTTAAAAGTTAGTTACTTTGTTAGAGATATTTTCATTCCTAGTCCAAATTTGTTGACTGTTTTACATAATTAGTCCTTTGACTTTTTGACTTTGTATTTTTGGCATTTATTTTTCATTGAATTTACATTTTCAGTCCTTATATTTTGTAGAATTTACATTTGAGCATTTTAATTGAATAAATACTTGGTTTGTGCACTTTGTTTTACGTATAAGTAGACTTTATTTTTTTCATTTTAGCAAGGATTTGTTTGAATTAGATATAGAATATCCAAATACTTTACCAACCAAAAACAATTATAGACTCGATCTTGTTAGGACTTTCAATTTGTTAAGAACTGAGAAAACGAACTTCAACTATACACATTTCAAATGGCGCCGCTGCCGGTTCTTTGACTTTACGAGAGACTATCGATTGACGGTTTTCATTGGCTTTTGGGATCCGTTCACCTAGTGAAGGTTATTTTTACGTATCATAAATCAAAAACAATAAAAAAATCAAGAATATAAAAATACATAAAAACTAAAAAATTAACAAAACAATTCTTTTCCTAAAGAATTGACCAAACAAATTAAAAAATCCAAAAAGCAATCTTTTTCCTAAGAGATTGCACCCAAAAATATATATTATTGGATTCTCTCGGTTTTTATGTACATATAGTATTTTCTCTTAAAACTCATAAATACAAAAATGTTTTCCATATATTATTATAAGTAAATACGTATACGTATAAGAACAACCAATTCACATATTCTCCATAAGTATTGTCAAGGCAATACACTGTGTTGAGGGGCGTTCCGGTCCTTGACACGTGTATCGATCAAATAAAATAAAGCAAGAATAGATAAATACTTCCAATAAGCAACAATTCGAAGAATACAAACAATTAAGTGAATAGAAAGGTGATGTGCTATAAAATGTCATCTAAGGGTCAATAGGTACTTAAGTGCTTCGCGCCACCTAACCCCTCGTTCACTTGTGCGTATTCTAAGAAGGAAGGCTTCATTGGGGGTCTTGCACCCAAGTAGTACATACGTATATTATTATTTTCTTGTGGATATTTTATATTGAAACTCGAAGGGGATAATCCTTTTCTCTTCAAAGTCACACGAGAGCTTCTCTCTCATTCCTCGTATTGAGTTGCATTATCACTCGCGGGCGTGCACAAATACCGATTGGTGTACAACCCCTTCCTCCGAAAAGGAAGAAAAAGAGAAAGAGTAGAAACACCACCGTCCATCAAGCCGATCACGAGAATCGTGCTTTGATTCATCCACAACAAGAAGCTATGGCCGGAGTTGATACTCGTTCTTTGATGGAACGTTTGCAATCCAATGTTCACGGATATGCTGATGCTATCAAGATACCCGATATTCCCACAAATTCATTTGAGCTAAAAACGGCTATGATTAACTTGGTTTCAAACACACCTTTTTATGGAAACAAGAATGATAATCCTCATGATCACCTTAAGAGATTTCTTGCTCTTTGCAACACCATTAAGTACAATGGAGTTCCCCATGATGCCATTAAGTTGATATTGGTGCATTTTTCACTAGAGGGTCCGGCTAAGCATTGGTTAGATACACAACCACCCGATAGTATCACCACATGGGATGGTTTCACTACTAAGTTTTTGAACAAGTTGTTTCCCCCATCTAAGACTACGGCTTTGAGGAACTTAATTATAGGCTTTCAACAAAAACCTAGTCAAACCTTTAGTAATGCTTGGGAGGAGTTTAGAGAGTTATTGAGGAGATGCCCTAACCATGGATTGGATGAAGTTCACCAAATCAATACTTTCTACAATGGCCTTAAACCTAATCACCAAGACTCACTCAATGCTTCCGCGGGAGTGAAAATTCTTCTTAAATCCATTCAAGAGGCTTGGGATATTATTGAGACCAAAGCAATGGTGCAAACCAACACACAATTTGATGAAAGAGTCCATGTCATTCAAGAAGGAAGTTCTAAACCATTGGAGACTCAACTCATTTCATGCATTCAAGCATTTACTCAAGCTCAAAAGGAAAGTCAAACATTAATGCAAAACACTCAAAAAATGCAAGAAACAATGATGAATGACTTTATGAAGCTTTCTATGGGAAATCATTCCACAAATGATGTGCATGCCATTACTCTTTCTTGTGTGACTTGTGGAGGTCCCCATTCCTATGACCAATGTGATAAGGTGCAAGGTTATCAAGGGGAATGTTATGCTTACCAAGAGGAACATCGTGAACACTTCAAGCCAAATATCAATCCTAATAACCTTTCTTACAAGTCCCAAAATTACCTTACTCCACCGGGATTCCCACCCCAACCACCCACCCAACTTCAACAAAATCCCCCTCAAGTGTTACAAAGGAATCAAGGTCAAACACCACCTTACCAAGGGAATAACTATAGACCACCAAATACCTTTCATAATCAAGGAAATACCTTTCAAGGTAATAATCAAGGGTTTTACAATCAACCTCCACCTTTCCAACCCCAAGGTTTTCAAGGAAATGTGCCACATGATTATAATACAATTGAGCTTCTTCACAAAATGAATCAAGAGAATGAAAGGAGGTTCCAAGCTAATGAGAAAAGAATGAGAGAAATGCATGAAGAAACAAATAAGAAGTTTATGATGCTTTTTAATCAAAGACAACAAGGGGCTTTGCCATAAAACACACAAACAAACCCAAGGGCAAATGTCAATGTTATTACAACGAGAAGTGGAAAGACAACAAAGGATCCTTCACCTCCTAAACCTCCTATTGTTACACCCACTTTTGTTCCTACATGTGACAAGCCTTCTACATCTACTTCACCACCTCAAAATGCTCCCATTCAATCAAACACACCTTCTCAACCTATTCCCACTTCTCCTCTACCTTCCATAACTCCCAATGAAGAAGCTATCAAAGAAAAATCTTCCACTACAACACCTACACCTAAACCAACTCTTCCATATCCTTCAAGGTTGAAAAAGCACAAGTTAAAGAACAAGGATGACATCCAAGTCTAAAATTTCTTAAGGATGTTCAAGCAACTCAACATCAACATATCCTTTGCGGAAGCTCTTGCTTATATGCCAAAGTTTGCTAAGATGTTCAAGGATTTACTCTCAAACAAGGAAAAATTGGTTGATTTGCCCAACACATCCCTTAATGAAAATTGTTCCGCCGTGCTACTTAAAACCTTACCAACAAAACTTGGAGATCCGGGGCGCTTCTTGATACCTTGTAATTTTCCCGGTGTGGAAAATTGCATGGCTTTGGCGGATCTAGGGGCAAGCATTAACCTCATGCCTTTATCGGTTTGGAAAAAACTCTCTCTTCCCGAGCTCACTCCCACTAGGATGACCCTTGAGTTAGCCAACCGAACCATAGCTTACCCTGTAGGTATCACGGAGGATGTGTTTGTAGGAGTGGATAAGTTTACATTTCCGGCCGACTTTGTAGTGGTTGATTATGACATGGATCCTAGAGTTCCTTTGATTGTTGGTAGACCGTTTTTGAGAACGGGTCGTACTTTGATAGATGTGGCGGAGGGATAATTAATTATGAGAGTAGAGGATGAGAAAGTAGTGTTTAAGCTAGGGAAAGTGTGTGATAGGAAAGAGGTTAAGGAGGCTAGACCGTGTGAGACTATTAACATAGTTGATGTGCTAGATGAGGTGTGTGATGAACACTTTCATGATGCTTGCAAGAGTACTAGTGAGGAAATGCGTCATGTTGAAACTGTGGCCTCAATTGCTCCCTAGTTAACACCTTTTGGAGAGAGTTATTTTCTTTTAGAGGAATTTGAGTCCAACTTTCTTGGTGATGATGATTCTCCCATTAATTGGGAAGAAGATATTCTTACTATCCAAAAGTTGCTTAATGAGGACCCTATTCCTTCCCCTATTCCACAAGAAGTTACCAATGAGGATCCTTCCATAGTAAAACCTTCCATAGAGACTCCACCTCCAATTAAACTTAAGGACCTTCCATCCCATTTAGAGTATGCTTTTTTAGAGGACAAAGACCAATTACCCGTGATAATTGCTAAAGAGTTGAAAGAGGATGAGAAGGAAAAACTCATTGAAGTCCTTAAGAAACATAAGAAAGCCTTAGCATGGAAAATATACGACATAAGGGGAATTGATCCACATTTTTGTACACACAAAATCCTTATGGAGGATGATTACAAACCCGCCATTCAAAGTCAACGAAGGGTTAACCCAAAAATCCATGAGGTCATTAAGAAGGAAGTGATCAAACTCCTTGATGCGGTCATGATTTACCCCATTTCCGATTCTCCATGGGTTAGCCCGGTACATTGTGTTCCAAAAAAGGGTAGAATCACCGTAGTACCTAATGAGAACAATGAGCTTATTCCTACAAGACTTGTTACCGGTTGGAGAGTTTGTATTGACTATAGGAAGCTCAATGAGGCTACTAGGAAAGACCATTTCCCATTACCTTTATGGACCAATTGCTTGGAGCTTAGCGGGAAATGAGTACTATTGCTTTCTTGATGGCTTTTCGGGTTATTTCCAAATTCCAATTGACCCTAAGGATCAAGAAAAGACCACATTCACTTGTCCCTACGGTACATTTGCTTACAAGAGGATGCCTTTTGGCTTATGTAATGCACCAGGGACGTTTCAAAGGTGCATGATGGCGATTTTCCATGATATGATAGAGCAAACGATGGAAGTTTTCATGGATGACTTTTTCGTCTTTAGAGATTCATTTACCTCATGTCTCACCAATTTAGAAAGAATGCTTAAGCGTTGTGAGGAAACACGTTTAGTGCTTAATTGGGAGAAATGTCACTTTATGGTGAAAGAGGGAATTGTTTTAGGACACAAAATATCCAATAAGGGATTAGAAGTGGATCGAGCCAAAATTGATGTGATTGCTAAGCTTCCCCCACCCACTACGGTTAAAGGTGTAAGGAGTTTCTTAGGTCATGCGGGATTTTATAGGCGCTTCATACAAGATTTTTCTAAGATAGCTAGACCGATGACTCACCTCTTAGAAAAAGAGGCTCCTTTCTTTTTTAACCAAGATTGTTTGGAATCTTTTGAGACTCTTAAGGAGAAATTGACAAAGGCTCCCGTTTTGGTTTCTCCAAATTGGGAATTACTTTTTGAGCTTATGTGTGACGCTAGTGATTATGCGTTGGGGGCCGTCTTAGGACAAAGAGTGAATAAGCATTTTCAACCTATACACTATGCGAGTAAAACCATGACCGGTGCACAACTTCATTATACTACCACGGAAAAAGAGTTGCTTGCTATAGTCTATGCTTTTGAGAAATTTAGACCATACCTTGTGCTATCCAAAACCATAGTGTATACGGATCATTCCGCTCTCAAGTATCTCATGACAAAACAAGATGCTAAGCCTATGCTTTTGAGATGGGTTTTGTTGCTTCAAGAGTTTAAGATAGAAATTCGAGATAAGAAAGGGGCCGAGAATTTAGCGGCGGATCACTTGAGTAGACTTGAGCATCCTTTTCAAGGAGATTTTCCTAATAAAGAAATAAATGAATCCTTTCCATTAGAGGAGCTCATGTCTATCTCTTCCCAAGAGGATGCCTCCCCTTGGTTTGCGGATATAGCAAACTATCTTGTGGGGAATGTGCTTATTGAGGGTCTTACTTACCAACAAAAGAAGAAATTTCTTAAGGAAGTTAAGTACTACTTTTGGGATGATCCTTATCTTTTTAGGCAATGTGCGGACCAAATCATTAGACGGTGAGTAGATGGGCCCGAGGCATTTAAAATCTTAGAAGCATGTCATAAAGGACCTACAGGTGGACATTTTGGGCCCAACTATACCGCCAAGAAAGTCTTTGATTCGGGTTACTATTGGCCTTCTATTTACAAAGATTCCCAAGAGATGGTGAAATTTTGTGATGTGTGTCAAAGACAAGGAAAAATTACGCAACGTGATGAGATGCCACAAAATTTTATTCAAGAGTGTGAGATTTTTGATATATGGGGCATAGATTTTATGGGACCTTTTCCATCTTCTAAGGGAAAAAAGTATATACTTGTGTTGGTGGATTATTTGTCTAAATGGGTTGAGGCTAAAGCCTTACCTACCAATGATGCTAGAGTTGTTGTGAAGTTCTTAAAGCAATTGTTTGCTAGATTTGGTGTACCTCGGGCCATCATAAGTGATCGTGGTACGCACTTTTGTAATGATCATTTCACGAGAGTTATGAAGAAATATGGAGTTAATCATAGACTTTCTACCGCGTATCACCCTCAAACCAATGGTCAAACCGAGGTCACAAATCGTGGTTTAAAGAGAATTTTAGAGAGAACGGTGGGAAAGCATCGAGCTTCTTGGTCGGATAAGCTTGATGATGCTTTGTGGGCTTTTAGGACGGCTTTATGACACCAATTGGTTGTACCCCTTGTAGGCTTGTCTATGGAAAAGTGATATGAGCTTAATTACTCATATCATTTGTATCAAATAACAATGAAATATTGTACAAAATATATCAAATATGCCTTGTATATCCTTGTTTCTTGTTTGAATGTGTGTAGGTACCAAGTTCGCGAAAATCGGCAAAAATCGACACGAGATTGATGAAAAAGATCAAAGGAGCCAAAATCAAGCTCGACTTTAGAGGATTTAATCATTTGTCGAATAAACGAGCCAAGTGGGTCCCACATTGAGAAAATGGGCTTAAAAGCCCATTAATAAAAAGTCTTATTTACTTTCATGACTAAAAGCCCATTCAAGGCCCAATTATATAAAATATGGGACGGATTAAGGACTAATGGGCCACAAGCCCAATTCACTGGGAAGAAACGAAATTATTATCATGGGCTTTAGGGTTTCTAATGTTGAAACGTGTATATTACACGTTGCTTTCACTTTGTGCAAATAAAAGTAAAACCGTCCACTCACTTTTTTATCCTCCACTCATTCACTTTTATTTACATCACGTTTTCTCTCACTCAAATAAATAAAATTCATTCGATAGAAACTAGGTGAAAACCTTTCTTCCCCACCCTAAAACCAGGCACCCAAAGTCAATGTTTCCATTAACCCTAGCCAGTAAAAAGTGAATCAATTAAAGGGCTTTTCATGTATTTAATTAATTCAAACCAAGGGGATTAAAACCCCCATGGTTTAAGGAAGAGAAAAGATGGAGAGGGGATGCTACGTGGCTAATTTTGATAGGAGGCAACACCTCATTCCTTTCAACCAGCCAATCAAAGCCCTTAAAAGAAACACAACTAGCACACGGATGCCACGTTGGCAATCCGTGTGCTATTTTGGGACATCTCAGCCATCCGATTGAAGAAAGAGAAAGGAAGGAGAGATCAAAGGCCAGAAATAAAAAGGAATATACTCCAGAAGATCCGGATATTCGTCATCAACAGCCCTTGGGGAGGCTATAAAAACCCCCATTATTTTCCTTGTAATCATCTTTTCTTTTACTTCTTAATGTTACTCTATAGGAATAGTTATAGGATTTAAAAATTGTATTTCTGATGAGACTGCTTTTATACATGGTCTCATCGTCCAAATCGGGCTTAAAATGCATAAAATATCATTAAAAATACCAAATATATGCTCGTGTTTGTTACTTGTGTATTTTTAGGTGCGGATATTGAGGAAATGGAAAAAGATCACAAGAATCATTCAAAAACGAACACGGGAAACGAAGCCGCACAAAGAACCGGGCCCAAGTTTGGATTTTACAAAAATGCCCTTGAAGAATTGAAGATTGTCAAGTTTGGTCCCTCAACTTTTGAATATTTACACTTTATACCCCTCAAATATTCAAAACTATGAATAGGGTCCCTAAATTTTGAAGACTATACAAGATCAGCCCTTGGAAAATGAAGAAAATACATTAAAGGTCCTTGGAAAAAGTTTTGGAAGTATTTGTGCCATTTTTGATAACTTGCCAAAAGTTGACAAGTGAAAAATAGGCGTTCATGCCATTTATTTACAACTTGAACAAAGAAGAAACCATGGGGGACCAATACTGCCAACCAACCAAACCTCCTCCACCACTCATATCCCTCCACGTCAGCAATACCCACCCAATAACCCATTTACCCTACCCTACCCAGTCCATACCCAAACCCACAAACCGGTTTATTTTAATAAACCAAGTCAAACCAACCGGTCAACACTCTTTCCCACTAAACAAGTTTTTAAAATCTCTTTTTCCCCCTTTTGGATTAAACAACCCTTAATCCCCTTTTAAACCCTAATTCCCCCCAGGTACAATCAAGAGCAAAACAAAGGGGTTTTATTTCCCCCTTTCCAGATCAGTGATTAAGGTCACCCTCACTTAAACCCACATCACAAAACGCCACAAGACACACAGGTGAATAGATACTTGCCTTGCCAAACCTTCACGCTTTCCAAAGTTTATCGTTTTGTTTATCGTTTTTGTTGCAAAATAAGGCTAAAAATGGCCAAATTTTAAAAATTTTCTCATATTTTATAAGTGTTTAAGACACGAATGTAGGTTTTCCGATGGCGAGAATAAGAGTAATTTTTGACTCGACCGTGCGTGTTGAGCACTTATCTTTGATTCCTTAACTACACATTAGGCTAAGTCTCTTAAATGAGGACGAGAAATGATAGAGTTAATTATAAGTTACTATGCTAAACGTAGAGTACTCGTATTCTTTCAAAAACTCATGTGTTCTCGTTGTTTGCTTATTCTCCATTCGCTTGTAAATATTTTTTTTGCTTAATAAATATTGACTTAGCGGTTTAGTTAGGATTGTTGGGTTTCTAGTCTTTTCTAGTAGCTTCCGTGTAATTAAATTGGGAAGACATTAAGGTATCGCCAGCGTCACGGTTTTGAAGTATTGGCACCCCAATAATCGAAAGCTTCACCCAATAATAAGATTTCAAGTGCTCACCAAAATCTAGCAAACAATTTGAAGCCCCACAAGGCCTAAAATCTATGCAAAATTGAAAGTGAATCAAGCATTAATCTTCGAAGCTTTAAAGATCCAAAATACGCTTTAGCGTGAGGATATACGTCTTTGGCTAATAAAACCACCGATGAGGCGGATAATAAAAGGCAAGGCAAGACCGAAGTCATAATAAAAGCTTCATGGCGAAGTTGAATAAAAGATGGAGGTAAACCAAAGATAATAAGGCCCTTCCGTTAGGGGGCGTATAAAAGTCTTGGTAATAAGTCTCATGTTCAAAACCGTTATAAAACCGTGTTTATCGATTCTTCTTGTCAACTTAATTTTTTAACATCGTTGTCTATTAGGAGGGGTTATTGATTTAATGGTTACACCGTTAGGACTCTATTTTTAGACCTAAATCTCTATTATCGCATAAGTCAAAAATGTATCCTCGTGATCATTAAGACATAATAAAATATAAGAGATACAACTTAGGAATAATGGGAGAATAAGTACGTGATTAGGGCATATGAGTAGTGTTAGCATTACTAACTTATAATGACAATGATCTCGTTGCACGCTTGGCATGGAATTGGAGTGAAAATCGAGGACGACGAAATTATTTCTAACGAAGCATTTACGTGTTCTTGTTCTATGAACCTAAACGTCCCATTTTGCGATGAAAATCATACATTATGTCTATAACACAAGTAGTAGTGTAGCTAGTTTATCATTTCAATAAAGTGAATAAAATGAATTTTGGAGATGCTATGATACTTTATTCTAGCATTGCGTGAGGGCACGGCAATGGTTTAGTATGGGGGAGTGATGAGACTGCTTTTATACATGGTCTCATCGTCCAAATCGGGCTTAAAATGCATAAAATATCATTAAAAATACCAAATATATGCTCGTGTTTGTTACTTGTGTATTTTTAGGTACGGATATTGAGGAAATGGCAAAAGATCACAAGAATCATTCAAAAACGAACACGGGAAACGAAGCCGCACAAAGAACCGGGCCCAAGTTTGGATTTTACAAAAATGCCCTTGAAGAATTGAAGATTGTCAAGTTTGGTCCCTCAACTTTTGAAGATTTACACTTTATACCCCTCAAATATTCAAAACTATGAATAGGGTCCCTAAAGTTTGAAGACTATACAAGATCAGCCCTTGGAAAATGAAGAAAATACATTAAAGGTCCTTGGAAAAAGTTTTGGAAGTATTTGTGCCATTTTTGACAACTTGCCAAAAGTTGACAAGTGAAAAATAGGCGTTGATGCCATTTATTTACAACTTGAACAAAGAAGAAACCATGGGGGACCAATACTGCCAACCAACCAAACCTCCTCCACCACTCATATCCCTCCACGTCAGCAATACCCACCCAATAACCCATTTACCCTACCCTACCCAGTCCATACCCAAACCCACAAACCGGTTTATTTTAATAAACCAAGTCAAACCCAACCGGTCAACACTCTTTCCCACTAAACAAGTTTTTAAAATCTCTTTTTCCCCCTTTTGGATTAAACAACCCTTAACCCCTTTTAAACCCTAATTCCCCCCAGGTACAATCAAGAGCAAAACAAAGGGGTTTTATTTCCCCCTTTCCAGATCAGTGATTAAGGTCACCCTCACTTAAACCCACATCACAAAACGCCACAAGACACACCCATGTGTCTTGTGGGACCCTCCCCTGCAACATCACTTTCCCTCAAACCCTACACCCGACCAGTTAAACGACCCACAATGATTCCTTTGGCCCCAAGATCATTTAAACGACCAAGATCAAGTTGCAAGCCTGGCATCTTCACATGATCACATGAATCCGAATTTGACCAAATTTTCATGACTTTTCAGCAAGGGCATTTCAGGGAAATCAAGAGCTAGGGTTTAGCATTAGTTCATAGTTCTAGATAGTTCTATTCAGTGTATAAATAGAGGTGCATGTACCTCTATTTTCTTGTTCCAGTTTTTAGCAATTCACATTTGTAATTCCTTTTTTATAAATTATAAAGTTGGTATTTTTAAGAAAAATTGTAATTCCTTTTATTGAATTTTAAAAAGTTGGTGTGTGTTTGAATTGCTAGACTGAGTTCCACATGAATTTATTCAAGCACTTTGTGTTTGAGATTTTCAGAAAAGTTTCTGAAAATTGGTGATTTTGGTAAAATTTGTTTCATGGTTTGGATTCCTGATTTTAAGTGTATTGGGTATAAGTGTTTTTGAAAGAGAAATCATTTAAGGAAGTTGTGAAAAGGTTTTAAGAAAGTTTCAAGAAAAAAGAAATCAGTTGCATTGTGCTTGTATTTTTCTTTTCTTTTCTTAGCAGGTTTGTGCTTGATTGATCCAAGGTTCAGCATAGACCCGGGTCTATTGGAGGTGACATTCAGTCACTGTTGGGCCTGGATGTAGGCCCAACAAGGTACTCCTTGTTCCTTGTTTGAATTTTTCATAAGTTACTGATTTTGTGGAATTTGTATGAAAGCTGGTAATTTTTGTGTTTAAGTGTTTAAAATAGTTCATTAGTTGTTAGTATGCATGATTGAAGTGAATGAAATCAGTTTGAGTGTGTTTTGATTAGATTCTATTTGAAAAAATTTAGTTTTCAAGTTTAAAGGAGTGTTTGGGATAAGAGTTTTATATGGATTAATGCTTTAAATCTTGTGATTTAATCTGTCTTATACACTGATTAGGGTATTGTTAGGTTGTTTGTGAGCTTGAGTTTTTGTTTGAGTAGGTTTTGAACATCATTGCATGCTAAAAAAGTGAAAAATAGCTTAAATCCAGTAAACTGCCATTGGTGACTGTTTTGATTGAATTTGTGCTTGAAGTTTGTTAAGCTGATAGATTATAGGCCATCTGAGGTTTGTATATCAATTGCTTGCTAGCTGATTAGTTTGTGTGCATGATTTAGGCTTGTGAAATTCATTTTTATGCATGTAACTTGGTTACTTTGTTCATCAGTCCTCAAGTGTGCTTATCAGTAACTTGTATGCCATTGTTGGCTTGATCTTGTGTGTTTATTTGCCTGTTTTTGTGAGTTATTTTGACTCCTTATACTCCAAAGAGTATAAGGGTGCCTATTGCCCAACAAGACACCCACAAAATCCACAAGACAAGCTCCTCTTGTCTAAATTTCACAAGTGAAGATATCTGTTCTTCTTGTGTTCTTTAAAAGTTATATTGGGCACGTTTTTGGCTTGTAGTGATCATAATCTTTGTATAATTGGATTGTATTTGAGTTTTTGTGCTTAAAAGAGTAACTGTATTGTATTTTTAAGTTTAAAAAGAAAAAAAAATATAAAACCAAAAAGGACGTGGCCAGGACTCGAACCTGCGCCACTCCTCTCAACACACACACAAGTTACCATTGCGCCCTAGGGTCTTTGACTGCTAGGGTTGCATTTGATAAATATATAAGGTGGTTTTGTTTTGGCTTATCTAAATTAAGCCGTAGCTTATTCTGCCAAATTTAAGCTTATTTGTTTAGCTTTTTGGCCAGGCTTATTTTTCCTAGGTTTTTATTATCATTTAGGACTTTTCTCTTTTAAAAGTATATTTTTCCCTTTATTTATTTATTTTTTAGGATTATTTTTAGTTTAATTTTTAGAGAGTAATTTAAAAATAGCAAAAAGTATTTTAAAAATCCAAAAAAATAATTTTTAGGTTTTAATTTATATTTTTGAGGTTTACATATCAAAAAGTTTTCAAAAAGTCTAATTTTTAATTTTATTTGATTTTAGGGTTTTTAAACACCTTTAAAAATTAATATAAAATTAATTAAAAGGTTTTAGGAACTTTAATTTGCATTTTTATCTTAGTTACATTATTTAGGATTTTTGGTAATTTTTTAGAATTAATTTATAAACCTTTTATTTTTTTGATTATTTTAATATTATTTTATTACTAAAAATAGAAAGTTGGTTTTTTCTACTTTTTTCATTTTTCCTAGGTTATAGTAATTAAATTAGGAACTTTGTAACTTTCCAAATATTTTTTAGGCTTTTCATTTATTTTCTAGAATTAATTTAAGTTCTAATAGATTTTAATAGTTTTTAAGTAATTAAAAATAGTTTTATTAGGTTTTAAAATTTTTAAAAATAGTTTTTAGCTTAATTAGGTTAATTTTGAGGTTTACAAACTATAAAATCTTGTTTGGGGCTTTTTGATAATTAATTGTGATTTTTAGGGCTTTAATTAGCATTAAAAAGTCATTATTTAATTAATTAAAAGGTTTTAGCAAGTTTTGATTTTTTGTAAACTCTTAGAATTATACTGTGGATTTTTAGTAATTTTTAGGAATTTTTAGGTTAAAATTTTAATTTTTGTAGTTTTACGGTTTTACGTTTACGCCTTTTTCGTCGTAGTTTAATTCGTTTTCGTAACCGTCTCGTCTTTTCTTTCATTTCTCATTTCTTTTCTTCTTAATAAAATCATCAATCAAAATCAATTCATTACACAACACACGTGCCTCCTTGGGAAACGAACTTGAACTTTTCTTAAGGGTCATTAGTGCTCGGTTTTCCTAAACCGACACTTAACGCTTACCACTACTTTGTTGCATCCTTTTCCTAAAGGTGTGTACAAAAAGCTACATCATTTTTTGGCGCCGCTGCCGGGGAGGCGTGTTGTGTTTTGATTGAACAATTGTTGTTTTTTATATTATCCATAATTAGTATTTGTATTAGTAGCACTCTACTAATACGTATTATCGTTTTTCGGTTTTTGTGTGAATATTATTAATATATTGTATACGTAGAACAATAAATTCACAAGTACTCCAAATACGTGAGCAATCACAACCTTGATTCGGGATTTCATCACTCGATCATTGTATTCGAATCTCAAACCAAAGAAAAAAGGCAAAAATAGATAAATACTTTCGTGAAGCTTAATCTTGAAAATACAAACTATAAGGTGGGTATAAGGCGGTTGTATTTCACGACCTAAAGGAAAAAGGCTCTTAAGTGCTTCGCGCCGCCTCGTTTCCTCCGCTTGCTTGTGCGTATTTGATTTTGAGAGTGAATCGAGGGTTTTGCCGCCCAAAGTATTATATATATTTTCTTGGTTTCATTGATTAAACCCTCTTGAACGATTTGGTGTTCCACCATCGTTCTAAATTCATCGAAGGCGTTCACTCCACGTGATCGATTTCATTCCTTGAGGCTTCTTTAATCGAGAGATTTGATTAAGGAGGAGATTTGTAGATTTTTGTCTACCTAATACATTTCACCAATTTCCAAAAAAAGTTAATACCATCAAAAACCACAAATTGAAAAACACAAAATACCAAAAAGAATCTTCTTTGCTCGCCTTCTCGTTGTACGTGACGTTTATGCAAACTCGCTCTAAAGCAAGACGTGCACGTAAACGAAGAAACAAATCGACCACTCCTTCTTGTGAGGAGTCTCCTATTAACGAACCCGTTGTAGTAAAAGAAGCACCCATGGCTAATCGAACTATGATGGAGTTACTTCAAGCACCCACGGAGGGTTATGGAGAAGCTATTGTGATTCCCGCTATCCTTGCGGAGAATTTTGAGGTGAAAACGGGTTTGTTGTCGATGATCCAAAACAACAAATTCCGTGGTGATGAGAAGGACAATCCCCACAACCACATCCGCCAATTCAATCGTCTTACCGCCACGTGCAAATTTAAGGATGTCTCGAATGACTCGATTAAGATGATGCTTTTTCCGTATTCCTTAGCGGGGCCCGCTAAAATTTGGTTAGAGAAAGAGCCACCCAATTCTATATTGACGTGGAAGGATCTCGTTTCAAAGTTTGTGAACCAATTTTTTCCGCCCTCTAAGACTACGCATTTGAAAAATGAGATTTCTAAATTTTCACAAGAATCAAATGAAAGTTTTTCTACGGCTTGGAATAGGTTTAAGGAGATGTTACATGAATGTCCTCATCACGGTTTTTCCGACTTACATCAAATCGACACGTTTTACAATGGACTTAATGATCATGAAAGATATTATTTGATTGTCGCCGCGGGTGGTAATTTTTTGTGTAAAACGGTTGAAGAAGCTTTGGTCATAATTGAGAATAGGTCTAAGGTTTATAGCCCTCGTCACACACCGAGTGTTGCCAAAATGGGCTCATCATCGTCTCGTAGTATCAATGCCATGCAAGATGAAGCCAATGAGGAAAATCGGTTTTTCGATAGGTTTACGACTCTTATGTCCCATTGGAAAGCTCAAGAAGCTTCGAATTCCGCTTCGGTTAAAGCGGTTTCTAAAAGTTGTTTGTCGTGTGGTGGAGCTCATGATCTTTCCGAGTGCATTACCGCAGATGGTAATACTTCGAATGCTTTTGTAGCCACGGGAAATTATAACCAAATCGGTCAAGGTTCCCGCCAAAATCAAGCTCCACCAAATAAAAATGCTAATAACTATCGCAACAACAACCAAGGTGGAAATTACCAAGGAAATCAAAGAAATTACAACAAGGGTAATTATCAAAGTGGAAATGGGCAAGTTTCTAACCAAAACCAAAACCGTGATTTTCAAACTTCTACTCACGGTTTTCAAAATGATCACACCAAAAATCTTCAAGGAGAATTTTTGAATTATGCTAAGGCTAATGATGCTAAGTTTGATAATATGCAACGTAAAATGGTTAGCTTAAGATCCGAGTTGAAAAACGAGCTAAAAACGAACTTGCTAATGAACTTAAAACTCATGCTAATAAAATGGAAGGAAATGTCACACGTCTCCAACAAAATCAACAAAAAATGGAGCAAGGTCAACATGAGATTAAGCAAGAATTGTTAAAAGCGGATGCTAGGCAATCTAAGTTTGAAGACCGTATGGCTAAAATGTTTGAAGCTATCATGTGTAAGCCCTCTTCTTCGGGTGGTCTTCCTAGTGATACCATCGTAAACCCGAAAGGAGAATTGAAGGTTGTTGCTACTCGTAGTGGTAAAACTTTCAAAGAACCCATTTCTCGTCCAAGTACTTCTATGGAGAAGGAAAAAGAGAAAGAACCCGAGGTTGTGGTTGAAAAGGAGCAAATTACAAGCCCACGAAGTACCGCTCAAACCACACCTACGGTTGAACCAATACCTATCATGGAACCCGAGATTCCAAGGCCTATGCCTATGCCTACTATGTACCAACCCACACCACCTTTACCCTACCCTTCAAGACGAGACAAGGAAAAGGCACAAGAACGAAATAATTATCAATTTGAACTCTTTATGAAAATGTTTCGTGACTTGCATTTTAATATAAGTTTTGCCGACGCCTTAGTCATGATGCCTCGATTTGCCGCGAACTTCAAAAGTATGTTGAATAACAAAGAAAAATTGCAAAAATCGTCTAGTTGTTCATCGGTTTTTCTAAGCCGCATACCTCAAAAAGTCGGTGATCCTGGAAAGTTTTTAATCCCATGTGCTATCCAAGACATGGAAGAATGCTACGCCTTGGCCGATCTTGGTGCTAGTATTAATTTGATGCCTCTTGAGATTTTTAAATCGCTCAATCTTCCAAATCTCACTCCTTCAAGAATGTCAATCGAAATGGCCGATCATTCTACGATTCTAGCTTGTGGAGTTGTCGAGGACGTCTTTGTGAAAGTTGGAAAGTTCTACTATCCTGTAGACATTATTGTTGTTGACATTCCCATCGATCCTAAAGTTCCGTTAATTTTAGGTCGATCTTTTTTGGATACCTCGAGAGCACTTATCGATGTGCATGCAAGGAAAATCACTCTTCGTTTCAATGAGGAAGAACTCGTCATTAATGCAACTCAAAACTCCACACTTTCTCTTGTGTATTCTATCACGTCTTTGTACAATGTCAATCCCACCAAAAGCATTTGCAAAAAGATTTCCAATAGAGTTTTAGGAGTTGTTGAGAAAAATTAAGTTCCGTCTCCTCCGCCGGTGGAGGTTAAGAGTGTTAAGCCTATGATTCCAATCTCGAGTGATTCTTCGGATGATGAATACGTTGATCCCGATAGGGAGGTTTTCTTTGTTGACAAACGTTTTGAAAACTTACCACCACCCAAACCAAAAAGATTTCAAAATGTGAGAATTTTTAGTGTGACTAACATTGCTTTAGATACACCAAATATTTTTGACATAATCAAATCGGGTTTTCACAAGGAGAGTGTAAAAGATGAAAAAGGAAAAGATTTTGAATTGAATTTAAAAGATTTTTCTACAATTTTAACTCCGCCATCACCACGTTTATTGAGTACTACAAGCTCGTCTTCTCCTTTTGACGATGCTTTGTGTGGACTTAGTGTGGGGGAATCCCCTTATGTTCCTTCCCCTTTCTCCACCGAGGACGAGATATTTGATCCCGGAATTGCTTATATAGGGAAATCTCGGTCTTCCACCGATGCAATAAATGGAAAATCTTTTCATTTGATTGGTGCGAGTCTACCTTGAGTAGCTCATGTTTTTAGAGACTTACCATTTGTCCCACCCTTCTATTTCTTCTCTCCTATTTTCTTGAAACTCTTTGAGTTTGTGTTGACACACGACAAAGTGGCGTTGATTTGTTTTTCCAATGAAAACGAGAACGCCATCTTCGATCCCGGTATTTTGCACCATCAAAGGACTTAGTCCTTAATACCGGTTGTTTTTGGGCTTTGATTACATGTAAGTCCCACCAAAAATTGACCATACCAAGATATCCCTAAATGATCACATTTATGGGGATTCGAGTCGAGCTTTTGACTCGGTTATCAAAAACAAGGTGCCTCGTGGGGGAGACCCATGCTTATCCATGTACATATTATTGCTTTCTAATTAGTTTAATGTGAGGGGATTTGTGCCCTTCCAACCTTTGTTCCGTGGTTGTTTGTGCATTGTGGTTTTTAGATCATGATCTTCACGATTGGAGCCTCTCGTGTTCGTTTTATGGGAGCACTCGATCGTTTGCTCTGGAGACATTTCTCAATATCCAAATGATATATCCTTTGATGTTCTAACCTTAGGTTTTTAGCACACTTCATAAACGGCTATTAATTTATTGGTTACACCCTTTCCATGCTAGATTAGGCATTCGACTAGTCTCTAGTATGGGGGTGTTTGTACCCCTAGACTCGAAACATTGAGGACAATGTTTAACTTTAGTATGGGGGGGTGAATAGATACTTGCCTTGCCAAACCTTCACGCTTTCCAAAGTTTATCGTTTTGTTTATCGTTTTTGTTGCAAAATAAGGCTAAAAATGGCAAAATTTTAAAATTTTTCTCATATTTTATAAGTGTTTAAGACACGAATGTAGGTTTTCCGATGGCGAGAATAAGAGTAATTTTTGACTCGACCGTGCGTGTTGAGCACTTAGCTTTGATTCCTTAACTACACATTAGGCTAAGTCTCTTAAATGAGGACGAGAAATGATAGAGTTAATTATAAGTTACTATGCTAAACGTAGAGTACTCGTATTCTTTCAAAAACTCATGTGTTCTCGTTGTTTGCTTATTCTCCCTTCGCTTGTAAATATTTTTTTTGCTTAATAAATATTGATTTAGCGGTTTAGTTAGGATTGTTGGGTTTCTAGTCTTTTCTAGTAGCTTCCGTGTAATTAAATTGGGAAGACATTAAGGTATCGCCAGCGTCACGGTTTTGAAGTATTGGCACCCCAATAATCGAAAGCTTCACCCAATAATAAGATTTCAAGTGCTCACCAAAATCTAGCAAACAATTTGAAGCCCCACAAGGCCTAAAATCTATGCAAAATTGAAAGTGAATCAAGCCTTAATCTTCGAAGCTTTAAAGATCCAAAATTCGCTTTAGCGTGAGGATATACGTCTTTGGCTAATAAAACCACCGATGAGGCGGATAATAAAAGGCAAGGCAAGACCGAAGTCATAATAAAAGCTTCATGGCGAAGTTGAATAAAAGATGGAGGTAAACCAAAGATAATAAGGCCCTTCCGTTAGGGGGCGTATAAAAGTCTTGGTAATAAGTCTCATGTTCAAAACCGTTATAAAACCGTGTTTATCGATTCTTCTTGTCAACTTAATTTTTTAACATCGTTGTCTATTAGGAGGGGTTATTGATTTAATGGTCTTGGTTACACCGTTAGGACTCTATTTTTAGACCTAAATCTCTATTACCGCATAAGTCAAAAATGTATCCTCGTGATCATTAAGACATAATAAAATATAAGAGATACAACTTAGGAATAATGGGAGAATAAGTACGTGATTAGGGCATATGAGTAGTGTTAGCATTACTAACTTATAATGACAATGATCTCGTTGCACGCTTGGCATGGAATTGGAGTGAAAATCGAGGACGACGAAATTATTTCTAACGAAGCATTTACGTGTTCTTGTTCTATGAACCTAAACGTCCCATTTTGCGATGAAAATCATACATTATGTCTATAACACAAGTAGTAGTGTAGCTAGTTTATCATTTCAATAAAGTGAATAAAATGAATTTTGGAGATGCTATGATACTTTATTCTAGCATTGCGTGAGGGCACGGCAATGGTTTAGTATGGGGGAGTGATGAGACTGCTTTTATACATGGTCTCATCGTCCAAATCGGGCTTAAAATGCATAAAATATCATTAAAAATACTAAATATATGCTCGTGTTTGTTACTTGTGTATTTTTATGTACGGATATTGAGGAAATGGCAAAAGATAACAAGAATCATTCAAAAATGAACACGGAAAACGAAGCAGCACAAAGAACCGGGCCCAAGTTTGGATTTTACAAAAATGCCCTTGAAGAATTGAAGATTGTCAAGTTTGGTCCCTCAACTTTTGAAGATTTACACTTTATACCCCTCAAATATTCAAAACTATGAATAGGGTCCCTAAAGTTTGAAGACTATACAAGATCAGCCCTTGGAAAATGAAGAAAATACATTAAAGGTCCTTGGAAAAAGTTTTGGAAGTATTTGTGCCATTTTTGACAACTTGCCAAAAGTTGACAAGTGAAAAATAGGCGTTGATGCCATTTATTTACAACTTGAACAAAGAAGAAACCATGGGGGACCAATACTGCCAACCAACCAAACCTCCTCCACCACTCATATCCCTCCACGTCAGCAATACCCACCCAATAACCCATTTACCCTACCCTACCCAGTCCATACCCAAACCCACAAACCGGTTTATTTTAATAAACCAAGTCAAACCCAACCGGTCAACACTCTTTCCCACTAAACAAGTTTTTAAAATCTCTTTTTCCCCCTTTTGGATTAAACAACCCTTAATCCCCTTTTAAATCCTAATTCCCCCCAGGTACAATCAAGAGCAAAACAAAGGGGTTTTATTTCCCCCTTTCCAGATCAGTGATTAAGGTCACCCTCACTTAAACCCACATCACAAAACGCCACAAGACACACCCATGTGTCTTGTGGGACCCTCCCCTGCAACATCACTTTCCCTCAAACCTTACACCCGACCAGTTAAACGACCCACAATGATTCCTTTGGCCCCAAGATCAATTAAACGGCCAAGATCAAGTTGCAAGCCTGGCATCTTCACATGATCACATGAATCCGAATTTGACCAAATGTTCAAGACTTTTCAGCAAGGGTATTTCAGGGAAATCAAGAGCTAGGGTTTAGCATTAGTTCATAGTTCTAGATAGTTCTATTCAGTGTATAAATAGAGGTACCTGTACCTCTATTTCCTTGTTCCAGTTTTTAGCAATTCACATTTGTAATTCCTTTTTTATAAATTATAAAGTTGGTATTTTTAAGAAAAATTGTAATTCCTTTTATTGAATTTTAAAAAGTTGGTGTGTGTTTGAATTGCTAGACTGAGTTCCACTTGAATTTATTCAAGCACTTTGTGTTTGAGATTTTCAGAAAAGTTTCTGAAAATTGGTGATTTTGGTAAAATTTGTTTCATGGTTTGGATTCTTGATTTTAAATGTATTGGGTATAAGTGTTTTTGAAAGAGAAATCATTTAAGGAAGTTGTGAAAAGGTTTTAAGAGAGTTTCAAAAAAAAAGAAATCAGTTGCATTGTGCTTGTATTTTTCTTTTCTTTTCTTAGCAGGTTTCTGCTTGATTGATCCAAGGTTCAGCATAGACCCGGGTCTATTGGAGGTGACATTCAGTCACTGTTGGGCCTGGATGTAGGCCCAACAAGGTACTCCTTGTTCCTTGTTTGAATTTCTCATAAGTTACTGATTTTGTGGAATTTGTATGAAAGCTGGTAATTTGTGTGTTTAAGTGTTTAAAATAGTTCATTAGTTGTTAGTATGCATGATTGAAGTGAATGAAATCAGTTTGAGTGTGTTTTGATTAGATTCTATTTGAAAAAATTTAGTTTTCAAGTTTAAAGGAGTGTTTGGGATAAGAGTTTTATATGGATTAATGCTTTAAATCTTGTGATTTAATCTGTCTTATACACAGATTAGGGTATTGTTAGGTTGTTTGTGAGCTTGAGTTTTTGTTTGAGTAGGTTTTGAACATCATTGCATGCTAAAAAAGTGAAAAATAGCTTAAATCCAGTAAACTGCCATTGGTGACTGTTTTGATTGAATTTGTGCTTGAAGTTTGTTAAGCTGATAGATTATAGGCCATCTGAGGTTTGTATATCAATTGCTTGCTAGCTGATTAGTTTGTGTGCATGATTTAGGCTTGTGAAATTCATTTTTATGCATGTAACTTGGTTACTTTGTTCATCAGTCCTCAAGTGTGCTTATCAGTAACTTGTATGCCATTGTTGGCTTGATCTTGTGTGTTTATTTGCCTATTTTTGTGAGTTATTTTGACTCCTTATACTCCAAAGAGTATAAGGGTGCCTATTGCCCAACAAGACACCCACAAAATCCACAAGACAAGCTCCTCTTGTCTAAATTTCACAAGTGAAGATATCTGTTCTTCTTGTGTTCTTTAAAAGTTATACTGGGCACGTTTTTGGCTTGCAGTGATCATAATCTTTGTATAATTGGATTGTATTTGAGTTTTTGTGCTTAAAAGAGTAACTGGATTGTGTTTTTAAGTTTAAAAAGAAAAAAAAAATATAAAACCAAAAAGGACGTGGCCAGGACTAGAACCTGCGCCACTCCTCTCATCACACACACAAGTTACCATTGCGCCCTAGGGTCTTTGACTGCTAGGGTTGCATTTGATAAATATATAAGGTGGTTTTGTTTTGGCTTATCTAAATTAAGTCGTAGCTTATTCTGCCAAATTTAAGCTTATTTGTTTAGCTTTTTGGCCAGGCTTATTTTTCCTAGGTTTTTATTATCATTTAGGACTTTTCTGTTTTAAAAGTATATTTTTCCCTTTATTTATTTATTTTTTAGGATTATTTTTAGTTTAATTTTTAGAAAGTAATTTAAAAATAGCAAAAAGTATTTTAAAATTCCAAAAAATAGTTTTTAGGTTTTAATTTATATTTTTGAGGTTTACATATCAAAAAGTTTTCAAAAAGTCTAATTTTTAATTTTATTTGATTTTAGGGTTTTTAAACAACTTTAAAAATTAATATAAAATTAATTAAAAGGTTTTAGGAACTTTAATTTGCATTTTTATCTTAGTTACATTATTTAGGATTTTTGGTAATTTTTAAGAATTAATTCATAAACCTTTTATTTTTTTGATTATTTTAATATTATTTTATTACTAAAAATAGAAAGTTGGTTTTTTCTACTTTTTTCATTTTTCCTAGGTTATAGACATTAAATTAGGAACTTTGTAACTTTCCAAATATTTTTTAGGCTTTTCATTTATTTTTTAGAATTAATTTAAGTTCTAATAGATTTTAATAGTTTTTAAGTAATTAAAAATAGTTTTATTAGATTTTAAAATTTTTAAAAATAGTTTTTAGCTTAATAAGGTTTATTTTGAGGTTTACAAACTATAAAATCTTGTTTGGGGCTTTTTGATAATTAATTGTGATTTTTAGGACTTTAATTAGCATTAAAAAGTCATTATTTAATTAATTAAAAGGTTTTAGCAAGTTTTGATTTTTTTTTTAAACTCTTAGAATTATATTGTGGATTTTTAGTAATTTTTAGGTTAAAATTTTAATTTTTGTAGTTTTACGGTTTTACGTTTACGCCTTTTTCGTCGTAGTTTAATTCGTTTTCGTAACCGTCTCGTCTTTTCTTTCATTTCTCATTTCTTTTCTTCTTAATAAAATCATCAATCAAAATCAATTCATTACACAACACACGTGCCTCCTTGCGAAACGAACTTGAACTTTTCTTAAGGGTCATTAGTGCTCGGTTTTCCTAAACCGACACTTAACGCTTACCACTACTTTGTTGCATCCTTTTCCTAAAGGTGTGTACAAAAAGCTACATCAATTTCCTTTTTAAGTATTGTAATAATTTCTGAAAATTAATCAAAGTTAATCATTTTGATTTAAACTCGTGTCATATTGAATTTCTGTTTCTGCTTTAAAATTGTTTTATGAACTTACTGTTTCGAGAGTAATATTTGAGATTTTAGATTCAAGCTGATTTATAGCTTGAATTTAATATTCTAAAGTAAATGATTGGAATCTGTTTATCCCTACTGGATAAACTTAAATTAGAAGCAGTGAAGTTCGGTTGATGGTAATGGTGTTTAATGGTGGTACGAGTTACGGTTCATAGGCAGCACAGCGCTGGCCTACTACTCAAAGGGTTCATCAAAAGGTGCAAATCACTTTTAATTTTATGTTTAATCTTAAAAGTGTTGTTTAATCTGCTTATTAGGATAAGATTTTTAATATGTTGAGTTTAGCTTTAAATGATTTAGGAATTAAATTTTTAATGATGATGTGTTAAGTGGAATGTATGTTTATGGATTTTTACTGTTTCAGTTTATTTGATTGATTCGAATGTTTTTACTGCCGATTGAAGTTTAGTTGTGGTGTTTAAGGACATTGTCCTGAGTTTGTATAAATTTGATTTTTGTTATTGCTTAATAGGAATTAATTGATAAGCTGCTAAGATTTAATATTAGCTGAAAGTACTTAACAGATATGTTGTTTTAGTGGAATCAGGGTAAAGTTAAGTCTGCTTAAAAGATAAATTTGATTTCGTTAAGCTGAGTTCTTGATGATTTAAACTGTCTTGATATTTAAAGTACTGGATTTTGTTTAACGCTTGAATATTTGTTGTTTAGACAGATTTAATATCTAGGACCTGCATCTGAATGTTTTTTTATAGCTGATTAATCTGTTTATACTGCTTCAATGATTATCCTGCTACGTTTAAATGATTAAGCTGCTATTATTTGATTAGATTTCCTGTTTTAAGCTAGCTGTAAGTTGCCTAAGATTGTTTCTGCTGAGTTTAGATCAGTTTGGTTTATTATTGGTTGGTTAATTTGATTGCTTGTTTCTTTGGAATTTTATGCAAGTTTTGTTTGAGCAATATGCTTATCAGATTCAATTATCTGATAAGTTCATAAAGCTGTTTTCCTAACAGCCTATCATAATAAGCTTTCAAAAAGTCTCTCCTGAGACTGTATCTTTCACAATCTGTCAAAAAGGAAAAAAAATCCAAAAATATGTCCCTTGGGGGGTTCGAACTCGAGACCTCCCCTTTACCATTCATAGGTGATAACCATCTGGGCTAGAGGCCTTTTTGATTTTTCTTCCTGAAGTTGCATTAATATAGTGTAATTGCTGACTGGCAGTTTTTAATTAAGTAGACTTTCAAATACTTTAATCTCGTTTTCTTTTTAAATCTTTTATTAAATCTTTGTTTTCTTTTAAAGTAATTTTAGTTAGATAATCAATAAATCATAAAATAGAAATATAAAAATTAAAAAAAAATGTTTTTATAGTTTGATTAGTTTAATTTTAAATAATTAGATTTTTACAAATTTAGAATTAAATAAAATAGATTTAAATTAGATTTGTTTTATAGAAATTTTAATAAGGTAAATTAGTTTAAAAAAAATGTAATTAGATTTTTCAATAGATTAAAAGTTATTTTTATTAAATAGATTTATTTTTATAAATTTTGAATTAGTCTTAATTTTTAAATAGTGTTAACTTTCAAGTAATTAAGTGTTTGTAGATTTTTTTAAATAGGCGGGGTTTACGATTCATGCACTTTAGGTTTATTTTAAATAGCTTAAAATTTGTAGATTTAATTTGTAGTTTAAAAAACGAAAACCAATTCAAATCGATTGTCCAAATCAAAACAAAACGTCTCAAATTCATAAGATCTTCGTGTACAACGAACTCGACTCACTCACGTGTTTAATTGAATTCGTCATTGGTATTATTAGACTTACTTTTTCCTAAAGGTAATTTTCTAATTTACCCTATAACGCATCTAATTATCACTATACTATCCACGATACATCAAAAATTTTGGCGCCGCTGCCGGGGATCTTGTGTACGATTCGTCTTTGTGGAGATTTGTTGATCGTTGATTTGAAGACCCTTTCCGTCCTCGGAAAGTTTGTTATTTTTCTATTATATAGTATGTATCGTTTTTCTCGTTTTTTGTGAATAATATATTGTATTACGTAGAACAATAATTTTAAATACTTTTCAAATAAGCGTTAGTTGGGATTTCATCACCTAGCTATTGTATTCGAACCCAAAACAAAAATAAAGGCAAAATAGATAAATACTAATAAGAAGTTTGAACTCGATTTATACAAACTATAAGGTGGGTATAAGGCGACGTGCTATAAAAGGTCGTCTAAGGAAAAAGGTTTTTAAGTACTTTGTGCCACCTCGTTTCCCCACTTGCTTGTGCGTATATTGAGAGGGACAACCTATTATTGGTTTGCCAACTCAAGTAGTAATAAATCTTATTTTTTGTTGTTTACTTATTGAACCTCGAGACGTTTAGGTTTTCACCTATCGTTTCAAAGTCGACCGAGGGTAATTTACTTCCATAGTAGTTATCCTTATTCCTTGTTTTTTTATCGATCATTATTGATTGAGCAATACCAAATAAAATACCAAAAATAATCTTCTTCTTGTCTAATTTCTTTTCTTCAATCCTCTAAATTCTCGTCTTTTTAGTGTATGCAATTACGTTCTTCTCGTCTTGTGATTGATTTAAATAGGCTTGAAAATATTCCTCGTAGAAATAGAAATCGTCAACAACGAATAGTGGAACCCGAGCTTCCACCTATTGTTGTAGAGATGGCCGATAACCGAACAATGGAGGAATTGCTCCGTGCACCCACCGAAGGGTACGGGGAAGCAATCGTTGTGCCGGATATTTTGGCGGATCATTTTGAGATTAAGACGGGTCTTTTATCGCTCATTCGTGCCGACCAATTTTGTGGCAATGAGACCGATAACCCTCACTCTCACATTCGGAATTTTCTTCGAATTACCTCGACTCTCAAGTTTAGAGATGTGCCGAATGACGCGATTAAGCTCATGCTTTTTCCGTACTCGCTCGAGGGTAATGCTAAGATTTGGTATGAGAAAGAACCACCAGGTTCGATCTTAACTTGGGATGATTTAGTGTCAAAGTTCATGAATTATTTCTTTCCACCGTCCAAAACAACACACTTTAAGAACGAGATCACTAGGTTTGAGCAAAAAGTGCATGAATCGTTTGGGGTTGCTTGGGAGAGATTTAAAGATTTGTTGAGACAATGTCCACACCACGGTTTCTCGGAATTGCATCAAATTAATACTTTCTATAATGGGCTAAATATGATTGAACAAGATTCTTTAAATGCCGCCGCGGGCGGTAATCTTTTAAGAAAAACTCCGAGAGACGCGTGGTGTATAATTGAGAATAAGTCTAGAGCACAATATTCACGAAATACACCGAGTGTTTCTAAGGTGAACACCGAGATTGCTAGATTGGATTCTAAGATTGACACGATTTTGAATGAGCTTAGGAAGAATCCTCATGGATCGATTAATATGGTTGAGAATGTTTGTGTATCATGTGGTGGAGCACATCCTAATTATGCTTGTTTAAACACGGGTTTTGATCAAGCTAATGCTTTTGCCGCGACGGGAACTTATGGCTCCAACGGTCAAGTTCCTCGTCAAAATCATGTTGCTCCACCGGGTTTTCCACCGGTTCAAAATAGGTACAACAATGGGAACAATGGGAATAATTTTAACCGTGGTAACCAAGGGAATTTCAATCAAGGAAATGGGTTTAATGCTAATCAAAACAATCAAGGTTTTCAAAGCAATAATCAAAATGATTTGTCAAGCTATATCAAGTCAAATGAGGCAAATATGAAAGCTTTTCAAAACAACATTCAAGGGCAAATTAATAATTTGAAACTCGATTTTCAAAATACGATTAAAGGGCAAAACAATAAGATTGAGCTTAATCAACAAAGGCTAGAGCAAAACCAAAATCGTATGCACCAAAGTTTGGAACAAAGTCAAAATAAATTGCTTTCGATGTTTGAGGGATTTATGTCTAAACCATCTACTTCTTTGGGTTGCTTACCTAGTAATACCATTCCTAACCCGAGGGGAGAGCTTAAGGCCATAACCGTTTATGATGATGATAATGTGGAAAGAGTGATCGAGAAAATTTATGTTCCACCTAAGCAAAGTTTTCTTAAAGTCACCAAGGCTACTTTGAATGTGATTAGTACTTCGGATTTCTTTGATTTCATTCCTAAAAAATATGAAGATCCGGGTCAATTTTTGATACCTTGTGTTGTTGATGAGCTTGGGGAATACAAAGCTCTAGCCGATCTAGGAGCTAGTATTAACGTAATGCCCCTAGCCCTTTGGAAGACCATTGATTATGAACCACTTAGGCCTACTCGAATGATAATTGAGCTCGCTAATGGTACTACCACCCATCCAGTTGGTATAGCGGAAAATGTCATTGTTAAAGTGGGGGAGTTCATTTACCTAGCCGATTTTGCTATCATTGATTATGAGCCAAATCCTCGTGTTCCTATAATTTTAGGACGACCATTTTTGTATACGGCCGGTGTTCTAGTTGATATGAGGGAAAAGGAGATTAAAATAAGGTATGGGGATAAACATATGATTTTCAAACCGGAAAAAATTCCTAGACTGGTTTCTAAGAAATTGGAAAGTGTTGAACTTGATAAACCTAATTTTATTAAATCATGTTGTAATGTTACCTCATCTCCACTCAATCCACACGAGGATGAAAGTTTTAAGATTGAAAAACAAATTGATGATTACTTAAGTGAGCCATTCGATGCTAGTGAGTTTGTTAATGAGAATTTTGATCCCGAGAGTGACATTTCTTTAATTGAACAATCTTTGAAAATGGACTCGTTTTCATTCTCTTCTAAGGATCATGTTGATGTTCCTAAGGCACAATCTTCATTTGAAGAGCCTTTGATTCCTAACTTCACACCGAGTGAGGTTAGTGATTATTCATTCGATAAGTTTGCCGATGAACTTGTTGATCCACTTCCACGGGGAAGTGAAGACTTTCCGATCTCGAGATCGAACGTGATTCTTGTGTTTTACCTACCATTCTCAAGGAATTCTCCGATGAATTTCCTTCTAATGAGAATGATGATCTTATATCCGCGTGTGATGATAAGATTGATGCCACTTTAGTGACTTGCTCAAATCCTCTTTTTAAAGCTTCAATGAACAATAATCAATTGTTTCAAGAGGATTTTGAGAACATCATACCTCCTACATCTCACAATCTTTGTGATGATGATCTTTTCATTAGGGAGTTTGATAAGTTACTTTCTATGGACATTCCTTCGGAATTTGAGGAAGAGTCTAATGACGGTGATAAAGATACTTGGTTTGATCACCCGATTTATGATGATGACAATGTTGACCCGGAGGGAGAAATTACTTTTGCTCCTATTATCCTTCCCACTCGCTTTGATCTTAATGTGCGGGTTTTTCATGCGACTCGTTTTGAGTACCATGACCCCTTTATTCACATTCATAAGAGTGAAAAGGTCAACAAAGTCATGCAAGTTGAAACTACTATGGTTGAGACTTTTGTACCACCATTACCATGTGCTTTATATGATTTAGGATTAGCATGGGGGGACGACACCGTGTTATCCTTTCCTTTCTCCACCGAGGACGAGGTATTTGACCCCGGAATCATTGATTTAGGGAAATCTCGGCCTTTCACCGATGTAATAAATGAAAGATTTTTCTATCATCTTGGTGCGAGTTTATCTCATGGAGCATGCTATATCCATACGATTGTTTGTGACTACCATCTCTTGTTAGAGATTTGTGTTGGAGTTTTATCCTTTCGTTTGTCATCCGACAACGAGGATGAGATCTTTGACCCCGGCATCGTGCTTTATCATGGATTCTATCCTAATATGCCGGTTTTCGCCACTTTCCCTAAGGACCAATGAATGCGGGGATCGAGTCGAGCTCATGACTCGGTTAACAAAAACGAGTACTTTCTATCTTCTTTCTATTTTCTAACACCTAATAAGGCTTGATCTTTCAAGCTCGTGCTCGTGTTTTGTTGTCTTGTGATCTTAGGTATGGCCCTAATATTTGAAGACTCTCGTGTTCGGTTTTTGCCGGTCCACTTGATCTTCCATTCTTTGAATGCCAAAAGGGGCACACTTTCTTAACCCTTGATTTTTATCGACTAACGTTTTATCTTGAGGCATAATTAATAAACGGCTTATAGATTTGCGTGCTCTTTCCATGCTAGGAGTTTACATTAGACTCTTCGTGTTTTAGCAAGGGGGTGTTACTCTTGAGCTAAGAAACATTGAGGACAATGTTTGGTTTTAGCATGGGGGAGTCAATTGATATAATCGCTTGCAATTGCTTTTATCGTGTCTAAACGTGTTGTTTTTCTCATTTTTTAATAAAATTTTAAATTTTTTGTGTTATTTTTAAGTTTTAATAAAGAAAATAAGTGTTTTTGACACGAATGTAGGCTTTCAATAAGAATAGTTTTTGACTCGACTCGGTTTTTAACCTTAACTTTTCCTTAACGTATTTGAATTAAGTTTTGCTAGGCTATTATGTAGGGAGCTTTAAAACGCGAAAGTCTTAATTCATACGAGTTAAGAACAAGAACTTTTCGCAAGTTCCTATAATTGATCCTAGAAAGTCGTCTATCAAGGGAACTTTAAAACGTAAATTCTAAAACTTGCAAAAGTATAAGAAGATGCAAGATCCTATAGATGACTTGAAAACCCAAAACTTTGATTTAATAGGCTAAGTATCCATTGATTTCATTCTTGGAATTTTACAATATGGAGAACAAGAGATGATAGAGCCAATTATAAGTTTGGTATTCTTTCGGGAATTTATGTGAGTTAATTATGAGCCTATTCTCCCGTCGCTTGTTAATAAATTTTAATTGCAATAAATAAGGTTGAACGATTTGAAAAGTTACTTAGCTTCTAGCCCAAGATCGTTTAAAAGTTGCTCGGTATGGATTAGAGTTCATAGCCAAGGCATAACTTATTGAAGCGGGATGCGAATATTGGCGAGTCCAAAAAGGTCCTAACAAGACATGAGGGCTATGTTTTATTGCTAAAGATCTCAAGTGATGTGAAGAATCATTTATCGAGAATCAATATGAAGGATCGAGACACACGACCAAAAGCAAAATACTCCCCAAAAGTCATGGAGAAGTCTATCCAAAAAGACCAAAATAAGGTATGAGGATAAATGAAGCCAAGTCCAAAAAGGATGCGGATCGTTGTTAATCATAATCCCAAATAAAGATTGGAGAAAAATGAAGAAGTCGTGGTCCAAGTATGAATCTCTCAAAACTTCAAGTGAAGAAATTCCTATATGAAGAGAAGACCATTATTTCGTGAACGTCTCTCAAGGTTGGAAGTATAAAGTCATTACCAAATATCGGTCCGAGAAAGGTCTCAAATCGCGAAACAAGTTATGCCAAGATATGAACTTTATGAAGTCCCGAGAAGCAGTTTTAAAAGATTTTGTCCTTTAGCTAATTATTGATTAAATCATTCACTTTATTTTCGGCCTAATAAATTATCGAAATAAGTCAACAATGCATCTTCGTGATCATTCAAGACAACAATAAAATATAAGAGATACACCTAGGAATAAGGGAGTCTAAGTGAATAATTGGCCCACATGAGTTCGTGTTAGTCTACCAACTTATAATAACAATGATCTTGTTTTTGCACTTGGCATGGAAAAGTGAAAAGTCGAGGACGATGAATATATTTGAGTTTTATGATCCTTTAAGTTATTTTTCAAATAATGAAAGTTACTTTATGTCTTTGCAAAATAAATTGTCATAAGTTGAATAATGGTGTAGTTCATAGTTTTATTTTATCATTGCGTGAGGACACGGCAATTGCTTAGCATGGGGGAATTTGATATGAGCTTAATTACTCATATCATTTGTATCAAATAACAATGAAATATTGTACAAAATATATCAAATATGCCTTGTATATGCTTGTTTCTTCTTTGAATGTGTGTAGGTACCAAGTTCGCGAAAATCGGCAAAAATCGACACGAGATTGATGAAAAAGATCAAAGGAGCCAAAATCAAGCTCGAATTTAGAGGATTTAATTATTTGTCGAATAAACGAGCCAAGTGGGTACCACATTGAGAAAATGGGCTTAAAAGCCCATTAATAAAAAGTCTTATTTACTTTCATGACTAAAAGCCCATTCAAGGCCCAATTATATAAAATATGGGACGGATTAAGGACTAATGGGACACAAGCCCAATTCACTGGGAAGAAACGAAATTATTATCATGGGCTTTAGGGTTTCTAATGTTGAAACGTGTATATTACACGTTGCTTTCACTTTGTGCAAATAAAAGTAAAACCGTCCACTCACTTTTTTATCCTCCACTCATTCACTTTTATTTACATCACGTTTTCTCTCACTCAAATAAATAAAATTCATTCGATAGAAACTAGGTGAAAACCTTTCTTCCCCACCCTAAAAACAGGCACCCAAAGTCACTGTTCCCATTAACCCTAGCCAGTAAAAAGTGAATCAATTAAAGGGCTTTTCATGTATTTAATTAATTCAAACCAAGGGGATTAAAACCCCCATGGTTTAAGGAAGAGAAAAGATGGAGAGGGCATGCTACGTGGCTAATTTTGATAGGAGGCTACACCTCATTCCTTTCAACCAGCCAATCAAAGCCCTTAAAAGAAACACAACTAGCACACGGATGCCACGTTGGCAATCCGTGTGCTATTTTGGGACATCTCAGCCATCCGATTGAAGAAAGAGAAAGGAAGGAGAGATCAAAGGCCAGAAATAAAAAGGAATATACTCCAGAAGATCCGGATATTCGTCATCAACAGCCCTTGGGGAGGCTATAAAAACCCCCATTATTTTCCTTGTAATCATCTTTTCTTTTACTTCTTAATGTTACTCTGTAGGAATAGTTATAGGATTTAAAAAATGTATTTCCTTTTTAAGTATTGTAATAATTTCTGAAAATTAATGAAAGTTAATCATTTTGATTTAAACTCGTGTCATATTGAATTTCTGTTTCTGCTTTAAAATTGTTTTATGAACTTACTGTTTCGAGAGTAATATTTGAGATTTTAGATTCAAGCTGATTTATAGCTTGAATTTAATATTCTAAAGTAAATGATTGGAATCTGTTTATCCCTACTGGATAAACTTAAATTAGAAGCAGTGAAGTTCGGTTGATGGTAATGGTGTTTAATGGTGGTACGAGTTATGGTTCATAGGCAGCACAGCGCTGGCCTACTACTCAGAGGGTTCATCAAAAGGTGAAAATCACTTTTAATTTTATGTTTAATCTTAAAAGTGTTGTTTAATCTGCTTATTAGGATAAGATTTTTAATATGTTGAGTTTAGCTTTAAATGATTTAGGAATTAAATTTTTAATGATGCTGTGTTAAGTGGAATGTATGTTTATGGAATTTTACTGTTTCAGTTTATTTGAATGATTCGAATGTTTTTACAGCCGACTGAAGTTTAGTTGTGGTGTTTAAGGACATTGTCCTGAGTTTGTATAAATTTGATTTTTGTTATTGCTTAATAGGAATTAATTGATAAGCTGCTAAGATTTAATATTAGCTGAAAGTACTTAACAGATATGTTGTTTTAATGGAATCAGGGTAAAGTTAAGTCTGCTTAAAAGATAAATTTGATTTCGTTAAGCTGAGTTCTTGATGATTTAAACTGTCTTGATATTTAAAGTACTGGATTTCGTTTAACGCTTGAATATTTGTTGTTTAGACAGATTTAATATCTAGGACCTGCATCTGAATGTTTTTTTTATAGCTGATTAATCTGTTTATACTGCTTCAATGATTATCCTGCTATGTTTAAATGATTAAGCTGCTATTATTTGATTAGATTTCCTGTTTTAAGCTAGCTGTAAGTTGCCTAAGATTGTTTCTGCTGAGTTTAGATCAGTTTGGTTTATTATTGGTTGGTTAATTTGATTGCTTGTTTCTTTGGAATTTAATGCAAGTTTTGTTTGAGCAATATGCTTATCAGATTCAATTATCTGATAAGTTCATAAAGTTGTTTTCCTAACAGCTTATCATAATATGCTTTCAAAAAGTCTCTCCTGAGACTGTATCTTTCACAATCTGTCAAAAAGGAAAAAAAATCCAAAAATATGTCCCTTGGGGGGTTCGAACTCGAGACCTCCCCTTTACCATTCATAGGTGATAACCATCTGGGCTAGAGGCCTTTTTTATTTTTCTTCCTGAAGTTGCATTAATATAGGGTAATTGCTGATTGGCAGTTTTTAATTAAGTAGACTTTCAAATACTTTAATCTCGTTTTCTTTTTAAATCTTTTATTAAATCTTTGTTCTCTTTTAAAGTAATTTTAGTTAGATAATCAATAAATCATAAAATAGAAATATAAAAATAAAAAAAAATGTTTTTATTGGTTGATTAGTTTAATTTTAAATAATTAGATTTTTACAAATTTAGAATTAAATAAAATAGATTTAAATTAGATTTGTTTTATAGAAATTTTAATAAGGTAAATTAGTTTTAAAAAAAATGTAATTAGATTTTTCAATAGATTAAAAGTTATTTTTATTAAATAGATTTATTTTTATAAATTTTGAATTAGTCTTAATTTTTAAATAGTGTTAACTTTCAAGTAATTAAGTGTTTGTAGTTTTTTAAATAGGCGGGGTTTACGATTCATGCACTTTAGGTTTATTTTAAATAGCTTAAAATTTGTAGATTTAATTTGTAGTTTAAAAAACGAAAACCAATTCAAATCCATTGTCCAAATCAAAACAAAACGTCTCAAATTCATAAGATCTTCGTGTACAACGAACTCAACTCACTCACGTGTTTAATTGAATTCGTCATTGGTATTATTAGACTATTACTTTTTCCTAAAGGTAATTTTCTAATTTACCCTATAACGTATCTAATTATCACTATACTATCCATGATACATCAAAGCGTGCCACCTCCCATTCGAGTTAGAACATAAGGCATCTTGGGCTCTCAAGTGGGCTAACTTTGATTTAAACCAAGCCGGTTCACATAGGAAAGATCAACTTAATGAGATGGATGAATTGAGAGCCAATGCCTATGAGAATTCTTTGCTTTACAAGAAAAAGACTAAGAAATTGCATGATGCTAAGATCAAGAACCGTTAGTTTAAAGTTGGAGAGCCGGTTCTCCTCTTTAACTCAAGGTTGAAACTTTTTACGGGCAAGCTTAAGTCGAGATGGTCCGGTCCATTCACTATTGCTCAAGTGTTTCCATATGGAACTATTGAGTTGTCACAACCCGATGGTCCAAACTTTAAAGTGAATGGTCACCGTGTGAAACATTATTTTGGGGAGGACATTTCCGTTGAAATGGTCCAAGAGATCCCTATTTTCCCCATGAATTAATTCATTGAGGGACGAGTCGAGCTAGAGACTCCTTAACTCAAGCATCGTATAACTAGGTTTAGAGTGTTGTAGGTTAGCAATAAGGGTATAGAATTGAGGATAAGTGTAGGGGGAGGCCTTCTTTTGTCTTCATGTTGTTTGTAGGGTTGCTCACTCATTTCATGCTTTGGAGCTTTTGGAGGAGGCCCTTGTATCCGGTTCACTTCGTTACTATTGTGCTTTTTCATAGACACCTTGTGCTTAAACATGAATTCACCAATAGTTGACCTTTCCTTAACTTGGGTTAAGCAAAGTCTATTCAATGTAATAAGTGTAGGGGAGTTCACTCCATGCTCTTAAACATTGAGGTTAATGTTTAGCTTAAGTGTAGGGGGGTCTTCTATCGAAGTAACCTTACCTAGAACTTGTCATTGATCTTCATGATAACATGGAAAATTATTTTTTCAAACATTTTTCAAATTTTTGATCTACTTTGGCCACCAAAAATATGCATTCATAATTTTTGCATTAATCATTTTTCATTTGCATAACACATTTGCATTGTATATATTTCTTCTTTTACTTTTCATCAAAAATATATAAAAGAGAAAAAAAAATATAATAAAAACATGGTTTAACAAATTTAGACTTCTTTGACATATTAGGCCCGCCATGGATATTTTGACTCAACCCGAGTTTGCTTATCTTAGCATTCTCTAGCTAGTATCCTTAACCATGTAGTCCTTCATTGGTCTATTAGGCTAAGCATCCACCAATCTCATTATTTGAGATTTTAAATTTGTGGAGAATGGGAAATGATAGAGTTGAAGCAAGTATAAAAGGGCTAGATAAACTTCATGATAATTACTTGTGGCTAAACCCTTCTCTTCTTTACCTCTATTTTCTTCGCATGATATATGTTAATAAATAATCAAGAACGGTTTAATTGGTTTGTAATCTCTTATGCATTTTTGTCTAATCATTCATGGTTGATATAAGTACGTCTTACGATTCTAAGTTAGAACATTTTATGTGTACTAGACTTATGTCATGCTTAATATTTAGCGGGTGTTTTTCCTTTTATTCTTTTCAATTTCTTTGTGACGAATAAAGAAAAATAAGAGCGGCTTATGAAAAATGAGTGGCTAGAAAAAAAAAATATAAAAAAATATAAAAAAAAATAATTATACAAGAGTCCCAAGAGGGGCAGTGTGGTGTTAATTATAGTGACTATTGAGTTCCAATATTACCTTGACGGGTTGCGGGGATTCAATAGATTGCTCCAATCCAATATTACCTTGACGGGTTGTGGGGTTGAATATCCAAAGTCTCAAAAAGGCGGAGGATGTAAATTATTGCGTGGGTTTTATTTTTCTTTCCTTAGCGAGTGTGTAGCTACTTATGAAAGCATGACATGAGGATTTTACACATAAAACGAATGACTTATTACTCTTGAAATGGACTTATATTAATTGTGAGCGGTTTTTCAAGTAATGGATGAAAGGATTACTTTGGATTAAAACCGTGCTTCCTTATTTTTGGATTTTGCATTTCTTATACTTCACACTTGAAATAATGACAAATTTGCCCACAAGCAATTTGCTCAAATAATAACCGGTTCCACATTTAATTGTCATGAATAAGTTGATGCACTTTTTACTTGTGAATACAATGATCCCATTTTTAAGATTGGTATGGGGAAAGTGAAACTTGAGGGTGATAAATGTCCATGGTACCAAAGCCCTAATCAAAGTAATTGAATACTTTATGAGTTATTTCCATCAAACCATTTCAAGAAAAATCCAAAAAGATATAAATAGAATTGTATCTTGTGCATTGCATTGTTAAAAAAAATCAAAATCATGCATCATATAGTGTAGAGTAGTGTAGATGCATTCCATAATGGCCAAGGTGGATTAATTATGAGGAGAATGTAAATTTGAGCTTTTAAATATAGCATTGCATGAGGACATGACAATGTTCAAGTGTAGGGGATTTGATATGAGCAAAAACTCATATCAATTAATCAATAAAACACCCTAAAACACATAGCAAATACCTAACTTTTGTGCTATAAAAGCAGTATTATGTGGTATGTTCTTTGTGTCTGATCATATAGGTAAGAAGGATACAATTTCAAGCAAACAAGAAGAAAATCAAGCTTAATTGGATGAAAAAGACAAAGAAGGATCATGAATGACAAGACTTTGAAGAACAAGGACCTATCTTGACAACATTTCAAAGATGAAGGACCAAAAGTGCACGTTTGCCATAGTCAAGATCAAAGACAAACATGGTCAATAATGAAGTCAACCAAGTCAAAGGGTTTAAATGTTCAAAAATGAAAGTGGAAGGACTGAAATTGCCAAAGGAATGAAGATTCTAGCCTAAAATACCAAACTGCCAAGTACAAGGACCTTTTCAGCCAACTTTGGAAAGTAACTTGTGCTTGATCCATGTGAAGAAGGCTTCAACCAATGAGGAACCAAGAAAAGAGTGACTCGGATTGCCACCTCACCCCACTTACAGCCGCCTTCATTAAATGAACCAATCACAACAGTGTGATCCACCAACTTATAAACCAGCCAATCATATTTCACCAAAATGGATAATGATTCATGCACTTATCTCTCATCCAACCACAAACTGCCACGTGTCATCTTCTTCAAACAAAAATTGCCAGGAACGGGAATGAGCTAGAGTGCATTTCAGAAGTTGTTATCAACATCAAAGTTGATCAAAATCAAGAGACGAATACAACCCAACAACTCAATTAACATGACAACCACTTAATCAAAAATCCCCAATTGAGTTCTTCACCTACAAATCTCAATTAGCAGAATTTTGACACGTGGAGTTAAATGATTGGAATAGACACGTCACTCTCCCCAACTACTTCACTTTCTCATTCTATAAATAGGCCTAGTGTCTCTCATTTGTTCATAGTTAGCTAGTGTGAAAACACACACACTAGATTTTAGTTCTCTCTCTCAATTCTGTTAGTAGTTGTAGTTAACAACTCTCAAAAGCTTGACAACCTTTTGAGAGTCTGTAAGGTAGTTATAACAAACTTTGTAACCACTTTTCACTCATAATCAATAAAATTCAAATTTCCCTCCAATTCTTTCACTGATTATCTACTATTCATTCTGCATTGTTATTGCTTTGTTTCTAATGATCATGAGTGATCATTAGAAGCTTGTTGAAGATTATTGCTGATTGAGTTCATCCTGTAGCTGAGTTCTTAGTTCTGATCATCCATTTTCAAGCATTGAAGGTTTTGTGATCATCAATGGCGTTTAAGGATTGATTAGCTGTTGATTGGTTGTTGATTAGTAGTTACTAGTGCTAAGGTGGTGGTTTAGCACTAGTTAGATAGCTCAGCGCTACTCTACTCCCCAAAGGAGGCCCTAGCTAAAAGGTTTTTGATTTCTGCATTTATGATTCCTCTAAACTGTTGCAGGCATGCTAAATTCTTAGTGTAATATTGTTTGAATGTATAATCAAATGTGTTACTGAGTACATGTTAATGAATTAGTAGCTTATTTGCAGTTTAGAACTTAATCACTAGCTTAATTTTCATCACTAGGTACTTAAAATCAGTCATATTACCTTGATAATGCATTTAGAGTAAAAGTTTGTTTCATAACTTGAATTTGGGTTCTTTTCATCACATTTCAGTCATTACACTTAGGTTGATATTTGTCTTTGATCATTGTGGCTTTTAACTCAAAATTCCTTTACAAAAGTTTTATAGGTTCAGTTAAACTAGTGTTTGGTAATAGGTGTTCAATTGTGTTCAAGTAGTTGTAGTTGGTTAATTCTAGTCCTTATTTATTCAATAGGTCAAGATAAACTAGTTTACAAAGTTTCAGGTCAAGTCTTTAGTCAAAAAGGCAAATGGCATCATAAAAAGTTTGGGTCAGCTTTGATAAAATAGTTTTCAGGAAAGTCTTGATTTTCAAATCATTGCCATTTCTTTGTTACTTGATGGATTTACTTGAAATTTGTTTCTAGCCCTTATACAACATATGTAGTTTAAGTGTGTAGCAGGAAATTATATAGTATCTAGTAATAAGCTAGATATAAGCATTTGTTTAAGCACTTGAGCATTTTCAATTCCCTGTGATAAATAGCTTGACTGTTTTCTCATACTGGCTTATCCACTTCAGAAACTTGCTTATTTTCTTTCACAAATCACTTCAAAAGGTGTTCCTGGATAAGTTTTGAGATTTTCAGATTTTTGGATTTTTGGTCAACGAAAGTCAACATAAGCTCATTTTAGCTTATTTTCAATTTCTGAGCTTATTAATGAATCATTTTCTTTGAAACAAGATTTCCCCTTCTTCTAGTAGGCTGATTAACAGGTTTTTGCAATAAAATCAAGTTGTGCATGTGTAGCTTATTGGGTAGCCTATTTTGTGCTTAATGGATTTAGCTTATTTGAGTTCTAGCTAGTTTCAGCTTATTTCCTTTCACAAGTCTAGCTTAATTTCAATTTTAAGACTTTTGAAATTGGTTTGAGCTTATTTGGTCAAGAAATAAGCTTAAACGGGCTTATTGAAGTCCTTGTGCCCGTTTTTGGTTTAAAAGTTTTGAAAATTGCATTCTAGTCCTTTGATTGTTAAACAGTTTCATTTACAAGCTAAATTCCCATTTAATTAGGTTTTGTAAAATTCAAGTCCTTCTAGTTTCAAGTTTGTTAAAAAGTGGTTAGTTAGTTTTCAAAATAGTTAAAAGTTAGTTACTTTGTTAGAGATATTTTCATTCCTAGTCCAAATTTGTTGACTGTTTTACATAATTAGTCCTTTGACTTTTTGACTTTGTATTTTTGGCATTTATTTTTCATTGAATTTACATTTTCAGTCCTTATATTTTGTAGAATTTACATTTGAGCATATTAATTGAATAAATACTTGGTTTGTGCACTTTGTTTTACGTATAAGTAGACTTTATTTTTTTCATTTTAGCAAGGATTTGTTTGAATTAGATATAGAATATCCAAATACTTTACCAACCAAAAACAATTAAAGACTCGATCTTGTTAGGACTTTTAATTTGTTAAGAACTGAGAAAACGAACTTCAACTATACACATTTCATATATCCTTGTGATATTGCTAGAACACTCAGAGTGATACTACTTAGTATTCAGAATGATGAGTGGAAATCATTCCAGTGTTAACATCAAACAGCACTGCGGTAGGTCATATGCAAGATTCTTTATGAATTGAACATATGTAAAACTGAAAAGCGACAGTGGCTTGATTCTGAATTGATTCAAACTCGTTTTAGGTTTCTACGCAATATCTTTATGGTCTTGCCAGAACATTCAGAGTGATATTCATTAATATTCACAGTGACGAATGGAAATCCTTCTAGCGTCAACATCAAACAGCACTACGGAAGGTGACTTGTGAGATTCTTATGAATCAAACTTGTGTCAACTGGAAAGCAACAATAGTAAGATTCTTAATGAATCAAACTTGTTCCAGGAATTTGAATTGACGACTTTAATCAAGCGGATATTTATCCAATTGATTCACTCTTTACGTTCGCAGTCTTGCTTTGAGACGGTCGAGTAAAGAGAATGGCTAGTACAGCCGCGAAACCCTGTCAAGGAGATTCTTAATTGAATCTACCTAATCACAGGTACGGTATTTAATATCGTATAACGGTCTTCATCGACCGGAGGTAAAACGCTACCGATTTAGGACGAATGTCAAAGCCATTCAGTCCGTGTCTATGTTTTGTCTCGAGAAGGTGGCGTCACGGTGTACTCAGCAAAGTCAAAGATTCAAAACCACATATTCATGCCCAAAGACTTATTCAACAATTTATAGTGTGAGCATGTGGATAAAGACACAAGATCGCAAGATAGCAAAGACAAGTCAAGAATGATTTGAAGATCTCAAGATAAAAGACTAAGTCGAAAGACAATGACAAAGGCTCAAAGATCACAGCATGAAGGAACAAGACTACTGTTACACGTTCAAGACTCATTTATGACGAAATTCATGAATCTCCATTGGACTCCAAATAACGAAGAGGAATGACCTCACATTGGGGGAGATTGTTAGCCTCAAAATATTGAGTCAAACAAGAATGTTCGGTCATAGGTTTCTATTGTAATATTTATTAGAACGTTGTAATAGTTAGTTAAATAGTCGTGGTTCACGGGCTTCGATTTAAGCTACTTAAAGCCCAAAAGACAAGCCCGGTCCAAACAATATAGCCCATTATGGTTACATGTAAGCCCGGCTATATAAGGCCCTTCCTAGCATGTTAGGAAGGGTGGATGATCATTAGTACTCTCATTATTTTAATCTAATATTCACCAAGTTAATCATCTCTCTCTCTACTTTCTCTCACTACTTTCTCTCTTTAGGAATCCATCGCTTTTCATCTATTTTCTATCATTAATCATCATAATAATATGGGACAACAATGTTCATAAGGTTTCGTCTTCGGCTTCACCTTCTTTATCTAATACCATCGATGCTTGCCAAATTGAGGCGAACTTGGAAAACAAAATCTTTGATAAGCTTAAAGGACTTTTAATTGAATTCAAAGTTGGTGAACAAAGTGCTCCCGCTACGGCTAAAGCGGTTGAGGTTTCATGTATGTATTGTGGTGGAGGTCATGATTTCTCCGAGTGCATTACCAATGGTGGTAACACTTCGAGTGCCTACGCGGCCACGGGAACTTACAACCAAAACGGTCAAGTTATCCGCTCTAATCAATTAACTCCACCGGGTTTTGCTCCAAATCAAAATGCTAACAACAACTATCGAAACAATCAAGTTGGTTTCAAAAACAATTACAAAGGAAACTATGGGAATCAAGGGGCTAATAATCAAGTTTCAAACAAAAATCAAAACAATGATTTTCAAAACAACAACAAGGTTTTGCAAACTTTGAAAGATCTTCCAAATGAATTTGTTGAATACGCTAATGGAAACGATGCTAGGTTGACAACATTCAAAGAGAAATCATTAGCCTAAGATCCGAGTTTAAGAACGACTTGAAGAAGGAGTTGAAAACTGAGTTAGCAAATAAGCTTAAAATCCATACAAACAAAATAGAAGGAAATGTAACTAGGTTACAACAAAACCAACAAAAAATGGAACAAGGGCAACATGAAATTAAGCAAGAGATGATTAAGGCCGAGAAGAGGCAATCCATGTCTGAGGACAAAATTTCATCTATGTTTGGGACTATTATGTGCAAACCGTCTTCGAGTAGTCTTCCTAGTAACACCATATCGATCCCTAAGGGAGAGATGAAAGTGTACCACACGTAGTGGTACGACACTTAAGGAACCGACTCCTCAACCAATTGCTCCTACGGAGGATGCAATTGAGGAAGAACCCGAGGTGGTGGTCGAAAAGGACCATGCCCAAATCCCACGAAGTACCTCTCATACCACACCTACGGTTGACCCATTACCACATTTGGAACCCTAGATTCCAAAGGCTATGCATATGCCTCAACCCACACCACATTTGCCCTATCCATCGAGACTTAGAAAGGAGACACGTCAAGAGCACGATAATTACCAATTTGATCTTTTTATGAAAATGTTTCGTGACGTTCATTTTAATGTGAGTTTTGCCGATGCTTTGGTCATGATGCCTCGATTTGCCGCTAACTTTAAGGGTATGTTGAACAACAAGGAGAAATTGCAACAATTGTCTAGTTGTTCATCGGTTTATCTTAATCGCTTACCTAAAAAAGTCGGTGATCCCGGTAAATTCTTGATCCCTTGTGCAATCCAAGATATGGAAGAATGCTATGCCTTGGCCGATCTTGATGCTAGTATTAACTTGATGCCACTTGCAATCTTCAAGTCGCTCAATCTTCCTAATCTTACTCCTTCACTAATGTCTATCGAGTTGGCCGACCATTCTATTATCCGGTAGACTTTATCGTTGTCGATATTCCCACGGATCCTCAAGTTCCTCTCATTTTAGGTCGTTCGTTTTTAGATACGTCTATGGCTTTAATCAATGTGAATGCTAGAAAGATCAACTTACGTTTCAACAACGAGGAACTTGTTATAAACGCAACTCAAAATTCTCAAATTTCTCATGTTTATTCCGTTGTAACCATAAACCTCGTTGATATGATCGACGTTGTTTGCGAGGAATTTTCACAAGAAGTTCTAGGTTTTGGTGATGATGAATATAGTGGCAATTCCACTATGTTAGATCCCATTCTTGATAACTCGACACCAACCTTCACTCCATTTGAAGGTGCTGGTTTTACGTTGGAAGAATTCGATGTTCCACGTATTGTGACGAAGACCTTGACAATGATGAGGACTTCTTGATTATCAAGGATTTTCTTAACGATTTCCCATTCTCCACCCGAGGAGGTTATGAGTATCGAGCCCAAATCTTCGATTGAGGAACCACCTATCCTCGAGTTGAAAGATTTACCTCCTCATCTCGAATATGTCTTTTTGGAGGAGGGCGACAAGTTGCCGGTTATTATTGCGAAAGAACTTTCGGATGATGAAAAAACCGCACTTGTCGATGTTCTAAAGGATCACAAAGGGGCAATTGCGTGGAAGTTATCCGACATTAAGGGGATCGATCCCAAATTTTGTACCCACAAAATCTTAATGGAGGAGGATTACAAGCCCGCAATCCAATGTCAAAGGAGGGTGAACCCCAAAATTCACGACGTCATCAAAAAGGAAGTCCTAAAACTCCTTGACGCGGGAATGATTTACCCTATTTCCGATAGCCCTTGGGTGAGTCCTATTCATTGTGTCCCTAAAAAGGGAGGAATGACCGTTGTGCCAAACGATGCCAATGAGTTAATTCCCACTAGACTCGTGACCGGATGGAGAGTGTGCATTGACTATCGTAAGTTGAATGACGCCACTCGAAAAGACCATTTTCCCTTTCCCTTCATGGACCAAATGTTGGAGCGTCTTGTTGGAAACGATTTCTATTGCTTTTTAGATGGTTTTTCTGGTTACTTCCAAATCCCCATCGATCCTCGTGATCAAGAAAAAACTACGTTTACGTGTCCATATGGAACGTTTGCCAATCGTAGAATGCCATTCGGACTTTGCAATGCACCGGGAACCTTTCAAAGGTGCATGATGGCTATTTTTCATGATATTATCGAGAAGACGATGGAAGTCTTCATGGATGACTTTTCTGTGTTTGGTAGTTCGTTCGCTTCGTGTTTGTCGAATCTTGAGAGAATGTTGAAGCGTTGTGAGGAAACCAACCTTGTGCTTAATTGGGAAAAATGTCATTTTATGGTTAAAAGTGGAATCGTCTTAGGGCACAAGGTTTCGAAAGCGGGGATTGAGGTAGATCAAGCTAAGGTAGACGTCATCGCCAAATTACCTCATCCCAAAATAGTTAAGGGGGTTAGGAGTTTCCTAGGCCACGCGGGCTTTTATCGTCGATTCATCAAGGATTTTTCAAAGATCTCTCGACCTATTACACATCTCCTTGAAAAAGATGCACGTTTTTTCTTTGACGAAGATTGTGTACGAGCCTTTGAAATCCTTAAGAGGAAACTTACCGAAGCTCCCATTCTTGTTGCTCCCAGTTGGAACCTCCCCTTTGAGCTCATGTGTGATGCTAGTGACTACGCTATTGGGGCCGTATTAGGGCAACGTCATGAAAAACACTTCTTGCCTATTCACTATGCTAGCAAGACGATGACCGAGGCTCAACTAAAATACACTACAACGGAGAAGGAGTTCCTTGCCGTGGTGTATGCATTTGAGAAATTCCGACCTTATCTCGTCTTGACTAAATGCATAGTGTATACGGATCATTTAGCTATCAAGTATCTTATGGCTAAACAAGATGCAAAGCCGAGATTACTTCGTTGGATTCTCCTCCTTCAAGAATTTGATCACAAAATCGTTGACAAAAAAGGAGCCGAGAATCTAGCGGCCTATCATCTTTCACGTTTGGAAGATCCTCACCAAAGTGTTTACGAGCCCAAGGAAATCATCGAAACATTTCCGCTTGAGACACTTGGTGTAGTGAATTCTAAGCTTGATTCTTCCACCCCATGGTTTGCGGACATCACAAATTACCATGCGGGCAACTTCATCATCAAGGGTATGACGACTCAAGAAAAACGAAAATTCTTTCGTGACGTCAAGTTCTACTTTTGGAACGACCCTTACTTGTTTCGAACTTGTGCGGATCAAATTATTCGACGTTGTGTCTTTGGTACCGAAGCTTCTAACATCCTTAGAGCTTGTCACGAGGGACCCACGGGTGGTCACCACGGTGCTAATCTCACGGCTAAGAAGGTTTTTAATGCTGGTTTCTTTTGGCCTACTATTTACCAAGATGCACAAGAGCTTGTGAAGTCATGTGACTCATGCCAACGACAAGGAAAAGCCTCACAAAAAGATGAAATGCCACAAAATATCATCCAAGTGTGTGAGATCTTTGACGTTTGGGGCATTGACTTTATGGGGCCGTTCCCATCATCTCGTGGTAATAAGTACATCCTTGTCGCCGTGGACTACCTATCTAAGTGGGTGGAAGCTAAGGCTTTGCCCACCAATGATGCTCGTGTGGTAGTCAAGTTTTTGAAAAGTTTGTTTTCTCGGTTTGGAACCCCTCGTGCGATCATAAGCGATCGTGGAACCCATTTTTGTAACGACCAACTCGAAAGGGTCCTAAGGAAATATGGAGGTACACATCGGCTTTCTACGGCTTATCACCCACAAACGAGTGGTCAAGTCGAGGTTTCAAATCGAGCTTTGAAGAGGATCTTGGAGAGATCTATTGGGGAAAACTGACAATCTTGGTCGGATAAGTTGGACGATGCTTTATGGGCCTTTAGGACCGCTCATAAGACGCCCATTGGGTGCACTCCTTATAAGCTTGTGTATGGGAAGAATTGTCATTTACGAATTGAACTTGAACATAAAGCTTATTGGGCCCTAAAGCATTGTAATGATGATATGGAGACCGCGGGAAAACACCGGAAAATGCAATTAAATGAATTGGATGAATTAAGGGATATTGCTTATGAAAATTCATTGATTTATAAAGAAAAGACTAAAAAGTTGCATGATTCAAAAATTAAAAACCGGGTTTTTAACATTGGGGATCAAGTTTTGCTTTTTAGCTTCCGTTTGAAAATCTTTTCCGGTAAGTTGAAATCCCGTTGGTCTGGTCCATTCACCGTGACTCAAGTTTTTTCATATGGGACCATCGAGCTAGCTCAAAATGATGGCCCCAATTTCAAGGTGAATGGACATAGGTTGAAGCACTACTTTGGCGGGGAAGTTCCATCCTTGAACTACCTCGACCAAATCACCTTCCCCAATGATAATTAGTATTGAGGGGATCGAGTCGAGCTTATGACTCGGTAATTAAAAACGAGGTGCCTAGTGGGGGAGTCCCATGTTTATCCTATGTACATATTATCGCTTTCTAATGTAGTAACGTGTGGGGATTTGTGCCCTTCCAACCTTTGTTCAGTGGTTGTTTGTGAATTGTGGATTTTAGATGATCATTATCTTCACGATTGGAGCCTCTCGTGTTCGTTTTATGGGAGCACTCGATCGTTTGCTTTGAAGACTTCCTCAATGTCCATGATATATCCTTTGATGTTCTAACCTTAGATTTATAGCACACTTCATTAACGGCTTTAAATTTAATGGTTACACCCTTTCCATGCTAGATTATGCATTCGACTACGTCTCTAGTATGGGGGTGTTTGCACCCTTAGACTCAAAACATTGAGGACAATGTTTAACTTTAGTATGGGGGTGAATAGATACTTGTCTTGCCAAACCTTTACGCTTTCCAAAGTTTATCTTTTTTATTTATCGTTTTGTTGCAAAATAAGGCTAAAAATGACCAAATTTTAAAATTTTCTCATGTTTTATAAGTGTTTGAAGACACGAATGTAGGTTTTCCGATGGCGAGAATAAGAGTAATTTTTTACTCGACCGTGTGTGTTGAGCACATAGCTTCGATTCCTTAACTTTTATTAGGGTAAGTCTCTTAAATGAGGACGAGAAATGATAGAGTTAGTTATAAGTTACTATGCTAAACGTAGAGTACTCGTATTCTTTCAAAAACTCATGTGTTCTCGTTGTTTGCTTATTCTCCCTTCTCTTGTAAATATTTTTTGCTTAAGAAATATTGACTTAGCTGTTTAGTCTTGATTGTTGGTTTCTAGTCTTTTCTAGTAGCTTCCATGTAATTAAATTGGGAAGACATTAAGTATCGCCAGCGTCACGGTTTTGAAGTATTGGCAACCCGAATAATCGAAAGCTTCACCCAATAATAAGATTTCAAGTGCTCACCTAAATCTAGCAAACAATTTGAAGCTCACAAGGCCGAAAAATCTATGCAAATATGAAAGTGAATCAAGCCTTAATCTTTGAAGCTTTAAAGATCCAAAATTCACCTTAGCGTGAGGATATACGTCTTTGGCCATAATAAAACCACCGATGAGGCGGATAATAAAAGGCAAGGCAAGACCGAAGTCATAATAAAAGCTTCATGGCGAAGTTGAATAAAAGATGGAGGTAAACCAAAGATAATAAGGTCCTTCCGTTAGGGGGCGTATAAAAGTCTTGGTAATAAGTCTCATGTTCAAAACCGTTATAAAACCGTGTTTATCGATTCTTCTTGTCAACTTAATTTTTTAACATCGTTGTCTATTAGGAGGGGTTATTGATTTGATGGTCTTAGTTACACCGTTAGGACTCTATTTTTAGACCTAAATCTCTATTATCGCATAAGTCAATAATGTATCCTCGTGATCATTAAGACAAAATAAAATATAAGAGATACAACTTAGGAATAATGGGAGAATAAGTACGTGATTAGGGCATATGAGTAGTGTTAGCATTACTAACTTATAATGACAATGATCTCGTTGCACGCTTGGCATGGAATTAAGGTGAAAATCGAGGACGATGAAATTATTTCTAACGAAGCATTCACGTGTTCTTATTCTATGAACCTAAACTTCCCATTTTGCGATGAAAATCATACATTATGTCTAAAACATAAGTAGTAGCAATAGTAGTAGTGTAGCTAGTTTATCATTTTAATAAGGTGAATAAAATTAAATTTTGGAGGTGCTATGATACTTTATTCTAGCATTGCGTGAGGGCACGACAATGGTTTAGTATGGGGGAGTGATGAGACTGCTTATATACATGGTCTCATCGTCCAAAACGGGCTTAAAATGCATAAAATATCATCTAATATACCAAATATATGCTCGTGTTTGTTACTTGTGTATTTTTAGGTACGGATATTGAGGAAATGGCAAAAGATCACAAGAATCATTCAAAAACGAACACGGGAAACGAAGTCGCACAATGAACCGGGCCCAAGTTTGGAATTTTGCAAAAAGACCCTTGAAGAATTGAAGATTGGCAACTTTAGTCCCTCATCTTTGAAGAACTTGTCACAATTGACCCTCCAAATGTCAATTGTACAAGTATGGTCCTTGATGTTTTAAGATTGTACAAGACCAGTCCTTGAAGAATCCAAGATTTACATTTAAAACCCTTGGAAGAAGTTTGGAAGTTGTTGTGCCATTTTTGACAACTTGCCAAAAGTTGTCATGTGTAAAACAAACGTTGATGGCTTTTATTACAAAGTGGAAGGAAGATAGAACTTTGGGGGCCAAGTCTGCCAAACATCCAAACCTCCCCACCCAACCAATGACTGACACCTCATCACAACCCACCCATAACCCATCTACCCATTATCCACCAAACCCAAACCCACCAACCCGGTTTTTAATTAAATAACCAGGGTCAAACACCCCAGTCAACACCCCCCATTTCCTACTAAAACACCCTTTTTAAACAAACCCTTTCCATTTTCAGATTAAACTCTCACTAATCACTCCTATAAACCCTAATCCACCCAGACCTAATCACCCTTAATACAAAGGGCTTTTACCCCAATCACTCCAGATCCTTAATTGAGGTCATCCTCACCCCATCCCACACCAAAACCGTGACCCTAGACAACCCCATGTGGTTGTGGACCCCTCCCCTGCACACGTCTCTTTCCCCAAACCCTATAACCCGACCAAACCAACCATCCAGATACTCCCCTTGGTCCCCAAGTTCAAATGGACGACTAGGATGCATTCAAACATCACCAACAACAACTGGCATCACATGGGATCGATTTTTGACCAAGCTTGAAGACAAAAGACCAAGGGCCTTTTTGGCATTTCAGCAACTAGGGTTTTAAGTTCTAGTTTCTTCTATAGTGTAGTATAAATAGAGGTGCCTGTACCTCTATTTCGTTTTGTTCCAGATTTTAGCAAAGTCCTTGTAATCCCTTTTTAAAATTAATATAAAGTTTGGTATTTTTAGCTGAAATTGTAATTCCTTTTATGTTTTTTTAAAAGTTTGGTATTGGATTGCTAATATTCTGAGTTCCATATTATTGTACACACTTTGTGTGTTTGGATTTTCAAAAAGTTTCAAAAAGGTTTTGAAAAGAATTTTATAAATTTCAGAAATCATAGGTTGTTATGAAGTGAAAGTGGAATAACATTCTATGATTTGTGATTTATAAGTTGTTTTTAAAACGTGTTATTAAGGTTTCAAAGTTTTTGGAAGAAGTTTTAAGAAAAATCAGAAAAGTTGTATTTTTCTTGTGTTTTCATTTTGCAGGTTTGATTATTGATTGTTGTTGACCAAGGATCTGCATAGACCCGGGTCTATAGGAGGTGACATCAGTCACTGAGGGACTTGGATGTAAGTCCCTCAAGGTAGAATACTCTTTTCAATTTTAACTTTCAGTTTTTGGTCATCTTGGGTGATTTGTATGAATTTGGTGAAAACTGCATGTAAAGTGTGTTTATGTGGTTTGAGTGAAGTTGTTTAGATGTTATGTGCATGTTAATAGCTATTAGAATCAGTTTTGATAGGTTTGCAAGTGATTTGGTGTGTTAAATTTGAATTCAGAATCCTTAAGGGGTGTTTGGATTTGAGTTTTAAGCAAAATTTGTAACTGAATTTTGAGCTAAAAACATGTTAGATGCATTCCTTAGGTTAGTGTTAGATGTTTAGTGTGTTTGGCTTTGAGTTTGAACAAATTTTAACCAGTTTGCATGATAAAAAGTGAAAAGATAGCATAAAATCAGTAACTTCACTTTTCTGACTTTTTGTGTGAATTTGAACTTTATAATCTTGCTAGTTGTTAAAACCTAGGGTGTTTAGGGATTATTGATTGAATTTAAGCTGTTTGGTGAACTTGTATGCAAAATCTGAGCATTTGAAATCCATGTTGAGTGTCAATTGAACCAGCAAATCTTATCAGACCTTCATTGTGCTTAATCAGAAACTTTTTTGGGTGATTTGTGCTTGTTCTTTGCTTTGTGTTTGTGTTACTTTGTGATTTTCTTGACTCCTTGTACTCCAAAGAGTACAAGGGTGCTCTTTGTTCCATCAGAAACACCCACAAACTCACATAACCAAGCCCTCTTGGTCTTTGCACAAGTGATGAACTCACACTTGTGTTCATCAGAAACATAAAGAGAACTGAGCACGTTTTTGCTCAATTCTCATTTGAATCTTGTTATATTTAATTTGTGTTTGTGTTTTAGTGATTAAGAGTGTTACTGGATTCGAGTTTAAAAAGTTAAAAAAAAAAAAAAGTTTTGCAAAACCTCACCTTGCCTGGGCTCGAACACGCGACCTCTCTTATGGAGGAGTAACGTGTTAACCAGTGATCTGGATGGGTTTTTATGTTTATGTTCCATTTCATTAATTACTTAAGCAGGTTTTGGTTTTGGCTTATTTAAATAAGCCGTAGCTTATTTTGGTCATTTCAGCTTATTTATTAAGCTTATTTGGTCTAGCTTATTTTTCTTAGGTTCATATTAGGTTGTTTGACTTTTCAGTCCAAAAAGTAGATTTTTCTCTTCATTTAATTATTTATTAGGATTATTTTTAGATTTATTTTTAGAAAGTAAATTAAAAATAGTTAAAATAAGTTTTAATTTTTAGAAAAATAGTTTTTAGGTTTTAAATAAGTTATTTGAGGTTTACATATAAAAAAGTTTTCAAAAAGACTTATCTTTAATTTTATTTAATTTTAGGGTTTTTAGACAACTTTAAAAATTAATATAAAATTAATAAAAAGGTTTTAGGAACTTTAAATTGCATTTTTATCTGAATTAGAATATATTAACCTCAAAATATTGAGTCAAACAAGAATGTTCGGTCATAGGTTTCTATTGTAATATTTATTAGAACGTAGTAATAGGTAGTTATTTTAGTCGTGGTTCACGGGCTTGGATTTAAACTAATTAAAGTCCAAAAGACAAGCCCGGCCCAATATATAGTCCATTAAAGCCCGCATGTGGGTGGACTATATATACTACCCTCCTAGCATGTTAGGAGGGTGGATGGTCATTTGTAACAACTTTTTTTCTTAATCTAATCTCACCAAGTTAATCATCTCCTCTCTACTTTCTCTCACTACTTTCTCTCTCTAGGAATTCATCTCTTCTTCATCTATTTTCTTTCTCTCTTCATTACTTAATCATCACAAATAAATGGGACAACATTTGGTATCAATCGCCACGGGGTAGATTTGTGATTGTTTGTTATTATTATATTTGATTCGAATGATTTAATCCATAAATCATCTCGGATTCAAATTTTTTTGTTTTCCGTGCTCTACTTCTTCATCTACATCTTCTACATAGTTTTAGTAGTGATTTGGTATATTTACTTTGGCTAAAAACACAAAATTTTTGGGTGTTTTGATCATTTTTTGGCTTAAAATCACGTATTGGTTGAGTTTTGTCCGAGAAAAGTGGGATATATTCCGATTGGTGTAATCGGAAAAGGGATTATATATTCCGATTGGCATTCTGATCAGTAGCATCGGAAAAGGGTTTCAACATTCCGACCAGCTTTCCGATCATCATTCCGATTGGACAAAACATTCCGATCTGCATTCCGATCAGTGATTCCGATCTGCATTCCGATCAGTGATTCCGATCTGCATTCCGATCAGTGATTCTGACAGGTTTATTCCGATTGGGGACATTCCGATAACATTCCGATCAGTGATTCCGATCAGTGATTCCGATAATTGATTCCGATGATGTGTTTTGCTAAAATTTGTTTGAGTATTTTTTAGACTTAGCCACCATCTAGACTAGTTTCGGAATATCGTTTACACGAAGATCAAAAAAAAAAAAAAAAAAAAAAAAGAAGTGTTTTTTGGCGGGAAAACCAAAGTAAAATTTATTTTTTCCTAGACCATTTTTATGCCTTTTAAGCTTCAATTTCAAATTTTGGTGATGCAAAAAATTTTTCGACCAAAAATTCAAATTTTCGGACCAAAATTCAAATTTTTAGGCCATTTTTAGGTTTTATTTTTCTTTAAATTTTTCATTTTTCAAATTTTTTTCCTACTAGTTATTGGATATTTCTAACTCGTTTTCAAATTTTGGTTATTCAAAAATTTTTTTGGTTTACCGTTTTAGTCGGACTGAGGAATTTATTGTCGGACTGAGAAAAAATTTCAAATTTTCGGAATTTCAACTACAACACAATCACACCATATCTACTTAAGATCCGAAGTTACTTTATCAACTGAGACACCATCATCATGGAAACGAGCAATGCGTGTGCAGACAGAGAAGAACGAGAGATGCAACTACAAGAACAAGTCCTTAAACAACGTTGTATGCAAGCTTTCAGTGATCTTAAAACGAATCTAAAACGTCTGGAAAGAGAGACCTTCTCGTACAATCCTTTGTATATGCGTGCATTTCATTCCTTCTTCGGAAATGATCATCGCACGTTCACTTATGACTTAAGAGACCACTTGAAGAATCTTGAGAATGAATTACTCAACAAAAACCTCCATGAGACAAATTCCAAAAAAGCCTTCAAAACACTCAGAACACCGTTTCAACCATTTTTTGCTTCAAAGCTATTCGAGAATCTCAATTTTGAGTCCGAAGTTCGAGATGCAAATCAACACTTCAAAGACTACACTACAATGGAAGCAAAATCATTCAGAGACTTGATTTTTGGAAACATGGAATCAATTGAAAGGCTGTTGGATGAACGCCTACTTCATGCAAAAGACATGATCAAGAAGATGATTGACAAAAGGCTAAAAATGCAAGAGTGCACGGTTGCAAAGATTCATGTAATGTATACGAGTCCAGTTTCAACTGTAAGTAACGAGAAAATATCGAGTAATGCAATTGACAGGTGCAGAACAGGGAAAACAACGCATGGTGAGCAGAATGATCATAACAGCTCTGGGAAAGACAACAACAGCTCTGACAAACAACACATCGACTCTGAGAATGAGAATGTCATCAGCAATACACCTTCCTATGATAATGGTCCTGTTTACGATTCTGAGCCATTGGAAGAGGTACACAATGCTGAATTTAATGTGTTTGCCAATGCCAATACGCATGAGCATAGTGATCAAACAACAAACCTTATTGACACATGTATGATGGAAAAGGTTGATAGCAATACCACACCCAATTCATCAGCCATGTGCAATAATGAGTTTGAGGATGATCAACATGCAAATGAGTATGATGATGAGGAGCGTGTAGCGCTTGCTAATTTAATTGCTAGTTTACAAAAATATGTCAATGAAACTAGAAAGAGTCAAAAGCAATTAAAGAAGGCAAACGCAGCGCTCACTCAAAACTTTGATGAATGCAAAGCCGCTCTAATTAAATCTAATGAGACCCTTGAAAGTAATAGGGCTGAGCTTCTTCAGAAAACCAAAGAGCTTGAGGGGTACAAGGGAAGTGCGTTAAAAAGTCAAAAGGACGATTTTGAAAACAAATATAATACAACTCTTGAGTTATTAGCTAAAGAGAAGCGTCAATATAATGTTTTCTTAATGGATGAACGTCAAAAAACGTACCTTGCCAATACCAAAGTTAATGAACTTGAACAAAAGCTCTCTATGACCACTACTGATTCTTCTAAAATTCTAGAGGATAAGAAACAAGAGGTAGATGCGTTAAAACAAGACTTCAAAAGTAGATATGATAAAGAAACTGAAAAGGTAACGAAATTAGAAGCACAAGTCGAATTTTTGAAGAACGTTGTTTATAAAACGCATGATTCTATTCAATCTGTGAGAATGCTGGCACCTCCTTCGATGTTTAAGGGTCAAGCTAGCTTTGCAAGTCCTGAGTACCTTGCCAAAGCTCAAGTTGCGAACCCGCATCTTTATCTTGATGAGACTGAAAGGACAGATCTTGATTGCATGCCTGTTAGTGCCAATAGTGAAGAGACTGCCCTTTGGGATGCTGAGAGTCAACCACTTGTTAATAAGGAGTTTGTGAAACCATATAATTAGGCTTATGAGAATAGTCTGTATGGCTTTTTCAATAAACAAACTCAGAAAACTCGTGAGGAAGTGTTCCTTGAATGCAAACAAAAGAGAATTCAATGGAAGAAAGCATTTGCCCCTAAGAAATCTAATGTTTACAAATACATAAACTACCTCCCTCTAGATGAATCTAAAAGCAAGAGTAGGAAAACATTAGGTATTCTTAAACACCACATTGATAATGTTAAATCTATTGTTGAAAGAGACTGGGCCAAACGTGAAAATGCTGAGTGGACACGTCCGATTCCTCAAGATATTACCTTGCTTGTGAAAGAACTCTTAATTACTAACACGGCGTTGATTAAAGAAACTGTTCTTCAACTTGAGGAGTTCATTCGGACTGAAATGTTTGATGATTTAAAATACGTTGAATCTCTTGAGAAACACATTGATGATCTTCAAATGGAGAAGTCTGATTTTTCAGATGAATATGATTTACTCTTGCAAGAATGCGTTTCTAAAGATGTTATGTGTGCTTATTTTACATCTTGTGCTGATATTGATGAATATTCTGAAGTTGCATGCCAATATCTTGATAAGATCAAAGAATGTGAACGTCTTGAAATTGAGCTTTCGAAACGTAAAGAAAATGTTGACAAAAAGGCTTTTGAGTTACTTCAACACAAAACTGATTTCCTTCAAAAACATTGTCATTCACTTGAACTTGCTCTGCAAAAAGAAGTTGGTAGTTTTCCACATGATAAAAAATTGCAAGAAAAACTTTCCCAAACATTTCGAGAAATGAATGAACAGAATTTGGAAATTAAAGGGTTGAAAGCTCAATTACAAGACAGGGACAGAGCAATAGCAGAGTTGCAGAAACTCGTTGCTAAAATGGGTGGGAAAATCGTGGAACCTAGCATTAAGAAACCTGTTGTTCGACAACCCAATGCCTACAAGGATCCAAAGCTGTCTATCTTAGGAAAACTGACTTCGTTCTCCAATTCTTCTCATATGAAATCTAGGTTACCCCCTAAGACTGATGTGCAACCAAGTGTTCCAAAACCATCCATATCACCCTATGTTCCTCCATTTAGAAAGCACACTGTTGCTAAACCCAACCATGTGAATGCACCTAGCGCTTCTAGGACTCCTCCAAAACATGTGACATTCACGTCCACAAAGGAATCAGTAGGTTCAAATGACCTCGTTCATACCCACAACCTGGAGGATGCGAAACAAAAAGGGAAGCTTCAGAAAGACAAACCAGTGTATGAACAACCTAGTTCGCCAAATCCCGCTAGAGTTCCACACACACCTAATGGTAGTCAACCAAAACCTAGGATCCCTCTTCAGCAATCTAGGAATTGGAGACCATCCATGAATAGTCGTGTTTCAAACACTACGCCTGAACGATTTGGAAAACAAAGGAATACAAGTACTTTCGTGAATCCCAAATTCCCTGTATGTCCCACTTGCAAAAAGGGCATTCACAATGTAAATCATGACCATTGCATTTTGCAATACCTCTATGAGGTCAAATCTCGTTCCTTTGAACGTAGATCGAATGCAGAATCCCATAAGACAACAAGGAGATACAAACCCGTCGCAAAGAAAAGCAACCACACCAAATCTGAAACGTGGATTCAAAAAGGACATAGTTTCTCTCCAAAGAAGTCTTCCGCTGTGCAAGAGAAAGCTACTCCTAAATCTAGTCTTCAGTGGAAACCAACGGGTCAGATCTTCACGGAAGTTGGTCTTAAGTGGATTCCAATAGAGAAGAGTAATGATACCTGCACCAGTACTAATGCTACTGTTCTACACGCTGAAAAGGAATTTGTTACTCCGAATTCTAGTATTTGTGCAAACTCTTCTTCTGTGATTGCAGGTACAACAGCGGATTCTGAACCCACTTCTCCTTCTTCAAAGGGTTCCAATTCTGTATATTCGATATCACCTTCTTCTGCTGTACAAAAGTCTATTTTGGATTATTTTCGAAAAACTTGAGAAAACAAAAAAAATAATAAAAAAAAACGTAAATATCCATAGAAAAACAAATTAAAAAAAATGAAAAAATTTCAAAATACCAAAAATATTCCTCTCGACATGTCTTTCAGTATCGATAATATGGACGTACCTAGAAATGTCGCTCAATAACGACACGGGTGTGTACATAAAGCTCGAATGAAAGTTGTAAATATTTTTCAAAACATGTCATTTCAATGATTTACAATTACCTCAGATTGTGACTCGTACTTCCAAGAAAGGAAAGTTGATCACGAATGATAACTTATCCTTAACAACGGGAAAATAAATTTTCTCGGTCATGAGCTCTCATTAAAAACATTCAAAGTTTTTAAGCTCATGTAAACGACTTACAGTTAAATGTCAGACTGTAACTCGGACCTCAAATAAAGGAAAGTGTATCTTTAAAGATACCATATCCTAACAAACGGGTAGAGCAATCTATCACGGGTTGAGCTTGTCACAAAACATTCAACGTTTTGAGCTCAACACAATGGCTTGTAATCACTTTTAGATTGCAACCCGGATCTAAATTCACGGGGGAGTGTACGCTTTTGTACTCTTACCCTTAGCAAAAGAAGTTAAATCTTCTTACACTTGAGTGGATTTGTCAAGACATTCAAAGTCTATGAACTCAAGTTTATGCTTTAGAAAAAACTTTTCGTCAAAAAGAATTGATTTTCAAAAAGCGTTGAACACAATTTTTTCAAGAATTTCTCAATGATATTCAAAATCTTTCAAAAATTGTGTGTTCAACAACTCCTATCCTCAAAAGTTTAATGTGGATCAAATCCTCGTAATGACAATTCCATTGGATCAATTTTTGAGGGGGAGCAATTCAACTTCATGCAAAAGATTAACACATCTTTCTCCCGAAGATTTTCAAGACTATTTTTCAAAATATATTTTAATCAAATTTGGTATCTCTAATATCAAAAGATTTTATATATTAGAGATAGGGGGAGAAAATGTGATTAAAATGTGATCTATAAGACTCAAGCACTTTAACTCTTACCCACATGTGCGAAACACTTTCGATTATCGATGCACATGTGAAGGGGGAGCATTTCTGAAACGACAAAACTAGCAAGGTGTTAAATGTTTTTCAAACACTTTGTTAGAATTTAAAGTGGTTTTCATGGTTACGATCAAATACCCACAACATCTTTAATTCACGACGTTATTGGTGTCAAAAGGGTGGTTAGGTTTAAGTCCTATGATCCAACCAGAACCGGAGGGATCTTCCCAGGGACAATCCAATAGATTATTAGAAGTCCTTAGGAAAGATGGAGTAGAATGTGAACGTAGCTGAATGCCGACTAAGTACTGATGCTAGCACTGGAACAATCACAACAAGGTGCTAGTAATGATGTCTTGGTAAGCATTGAAGGGGTTGAAGAATGAAAAAGAAATGTAAGGATAAAGGGTCTAAAGAAAGAAGCCCTCCATACAACTTAGGCAGAAACCGGGTCACCTCATCATGAAGACAAACTCATCATGGACCCAGTGATGTGAAGCACAACCCTTTCCTAGCTACTCAGGCTTCTCTTAAAAGAATGTTTTATTGTCACGGAGATCAACACGATTTCTATTGACTTTCTCACTCCGAGATAGTTGATATTGAATAGGTGGCATCTGCTCCAGCCTCCGATCACTAAAAGTGCACAAATAGAGTCTAGAGCCAAGAGATCAATCAAATCTCGTTAGGACACACGGATGAAGATCAAGAGAGTCCTACGCTATATCCTTGTGATATTGCTAGAACACTCAGAGTGATACTACTTAGTATTCACAGTGATGAGTGGAAATCCTTCCAGTGTTAACGTCAAACAGCACTGCGGTAGGTCATATGCAAGATTCTTTATGAATTGAACATGTGCAAAACTGAAAAGCAACAGTGGTTTGATTCTTAATTGATTCAAACTCGTTTCAGGTTTCTACGTAATATCTTTATGGTCTTGCCAGAACATTCAGAGTGATATTCATTAATACTCACAGTGACGAATGGAAATCCTTCTAGCGTCAACATCAAACAGCGCTATGGTAGGTAACTTGTGAGATTCTTATGAATCAAACTTGTGTCAACTGGAAAGCAACAATGGTAAGATTCTTAATGAATCAAACTTGTTCCAGGAATTTGAATTGACGACTTTAATCAAGCGGATATTTATCCAATTGATTCACTCTCTATGTTCGCAGTCTTGCTTTGAGACGGTCGAGTAAAGAGAACGGCTAGTACAGCCGCGAAACCCTGTCAAGGAGATTCTTAATTGAATCTACCTGATCACAGGTACGATATTTAATATCGTATAACGGTCTTCACCGATCGGAGGTAAAACGCTACCGATTTAGGACGAATGTCAAAGCCATTCAGTTCGTGTCTATGTTTTGTCTCGAGAAGGTGGCGTTACGGTGTACTCAGCAAAGTCAAAGATTCACAACCACATATTCATGCCCAAAGACTTATCCAACAATTGATAGTGTGAGCATGTGGATAAAGACACAAGATCACAAGATGGCAAAGACAAGTCAAGAATGATTTGAAGATCTCAAGACTTAAAGACAAAGTCGAAAGACAACAACAAAGGCTCAAAGATCACAACATAAAGGAACAAAACTACTGTTACACGTTTAAGACTCATTTATGACGAAATTCATAAATCTCCATTGGAATCCAAATATCAAAGAGGAATGACCTCACATTGGGGGAGATTTTTAGCCTCAAAATATTGAGTCAAACAAGAATGTTCGGTCATAGGTTTCTATTGTAATATTTATTAGAACATAGTAATAGGTAGTTATTTTAGTCGTGGTTCACGGGCTTGGATTTAAACTAATTAAAGTCCAAAAGACAAGCCCGGCCCAATATATAGTCCATTAAAGCCCGCATGTGGGTGGACTATATATACTACCCTCCTAGCATGTTAGGAGGGTGGATGGTCATTTGTAACAACTTCTTTTCTTAATCTAATCTCACCAAGTTAATCATCTCCTCTCTACTTTCTCTCACTACTTTCTCTCTCTAGGAATTCATCTCTTCTTCATCTATTTTCTTTCTCTCTTCATTACTTAATCATCACAAATAAATGGGACAACAGAATATTTAGGATTTTTGGTAATTTTTTAGAATTTATTTTTAAACTTTTTATTTTTTAGATTATTTTAATATTATTTTATTAGAAAAAATTGAAAGTTTGTTTTTTCTACTTTTTTCATTTTTCCTAGGATATAGACATTAAATTAGGAACTTTGTAACTTTCCAAATATTTTTTTAGGCTTTTCATTTAATTTTTAGAATTAATTTAAAATTTAATAGATTTTAATAGTTTTTAGGAGTTTAAAAATAGTTTAATTTGGTTTTAAAATTTTTAAAAATAGTTTTTAGCTTAATTAGATCATTTTTGAGGTTTAAAAACTATAAAATCTTGTTTGGGGCTTTTTAATATTTAAAAGTGATTTTTAGGGCTTTAATTAGCATTAAAAAGTCATTATTTAATTAATTGAAAGGTTTTAGCAAGTTTGGATTTTTTGTAAACTCTTAGAATTTTATTGTGGAATTTTAGTAATTTTTAGGTTAAAATTTTAATTTTTGTGTTTTTTTACGTTTCTACGTCTTAACTTTCTAGTAGTGTTTTTGTTAATTTTTATTTTTTCGTCTTCGTCATTTTCTCTTCCCTTTTCTTGTAAATAATCAAAAACATTAATCATTAATCATCAATTCATCACACAACGCACTAGCCTCCTCGAGAACGAACTCACATTCACTTTAGGGTCATTTACACACGGTTTTCCTAAATCGTCGTGCTTACCCTATATTATTGCCTTGTTTTCCTAAACAAGTGTGATTTTACAACTATCATTTTTGGTGCCGCTGCCGGGGAGGCGTGTTGTGTTTTGATTGAACCATTGTTTTTTATATATTAGCCATAATAGTATTTGTATTAGTAGCACTCTACTAATACGTATTATCGTTTTTCGGTTTTTGTGTGAATACTATTACTATATTGTATACGTAGAACAATAAATATACAAGTACTCCAAATACGTGAGCAATCACAACCTTGATTCGGGATTTCATCACTCGATCATTGTATTCGAATCTCAAACCAAAGAAAAAAGGCAAAAATAGATAAATACTTTCGTGAAGCTTGATTTTGATAATACAAACTATAAGGTGGGTATAAGGCGGTTGTATTTCACGACCTAAAGGAAAAAGGCTCTTAAGTGCTTCGCGCCGCCTCGTTTCCTCCGCTTGCTTGTGCGTATTTGATTTTGAGAGTGAATCGAGGGTTTTGCCGCCCAAAATTATTACATATCATATATATTTTATTGGTTCCATTTGATTAAACCCTCTTGAACGATTTGGTGTTCCACCATCGTTCTAAAGTCATCGAAGGCGTTCACTTCACGTGATCGTTTTCATTCTTTGAGGCTTCTTTAATCAAGAGATTTGATTAAGGAGGAGATTTGTGGACTTTTTGTCTACTTAATACATTCACCAATTTCCAAAAAGGTTAATACAATCAAAAACCAAAAAAAAATTGAAAAACACAAAATACCAAAAAGAATCTTCTTTGCTCGTCTCCACGTTGTACGTGAAGTTTATACTCACTCGCTCTAAAGCAAGACGTGCACGTAAACGAAGAAACAAATCGACCACTCCTTCTAGTGAGGAATCTCCTATTGACGAACCCGTTGTAGTGAAAGAAGCAACCATGGCTAATCGAACTATGATGGAGTTACTTCAAGCACCCACCGAGGGTTATGGAGAAGCTATTGTGATCCCCGCAATCCTTGCGGAGAATTTTGAGGTGAAAACGGGTTTGTTGTCGATGATCCAAAACAACAAATTCCGTGGTGATGAGAAGGATAATCCCCACAACCATATCCGCCAATTCAATCGTCTTACCGCCACGTGCAAATTTAAGGATGTCTCGAATGACTCGATTAAGATGATGCTTTTTCCGTATTCCTTAGCGGGGCCCGCTAAAATTTGGTTAGAGAAAGAGCCACCCAATTCTATATTGACGTGGAAGGATCTCGTTTCAAAATTTGTGAACCAATTTTTTCCGCCCTCTAAGACTACGCATTTGAAAAATGAGATTTCTAAATTTTCACAAGAATCAAATGAAAGTTTTTCTACGGCTTGGAATAGGTTTAAGGAGATGTTACATGAATGTCCTCATCGCGGCTTTTCCGACTTGCACCAAATGGACACGTTTTACAATGGACTTAACGATCATGAAAGAGATTATTTAAATGCCGTCGCGGGTGGTAATTTTTTGTGTAAAACGGTTTAGGAAGCTTTGGTCATAATCGAGAATAGGTCTAAGGTTTATAGCCCTTGTCACACACCGAGTGTTGCCAAAATGGGCTCATCATCGTCTCGTTCCATCAATGCCTTACATGATGAAGCAAATGAAGAAAATCGGTTTTTCGATAGGTTTTCGACTCTTATGTCCCATTGGAAAGCTCAAGAAGCTTCAAACTCCGCTTCGGTTAAAGCGGTTTCTAAAAGTTGTTTGTCGTGTGGGGGAGCTCATGATCTTTCCGAGTGCATTACCGCGGATGGTAACACTTCGAATGCTTTTGTAGCCACGGGAACTTATAACCAAATCGGTCAAGGTTCCCGCCAAAATCAAGCTCCACCAAATCAAAATGCTAATAACTATCGCAACAACAACCAAGGTGGAAATTACCAAGGAAATCAAAGGAATTATAACAAGGGTAATTATCAAAGTGGTAATGGGAAAATTTCTAATCAAAACCAAAACCGTGATTTTCAAAACAATGCCCAAGGTTTTCAAAACAATCACACCAAAAATCTTCAAGGAGAATTTTTGAATTATGCTAAGGCTAATGATGCTAAGTTTGACAACATGCAACGTGAAATGGTTAGCTTAAGGTCCGAGTTGAAAAACGAGCTTAAAAACGAACTTGCTAATGAACTTAAAACTCATGCTAATAAAATGGAAGGAAATGTCACACGACTCCAACAAAATCAACAAAAAATGGAGCAAGGTCAACATGAGATTAAGCAAGAGTTGTTAAAAGCGGATGCTAGGCAATCTAAGTTTGAAGACCGAATGGCTAAAATGTTTGAAGCTATCATGTGTAAGCCCTCTTCTTCGGGTGGTCTTCCTAGTGATACCATCGTGAACCCGAAAGGAGAATTGAAGGTTATTACTACTCGTAGTGGTAAAACTTTCAAAGAACCTACTTCTCGTCCAAGTACTTCTATGGAGAAGGAAAAAGAGAAAGAACCCGAGGTTGTGGTTGAAAAGGAGCACATTACAAGCCCACGAAGTACCGCTCAAACCACACCTACGGTTGAACCTACACCAATCATGGAACCCGAGATTCCAAGGCCGATGCCTATGCCTACTTTGCCCCAACCCACACCACCTTTACCCTACCCTTCAAGACGAGACAAGGAAAAAGCACAAGAACGAAATAATTATCAATTTGAACTCTTTATGAAAATGTTTCGTGACTTGCATTTCAATATAAGTTTTGCCGACGCCTTAGTCATGATGCCTCGATTTGCCGCAAACTTCAAAAGTATGTTGAATAACAACGAAAAATTGCAAAAATCGTCTAGTTGTTCTTCGGTTTTTCTAAGCCGCATACCTCAAAATGTCGGTGATCCTGGAAAGTTTTTAATCCCATGTGCTATCCAAGACATGGAAGAATGCTACGCCTTGGCCGATCTTGGTGCTAGTATTAATTTGATGCCTCTTGAGATTTTTAAATCACTCAATCTTCCCAATCTCACTCCTTCAAGAATGTCAATCGAAATGGCCGATCATTCTACGATTCTAGCTTGTGGAGTTGCCGAGGACGTCTTCGTGAAAGTTGGAAAGTTCTACTACCCTGTAAACTTTATTGTTGTTGATATTCCCATCGATCCTAAAGTTCCGTTAATTTTAGGTCGATCTTTTTTGGATACCTCGAGAGCGCTTATCGATGTGCATGCAAGAAAAATCACTCTTCGTTTCAATGAGGAAGAACTCATCATTAATGCAACCCAAAACTCCACTCTTTCTCATGTGTATTCCATCACATCTTTGTACAATGTCAATCCCATCAAAAACATTTGCAAAAAGATTTCCAATAGAGTTTTAGGAGTTGTTGAGAAAAATGAAGTTCCGTCCCCTCCGCCGGTGGAGGTTAAGAGTGTTAAGCCTATGATTCCAATCTCGAGTGATTCTTCGGATGATGAATACGTTGATCCCGGTGAGGAGGTTTTCTTTGTTGACAAAATATTTGAAAACTTACCACCACCTAAACCAAAAAGATTTCAAAATGTGAGAATTTTTAGTGTGACTAACATTGTTTTAGATACACCAAATATTTTTGACATAATCAAATCGGGTTTTCACGAAGAGAGTTTAAAAGATGAAAAAGGAAAAGATTTTAACTTGAATTTAAAAGATTTTTCTACAACTCTAACTCCGTCATCACCACGTTTATTGAGTACTACAAGCTCGTCTACTCCTTTTGACGATGCTTTGTGTGGACTTAGTGTGGGGGAATCCCCTTATGTTCCCTTCCCTTTCTCCACCGAGGACGAGATATTTGATCCTGGAATTGCTTATAAAGGGAAATCTCGGTCTTCCACCGATGCAATAAATGGAAAATCTTTTCATTTGATTGGTGCGAGTCTACCTCGAGTAGCTCAATGTTTTGACTTACCCATTGTCCCACCCTTCTATTTCTTCTCTCCTATTGTCTTCTACCCCATTGGGGTTTGTGTTGAAGAGGCGTTGTTTCGTCTTTCATCCGAAAACGAGGACGCTATCTTTGACCCCGGTATACGTTTATCGGGTTTTTAAAGTACTCCATGTACTTTTGGGCCTTGTTTATCATGTAAGCCCCACCAAAAATTGACCATACCATGATTATCCCTAAATGATCACATTTATGGGGATTCGAGTCGAGCTTTTGACTCGGTTATCAAAAACAAGGTGGCTCGTGGGGGAGACCCATGCTTATCCATGTACATATTATTACTTTCTAATGTAGTTTAATGTGAGGGGATTTGTGCCCTTCCAACCTTTGTTCCGTGGTTGTTTGTGCATTGTGGTTTTTATATCATGATCTTCACGATTGGAGCCTCTCGTGTTCGTTTTATGGGAGCACTTGATCGTTTGCTTTGGAGGCCTTTCCCAATATCCAAATGATATATCCTTTTATGTTCTAACCTTAGGTTTATAGCACACTTCATAAACGGCTATTACTTATTGGTTACACCCTTTCCATGCCAGATTAGGCATTCGACTACGTCTCTAGTATGGGGGTGTTTGCACCCCTAGACTCGATACATTGAGGACAATGTTTAACTTTAGTATGGGGGGGTGAATAGATACTTGCCTTGCCAAACCTTCACGCTTTCCAAAGTTTATCTTTTTGTTATCGTTTTGTTGCAAAATAAGGCTAAAAATGGCCAAATTTTAAAATTTTTCTCATGTTTTATAAGTGTTTGAAGACACGAATGTAGATTTTCCGATGGCGAGAATAAGAGTAATTTTTGACTCGACCGTGCGTGTTGAGCACTTAGCTTTGATCCCTTAACTACACATTAGGCTAAGTCTCTTAAATGAGGACGAGAAATGATAGAGTTAATTATAAGTTACTATGCTAAACGTAGAGTACTCGTATTCTTTCAAAAACTCATGTGTTCTCGTTGTTTGCTTATTCTCCCTTCGCTTGTAAATATTTTTTGCTTAATAAATATTGATTTAGCGGTTTAGTTAGGATTGTTGGGTTTCTAGTCTTTTCTAGTAGCTTCCGTGTAATTAAATTGGGAAGACATTAAGGTATCGCCAGCGTCACGGTTTTGAAGTATTGGCACCCCAATAATCGAAAGCTTCACCCAATAATAAGATTTCAAGTGCTCACCAAAATCTAGCAAACAATTTGAAGCCCCACAAGGCCTAAAATCTATGCAAAATTGAAAGTGAATCAAGCCTTAATCTTCGAAGCTTTAAAGATCCAAAATTCGCTTTAGCGTGAGGATATACGTCTTTGGCTAATAAAACCACCGATGAGGCGGATAATAAAAGGCAAGGCAAGACCGAAGTCATAATAAAAGCTTCATGGCGAAGTTGAATAAAAGATGGAGGTAAACCAAAGATAATAAGGTCCTTCCGTTAGGGGGCGTACAAAAGTCTTGGTAATAAGTCTCATGTTCAAAACCGTTATAAAACCGTGTTTATCGATTCTTCTTGTCAACTTAATTTTTTAACATCGTTGTCTATTAGGAGGGGTTATTGATTTGATGGTCTTAGTTACACCGTTAGGACTCTATTTTTAGACCTAAATCTCTATTATCGCATAAGTCAATAATGTATCCTCGTGATCATTAAGACAAAATAAAATATAAGAGATACAACTTAGGAATAATGGGAGAATAAGTACGTGATTAGGGCATATGAGTAGTGTTAGCATTACTAACTTATAATGACAATGATCTCGTTGCACGCTTGGCATGGAATTAAGGTGAAAATCGAGGACGATGAAATTATTTCTAACGAAGCATTCACGTGTTCTTATTCTATGAACCTAAACGTCCCATTTTGCGATGAAAATCATACATTATGTCTAAAACATAAGTAGTAGCAATAGTAGTAGTGTAGCTAGTTTATCATTTTAATAAGGTGAATAAAATTAAATTTTGGAGGTGCTATGATACTTTATTCTAGCATTGCGTGAGGACACGGCAATGGTTTAGTATGGGGGAGTGATGAGACTGCTTTTATACATGGTCTCATCGTCCAAAACGGGCTTAAAAGGCATAAAATATCATCTAATATACCAAATATATGCTCGTGTTTGTTACTTGTGTATTTTTAGGTACGGATATTGAGGAAATGGCAAAAGATCACAAGAATCATTCAAAAACGAACACGGGAAACGAAGTCGCACAATGAACCGGGCCCAAGTTTGGAATTTTGCAAAAAGACCCTTGAAGTATTGAAGATTGGCAACTTTAGTCCCTCATCTTTGAAGAACTTGTCACAATTGACCCTCCAAATGTCAATTGTACAAGTATGGTCCTTGATGTTTGAAGATTGTACAAGACCAGTCCTTGAAGAATCCAAGATTTACATTTAAAACCCTTGGAAGAAGTTTGGAAGTTGTTGTGCCATTTTTGACAACTTGCCAAAAGTTGTCATGTGTAAAACAAATGTTGATGGCTTTTATTACAAAGTGGAAGGAAGATAGAACTTTGGGGGCCAAGTCTGCCAAACATCTAAACCTCCCCACCAAACCAATGACTGACACCTCATCACAACCCACCCATAACCCATCTACCCATTATCCACCCAACCCAAACCCACCAACCCGGTTTTTAATTAAATAACCAGGGTCAAACACCCCAGTCAACACCCCCCATTTCCCACCAAAACACCCTTTTTAAACAAACCCTTTCCATTTTCAGATTAAACTCTCACTAATCACTCCTATAAACCCTAATCCACCCAGACCTAATCACCCTTAATACAAAGGGCTTTTACCCCAATCACTCCAGATCCTTAATTGAGGTCATCCTCACCCCATCCCACACCAAAACCGTGACCCTAGACAACCCCATGTGGTTGTGGACCCCTCCCCTGCACACGTCTCTTTCCCCAAACCCTATAACCCGGCCAAACCAACCATCCAGATACTCCCCTTGGTCCCCAAGTTCAAATGGACGACTAGAATGCATTCAAACATCACCAACAACAACTGGCATCACATGGGATCGATTTTTGACCAAGCTTGAAGACAAAAGACCAAGGGCCTTTTTGGCATTTCAGCAACTAGGGTTTTAAGTTCTAGTTTCTTCTATAGTGTAGTATAAATAGAGGTGCCTGTACCTCTATTTCGTTTTGTTCCAGATTTTAGCAAAGTCCTTGTAATCCCTTTTTAAAATTAATATAAAGTTTGGTATTTTTAGCTGAAATTGTAATTCCTTTTATGTTTTTTTAAAAGTTTGGTATTGGATTGCTAATATTCTAAGTTCCATATTATTGTACACACTTTGTATGTTTGGATTTTCAAAAAGTTTCAAAAAGGTTTTGAAAAGAATTTTATAAATTTCAGAAATCATAGGTTGTTATGAAGTGAAAGTGGAAGAACATTCTATGATTTGTGATTTATAAGTTGTTTTTAAAACGTGTTATTAAGGTTTCAAAGTTTTTTGGAAGAAGTTTTAAGAAAAATCAGAAAAGTTATATTTTTCTTGTGTTTTCATTTTGCAGGTTTGATTATTGATTGTTGTTGACCAAGGATCTGCATAGACCCGGGTCTATAGGAGGTGACATCAGTCACTGAGGGACTTGGATGTAAGTCCCTCAAGGTAGAATACTCTTTTCAATTTTAACTTTCAGTTTTTGGTCATCTTGGGTGATTTGTATGAATTTGGTGAAAACTGCATGTAAAGTGTGTTTATGTGGTTTGAGTGAAGTTGTTTAGATGTTATGTGCATGTTAATAGCTATTAGAATCAGTTTTGATAGGTTTGCAAGTGATTTGGTGTGTTAAATTTGAATTCAGAATCCTTAAGGGGTGTTTGGATTTGAGTTTTAAGCAAAATTTGTAACTGAATTTTGAGCTAAAAACATGTTAGATGCATTCCTTAGGTTAGTGTTAGATGTTTAGTGTGTTTGGCTTTGAGTTTGAACAAATTTTAACCAGTTTGCATGATAAAAAGTGAAAAGATAGCATAAAATCAGTAACTTCACTTTTCTGACTTTTTGTGTGAATTTGAACTTTATAATCTTGCTAGTTGTTAAAACCTAGGGTGTTTAGGGATTATTGATTGAATTTAAGCTGTTTGGTGAACTTGTATGCAAAATCTGAGCATTTGAAATCCATGTTGAGTGTCAATTGAACCAGCAAATCTTATCAGACCTTCATTGTGCTTAATCAGAAACTTTTTTGGGTGATTTGTGCTTGTTCTTTGCTTTGTGTTTGTGTTACTTTGTGATTTTCTTGACTCCTTGTACTCCAAAGAGTACAAGGGTGCCCTTTGTTCCATCAGAAACACCCACAAACTCACACAACCAAGCCCTCTTGGTCTTTGCACAAGTGATGAACTCACACTTGTGTTCATCAGAAACATAAATAGAACTGAGCACGTTTTTGCTCAATTCTCATTTGAATCTTGTTATATTTAATTTGTGTTTGTGTTTTAGTGATTAAGAGTGTTACTGGATTTGAGTTTAAAAAGTTAAAAAAAAAAAAGTTTTGCAAAACCTCACCTTGCCTGGGCTCGAACACGCGACCTTTCTTATGGAGGAGTAACGTGTTAACCAGTGATCTGGATGGGTTTTTATGTTTATGTTCCATTTCATTAATTACTTAAGCAGGTTTTGGTTTTGGCTTATTTAAATAAGCCGTAGCTTATTTTGGTCATTTCAGCTTATTTATTAAGCTTATTTGGTCTAGCTTATTTTTCTTAGGTTCATATTAGGTTGTTTGACTTTTCAGTCCAAAAAGTAGATTTTTCTCTTCATTTAATTATTTATTAGGATTATTTTTAGATTTATTTTTAGAAAGTAAATTAAAAATAGTAAAAATAAGTTTTAATTTTTAGAAAAATATTTTTTAGGTTTTAAATAAGTTATTTGAGGTTTACATATAAAAAAGTTTTCAAAAAGACTTATCTTTAATTTTATTTAATTTTAGGGTTTTTAGACAACTTTAAAAATTAATATAAAATTAATAAAAAGGTTTTAGGAACTTTAAATTGCATTTTTATCTTAATTAGAATATTTAGGATTTTTGGTAATTTTTTAGAATTTATTTTTAAACTTTTTATTTTTTAGATTATTTTAATATTATTTTATTAGAAAAAATTGAAAGTTTGTTTTTTCTACTTTTTTCATTTTTCCTAGGATATAGACATTAATTTTTAGAATTAATTTAAAATTTAATAGATTTTAATAGTTTTTAGGAGTTTAAAAATAGTTTAATTTGGTTTTAAAATTTTTAAAAATAGTTTTTAGCTTAATTAGATCATTTTTGAGGTTTACAAACTATAAAATCTTGTTTGGGGCTTTTTAATATTTAAAAGTGATTTTTAGGGCTTTAATTAGCATTAAAAAGTCATTATTTAATTAATTAAAAGGTTTTAGCAAGTTTGGATTTTTTGTAAACTCTTAGAATTTTATTGTGGAATTTTAGTAATTTTTAGGAATTTTTAGGTTAAAATTTTAATTTTTGTGTTTTTTTACGTTTCTACGTCTTAACTTTCTAGTAGTGTTTTTGTTAATTTTTATTTTTTCGTCTTCGTCATTTTCTCTTCCCTTTTCTTGTAAATAATCAAAAACATTAATCATTAATCATCAATTCATCACACAACGCACTAGCCTCCTCGAGAACGAACTCACATTCACTTTAGGGTCATTTACACACGGTTTTCCTAAATCGTCGTGCTTACCCTATATTATTGCCTTGTTTTCCTAAACAAGTGTGATTTTACAACTATCATTGGGACTCTATTTTTAGACCTAAATCTCTATTATCGCATAAGTCAAACAGTGTATCTTCGTGAAACATTCAAGGCAAAATAAAATATAAGAGATACAACTTAGGAAAATGGGAGGATAAGTACGTGATTAGGGCATATGAGTAGTGTTAGCATTACTAACTTATAATGACAATGATCTCGTTTCACGCTTAGCATGGAATTAGGGTGAAAATCGAGGACGATGAAATTATTTCTAACGAAGCATTCACGTGTTCTTATTCTATGAACCTAAACGTCCCATTTTGCGATGAAAATCATACATTATGTCTAAAACGCAAGTAGTAGCAATAGTAGTAGTGTAGCTAGTTTATCCTTCAATAAATGTGAATAAAAATGAATTTTGGAGGTGCTACGATACTTTATTCTAGCATTGCGTGAGGGCACGGCAATGGTTTAGTATGGGGGAGTGATGAGACTTCTTTTATACATAGTCTCATCGTCCAAAAAGGGCTTTAAATGCATTAAATATCATAAAAATGGCCAAATATATGCTTGTGTTTGTTACTTGTGTATTTTAGGTACGGATATTGAGAAAATGACAAAAGATCACAAAAATCATACAAAAACGAACACGGGAAACGAAGCCGCACAATGAACCAAGCCCTAATGAGGATTTTCCAAGACAAACCCTTGAAGATTTGAAGATTATGCAAGAAGGGTCCTCCAATATTGAAGAATTGACACTTTAAACCCTTGTATCTTCATAATTACAAGATTGGTCCCTAAAGTTTGTCAAATTGCAAAAAGGGACCTCCACTTTGAAGAATTGGCAAATTTAGTCCCTCAACAAAACTAAATTATCAAAATTAGTCCTCCTCAAAGTCAAACAAACCATGAAGGACTTCAAGTTACAATAAATTACAAGTTTGGTCCTTTAAAAATGTCAAATTACCAAAAGGACCCTTGACTTTGAAGGAATGGCAAAAATGGTCCTTCATAAATCATGATTTGTCAAAATCAGTCCTCCAAGAAATCAACCAAGACAAGTCAAGACCATTATCATTGAAGAAAATTCCAAAACAGCCCTTCAAGAATCAACAATTAGCAAGAAATACCCCTGAAAATACTTTGGAAAAGTATTTGAGACAAAAGTGTGAAAACCAAAACTTCAATAACAAAGGAAATCCGGATTTGGCTGTTTTATTTGCAAGTGAAAAGAGGAAGGAAGTTAAGGGGCTAAATCTGGCAGACAACCTAAGTAACCTAGACCACTAAGAACACGTCACATGTCCCACTAACTCTATCCCACCAATCAGAACCCACCTCCTTGCCACCTCACCAATCCACTCACCAGGGTTTAACTAACTTAATTAGTTAGTTTAATCTTGGCGCTAAACACCAGATTTAAACACAAACGAAGATCAAACATAGCACTATTCATGTTCTTATCAAAAATGGGTTTTCTTAATCTGCTTGTAATTAAGCCTTATAAACCTCCAGATTAGTGATTAAGCATACCTTAATCACACCCCAACCTCAAAAACGTGTGCCATATCACTCAAGAGACCCACACAAGATTCCCCTGCTGCAAAAATGAAGAAGCTGCCAAAACTCCACCAGTCATCCAACGTCCAAAATAGAAGCTTAGTTTTTAAGCTTCTTTGAAACCCTTGGATACATTTTCACCTTTGACAACTCACACAACCTGCTAAACATCCTTCACATGTTCAAGAATCTTCAAGCTACTCAAGGGTATATCTGGAACTTCAATAGTTAGGGTTTCATGTTTTTATTGCTTTCTAGTCATTCCTTGTAGCCTATAAAAGGCATAGCACTTAGTCATTTAACTTTTGCTCTTGAATTTTCCTAGGTTCACATTTCTGTAAATCTCATTTTCATTAATGAAGTGTGTTTGAAATTGGTGAAGAAAAGTAAAGTGCCATTCTTATTTACTGCTTATTATTGTTGTTTGTTAACTAATCTTGAATTAAAAAACCTGTTTTCAAAGGAGTGTGCAAAAGTTTGCATATTTTTCTTAAATCTTGATATTTTGCTAAGTCTTGTTCAAACCTTGGAATTTTTGGGCTATAAGTTGATCATAGCACCCTGATATTGTGATATCGAGGTGTTGTGAGGCTTATAACTTGGGGATAATCAAGTGTGGGGAACAAAGGTTGCATTAATCAAGTTTACCACTTTTTCTGATTTTGATATTTTTGCTCCTAGCTTTGTTCCGTCTTAGCAGCTTGATATTGGAAGCTTGTGCTTGTTCTTGCTAGCACATAAGCTCAAACATACGTGGGTGTGGATGTACATCCATGAGGTTTGAACCCTTAATCTCAAAATCTGTTGAAAAATTGGATATTTGTGATATTTGTGTTCTGCTATTGTATGTGTTGTTCTTGGCCTCCAAATCTTGTTGAATCTGTTCATGTTTGATGTTTAGATGCTTATGTATGCATGTGCTAACCTAATTCCTACTTTTGATTTGAAAATCTTGTTTTGAAATTATTAAGGGGTGTTTGGGATTAGCTGTTTAAGATCATAAAGTGTTATTGTGTTTGTGGAAAGTGTTGTTTATGCTTTGTGTCTGTTATTCATTTGGTTAAGTGCTAGTTTCTGCAAGTTATTGTCTTTTAAACCTTGAATCCAAGATTGTGCTATGACATACTTGATTTTACTGATTTTGACCTAAAATTTTGGAAATACCTAAGTATATGCATGTTTAGGGATAAAAGGTGTTTAATCAAAGTTTATATAACCTGATTTAAAGATTTGATTGTTTGAATTTGGCTTGTTGGTCAAGTATATCAGCAAAGTGTTCATAACTGCCTGCTAGTGTTCATTAGTAACTATTTGGTGCTTGAATCTTGATCTAGACCTTGACCCATTGCATGAAACCTGTTTAAACTTGTTCATTTAAGTTTGTTATAGCTTGTGTATGCTTTTGGTGAAATTTGGTTGGCTGAATCTTGCTAAAATAGCTTATTGAGTTCATAACTGCACATGTTCATGTCTGTGAGATGTCTGGTGATTGCTTGAATTAACTGCACTCTTTGGCTGATTGTGATTGTGATTTCTTTGTTGTTTCTGACTCCTTGTGATTCACTGATCACAAGGGTGCCTTGTTTGTAACTTGAATCCACAAAAAGTCACTAAAGACAAATAGTCAAGAAAGTCAAGCAGTGGAAAAAGTTTCCATTGCTCAACACCCAAAACTAGCCCCTGTTAGTGTAATTTGTCATTCAGCTTATTAATAAGCCATGTTGGCTTATCCAGACTTGCAACAACTTATTTTTTGTGATCAATCTTTTTTTTTGTTCATTTGTTTGAACTTGAGCTTATCAGACCTTGGCTTTGACTTTTTACTAGAAAACTCATAAAGTTGACTTTAAATTAAGTGCTTATGTGCTTATTCCAGCTTATTGAGTGTGCTTATTGAAAAACTTTTTGTTGATTAAGCTTAGTTAAGTTATTTAAAAGGTTTTGAAAATTGAATCAGCTCTTTGGGTGGCCTAGAACTCGAAAACGACTATTTTGTCGTTTTGTGAAGATAGCTTATTACTTATTCATGCTTATTCCTTATGCTCTTTCCAATTTTCTTTTTACAGATCTCTTTAGTAACTCAAAAGAAGCTTGTGTGTCTAAGTTGAGCTTATGGCATCAGCTTATAGCTTAATGGGCCAAAAAGCCCATTAAGAATAAGCTGCTTTGAAATAAGCTAGCTTATAATCATTTTCAGCTTTTGGGCCTTCATAGTTTTGTCTCTAAAATCAAATTTTGAGTCAGACTAGAATTTTGGGCTTATTTGGTTGACTTTTTCTTATTGGGCCCAAATTAAGCCCATTAAGGGACTGTTTTGTCTTTTAGCCCATTTCTAGGCCCATTAGGGGTATTTTGTAATTTCAACTTCATTTCTGTGTTTATTAGGTTAAAATAAGCTAGTTTGCAACTTTTTAGAATTTTTTATAAATTTTAGATTTTTAATATTATTTTATTATTAAAAAAAGTTTAGATTTTTCAAGTTTTTATATTTTTCTTAGGTTAAATACATTAAGTTAGGAATTTTACAATTTTTAGAATATTTTTATTGTCATTAGATTAATTTTTAGAATTATTTTAAGTTTAAATAGTTTTTAATTGTTTTTAAATAGTTTTTATTAACTTTAAAATTTTCAAAAATAGTTTTAAATTTAGTTAAGTCATTTTAGAGGTTTAGAATTAAAAAATCTCATTTTGGGCTTTTTGTTAATTAAATTTATTTTGGGCATTAATTAGCATTAAAAAATTATTATTTAAATAAATAAAAGGTTTGGGTGATTTTTTTAAACTCTAATTATATTATTTAGGATTTATTGCATTTTTCTAAGAATTTTTAGGGTAAATTTTTAATTTTGTCACTTTTTACGGTTTTACGTGTACGACTTTTCGTCTTAGTTTAATTCGTCATCGTATCCGTTATTCCTTTCTAATCTCATTTCTATTTTCTTTTCTCATAAATATAATCACAAACCATTAATCATCTCTTAACACACACACCAAGCCTCCTTGAGAACGATCCCCACTTTGGGTCATAACTTTTGGTTTTCCTAAACTACTTGTGTACTTACCCTAATTACCTTTGTTTTCCTAAACAAAGTGTAAAAACTACACATATCACCAATCCAAGACAGAAGCGCGGTACGCCTGTCTGGGATGGTGGTACGCACAGTCTAACATGAAATATATACCGACACCTATCTAAGAGAGTACGGTACACATAGGATAAAAAGATGCATGAAAATAAAAGTACATGGGATCCTATATCATGATAGCTGGGATGAAACCCAAAAGCTTATCATGATGTACATGAAATCTAGTACATCTAATCTATGCAGGTCTAACAGATCCGATGGAGGTGCCTGGTGCAGAGGGTTCTGATGGAGCTACTGGTGCTGGCATAGCGTCCTGTAAAGCGATCATAGCAAGTCGGGTCCTCTTGACGTGTCGGAGAGTCGGAACTAGCTGAGCTCTGAGGCTATCCAAAGCTCCTCTAAGATGAGATGTCTCTGAAGTAACTCCATCATGACGAACAACCGCCAAGTCAAAGAACATAAATAATGACTGCTCTTGGGATGAGAGTGAAGCATGGGTCTGCTACTGTCGGCTCTCCAAAGTGTAGATACGCTGGATGGCGTAGTCTTACTCCGTCATAAGCCACTGTAGGCCATCATAAACTCTAGCCCATGTCCCTCTGACAACTTGGGCTTCTACCTAGGTAGTCCAAGTCAGGGAATCTAGACGATCTCGTAAGATAGAGCGCTCAGCCTGACTAGCTGCCAGTAAACTGTGAACACCCGCCATGTCCTGAGCATGCTGAGTCGTCAATGCCGCAATCTGAGCCTGGACAGGATCCACTTGTCTAGTCCCAGAACCCTCTCTGACCTCAAAGATGGAGGCGGGGACCGTCTCGTATCTCCTCTTACGAGAGGGTAGAGATCCAGGAGCGTAACCCTAGAGAGATGACGAGGGTGGTAGGGGCGGCAAGGTATGAGTCATCGGGTCTTCCTCCTCGGCTGAGGGGATCAAAGAAGTAGGCGGGGAAGCAATAGCTGGAACTACTCCGTCAGTCTGACTGTCCTCAGACTCGAAGGCGGACAGCCATCCTAGAAGCACGGATGTCGGTGATGTCATAGTAACTCTGGAAATAATCATCATTTTTAATTGACGTAAGTATAGGCTTACTCAAGTTAAAAAGTTTCAAAATTATATTTTTATGTTGTAAAGGTGGTAGTGAGTATTCTCTTAACATCACACGTTAAGGCTTAGTTAATACTTATCAGATCATTTAATCAAAGGTTAATAATTAATGCTCATATAGATCACATAAGAAATGCATGCTCTACGTCCTATATGCTTAACTATTCTAGTCCCGAAAAATCCCAAAAGATTTTTAAAGCAGTTATAGTCCATTTTATATAAAAAATTTATTTTTATATTTTATTAATTTTCTTGGTCTGGTTATCTATAACTATTGCTCTGATACCATTCTGTGACACCCCCAAATAGGTCAAATGCAGCAGAAATAATATTTGGATGTCACGTGGGTGGTTCAATAGCAGATAGTACATAGAGCATCAGATAAAAGATTATCAAACATTTATTACATGATTAGGAGTGCAAATTATTATTAAAAGTGGTTCCAACGTAAATAAAAGATTGTTTATGAGTTCCCTTTAAGAAAAATCCCCATATGCTTGCTAGAATGCTGTCTACCCTGATGCTAAGATCCATGCATATAATAACTACCTGCTTCAAACACCTGAGAAAAACATGCTCTTGAGGGTCAACATAATGTTGGTGAATTCATAGGTTTATTAAATAGGTTTGGATAGTAAACAGTCACTGAAGCAGTAATACACAAAGCATTAATACTTAAAGGTAATTATATTGCCTATTGTCTGAAACTGACACTTGACATAGTTGAGCCCTCAACGAATGAGAGCGCTTCGCCTTATAAAAAGGCACCCATTTATTCTGTTCTGAGATGGTAAACACGTGTTGTCCCGGCCACGGCACAGTGAGCATGACTCACCCAAGTGGGGATGGTCAATCTCAAATAGATCTATTTATATCATTCAGGTAATTCTATAATTTTAACAGTTTCAGTTCACGGGTCATGAGGAATTCTACAATAGGCACATACAATCAAAAGTTGGTACTGTTCGGTTTATATCGATAAAATAAGTTGCATGTTTTCTCCCCCATAAAAAGATTTAAAAGTTTGTCAATATATGTGAAGTGGGGCTACGAACTCACCTCAGTAATACAGTAACAGTCACAAGAATCCAAAGTAATACCCAACACACAGTCAACAACCTAAATAATATACAGTCTCAGTAAAGTATAACAGGTTGTACAAAAGTCACTGAAATATCTGCATATGCTTCTACTGGTTTTAAGTATTTCATTAAGACACTTGAAGTTAATTCATCGTTATTCAGGTAAATAAATAATTATCATCAATTGTGCTAATATTTATGTTGTCCAAGTTACTACTTTGATTTAGTTAACGTTTTTGTACGTGTACCATTATAAAGTGAGTTTAGAATATTTAAAAGGGGTTATATATTTAGTTAAAAACGTACAAGATTTATAATAACATATTTACTATACTTATTCGTACAAACATAATTGTATTTATATATAATTTATATAAATAAGGTTTACTAAAACGTGTTACATTTTAATTAATAAAGTCTCCAAAATTTTATACATTTTAATTAAAAGACAAGTTTATGAACGTACATAGTTTTCGTATTTATCGAGTTATTTACACTTATGCGTTTTAATTAGTTAGGGAAAGTATATAATTAGGGTTTGTATAAGTTTAGGAAGTTTACGATTCTAGTCCCTCAAGTATTAAATACTCTCGGTATAATATTCCAAACGCCCCTAGGGCTTGCAAAAGTTTCAAATTATGGCAATATGAGTCCTTGTAGTTTTGGTTAGGGTTAGGGTATATATATAATTTACACAACAGCCCCTAGGGCTTGGTTTAGATTCATCAATTAGAATAAAGGGTCCTTATGGTTTCGGAAAAATAGGAAAGTGGCCCATAGAGTAACCTAGGTTAATACAAGTTTCCCAAAAGGTCAAAACAAGTCCTCCAAGACTCGGACAAAGCTCAAAAGTGAATGAAAAGTATCTAGGGCTTGTAACTAGTTTGCAAGGTGACAAGTTTAGCCCTTGGAGTTTAAATTATGGCTCGGTTATAAATAACCGATACCCTAGACTACCCCTTTTCGTCACGTTTGGCCCTTGTACTTGTTTTGTGTCTCGAAAAGTTTAAATAAGTTTTATAACTCAACACTTTTGACACTTAAAAATCATTATTTACATAAATGGCCCAAATAATGTCCCAATTAAATACCCTATGTGCTTAATGGGCTAGAGTGGCCCATTAAGGGTCTGGTTATGTTGATAGGGCCTAGTGGGCTTTTTATTGGGCTAATTAATTATTTAGAAGACTAACTTAACCAACAATGATATAACCAAAATATACTTTGGGCTTTTGGGCTTATAACATTTCGGCTTACATTAGCTTATGATTTATTTGGTTCGAGGCTTATGGGCTTATAATGTTTCGGCTTAAAGCTTATTTGGGTAGTGTATTAGATGTTCTAGGTTGCTTAATAATTTTTCCACTCCTACACATTTGTTTAAGCCACAAAGTGTAAGAAACTAAGATTCATGCTCGGCTTAAGACAAGGTGTTCTTCATTCGGCTAGGATATTTAGTCGAGATTTGTGAAGCTTTATCTAGCCATACAATGTGATCTAATACTTTAGTTTCTTAGGGAGCAAACTAAGTTAATCATTCATTTACCCATGTTGTTTACAAGTCTAAATATAAAGACATGTTTTCCTTACAACACAACATTTAAGCCGAGAGTTTGCTAGCTAGATTTTAGCATAGTTTACGTGTGCATGCATTCTTAGTCTTGATTTGTAAGAGTCTGTGTGAATGTCATGCAATGAGTGGTGATAACGAATGGAAAGATGGCGAGGAGAAGTTTTACTTACTTGTCTTGTAGAAGAGATGATGAGGTCAAGATAGAAGCAAGGGGGTGTTCCTACGTCAAGAGAGAAGCAAGGGGGTTCCCTATGTTTTAGTACAAGGAAAATATAGTACTTGGGATCCTAGTACTATGCCATTAATGGAAGTTATGGACATTGGCCCTTGGGTTGAGACTTAGTCGTCGGTTTGCAAAGGTTAAAGGGGGTAAGTGATGACTAAACTTGTGAGCTTTAATGGGAGAGTGTTTGTACAATGATGTGGGGAGTGGTATACGGCTAAAGGAAGGGCAAAAAGGAGACAACCAAGTACAAGAATTGGTTGGGAAATCCTAGTACTAGTTATGTTTACGAAAGGTTTGAGTTTGTTTGTGTGGTTAGTTCCTATCCGTGTAATATATACACATGTGGGGGAAAAGAAAAATATCTAGTGATGTGGTAACTTTTTAGGTAATGTTTCATGTTTTAGGAAGATTTGTCAAAGTATATTAGTATATAACAAAAATTCGTGTGATATGGAGCTTCAAAGAGGAGAATGTGTCCACTTTTTAGTCACATACTTATGCACAAGGTGAAAAATGGTTGGATATTTAGGGCAAGGTATAATGTACAAGTTAAATCTTCTAAATCAAGGTATATGATAATTGTTAGGTGTTTAATGCGTAGCTTTGTGAAGGCCAAGGAAATTAAACACGTCAACAGTCTCATATATTTAATAATATACTAGAATTGATAGTGTAAAAATAAAAGATTGATGCTTCATAAAATAATGAAGTGAGATTACATTGAGTCCAATAAGATGTGTACACAAGGTGACAAAGTCAAAGGGGTAAAAACATGGGTTTTACACTTGGTACTTTGCTTTTTGCCTTAGTGTTACATCCTTTGATATGTAAGATTAGAGACTCTTTTAGCCTTTCTTTACATGCTTGGTATTTGGATGATGGCACTATTATTGGAGATACCTTGGTTGTGGGGAAGGTTCTGGAGTTAATTATGACGGATGGACCTACAAAGGAAGACCCTAGAAGCAGGTTTGTATGTGTTTTTTTGCCTAATATTGCTCGACCTTTGCATGGAGTCAAATTACTTGGTGGGCCCGCTAGTGTGGATTTTAATTTTTGTAGTGGGCTTGTGATGAAGAGAGTGTCCAAAACCATTTTACTTATGGATATTGTTGCTAAGGTTAATGACCATCAATGTGAGTTGTTTCTTCTTCGTTCATGTGCCGGTATATCCAAACTGTATTTTGTTATGCGTATGTGTTCCCCACGGGTGTTTGAGATGGCTTAGTGTTCCTTTGATATGGCTCTTCGTTCTTTTTTGGAGCATATTGTTACTGCTTTTGGACATGGTTTTGGTGATTGGCAATGGAGGCTTGGCACCTTACCATTTGGATTTGGGGGGCTTGGCGTCTACTCTGCAGGTGATGTTTTAAATTATGCTTTTCTTTAACTTACAGACTAAGCTTCTTCGACATTATGGTATTGTTACTTCTGGGCCTACCTTTGATGATGCCATGTTTGTGTATAATTTGAAAGTGGAGACTGATATTTTGAGTAATCCAAGTGAGATCGCTGCCCCCAAACTCATGAAGAAACTGGCAAATATATTTCACCATGTTACTAAAAATGTAGAATCCGCTTTTTCTTTATCTCCTAGACAGATCGCTTTGTGGAAATCTCAAATGGAGGATCACACTTCTGACTGGCTTTGCGTGGTATCGGTTTCTGGTTTGGGACAGACTATGAATGGTAAGATTTACCGTTGTGTGTTATGCTATCGGTTAGGTGTTCCCCTATTTTCTGTTTTGAAACCGTACTCAGCTTGCTCGAGGTTATTTACGGGAGACATTTATGGAGACCATGTCGTGCTTATGCCGATATCGTTGGCATTAAACATCGGCATAATGTTGTACGTGATACCCTTGTTGATATTTATTTTAGGTCGGGGATTTCAGCTAGTAAGGAAGTCGATATTGGGCTTGGTGGAGGGCGTGACAAACCCTTACGCCCAGCGGATGTGTTACTTTACTCGTGGGACAGAGGGCTTGATGTGTGTGTTGATTTGACATTGTCTTCTCCTCTTACACAAACTGGGATGGTTAATTTTGTACCAGGTCGTGCGGTGACTGATGCAGCACATCGTAAACGAGTCAAGTATGAGACTAAGTGTTCAGACATTGGATATGGTTTTCTTCCCTTCTCATTTTCCTCACTTGGGGAATTAGAGAAGGACGCGGTTGCCTTACTAAAACGGATCCGAAAGTTCTCTATGACTCAAGCCATTGGAGCACGTGCTGCTGCTTTTATTTTTAATAGGATTAGCTTTTCTATAGCTAAAGGAGTGGGGGCTCAGATTGTATCTTGGCTTCCCAGTAACCTTTTGAAAATCCTATTATTCTAATAAAATTGTGTTTATAATTAAAATAATAATAATAATAATAATAATAATAATAATAATAAGAGTGGTGCATTTATCTTTCATAGAGTGAGCTTTTGTATTGAAAAGGGAGTGCGAGCACAACTGGTGTCTAGACTCCCATCCAACTTTATATAAAGATTTGTGATAATAATAAATTTTTATTATTAAAAAAAATTAATATTAAATAAATATTAAAAATAATAATAATAATAATACTAATAATAATAATTTTTATTATAGGATTGGTTTTGCTATAGCTAAAGGAGTGGGTGCCCAGATAGTATCTCGGCTTTCCACTAAATTTTTGTAAGTCCTATTATTCTAATGAAGTGGTGTTTAGGGGTGGGCGCGCAGCTTGTTTCGCGGCTCCCTTCCAATTTTGTGTGATTAATAAAATTGGAATTTCGGATTAAAAAAAAAAAAAAAAAAAAAAAGTAATAATAATAATAATAATTTAGTTTGAGTGGTTCTGCGGTTGCTATTTCTGATGATTTAGTTTCTTCTATCACCCAAGTAGTAAACCTTTTTCTTGACGGGCGTTGTCCCAAGGTGTTGGGTCAGAATATCGCTAGTGCTCCTCTCACCCCGTTGGTTAAGCCTGGTGGTGGGATCCGTCCCATTGTTGTAGGTACTGTCTAGAGAAGGCTTGTTTCCAAGGTATGTGCTTATGAGGTTGGTCATTCTTTGGATGGATACTTTGGTGATTTGTAGTTTGGTGTGGGGGTGTCGGGAGGGAGTGAGGCTATTCTTCATGCTGTGAATCGCTTTCTTAAGAGGTATGGTGATGATGCTGGTTTGTCGATGTTACTAGTGGATTTTAAAAATTCTTTCAATTTGGTAGATCGAGAGGTTATGTTGCGAGAGGTTCGTCTTCGTTGTCCCTCTATCTCGTCTTGGGTGGAGTTCTGTTATTCTAGTCCGGCAAGGTTGTATTATGGGGAGCATGTATTAAGGTCATGTCAGGGGGTACAGCAAGGTGACCCTCTTGGTCCGTTACTCTTTGCTCTTGTACTTCATCCATTGATATGTAAGATTCGGGACTCCTTCTCTCTTTCTTTACAGGCCTGGTATTTGGACGATGGTACTATTATTAGGGATACTATGGTTGTGGGGGAAGTTTCGGAGTGTATCATGAAGGATGGCCCCGTGTATGGCTTGCATCTGAATGTTGACAAGACTGAAGTTTATTGGCCGACCGAGGATCCTCGCAGCAAGTTTGGTGGTGTGTTCCCAGATAATATTGCTCGACCTACGCGTGGTGTTAAGTTGCTCGGGGGGCCTGCGAGTGTAGACCTTGATTTTTGTAGTTAGCTTGTGTCGAAGAGTGTGGCTAAGACTATTGAGCTTATGGATGCCGTGGCCAAAATTAATGACCCTCAATGTGAGTTGCTACTTCTTCGTTCTTATGCCGATATTTCCATGTTATATTTTTCTATGCGTACATGTTCACCCTATGCTTTTAAGTCTGCCCAAAGTTCTTTTGATATGGCACTCCGTTCTTCTTTGGAGTGTATCGTTATTGCTTCTGGACCGGGATTTGGTGATTGGCAGTGGAGACTTGCTACGTTGCCCTTTTCCTTTGGGGGGTTGGGTGTTTATTCTGCGGGTGATGTATTGCATTATGCTTTTCTTGCTTCTCGGTTACAGTCAGCTGATTTGCAGTCTAAGCTAATTCAACACATTGATATTAGATCTTATGGACTCCAGTTTGATGATGCCTTACGTGTGTTTAACTCGGTTATAGAGATTGATTTTCTGAGTAATCCGAGTGAAGTCGCTGCCCCTAAACTCATGAAGAAAATGGCAGATATATATTTTACTTGGGTTATTAAGAATGCAGAATCCACTTTCGCTTTATCTGCTCGACAAATATCTTTATGGGAATCTGAGAGGGAGGATCATACTTTTAATTGGCTTAGGACGGTTCCTATATCGGGGTTGGGTCAGACTATGAACACGAGGACTTATCGATGTGTTTTGTGTTATCGCTTAGGTATTCCCTTGTTCTCTGTTTCGAAGCCCTGTTCAGCTTGTTCGAGAGTACTTGATGGGGATATATTTGGAGATCATGCGGTATCGTGTGCTGGTATCGTTGGGATTAAGCATCATCACAATTTGGTACGTGATACTCTTGCTGATATATGCTATCGTTCAGGGATATCTGTTGGAAAGGAAGTTAATATCGGATTAGATGGAGGACTTGATAATGCCTTACGTCCGGCAGATATTTTGTTTTATTCTTGGGATGGAGGTAAAGATGTGTGTGTTGATCTGACTGGTTCTTCTCCTTTGACTCGTACGGGGATGAATGACTTTGTACCTGACCGAGCTGTGATTGATGCTGCACAACGTAAACGATGCAAGTATTTGGCTAAGTGTGCAACTCTCGGATATGGGTTTCTTCCTTTCTCTTTTTCTTCTCTAGGTGAGTTACAGGAAGATGCAGTTGCGTTGCTGAAGCGGATCCAAAGATTTTCTAAGGCTCAAGACATTGGAGCGCGCGCTGCTGTACATATTTTTCATAGAATAGGTTTTGCTATTGCTAAAAGGGTGGGAGCGCAGATAGTATCTCGACTCCCATCCAATTTGTTGTAATCCCTTTTTGTTTTTAATAAAGTGATGGTTAATAATTAAAATAATAATAATAATAATAATAATAATAATAACAATAATGAAGTGATGTCTATAATGAATGTCATTGAGAGCCTATAAAATATCTCGGCTTTCAAATAATTTATTGTAAGTTTTATTATTTTAACGAAGTGATGTCAAGGTGAAGGAGTCAACTGAGCATCTCAACGACGGGATTGAATACCTAGATCGAATCAGAGTTCACGCCGCCCGCCCTGAACAAATAGGAGGCGTGGGCCACAGGTCGCACATAAGTCGCCGAGTCTATAATTAAAAATAACAATAATAAAGTGTTAGAAGAGTGAGAGCTCAAATTGTTTCTAGGCTTTCCATTAACTTTTTGTAAATCTTATTATTTTAATAAAGTGATGTTTATATAATTATTATTATTATTATTATTATTATTATTATTATTATGAGACGAAGTGTTCAGACATTGGATATAGTTTTCTCCTCTTTTCATTTTCCTCATTTGGGGAATTAGAGAAGGATGTGGTTGCCTTACTGAAACGGATCCGACAGTTCTCTATGTCTCAAGACATTGGAGCTCGTGCTGTTGCACATATTTTTAATAGGATTAATTTTGCAATAGATAAAGGAGTGGGAGCTCATATAATATCTCGGCTTCCTACTAACTTTTTGTAAATCTATTATTCTAATAAAGTGATGTTTTAAAATATATAATAATGTTAGGAGTGGCTTTTATCTATTTTTTATACTTGATTTCTGTATTCAAAAGGGAGTGGAAGCGCACGGCTCTCTTCCAATTTTGTGTAATTAATAAATAAAAGATTTTCATAAAAAAAATAATATTAATAATAATAATGATAATAATAATAAACCAAAACCAAATCATAACTATTACTTAAAACAAACTCCACGATTTTTATTTATGTCATGTTTTTCATGTAAACTTTTTCTCCTATTGTTGCTCAAACAAAAACACATGATCAGATTCTATAAACCATTGCTAGCTACGCCATTTTTCTTGGCTAAATCATCTTTTGAATATTCTTCATTATCCATGAACCTCTTCCACAACCAATGTTGCTTCCACACCTTCTCAGTCATCTCTTCAATCGGTATGTTCTTCGTTTCAGGCACCAAAAACCAAACGAAAATCGACATGATAAGGACCCAACCCGAAAAGAACACGAAGATCCCATATTTGAAATGACAAAGCATGGATAGAAATGCTTGTGCTATAATGAATGTGAACACCAAGTTAATGCACACTGTTATACTTTGTCCTGCTGATCGTGTCTCGAGAGGGAATGTCTCACTAGGAATGAGCCACCCTAATGGGCCCCATGACCATGCAAATGCTGAAACAAACCCGCAGATCATGATCACCACTAGGATTGCAAAACCAGAACTTAAATTTTGCGACGTGTCGGTAACCTTAATTCCTAGTATTACTGCAATCACAACTTGTGAAACAAACATTTGGACTCCTGCTTGGAGTAAAAGGAACCGACGGCCAAGTTTGTCAACAGAGTAAATTGATACAACCGTGGATAAGACGTTTACAGCTCCCGTAATGACTGCTGAATAAAGCGGTGCATCATTCTTGAATCCTAATGTACTGAAAAGTACTGGGGCATAGAACATGATAGCGTTGATTCCAGTAACTTGTTGGAAGAACTGTTACATAACAAGAAAAATCAGAAATGTAAGTTATATTTTTTTGAAAGAATATAGCATAACATATATGTTACATAAACTGCATGTGTAACAAATGTTACCTGCAATGCTACAGCGATGACAAGTGGTGGGCGATTTTTACGTTGGAGAAGATTGCGGAAAGGGTGTTTAACTTCCTTAGCAATACGACTAGCTTCAACAAGCTCTAAATACTCGGGTTCAATGTTATCAGTTCCACGGATCTTTCTGAGCACAGATTTTCCTTCTTCTAATTTGCCACGTTCGATCAAACTGTTGGGCGTATCAACCACCAAGAGTGCACCTACGGTTAGAAGCAAGGCCGGGATACCAGCTAGCCCTAGAGAGAGTCTCCACCCCCATCCTCCTTCAATCCTAAAAAATGAAAATTTTATCGAGTAAGTATATGTGTATAAAATGGTTGAAAGAGAAATATGAAATGTAGACTTACTTTGCTGTGCCGTAATTCACAAGGTTGGCAAAAAGAATCCCAATTGTGACATTAAGTTGAAACAATACGTTGAGACCCCCACGTATCCTTGTTGGGGCAATTTCTGAAAGAAACACTGGAACAGCCTGCCAATCATTTATAATATTAGTTACTAATTCTATATAATTTCTTTATCCTAGCTATAATCAAGGATCATGTCCACGTTTCTATTGTTTAATTACGTATTAACTTTTGCCGAATTTTATACTTTCAACCTCAACCATACTAATATGGTCATGTACTTATACAAGTTTATCACGTACTATTTTACTAAATTAATCAGTATGATGAAATAGGTCATGCCCTTTTCTTACTAGGCACGTGGAATAGTTATGTCATGTAATCTGACTTCTTTCCGTAACTACAAGCATTTTTATAAAAAGAGCTCTCAGTGGCACTCTCATCTCGTGTCAACCTGTTCGAATTTGCGGATTAAAGTATTATTATAAATATGACTCAAACACGACTCATTTAATTCAACTCTAACTCATACCTTTATAACATGTGTTATTCGTTTTGTACCCGTTTAACTTATTTAAATAAATATGTCAAACGGTTAATAAAGTTGATTCTTTGTAATCTAACTAATTTATATGAAAAAATGATATAAAAATATAAAAAAAGATAACATAACATACAAATACTTAAACTTTTGGGTAAGGGCCATTAACTAATATAGATAAAAAAAACTACAAAAAACATAATTTTAGCTGTTGATCTATGATCACACATTTTTTGGGAAAATAGTTTTCGTAATTATAGCAGAATTTATTATTTTAGTTTCATCATTTTTGTGACACTATTTAGTTTAAATTAAGTTATATTATCACTGAATCATTGGTTTATGTTACTAAAAGAAACTTGCAACTATGCCAGATTACCCGGCCTTTGATCTTCATGTGATGAGCATCTTTCAAGTTTGCAAGACTACAAGTCGAGGCTTCCTATTAACTAAAGTTTAGGACAGTTATATTTAGTAATTAGTATGAAATTAATTTAATGCTAACTCAAAAGATACTACCTCCGTCCTAAAATTATTGATCATAAACAAAAAATACACAGTTTTAGGAAAATCGTTATTAGAGTTCTCTTTCATACTTTTTGCAGAATGATATTTTTACCCTTAACTAATTAATTTAAATCTTCTTTATTATTTGTAATAATAATCTTAAATAAGGGTAATATTAAAGTCGAACTACATTCTCTATCTATTTTTAAAAGTGGATAATAATTTTGGGACAATCTAAAATAGAATAATGGACAATAATTTCGGGACAGAGGTAATATACAATATAGAAAAAGTCAGTAATGTAGCTGGTATGATATTTTGTGACTTTTTAGTAACTTAAATAGCTAATTCGCTCATTTACAAGACAATCTTAATAGAAACATGTACCAGAAGAAAATGTTGTATTTATTTATTCTCATCTCCATTAATTAAACAAAAAGGTAAACTTATAAACAACAAAATTATAAAGCAACAAATATACGTGTAGTCTTTAAGGTAACGATGGTCCACTACCACTTCACGTAAGTTTTAGATTAAGTACGCTCTCTACTTTCATTAATGATGCGTAATATGATCACTAAAATAGACTTTTCTAATTAAGCGAAAGTAGAAAACTAAAAGGTAATGCAATGTAATTTATAAATAGAAAATATTAAATCACTCTTATCAAATCTTTTTAGGTATGAATGGGATATTTTGGTCAATTAAATAAGTTTTAAAAGGAAACGCAATCTCAATATAGGCAATAATATTTACACGTCATATTAAAGTATAAATTTTAGTTTGAAAAAAAAAAATCATCGTTCTGATTTTAAACATTGGTTGATAAAGATAAAAGGGTCCTAAAAGAAAGTCATGGATTTTGTTTGACAATTGATGTCTAGTGCGTATTTGGGGCCACAATCAGTTTGGCACGCTTTGAATATTTCGCTGAATATGGTTTATGAATTTTGTGATGCATGTTCACTTTCATTAATCTACCTTTATCTTAGATAAGTCGACTTGATACCATTATGATCATGTTTATCTGTACTATTCCAACTTTCTTGGCCCTTTTACTAATTGTTGTTTTTCATGATAGCATAATTTTTAATTCTTTTTATATTTTTATTAATGATAAGACCTAGAGATTTAATGTAACTAGTAACAGATAATGACATTAGAGGGTAAATAATATTACGTTTTGACACTTAATTTACTCTGCCTACTTATATAATATAATATTCATTTTTAACATGTATTAAACAAGTATCGGTAATAAGTGTACATATCTTTTCAAAAAAAAATGTACATAACTAAGTGACAAAATAGTAGACCGTCAATATAAACTAATAAACTTCGCCAATATTGACTATATTCACGTATCAAGCTGTCAAAGACAAAATTAGAATCTAAATTTGTGGAAAAATATATAATGAATCCAGGTCAATTATTTGTATACTTTATGTTATGCTAGCTGTATGTTCGTTCTTGTTAGTTAGTTTTTTCTAATTTAAAATCATCTAATTAACCGTTGAGTCACAGCCAAGTTATTACCAAGACGGCAAGACAAAGAAGATAGACACAAACTATTGTAAATACTCAACATCAAATAAATTGATTAAAATGTTCAAAAAAAAAGATTAAAAACAACACAATAGTACAATAATGTTACGAGGCAATATATTATCGGATTTATTTACTAAAACAAAATCAAACTTAAAACAAAGCCTTGGGTCATTCAAAAGTAAATTAGTTTTAGTAGTGATAGAAATCAGACTAAAGATTTATTTATAAAAGTTTGAATGATATTATTCCTAATTTTAATGACGAAATAATGTATAGTTGGTAAGCATCCGAATTTTGATTTTTATACTCACCGAACCTTAACTCATTTTATATCTATTCCTTCATTTGTCCTATATATAAAGGGTATTCAATCATGCATCATAATTGATTCATGGGTATTCAGACAATTTAACTGTATTTGAGCTACAAAGTAGAAACAAGTAAAAGAGATAAACTCAAGACAATGATATAAACAACGTAGCACATGTAGAAACACAAACCTGATTCGCAAAACCAACACCACAACCAAGTAAGATCCTTCCAACAATGAGCATGGCAAGATTTTGAGCAGCCGCATTAAAAATGACACCGATGATAAAAAACACTCCTGCAATCAACATAGTAAGCCTTCTTCCGAGTTGTCTCGTAGTGTAAGACGCGAAGAAAGTTGCCGTGAGTCCAGCAAGATACAAGGACGACGTAAATAGCTGCAACCCTTGATTATCATACTTGCAGTAGTTACTACCAAGATCGCCTTGGATCGTCTTCCTATACACCACTGGGAAAAATTTCTTCAAAAAGTCGGGCATAGAAGTCACTCCACCTGTAAATGTATTTCACATTAAATTACCTTTCTATAGATTAATGGACTAACAACACACGAAATAAATTTGACTTTAAAATTTACTTTGAAAGGTAGCAGTAAATGAAATTTTGACTAACTAATTAACCCCATGACCATATTAAATTCATTAATTTGGAAAAACTGTTACATCCGTGTGCTTTAATTGGTAGTATATGACAATAAATAAAAAACAGTTGAAAGTTATAGATGATTTAATTCAAAAAATAGGAGAATAAGATTAATTTCATACGTAGGTGATTTGAATACTAAAATATGGAAAATATATATTCGATGTTAAGAGTGTTTGTGTTTGTGTCAAATGTTTATGTAAGAGAACAAGTTTAGCACGATATACATTATATATATAAGTTTGGCAGGAAATATAATCTCATTGGTTCATTTGTCGATATATATATATATATATATATATATATATATATATATATATATATATATATAGACAATCAAAAAGTGAATATGCAAATCATAAAACATGAATCATTTTCATCAACAACATGAGATTACTAGTTGCAAAGAAAGAAAGAAAGAAAGAAAAGTTTATGTATGTAGATCGATATTAACCTGAAACACCAACGTCGTAGCCAAACATAAGACCACCAGTAGCGGCCATAATGCATGAGATAATAACAATAGGCGTTATTTTGGCGTCGAAATGCTGTCCTCCACCGGAGGCGACTGCTAGTCCTCCGCCAGCCATTGCAGAAGTGTTCTTATATAAGAAATAAAAAGAGAAGACAAAAGAGTTGTATGTAACTCTCAAATGAAAAATGGATTACTCTACCAAGGGAGGGGTATTTATAGGGAACGTTTCAGTAAATGTAAATCAGGTATGTGTGTCTTTCTGTGTACGTGGGTCCCACTAATACAATATTGACACGTGGACTCTTTATCTGTTTTTCTTATTTGTCGGCTAAGACTCACGTAATAAAATTATTCATATACACATTACAGCAATCGAGTGTCGTAACCAAATTTGACTTAGTTATCTTAAAACAGGTGCTTGTAGTAAACACATGCACGACTACAGGAGAATAGTGCATGCAATAGTATAAGGCTGGACACAACGAAGATACATATTTGGTCGCGACTTTGGTCGCATTCGGTCGTGCTGTTGTGTCGACTGAATCGGGCCATTCGGTCGATCGATTTTGATCCCCACACAATCGAGTTGAATTGTTGAGAATAAAGGGAAAAAAGTTGTTGCTAGCCATTGGGTTCAAAACCAAAAATAAAAATAAAAACTTTATCTTATAAATACTTAACATATCTTCTAATTTTTTTCACACATTCACATTCAAATTTCTAAAAATTAAAATAATAACTATCCAACATGTCTAGTAAGAAAACTCTCAAAACTAAAATCCCAAAACCTCGAGTTCGTCAAGAAACCGTTCCCTGTGTAACGCCGGATTCGGCTTTTCGATTATCCGGCGTGTCACCTAACTTCCGATTTAGACCTGCCGGATTTGAATATCGTTCCCACAACCATCTCACCCAAACTATTCAAAGTGTCCGTTCTATCCTCCACAACGTGATAACAACCAACAACCTTTCTATGAATCTTCGACGGGTTTGTATCGCCCTAATATGGATTCTTCTATTTCTTCGCAGCTTAACCCGTCATATTCTCCAATTAATCGTTTTGACTTTGATGTTGATTTTGAGAAAATGATGTATAATCAAGACTACTTGGGCGATCAACGTGCGGGTGAGGGTCCTAGCCAAGATCAGTCTATTGGCTAAGGTTCAGGACACAGGTTAAATCACGGTGCAGTTAACATTGACGAATACGAGGAAGAGATGTCACCAATTAAACCTAAGAAGCCCTCTCAACGTGCTTCGAAATCCAAACTGGTTGTGTTGAATGGGCCGCCAAAAGAATGCACAAGTGATGAAGAGGTTTCGCTGTGTAAAGGTTGGTGTCATGTTTCCGAGAATAGCAAGGTTGGAAACAGTCAAAAAACAAAGGGTGTTTGGAAAGAGGTGGTGAAGTACTTTGAAACTGAGACGGGTTCGGCTAGAGGGTACGACGTGATTGTGAGCAAATAGAAAAACAGGTTGCGTCCCAGCGTATGTGCTTTTTGTGGTATAATGAATAACGTTGAGCATTCTCATGATAGTGGTGCCAATGATCTCACCAATTTCCAAAAAGCTTGTGCTGAATTCAAAGTGATTTACAATAAAACTTTTACGTACCAGGAGGCGTGGAAAGTGCTCAAAGATCACCCAAGTTGGCAAGAGGTTGAGATGCCAATGTTTACCAAAAAAAGTAACAAAAAATCCAAGACTTGTGAAACCACTTCTAGTTTTGGGCACGTTGGTTACGTGAATTTGAACGATGATTCAAAAGCCGAGGAGGAAGAGACTCAAGAATATCGGCCAATGGGTCGTGATCAAGCTAAAAAGAAGTTATCATCATCGTCAACAGGGAAGTTTTCATTTTTTGATCTTATAACCAACAAATGAGGGAAATTGAAAGACATTAGCTAGGGGGAAAAGAAGCAGCAGCAAGATGAATACTTTACCTTCAAGCAACGAGCGTTGGATTTGCAGGAGGCAGCTCAACGGGAAGCGTCGGCCTTGAATAGAGAAGAGCTCGAATTAAAACGTCGAGAAATTTAGCATGTTGAAAAAAAAGAAACAGGATAAGGACTTATTATTCTACAACACATAAATCACCCCCAATTTCCCTCTAGTCTGCCAACAAGCCTTGCAACAAATTAAAGACTAAATGAAGGAAACGTACAATTTAAATTGCTATTATTATTGTAATTTTTTTTAGTGTAATGTTAATGTTTTTTTAATTTGAATTATTATGTAATGTTTTTTATAATTAAATGTAATGTTTTTAATTAAATGTAATTTTTTTTTTTAAATTTCAACTAAGTCGCATTAGGTCAACTTGTTGGGGATAATAAGTCGCAATAGATCGTCGAACAAAGAAAGGTGACATGGTATTAAAAAATTAAGTTCGCACAAAGTCAGTGTCCAGCCTAATAAAAAGGAGAAATACATAACATGTGGCTAAAGAAACTTTTTTTTATTTTGAGCACGAATAAATTGTGTTAGATCAAAACATACATAGTGTTTGGTACATCGTAATGAAAGAGGAAATGTAAAAGATCATTACCGCGAAATGAATAAATTATGTTTGTTTATAACAATAGAATGCAATAACTCATTAAATGAAATCATCCATTACATTCAAAATCACCATATTCATTCATTAAGAGTACTTTGTTTTTGTTTCATTACATGTTGTAATGAAATTATAATTACATAAAAAAAAATTATTAATTACTCACCAAATCTAAAAAGATTATCACTAATGACTCTGTTAGTCTTTTTTATTTTTAATTAAATTCCTAACTGTCTAAACATGTCATTTAGTTACTTAATTTATTCTATTACGAATTTCATTCTACACTACTTTTTTTCTATACCAAACATACCCCTACAGATTAAAGTTCAATGGGCTTTATATCTTGATTCATTATCCGATTTCAAAAGATTCAACTATATTATGGTTCTTTGAGTACTTGACAGTTTATTTGGTTGATAAAAGTATTTTATTTTGTATAACCTTATTTTGTCTTAAAAGAAAATTAAGATACTAAATTTTACTTTGGATGCTAATGAAATAATCTGAATATTCGGTATCCATTTTAATCTAATTGATAAGATTAAATTTAAAACTTATTTTTTTTCAAACATTAATATTTTTTAAACCATAAATTGTGGAAAAAAAAACAATCACGGCGGACATTTAATTATCATTTATAGATATCATATATGATATACTTTCGACAAATCTTCTTTTTTCGTTTTTTTTTTTACTTTTTTTCGTTACCAAAAAATTATCATATATATGATATTATTATCATATATGATATTAGTATCATATATGATGTAACACTAGTATGATATATGATATAACTTATCATAGTATGATATAAACCAATATCATATATGATGAAACACTATATCATATATGATATTTCACGTAAAAATATATAGTGTATATCTGTAAAAAGCTAATTAAATGCTCGTCGAGATGGTATATTTTTTCCGTTTAACAATTAACGGTCTAATAGATATTTAAATTATAATAATAAATGAAATAATTAAATACTTTTAATCTTATTAATTAGATATGGTAGAAATGTATGTTAAAAATTAGTTCGTTGATATCCAAGATAAATATAATATTCAAAATAACTTTTTTTTAAAAAAAAAAAAAGAAGGCAAATTTTATTTTGAATTATAATCATAATTGATTTTTTATTTTATTTTTAAATTTTAAACTATAAGGGTGAAATTACTTTTTTTTATAAAAAAGAAGATTTTGAATTAGTTTTTATTTAATTTTTATTCAAGAAACTTTTTTTAAACTAAAAAAAGTGTACCGTAGTTCTACAATATTTTTAGTGTTTCAATCAAAATAACAATTCTGCAAACCTCTGATCTAATTACAAATCAAGATATCGTGACTGACTTAGTGTTGAAATTTCCCTTTTTTTTAGCTTTTTTTTAGCTTTTTTTATAATAGAACTATATGGTTTTATGGAAGGTATAAGTTATTAACAAAAGAGGAGTAACTAAATCAATTACTTCCGTCATTTACTCTAACATTTAAAAGCTGGCATAAATAATAATTAAATAACCGACTTTTTAACAGGAAACTGTAATATATACTAACTAGCTTCAAGGCGGCTAGCTTTAAAAATTCAGTTAAAATAATAGATATTGAAAATTAAGACTTATGATATATATAATTGTAAGGCATGCATACTTATAATATGAATATAAAGTGGTTAAATAAGTAAAAAACCATAAAATATTTAACTTCGTGACAACCAAATAAAAATTAAAAAGACATTCTTATAAAATCTAAAACTGCAATCTTTCAGAAGGCATTCTTAAATGTACATCTTTGTAATCCAATGCCTCACAATTATGTTTATCATTAATGTGATATAAAGTAAGGAATGATGTTAAATACATTAAGGCGCGACATGGAAGCAACTGCCTTGTAATCATTGTGCATCTTTGTAATCAAACATTATTGGTTGCTTCTTTCTTCTCTTCTCATTTTCATAACCGGGTAAAGAAAATCCTTATGAAGTATGTGACTAGTCGATGAACTTCACCCTTGATCTTCATTTTTTTATATGGAGAGTTTGGCAAAAATCATTATTAAAAAATCATGTTTAAGAAATCATTATACAAATTGTCGTCAAAGTCCTCTTCTGTTAGCCTCAAAATATTGAGTCAAACAAGAATGTTCGGTCATAGGTTTTTATTGTAATATTTATTAGAACGTTGTAATAAGTAGTTATTTAGTCGTGGTTCACGGGCTTGGATTTAAACTAATTAAAGTCCAAAAGACAAGCCCGGCCCAATATATAGTCCATTAAAGCCCGCATGTGGGTGGACTATATATACTACCATCCTAGCATGTTAGGAGGGTGGATGGTCATTTGTAACTTCTTTTCTTAATCTAATCTCACCAAGTTAATCATCTCCTCTCTACTTTCTCTCACTACTTTCTCTCTCTAGGAATTCATCTATTCTTCATCTATTTTCTTTCTTTCTTCATTGCTTAATCATCACAAATATATGGGACAACATTTGGTATCAATCGCCATGGGGTAGTTTTGTGATTTGTTGTTGATTTTACTTGATTCGTGTGATTTTCAATCATAATCATCTCGAATTCAAAGTTTTTTTTTGTGTTTTCCGTGCTCTATTTCTTCATCTACATCTTCTACATAGTTGTAGTAGTGATTTGGTATATTTACTTTGGCTAAAAACACAAAATTTTTGGGTTTTTTGATCATTTTTTGGCTTAAAATCACGTATTGGTTGAGTTTTGTCCGAGAAAAGGGGGATATATTCCGATCAGTTATTCAGATCTGTGCAATCGAAAAAGGGTTTCAACATTCCGACCATCATTCCGACTGGGACAACATTATTCCGATTGGCATTCCGATTGGTGTTTTCCGATTAGTGCATTCCGATTGGTGTTTTCCGATTGGCATTCCGATTTGATTCCGATTGGTGTTTTCCGATTGGCATTCCGATTTGATTCCAATTGGTGTTTTCCGATTAGAGCATTCCGATTGGTGTTTTCCGATTAGCACATTCCGATTGGTGTTTTCCGATAACATTCCGATTGGTGCATTCCGATTGGGGACATTCCGATGATGTGTTTTGCTAAATTTTGTTTGAGTATTTTTTAGACTTAGCCACCATCTAGACTAGTTTCGGAATATCGTTTCCACGAAGATCAAAAAAAAAAAAAAAAAAAAAAAAAAAAAAAAAAAGAGTTAAAATTTTTCCGTCAAGTAAATTCAAATTTTTTCCATACTAGTTTTAGGACATTTCTAGCTCAATTTCAAAATTTGGCGATACAAATTTTTTGGACTACCGTTTTTGTCGGACTGGAGAATTTATTGTCGGCCTGGAGAAAAATTGCAATTTTCGGAATTTAAACCACAACAACAATCACAACAAATCTACTTAAGATCCATATTCACTTCATCATTTCAGAGAATATTGAGATGGATTCTACTGCCGAATATCGTGTGACGAACAACAACATAATGGTGGCGGGTAACAAAGAGAGACCACCAATGCTTGTATCTGGTAGGTATGCTCAATGGCAATCACGTTTCATACGATATCTTGATACAAGACCTAATGGTGATGCCTTGAGGAAATGTATTACTCATGGACCATATATATTTAAGAAGATCTCAGTTCCTCCAAGAGCAGCCACAGATACTACTGATCCAATACCTGCAAGTGAACGTGATGAAACAAGAGCTGATCTCACACCTGAAAATTGTGCTTGGCATGATGCGGAGAAGGAAGCCATCTATATGGTTTTAAGTGGGATTGGAGATGATATTTACTCTACGGTTGATGCATGCCCGACAGCACATGAAATGTGGACTGCTATTGAACGCTTGCAACAAGGAGAATCACTCAACAAACAAGATGTCAAAACAAACTTGTTTTGGAATTTTGGCAAGTTTACTTCAAGGGATGGAGAATCAATTGACTCTTACTACTCCAGGTTTTATAAGATGATGAATGACATGACAAGAAATAATCTGCAAGTCTCCACCATGCAAGTCAATGTTCAATTTCTTCAACAACTTCAACCCGAGTGGACACGATTCGTCACTTTGGTGAAACAACAAGAAAAGTTAGACGAGGTCTCATATCATCGACTCTTTGACATCTTGAAGCAATTTCAGAATGAAGCAAATGAGATTCGAACTGAACGTGTTGCCAAGACGGCTAATCCACTTGCTTTACTGACTACCACTCAACATGTTCAAGATCCTCACTCTCGTGCTCCTAAGCCATACTCCAATACATCATCCTCACCACGATATTCCACATCATCTAAGTCTTCATCTTCCACAAAATCTCGAGGTAAAGCGCCAAGAGCACCATCACCACCATCTGAGTCCTCATCTGAAGAAGATAGTGATGAAGACCAAGCTCAAAAGAACCAAGAGATGAAACAACAAATTGCTTACATAATGAAGACTTACAAGAAAATCTACAAACCCACCAACAACAATCTTCGCACATCATCTAACACAAAGAACCGATATGTTGAGAGTCCTCCAAGGTATGACACACGTCGACGTGGTGAAAGTCCTTCTAGGTATGATCGACATAATCCAACACATGTTGAGGGTTCTGCAAGATATGATCGACAAACTGCTAAGTATGATGCTCAGAGGATTGCTGCTGCTACTGGGAATAGGGAAACGGTTGGAAGTCAAGTGGTTCAGCAGAGTGGGATTCAATGTTTTAATTGCCAAGGTTTTGGGCATATGGCAAAGGAATGCAGGAAGCCGAAAAGGGTTAGAGACTCCAGCTATCACAAGGAAAAGATGTTGCTATGCAAAAAGATGGAAGCAGGGGTTAAATTGTCAGCTGAGGAAGGAGCCATGCTTGATGATACTGATGATGAAGATTCTGATCAAGAGCTTGATGCACATTACTCGTACATGGCAAAGGTTGAAGAAGTTCTCAAAGTCACTGAAGATGACAATGGCCCTATCTTTGACACTGAGCCAATCGATAAGGTACACACTACTGATGAATATAATGTGTTTGGTGATATTCCTGAGCATAGTGATCTACCCAATGCCATTAATGACACGTGTATGATGGAAACGGTTGATAGCAATACCACACCCGATTCATCAGACATGTGCAATAATGAGTCTGAGGATGATCAACATGCAAATGAATATGATGAAGAGGAACGTATTGCGCTTGCTAATTTAATTGCTACTTTACAAAAAAATGTCACTGAAAATAAAAAGAGTCAAAAGCAATTAAAGAAGGCAAACGCTACGCTCACTCAAAGTTTTGAAGAATGTAAAGCTGCTCTTATCAAATCTACTGAGATGACTGAAAGCTATAGAGATGAGCTCCTTCAGAAAACCAAAGAGCTTGAGGGGTACAAGGGAAGTGCGTTAAAAAGTCAAAAGGACGATTTTGAAAACAAATATAATACAACTACTCTTGAGTTATTAGCTAAAGAGAAGCGTCAATATAATGTTTTCTTAATGGATGAACGTCAAAAAACGTACCTTGCCAATACCAAAGTTAATGAACTTGAACAAAAGCTCTCTATGACCACCACTGATTCTGCTAAAATTCTAGAGGATAAGAAACAAGAGGTAGATGCGTTAAAACAAGACTTCAAAAGTAGATATGATAAAGAAACCGAAAAAGTTACGAAACTAGAAGCACAAGTCGACTTTTTGAAGAACGTTGTTTATAAAACGCATGATTCTATTCAATCCGTAAGAATGCTAGCACCTCCATCGATGTTTAAGGGTCAAGCTAGCTTTGCAAGTCCTGAGTACCTTGCCAAAGCTCAAGCTGCGAACCCGTGTCTCTATCTTGATGAGACTGAAAGGACAGATCTTGATTGCATGCCTGTTAGTGTCAATAGTGAAGAGACTGCCCTTTGGGATGCTGATAGTCAACCACTTGTTAATAAGGAGTTTGTGAAACCTTATAATTATGCTTATGAGAATAGTCTTTATGGCCTGTTCAACAAACAAACTCAAAAAACTCGTGAGGAAGTGTTCTTAGAATGCAAACAAAAGAGAATTCAATGGAAGAAAGCTTTTGCCCCTAAGAAATCTAATGTTTACAAATACATAAACTACCTCCATCTAGATGAATCTAAAAGCAAGAGTAGGAAAACATTAGGTATTCTTAAACACCACATAGATAATGTTAAATCTATTGTTGAAAGAGACTGGGCAAAACGTGAAAATGCTGAGTGGACACGTCCGATTCCTCAAGATATTACCTTGCTTGTCAAAGAACTCTTAATTCCAAACACGGCGTTGATTAAAGAAACTGTTCTTCAACTTGAGGAGTTCATTCGGACTGAAATGTTTGATGATTTAAAATATGTTGAATCTATTGAGAAACACATTGATGATCTTCAAATGGAGAAGTCTGATTTCTCAGATGAATATGATTTACTCTTGCAAGAATGCGTTTCTAAAGATGTTATGTGTGCTTATTTTACATCTTTTGCTGATATTGATGAATATTCTGAAGTTGCATGCCAATATCTTGATAAGATCAAAGAATGTGAACGTCTTGAAATTGAGCTTTCGAAATGTAAAGAAAATGTTGACAAAAAGGCTTTTGAGTTACTTCAACACAAAACTGATTTCCTTCAAAAACATTGTCATTCACTTAAACTTGCTTTGCAAAAAGACGTTGGTCGTTTTCCACATGATAATAAAATGCAAGAAAAACTTTCCCAAACATTTCGAGAAATGAATGAACAGAATTTGGAAATTAAAGGGTTGAAAGCTCAATTACAAGACAGGGACAGAGCGATAGCTGAGTTGCAGAAACTCATTGCTAAAATGGGTGGGAAAATTGTGGAACCTAGCATTAAGAAGAATGTGGTTAGACAACCCAATGCCTCTAAAGAGAATAGATCCTCTATCTTGGGAAAACCATCTGCTTTATCTAATTCCTCGTTTGCAAAACCTGTGTTTGCCCCCAAGATGGATGGAAAGGAAAGGTTACCACAAGCTCAACCCATAAGGAATCCTATAGCACCAAGCGTTAAGCACAATAATGTGATTGAACCAGGGATGTATAGAATGCCCACTAAGCCCACAAACAAAGATACTCACTCGCCTCAGACTTCTAGAAACACTAATATTCGTGTGTCTTCTACTACAGGAATAGTATCCACTACTAGTGTTAGCCGGCCTCAGCTTAAGAGCACTCAAGAGAATGATAAGGTCTGGAAACACAAGAATCAGGGGAAGATGAAGCAAGTAGAAGAACACCCTAGGAATTTGAATGTTTTTAAGAATAAAAAGTCTGTTATCGCATGTAATGACGATCTGAATGCTGTGAATGATTTGAATGTTATGAATGTGAAATTTGTTTGTGTCAAATGTGGCAAGTGTGCTAATGCTAATCATTCTATGTGTGCTATAAATAAAGTCAAAGGCGTAGATACTAGAACTAAGAAGCAAGTTGCAATGCCTATTAGAGCTAGTAAACCCAAACGCAAAGTGAACCATTCTGGTGCAACCCCCACTAAGAAAAGTAATGCATCAGACTCCACCACTAAGAATCCTAGAAGCAAAATTAAGGAATTATATGAGTCTGCCAGTAAGTCTTGGAAATGGTGGTTTGCTAATCAATGTCCTCCCGGATATAAATGGATGCCTAAAGTTAGGACAGAAAATGTGAAAACGAGTGTTAGTTTGCCTTTAAATGTTGATAAGGACACTAATGATTCTACTATCACAACTACTGTGGTATCCAATTTAGCAAATGCTCCATCGTGTTCTAACTCTTCTGCAGGTGATACAAATAATTCTCTTCATAATGGACTCCGGATGCACGAAGCACATGACGGGGAATCTCAAGCTTCTAATTAACTTCGTGGAGAAGTTCCTAGGTACGGTCCGATTCGGAAATGATCAATTTGCACCGATCCTAGGATATGGAGATTTGGTTCAGGGGAATATCACGATTAAAAGGGTATACTACGTCGAAGGGCTCAATCACAATCTTTTCTCGGTTGGTCAATTCTGTGATGCGGATTTGGAAGTTGCTTTCAGAAAGAAGACATGTTTTGTTCGTGATTATGATGGGAATGACTTACTTACCGGTACACGGGGTACTGATCTTTACACAATTTCACTTCAAGACACAACTTCATCAACTCCAATTTGCTTCATGGCTAAAGCTTCAACGACTCAGGCATGGTTATGGCATCAACGTCTTTCTCATCTCAACTTTGATACCATTAACTTGCTTTCCAAGAAAGATATTGTGAGAGGCCTTCCAAGCTTGAAATTCATCAAAGATCATCTTTGTTCTTCTTGTGAACTTTGTAAAGCTAAACGAAGTAGCTTCAAAACAAAGACCACACCAAGCTCTAAAGGACGGTTAGATCTTCTTCACATGGATCTGTGTGGTCCCATGCGTGTTCAGAGTATCAATGGAAAGAAATATATTCTGGTAATTGTCGATGATTACTCAAGGTACACATGGACTCACTTCTTGAGGTCCAAGGATGAAACACCCGACGTTCTCATCAGCTTCCTAAAATTGATACAACGTGGTCTTCAAGCTCAAGTTAAAGTGGTTCGTACTGACAGAGGTACAGAATTTTTGAATTCTAATCTGAGGAAGTATTTTGAAGCCGAAGGGATTGAACATGAAACATCTATTGCTCGAACACCCGAACAAAACGGCGTTGTTGAAAGACGAAACCGTACTTTGGTTGAGGCTGCTCGAACATTACTATCCGCTTCAAAACTTCCACTGTACTTTTGGGCCGAAGCCGTGTCAACCGCATGCTACACCCAAAACCGCTCCTTAATTATCCCAAGACACGAAAAGACTCCATATCACATAATTCATGATCGAAAACCTTCACTCAAACACCTTCATGTTTTTGGATGTACTTGTTACATTATACGAGATGGTGAAAATTTGGATAAGATGAAAGAAAAAGGTGATGCATGTATTCTTGTGGGATATGCAACTCAGTCTAAGGGATATAGAGTGTTCAACAAAAGAACAAAATTGATTGTCGAGACAATTCACATCCGATTTGATGAATCTCAAGAGATGGCACTTGAACAAAACAGTTTAAGTCCCGATCCACAACGACAAACGACTTCCGTTCACAACCGCACGGAACTCGAAGCTCAAGACCACAACAATGAACAGTCAAGTTCAACGCTGGTTCCAGAAAATGTTCCTAGAGCTGATATGACAGTCGACACGACAATTGAAGAGTTGGAAATGTTATATGGACCAATGTATGATGAATATTTCACGGGGGAGAAACAAGTTGTATCAAAGTCTTCCGCTGTCACTCATGATAAGAATGATGAAACCGATCATCGTCAACAACAAGATACAACTTCATCTACTTCAACACGGATTGCTGCAGATTTACCTCCTCAGAATATTACTTCAACAATCGATCCTACAACATCCACAACTACTGTCATTGCTCCAGAGAACACAAATCAAGCAGACAATGCATTATCTGACGAAGACGAATTCATCAACCCATTCGGTACACCGGTACACGAAACTGGAGAGTCTTCTACTCGCCATGTTGATCCGTCAAATATGCATACTCTCTATCAACGACATCCTTCAACACATCATTGGACCCGAGATCATCCTTTGGTTCATGTCATTGGAAACCCTTCACAGCCCGTTCGTACAAGACGACAGCTTGAAACCGATGGCGATGTTTGTATGTTCGCACTCGCCGTGAGTACTGCTGAACCGAAAAACATCAAAGAAGCCATGGTTGATCATGCTTGGATTGAATCGATGACGGATGAACTTCAACAGTTTGAAAGACTTAAAGTCTGGGAACTGGTTGACAGACCATACGATGTAACACCATTAAATCTTCGATGGATCTGGAAAAACAAGATGGATGAAGAGAACACGATCATCAAGAATAAATCTAGGCTAGTGGCTAAAGGGTATGGACAGAAAGAGGGTATTGATTTCGAAGAATCATTTGCACCAGTAGCTCGAATGGAAGCGGTCAGGATTTTTCTTGCTTATGCTGCACATAAGGGATTCATCGTTTATCAAATGGACGTAAAGACGGCGTTTCTTAACGGTCCTTTGAAGGAAGAAGTTTATGTCACGCAGCCGGAAGGATTCGTCAATCCTCATTATCCTGACAAGGTGTATCGTCTCCACAAAGCACTATATGGACTCAAGCAAGCTCCAAGGGCGTGGTACGACGAGCTCTCGAAATTTCTGGTCTCCAAAGGTTTCTCAAAAGGTTCCATTGATTTAACTTTGTTCACTTATAAATATGGGGATGACATTCTGCTTGTGCAAATTTATGTTGATGACATTATTTTCGGGTCTACAAACCCAAAACTTTCAAAATGGTTTGAAAAAGTAATGCACAGCAGATTTGAAATGTCTATGATGGGCGAACTAAAATTCTTTCTAGGAATTCAAGTTCACCAATCCCCAAGTGGTATCTTCATTAACCAAGCTAAGTATTGTCAAGATATAATCAAAAAGCATGGTATGACATCATGTGACCCCGTTGGGACACCATTATCAACCACATCTCTAGATGCTGATTTGGAGGGATTACCCATAGATCAAACGAGATATCGTTCCATGATCGGGTCCCTCATGTACTTGACAGCAAGCAGACCTGATATTCATCATGCTACGTGTTATTGTGCACGATATCAAGCACGACCCACTGAAAAGCACCTCAAGGAGGTTAAACGGATCTTTCGGTACCTTAAGAATACCATTCACATGGGACTCTAGTATCCGAGGGAAACCAGTTTCTTTCTAACCGCCTATTCAGATTCTGATCATGCAGGGTGTCTTGATACACGTAAAAGTACTTCTGGTGGTGCACAATTTCTAGGTCAAGACAAGCTTGTGGGATGGTCTTCCAAGAAGCAGGATTGCACGTCACTTTCATCAGCCGAAGCGGAGTATGTGTCTCTATCTGCGTGTTGTGCTCAAGCTCTTTGGATGAGAACACAACTCACGGATTATGGCTTCCATTTTGATAAAGTACCTATGTACTGTGACTCAAAGTCGGCCATAGCCATCTCCTGCAACCCGGTACAGCATTCCCGCACGAAGCACATCGATGTCCGATATCACTTCATTAAGGAACAAGTTGAAAGAGGTATTGTTGAATTATACTTTGTTGGAACTGATTACCAATTAGCTGACTTGTTTACAAAAGCTCTTTCGAAAGAGAGGTTTGCGTATCTAGTTAGGCAAATTGGTATGAGATGTTTGACTCCAGCAGAACTGGAGGTTCTGGCAAAGGAGCCTGCTTGATTCATCTATCAAACATCTACCTGTAAATATTAATCAAAAAGCAAAATACAAAATTAAAAAATCTTCGATAATCCAAAAATATTCTTCTCGACATGTCTTTCAGTATCGATAATATGGACGTACCTAGAAATGTCGCTCAATAACGACACGGGTGTGTACATAAAGCTCGAATGAAAGTTGTAAATATTTTTCAAAACATGTCATTTCTATCTTTTCAAAAGGAAATTGTCTATTTTGGACAATATTTCCAACAACGGGTAGACCAATCTATCTTGGGTTGAGCTTGTCACAAAACATTCAACGTTTTGAGCTCAACACAATGGCTTGTAATCACTTTCAGATTGCAACCCGGATCTAAATTCACGGGGGAGTGTACGCTTTTGTACTCTTACCCTTAGCAAAAGAAGTTAAATCTTCTTACACTTGAGTGGATTCGTCAAGACATACAAAGTCTATGAACTCAAGTTTATGCTTTAGAAAAACCTTTTCGTCAAAAAGAATTGATTTTTCAAAAAGCGTTGAACACAATTTTTTTTTTCAAGAATTTCTCAATGATATTCAAAATCTTTCAAAAATTGTGTGTTCAACAACTCCTATCCTCAAAAGTTTAATGTGGATCAAATCCTCGTAATGACAATTCCATTGGATCAATTTTTGAGGGGGAGCAATTCAACTTCATGCATAGATTGACACATCTTTCTCCCGAAGATTTTCAAGACTATTTTTCAAAATATATTTTAATCAAATTTGGTATCTCTAATATCAAAAGATTTTATATATTAGAGATAGGGGGAGAAAATGTGATTAAAATGTGATCATATATAAGACTCAAGCACTTTAACTCTTACCCACATGTGCGAAACACTTTCGATTATCGATGCACATGTGAAGGGGGAGCTTTTCTGAAACGACAAAACTAGCAAGGTGTTAAATGTTTTTCAAACACTTTGTTAGAATTTAAAGTGGTTTTCATGGTTACGATCAAATACCCACAACATCTTTAATTCACGACGTTATTGGTGTCAAAAGGGTGGTTAGGTTTAAGTCCTATGATCCAACCAGAACCGGAGGGATCTTCCCAGGGACAATCCAATAGATTATTAGAAGTCCTTAGGAAAGATGGAGTAGAATGTGAACGTAGCTGAATGCCGACTAAGTACTGATGATAGCACTGGAACAATCACAACAAGGTTCTATTAATGATGTCTTGGTAAGCATTGAAGGGGTTGAAGAATGAAAAAGAAATGTAAGGATAAAGGGTCTAAAGAAAGAAGCCCTCCATACAACTTAGGCAAAAACCGGGTCAACCCATCATGAAGACAAACTCATCATGGACCCAGTGATGTGAAGCACAACCCTTTCCTAGCTACTCAGACTTCTCTCAAAAGAAGTTTGTTTTATTGTCACGGAGATCAACACGACTTCTATTGACTTTCTCACTCCGAGATAGTTGATATTGAATAGGTGGCATCTGCTCCAGCCTCCGACCACTAAAAGTGCACAAATCGAGTCTAGAGCCAAGAGATCAATCAAATCTCGTTAGGACACACGGATGAAGATCAAGAGAGTCATACGCTATATCCTTGTGATATTGCTAGAACACTCAGAGTGATACTACTTAGTATTCACGATGATGAGTGGAAATCCTTCCAGTGTTAACATCAAACAGCACTGCGGTAGGTCATATGCAAGATTCTTTATGGATTGAACATATGTAAAACTGAAAAGCAACAGTGGTTTGATTCTGAATTGATTCAAACTCGTTTCAGGTTTCTACGCAATATCTTTATGGTCTTGCCAGAACATTCAGAGTGATATTTATTAATATTCACAGTGACGAATGGAAATCCTTCTAGCGTCAACATCAAACAGCGCTACGGTAGGTGACTTGTGAGATTCTTATGAATCAAACTTGTGTCAACTGGAAAGCAACAATGGTAAGATTCTTAATGAATCAAACTTGTTCCAGGAATTTGAATTGACGACTTTAATCAAGCGAATATTTATCCAATTGATTCACTCTTTATGTTCGCAGTCTTGCTTTGAGACGGTCGAGTAAAGAGAACGGCTAGTACAGCCGCGAAACCCTGTCAAGGAGATTCTTAATTGAATCTACCTGATCACAGGTACGATATTTAATATCGTATAACGGTCTTCACCGACCGGAGGTAAAACGCTACCGATTTAGGACGAATGTCAAAGCCATTCAGTCCGTGTCTATGTTTTGTCTCGAGAAGGTGGCGTCACGGTGTACTCAGCAAAGTCAAAGATTCACAACCACATATTCATGCCCAAAGACTTATCCAACAATTGATAGTGTGAGCATGTGGATAAAGACACAAGATCGCAAGATGGCAATGACAAGTCAAGGATGATTTGAAGATCTCAAGACTTAAAGACAAAGTCGAAAGACAACGACAAAGGCTCAAAGATCACAGCATGAAGGAACAAAACTACTATTACACGTTCAAGACTCATTTATGACGAAATTCATAAATCTCCATTAGAATCCAAATATCAAAGAGGAATGACCTCACATTGGGGGAGATTGTTAGCCTCAAAATATTGAGTCAAACAAGAATGTTCGGTCATAGGTTTCTATTGTAATATTTATTAGAACGTTGTAATAAGTAGTTATTTAGTCGTGGTTCACGGGCTTGGATTTAAACTAATTAAAGTCCAAAAGACAAGCCCGACCCAATATGTAGTCCATTAAAGCCCGCATGTGGGTGGACTATATATACTACCCTCCTAGCATGTTAGGAGGGTGGATGGTCATTTGTAACTTCTTTTCTTAATCTAATCTCACCAAGTTAATCATCTCCTCTCTACTTTCTCTCACTACTTTCTCTCTCTAGGAATTCATCTATTCTTCATCTATTTTCTTTCTTTCTTCATTGCTTAATCATCACAAATATATGGGACAACATCTTCAACAATTTCAAAAATAACCAACTCCATGACCAACAAACGAAAAATCATGTATAAAAAGAATATATCACAAAAATGGTTCACATGACCAACAAACATGTATTTGTGTAAAAAAAATTCGTATATAAAAAGTATAGCTTCAAGACACGCCCGTTGGACGACAAGCTTTAAGATTTTGTTCTAAAAAGCATTTACAGTTTCATAATTGTTCAGCCAATTCTATGATTTTACAGCATTAGGCATAATCTTAAATTACTCGATAAAGCTTGGATGGATGATTTACATGATGATATATGTTAGTGTATGACTGGTAATATTGTGCAAACGGAAAACCAATAACCAAGTTTATCTATATAAATATTTTCATGCTCATGTAAATTGGTTGAAGGCTATAGATTTTCTTTTTAATATGTTAGACACTAATAAAGGAATGGACTAAAAATATGCTAATGGTTTAGGGATCGACTCGAACAATTTCAAGATATGGTTGAAAAAAAAGGACCAGTTATAATTTCTTGCAAAATGATCCATTTAGCCTAGTCAAGATTCGAATTTACACAAAAAAAACATATTGGTCAGGACCTTACAATTGTTATGCATAATGAAACTTACAAAGTGTGCTACTACAACCAATGGTAGAGCATAGTTCACATGAAACTTCCTCGAATTCGGGTTCAGAATCTGATGTGGACCGCGTACACGTGAATGGATCTTATCGCCCACCATATGCTTCAATTATGACGATAAATAAGAGATCATACATGCAGTTGTAAACACAAAGTAAGATAAATAAGAGATCATACATGCAGTTTTAAGATAAATAAGATAAATAAGAGATCATACATGTAGTTGTAAACACAAAGAAAGAGATCATGCAGTTGCAATATTCAGTGTAGTTGTAGCACTACTGTACATTTCACATTTCAGTTATCTACAATATCAACAGGGTAAATAAGTGGTCTGAAAAAAAAACTGCCACATAATAAAACCTATGTAACCAACTCATCGTGTCTACGTTTTCAAACTAATTATTTGACAACTCTGACTTGAAATCAAAATTATTAGTTTGAATTCTTGGATAAACATATTCTCGCTTCTGATTTGGATGACCACACAGTCTAAACAAAAATGATGACTTCTAAATATAAGATTTTCTTACTTAAGAATTCTTCGAACCAAATTTAAGTGAGTCCAATTTTCATTGCACAAAGCATATCTACATTTTTCGCAAAAATGCCTTTTTCTGTCAGTTCATATAAGCATTTTCCAAACAATCAGATCACAACTTTAACAACACACACGCACCCAAACTATATTTTCTACACCCCATTTGATTCGCAAAATTGCCTTTTTTCTGTCAGTTCATATAAGCATTTTCCAAACAATCGGATCACAAGTTCAACAACACACGCGCACCAAACTATCTTTTCTACATGTCGTTTGATTACCTATCTTATTTGATTATTTAATATAACATGATCACTTTTAAAATGAACCCCCAACACCCCATACGTTATGAAATATGCATAAAGAAACAATAACATTTGTAGCTTAATATTATGTTGCACTTGTACGCTAAAATAATAGCTTTCTATAGTTACTTGGTTTGTAAGCTCAGTGGCTTCGTCTTTTGCTTCATCATTGTCAAGAGCATCATAGAATGTGACATAACCTCAGTCTACAGAAAAATGAAAAATAGTCAATTTTATTGCCACAAGGTATCCGGTGTCACATGAAAAATCTGCAAAGTAAAAATGATATATTTTTATGAATAAAGTAAGAAGGGTGCACCGTCTTACAGTCATATCCATTTGTGTGTAGATAGCTTCTGGAATTAGTCTATTACATTCATTTGCTTTGTAGGAGCCATTTCCTAGAGAGGGAGAGCATACTTGCATACTGAAAATAACAAAATAGTAGTTTACAAAGGATATGAAATTTTTTCTAGTTATTAGTAATATCACAAAACAATCAAACTAATACCCAAAATTTGGCAGGTTATGTAATAAGTGACTTTTGACTGGACAGAATTTCCATGCTTCTCTTCATAGAAGCGTGAGGTCTAATTTCGTAAGGGTTCATGTTGCATAAGTCCTCCAAATCGAACACATAAAGAATTATCCCAAACAACACCTATTCAAATAATGTGCAAGTTATAATTTTAGGCCCTTTGAACCCGATGTAAGAAGTTCCGTATGTGCAACCCAAACAGCCCATTCTTAGTAAGGTTCCAATGCCAAATAACCCCTAATCTAACTAATACGCGTTTTCTTATTTGCAATCTCATAATAGTGAATAGTTTTTTTATATGCAATCTCAAACAACCCAGATTTTAAAAATGTGCAATTTCTATTTCCTTAATCATAAAAATTACCACACTTAGCACACATCTTATTTAAAGCCTGAATATACTGCAAGCAATATCTTATGTCTTGCAAAATTTCATATATCACTGTCTATATGCATTTTGCCTGAAATTATAAAAGTTTGGTGGAAATAACGCGAACTTATAAGATTTAAGGAATCCATCAGTAAATGCATACCTGTAAAATGGTTCCTAATAATCCAGTCCCAATCATCCACTCTGCCATGAAATCACAATATTATTTAGAATGTGTGACAACTTTGATTAAGCTTATGATTTAAGTTCAAACTAATAAGTATTAAAATTGGTAAAATCCCATGCCTAAATATTAATAAGATGGTGTGCAAAGAATAAGTAGTCTATGACAAAAAAAATGATAATGGTCACATACCCAACGCTTCAAGGACTCCTTGTGTCACATTAAGATGAGCATCAGCTTGCTTCAACTTACTATGCGAGTCAAGAATATTATCGCCAGAAGACATTTCAAATCTTATTAAATAGATACAAAATAGAACATCACAAAAGTTAGATCAAAAGAATATATCGTGTAACATACTTTGGTAGTTTCTAGATCTGACAAAAGAAAGATTATCATTGCAAGTAACATGGCTTACGCCCATCCATTTCATAATGCTATAAACATGATCTCGTAAGAAAATGCGATAAATACATTCAGTTATGTATTCCATTATACAATGTGATTTAAACATTCTTCTCCGATTTACCGTATCATGCAATTTTATATGAATAATTCAAAAAAAGTGATTTCCCTAAAGATCATATAAAACATACTACGTAATAACTAACCACGAATTTAATTGAACAACAAAATTTATAATTATCACTCACCTTGTTTTTGGAATTGATTCAGGTTTTTGGGTTCATATATTTTAGGGGTTGCTTGATCATTAAAAATCCCAGATCCCAAATCGTATTGATGTATAGCATGTGTATGTGTTGATTTGATTGGATTATTTTTTTTTTCGTTGATTTGATTGTATGTTTTTAGGGTTGTTGTTTTTGTGGTTTGTTATGAGAAGAATTAAATGCTGTAAGGCTAGATTAAAGGGGGAGCGTTGATTATTTTTTATTATCCAGGTGTCGTTTTTTTTAATTTTAAGCCAAGATCAGATTTTGCAAAACCCTCTTTTATATAGGTAGTAGATTACCATCAGAAAGTTGCATAACATTCGGATAAGACTACTTTAATTTATCCACAAACAAGAGGTCGTCGGAGGTTTCACGATCTAGTTAAGTTTTTGAAACTTTTATATATAATTTAGGCAGAAAAAGCAACTCTTAAGGTGCGCTTGGTTTAAATCAAGGAATGAGAATGGGTATGCAAACGGTATACTAAGGAATGTAATGAGGGGTTTTCATTGCATTAATGGTGCTTGGTTAAGAGCACCCAGAGTCATGGCGCCGTGGGTGTCAAACCCGCGGCGTGACTCGCGTGATGATTCCCAGGAAACCAAAAACTCACGGCGTGAGCCATGGGCGTGGGGCAACCCACTCGGTGCGAGTTGTGTAAAAAAAAATATAATTTTTTTGAAAATTTTTTAAAAACTAATGGCTAGTAGCCGTTTATTTTGAAAAAAAAAGTTTTTTTTTTGTTTTTAATGCCCAACGGTTAGATTATTTAAAAAAATAAAAAAATTTAATTAAATGCCCAACGGTTTTGATTTAAAAAAAAAAAAAATTCAATTTTAAACTCTATATATACTACATTTCCTATATCATTTTTACACACAAACACAAATCATTCTCTCATTAAAATCATTCTCTCGTTCATAAACACAAACACAAACACAAACACACAATGGCAAGCGAAAATTGATGCGGATTCACCCACCTCCTTCAATCCAACATGGGTGCCGGTGACGGAACTACGTCCAATTCGCAATTCTCCGGATTTCCTACCCAAGGTCCGATGACTCCCGAAGATCAAGCTTTTATAAAAAAGCAACAAGAAGAATATCAAGCCTATACCACCCAAAGACCCCTATCACTCCAATCTACAAGCTCAATTCCACCACCCGAAACCAAACTAACAAAAAAACCGAAAGAAAAACCCCGCAAAAAAATCAAAAGAACCCGTTCCGAGTGAAGGTCTTGGTCGGTGGACCAAGGACGAAGAACCGTGCTTGCCAAGTGTTACATCGCAATATCCGAAAATCCGAAAGTTGGGCATCACTGATGTGTCGTGGATAGTATATGTGATAATTAGATACGTTATAGGGTAAATTAGAAAATTACCTTTAGGAAAAAGTAATAGACTAATAATACCAATGATGAATTCAATTAAACACGTGAGTGAGTCGAGTTCGTTGTACACGAAGATCTTATGAATTTGAGACGTTTTGCTTTGATTTGGACAATTGATTTGAATTGGTTTTCGGTTTTTAAGCTACAATTAAAATCTACAAATTTTAAGCTATTTAAAATAAACCTAAAGTGCATGAATCGTAACCCTCGCCTATTTAAAAATCAATCTAGATAATTACTTAAAATAAACACACTAATTTAAAATTTAAACTAATTTAAAAAATCTTTAAAAATTAATTCTACTTAATGAAATAACTTTTAAACTAATTTACTTTATTATTAAAAATTAATCTAGACAAATTATTTAAAAACTATTTTTTTTATTTAAATATAAAGTTATAAAAATTAAACTAACTTAAATTTAAACTAATTAAACTATTTAAATAAAATCATTTTTTATTTTTATTTTATTTCTAAACTACTTTTTATTAAAAATATACTTTAATTAAAACTATAATTAAAAGTTATATAAAAAAAATAAAAACGTGACAAAAAAACAATTAGACTCAAAACAAAAGCTGCCAAAAATTACCACTATATTACTGAAATAAATGAAATAAAAATCAAAAGAGCCTATAGCTCGTCTGGTTAACACGTTGTAATGGTGAAGGGCAGGTCTCGAGTTCGAGACCTGCAGATGACAATTTTTTTTGGAATTATTTTCTTTTTGCCAGATGAATAAAATCAGTGTCTCAGGAGAGACTTTGATGAGCTTATTTGTTTTAGCTGATTAGGAAAACAGCTTATTTGGAACTTATCAGAAAAGTTAATCTGATAAGACTTAAACTAAAACAACATAGGAGATTAACAAGATGAAAAATCAGTAAAGAAGGAAATAGATAACAGCAATACAATTATACAAACGAACAAGCTGAAATTTAGCTAATACATAACTTAGATCAGATTTCAATGCATACAACAATGAACTCAAACAAAATAGCATTCAACAAGAAAACTCAATCTAATATTAATACTCTCGGTTAACAAATATGAAGGATTAATCAACAAACTCAAACAATTCAGTTCAGCAGACTATAAAATTATCTAAATATGCAGAAAATACAGCAAGCAAATCAGTTAAACAAAAACTCCACGCAAAAATCAGTCATCCAGATTTAAGATAGCAGACTAATTCAGAGAGTTGAATTACACCAGCTATATGATAAGTAAACATCATGGTATAAGTGAACATCATGACAGCGAGTTACAAAAACTAAGCAGAAACTCCAAGCAGATTTAAGCAGTAATCGAATTAACACGACACAATCAAACAAAACACATCCAACTCGTCATACATGGTAGATTTAAACAATAAACAATTAAAAGCAATCATCCAAACTCAATCCAACTACAACTTCTTAAAATACTAACAGATCAACATCTTCACTGAGTAACCAAATCTAAACAGATTTATAAATTCAAAGCATTAAATTAAATAAACTCTAGTAAATAAAATGAAATTAAAAGGGAATAGCACCTTTTTGAAGTTATCCTTTGAGAAGCAGGTTGTGCTGAACAACCTGGTGAACCAAATCGAACCACCTTACACCATTTTCACCTTAATCCGATCCACCAAAGAACCACCATAACAAATCGACAGTAAATTTGTATTTATCCAATTAGGATAAATTAATCCCAAATATTACTTCAATATCTCATTAATCTATTGAGCAGATTAATAGAATATCTTTTATAATTATAATATTTAAATCAGATTTGAGAAAGAAAATGAAGGGATTAAAGCAAAAACTCACGAATCAGAATAATAAACTGAAACTTTTATTAATTCAAATTAAACTGATACAATACTTTTAAAAAGAAATACAGCTTTCCTAATCTAATTTCAACATTATAACAGTAAAGTAATTAAAGGATGAAAAATACAGAATAAATTGGGGGTATTTATAGCCCCCCCAAGGGCATCCTTGTGCGGATATTAATCTGAAGGAGTATATTCCTTTTAATTTCTGGCCTTTGATCTCTCCTTCCTTATTCTCTCTCCAATTGGATGGCTGAGATGTCCCAGAATAGCACACGGATTGCCAACGTGGCATCCGTGTGCTAGTTGTGCTTCTTTTAAGAGTGCTGATTGGTGGAATTAGGGATGTGAGGTGTTCCTTCGAATCACATTTAGCCACGTAGCAAATCTCCTCCATCTTTTCTCTTCCTTAAACCATGGGGGTTTTATTCCCCATGGTGTGAATTATTTAAAAAGATAAAAAGCCCCATTTATTAAAGGTTTTATTTAGACTTAGGGTTTTTGAACAGTAACATAAAGTTACTGGTTTGAGAAAAAGAGAATTGGGGAAGAAGGGTAAGAGAGAGAGACACCTAGTTTATATCGAAAATAATAAATTGGTGTGTGAAAAAGTGTGGAGTAAATGGTGGGTGGTGAGGGTCGGTTTTTTTATTTAATGGGGTGAATGACACGTGAATGGTTAAATGGAACGGTTTTGTTAAATAAACAAGGAAAATATCTTGGTGAGTATAAATGGATGAGAGTGTACGCGTTTTTACTCCCAACCCTAGCAGGCCCATCAGATCGTTTCTTTCATTTTGCTTCCCTGGATTGGGCTTATTGGCCCAAATAACCCTTTTTCCATCCGATTATAATTCCTCTTTTGGGCCTATTGAATCTTATTTTGACTTGCAAATACACAACAAAGTATCTTTAATCATAAATGGGCTTTTGAGCCCATTTACTTAATTGTGGGACCCACTTGGCTTGTTTATTCGACAAATGATTAAATCAACTCATGTCGAGCTCGATTTTGGCTTCCTCGATCTTTTTCATCAATCTCGTGTCGGTTTTTGTCGGTTTTCGCGAACTTGGTACCTACACACATGAAAACAAGAAACAAGCATATCCAAGGCATTTTTGATATAAATTATGCATAATTTCATTGTTTTAAACAACAAATGATATGAGTAAATACACTCATATCAAATTCCCCCATGCTAAGCAATTGCCGTGTCCTCACGCAATGATAAAATAAAACATTAACTACACCATTATTCAACTTTTTACATTTTATTTTGCAAAGACATAAAATAACTTTAAAGATCATAAAACTCAAATAGATTCATCGTCCTCGACTTTTCACTTTTCCATGCCAAGTGCAAAAACAAGATCATTGTTATTATAAGTTGGTAGACAAACACGAACTCATGTAGGCTAATTATTCACTTAAACTCCCTTATTCCTAAGTGTATCTCTTATATTTTATTGTTGTCTTGAATGATCAGGAGGATGCATTGTTGACTTATTTCGATAATTTATTAGGCCGAAAATAAAGTGAACGATTTAATCAATAGTTAGCTAAAGGACAAAATCTTTTAAAACTGCTTCTCGGGCTCTCATAAAGTTCATATCTTGGCATAACTTGCTTCGCGATTTGAGACCTTTCTCGGATCGATATTTGGTAGTGACTTAATACTTCCAACCTTGAGAGACGTTCACGAAATAATGGTCTTCTCTTCATAATATTTCTTCACTTGAATTTTTGAGAGATTCATACTTGGACCACGACTTCTTCATTTTTCTCCAATCTTTACTTGGGATTTTGATTAACAACGATCCGCCTCCTTTTTGGACTTGGCTTCATTTATCCTCATACCTTATTTTGGTCTTTTTGGATAGACTTCTCCATGACTTTTTGGGAGTATTTGCTTTTCGTCGTGTGTCTCGATCCTTCATATTGATTTTTGATAAATGAGTCTTTACATCACTTGAGATCTTTAGCAATAAAACATAGCCCTCATGTATTGTTAGGACCTTTTTGGACTCGCCAATCTTCGCATCCCGCTTCAATAAGTTATGCCTTGGCTATGAACTCTAATCCATACCGAGCAACTTTTAAACGATCTTGGGCTAGAAGCTAAGTAACTTTTCAAATCATTCAACATTATTTATTGCAATTAAAATTATTAACAAGTGATGGGAGAATAGGCTCATAATTAACTCACATAAATTCCCGAAAAAATACCAAACTTATAATTGACTCTATCATCTCTTGTTCTCCATATTGTAAAATTCCAAGAATGAAATCAATGGATACTTAGCCTATTAAATCAAAGTTTTGGGTTTTCAAGTCATCTATAGGATCTTGCAACTTCTTATACTTTTGCAAGTTTTAGAATTTGCGTTTTAAAGTTCCCTTGATAAACGACTTTCTAGGATCAATTATAGGAGCTTGCGAAAAGTTCTTGTCCTTAACTCGTATGAATTAAGACTTTGCGTTTTAAAGCTCCCTATATAATAGCCTAGCAAAACTTAATTCAAATACGTTAAGGAAAAGCTAAGGTTAAAAACCGAGTCGAGTCAAAAACTATTCTTATTGAAAGCCTACATTCGTGTCAAAAATACTTATTTTATTTATTAAAACTTAAAAGTAACACAAAAAATTTAAAATTTTATTAAAAAATGAGAAAAACAATACGTTAGGACACGACAAAAGCAATTGCAAGCGATTATATCGATTGACTCCCCCATGCTAAAACCAAACATTGTCCTCAATGTTTCTTAGCTCAAGAGTGACACCCCCTTGCTAAAACACGAAGAGTCTAATGCAAACTCCTAGCATGGAAAGAGCACGCAAATCTATAAGCCGTTTATTAATTATGCCTCAAGATAAAACGTTAGTCGATAAAAATCAAGGGATAGAAAGTGTGCCCCTTTTTGGCATTCAAAGAATGGAAGATCAAGTGGACCGGCAAAAACCGAACACGAGAGTCTTCAAAGATTAGGGTCATACCTAAGATCACAACACAACAAATCACGAACACGATCTTGAAAGATCAAGCCTTATTAGGTGTTAGAAAATAGAAAGAAGATAGAATGTATGGGACTCCCCCACAAGGCACCTCGTTTTTGTTCACCGAGTCATGAGCTCGACTCGATCCCCGCATTCATTGGTCCTTAGGGAAAGTTTGAAGATCTGGGACAACCTCCGTAGGTATGTCCCCTCCAAAGTAATGTTTCACTCGATGACCATTCACCTTAAAGTTAGGCCCGTATTTTTGAGCTAGCTCAACGGTGCCATAAGGGAAAACTTGTGCAATGGTGAATGGTCCGGACCAACAGGATTTAAGCTTGCCCGAGAAAATCTTAAGTCTAGAGTTGAATAAGAGGACTTGATCACCAACATTGAAAATGCGGTTTTTGATCTTTGAGTCATGAATCCTCTTAGTCTTCTCTTTGTAGATCAAAGAATTTTCATAAGCTTGATCCCTTAATTCACTTAGTTCATTCAATTGAACCTTGCGATGATCACCCGCGGTCCCCAAATCAAAGTTACAATGCTTAAGAGCCCAATACGCCTTATGTTCGAGTTCAATTGGCAAGTGGCATGCTTTTCCGTAGACCAACCTAAATGGTGTACAACCAATTGGCGTCTTGTGAGCCGTACGGAAAGCCCACAATGCATCATCTAATTTATCCGACCATGAAGTGCGATTCTCTCGAATAGAACGCTCCAAAATCCTTTTAAGAGCCCGGTTTGAAACCTCCACTTGACCACTCGTTTGAGGGTGATAAGCCATAGAAAGTCGATGAGTGACACCATATTTCTTTAGAACCTTTGCAAATTGTTCATTACAAAAATGGGTCCCACGATCACTTATAATAGCCCGCGGAGTTCCAAACCTAGCAAAGAGTTGTTTCAAAAATTTCACCACAACTCGAGCATCATTCGTGGGCAAAGCCTTAGCTTCGACCCATTTAGACAAATAGTCCACGGCTACGAGAATGTATTTGTTTCCTTTCGAAGATGGAAACGGCCCCATAAAATCGATCCCCCACATGTCAAAGATTTCACAAACTTGGATAATGTTTTGAGGCATTTCATCCCTTTGAGAGTTCTTTCCTTGACGTTGACAAGCATCACAAGTCTTGATCAATTCTTGGGCATCACGATATATGGAAAGCCAAAAGAAGCCGGCATCAAAGACTTTCTTTGCGGTGGCGTTAGCACCATGATGTCCCCCGGTGGGTCCCTCATGACAAGATTTAAGGATATCTTGAGCTTCTTTGCCAAACACGCACCTACGAATCACTTGATCCGCGCACACATGAAAAAAATAGGGGCCGTCCCAAAAGTAGTAGGAAATATCCTTGAAAAACTTTCGTTTTTGTTGGGACGACATACCCTTGATCACAAATTTCCCCGCATGGTAATTTGCGATATCCGCAAACCATGGGGTACTATCATCACCACGAAAAGCAATCATACCAAGCGTCTCGAGAGGAAATGTTTCATTGATTTCCTTGTTCTCACGATCGCTTTGGTGAGGATTCTCAAGTCGAGATAAATGATCGGCCGCGAGATTCTCGGCTCCTTTCTTGTCTAGAATTTTGACATTAAATTCTTGAAGGAGGAGAATCCACCGGAGCAACCTCGGCTTAGCATCTTGTTTATTAAGAAGATATTTGATAGCCGAGTGGTCCGTATACACTATGGTTTGAGACAAGACGAGATATGGTCTAAACTGTTCAAAAGCATACACAACGGCAAGTAGCTCCTTTTCCGTTGTAGTGTACTTTGTTTGAGCATCCGTCATAGTCTTACTTGCATAGTGTATAGGCAAGAAGTGTTTTAGCTTACGTTGCCCCAAAACCGCACCTACCGCATAATCGCTAGCATCACACATAATTTCAAAAGGTAGATCCCAATCCGGGGCAACTAAGATTGGAGATCCGGTTAACTTTCTTTTAAGCATCTCAAAGGCTTGAATACACTCATCCGAAAAGATGAAAGGAGTCTCTTTTTCCAAAAGATGGGTCATAGGCCGAGCTATCTTAGAGAAGTCTTGTATAAAACGACGATAGAAGCCGGCATGGCCGAGAAAACTCCTTACTCCATTAACGGTGGTGGGTGGAGGCAATTTGGCAATCACGTCGATTTTAGCCCTATCAACCTCAATACCGGCCTTAGAGATCTTATGACCTAACACAATTCCCTCTTTGCACATGAAGTGACATTTCTCATAATTAAGCACAAGATTAGTTTCCTCACAACGTTGCAACATTCTTTCAAGGTTCGAGAGACATGAAGTGAAAGATTCCCCAAAAACCGAAAAGTCATCCATGAAGACTTCCATGGTTTTCTCGATCATATCATGGAAAATGGCCATCATGCACCTTTGGAACGTCCCCGGAGCATTGCATAGTCCAAAAGGCATGTGACGATAGGCAAATGTTCCATAAGGACAAGTGAATGTGGTCTTTTCTTGATCACGAGGGTCAATGGGGATTTGGAAATAGCCGGAAAATCCATCCAAAAAGCAATAGAATTCATTCCCCGCTAGTCTCTCTAACATTTGATCCATAAAAGGTAATGGAAAATGATCCTTCCTAGTGGCATCATTAAGTTTCCTATAATCAATACAAACACGCCAACCGGTCACAAGTCTAGTAGGAATCAATTCATTATCCTCATTAGTAACAACCGTCATTCCTCCTTTCTTTGGAACACAATGCACGGGGCTAACCCATGGACTATCCGAGATAGGGTAGATCATTCCGGCGTCTAGAAGTTTAGTGACTTCCTTTTTGATCACCTCATGAATCTTTGGATTTACCCTTCTTTGATTTTGGATAGCGGGTTTATAATCATCCTCCATTAGAATTTTATGAGTACAAAATTTGGGATCTATACCCTTTATGTCAGAGATTTTCCATGCAATGGCCCGTTTATGTTTCTTAAGCACTTTAATAAGCTCATTCTTTTCATTTTCCTTTAATCCCTTAGCAATAATCACCGGTAACTTATCCGATCCCTCAAGAAAAGCATACTCCAAATGAGTGGGTAATTCCTTAACTTCTAATTCGGGTGCTTCCTCAATAGATGTTTTCACTTTAATTTCATTTTCATTCACAACTTTTAAATCCATAGGTGGAGATTCAAAAGGATCCATATTCAACAATTTTTCAATCAACGCAATATCTCCCTCGGGATCAAAATTCTCACTATCAAACTCACTAGGATCAAACGGTGTGCTAAGGTAATCATCAATTTCCTTCTCGATTTTTGAATATCCATTATTCTCAAGCTCTTCAAGAACGAAGTCACCTCCCTCAAATGGAGTGAGTGAAGGCTTAGCCGAAGAGATAATAGTATTCGAAGAAGTGGGACTGCCACTCTTAGAAGAAGCCGAGAATCCAATAACTTCTTGAGAATATTCTTCACAAGTAACATCAATCAAATCAATTTGATTAATTGATTCCTCGTAGTACTTGGAAGAAAATTTCGAGATATGACTAATATCAAACGTGATATGTTCCTCATCAACTCTTAAAGTCAATTTCCCCGCTTTCATGTCAACTAAAGCACTAGCCGTCATCAAAAACGGTCTTCCCAAAATTAGTGGTACACGAGAATCTTCGGGATAATCGCAAACCACAAAGTCCGTTGGAAAGACGAGTTTCCCTACCTTGACAAACACGTCCTCGGCTATACCTTTTGGTAAGGCAATCGATCGATCTGCTAGCCCGAGAGTCATCTTAGTAGGTGTAAGCTCGGGAAGTGATAACCTTTTCCACACGGAAAGAGGCATCAAATTAATGCTAGCACCAAGATCGGCTAAAGCTAAGCATTCTTCCATATTAGGGAAATCATATGGTATCACAAACTTGCCCGGGTCTCCAAGCTTTTTGGGAAGCTTTTGTGTAAGAACCGCGGAACAATTAGCATCTAAAGATGTAGACACTTCATACAATTTCCCTTTATCATTCATCAATCTCTTAATAGTCGAAGCAAACTTAGGCATGTAAAGCAATGCATCCGCGAAACTAACATTAATATGAAGATTATTAAACATCTCTAAAAAAATAGCCATTTGAGCATTGGACTTTTTGCGGAGCTTCTCTTGGTTAAGTCTCGAAGGGTATGGTAGTGTGGGTTTAGTCTTCGGAAGCTCGGGTTCCGAAATAGGCAATTGGTTTACCTTTGGTGGAATAGGAATTTCCTTTTCTTTAACCACCTCGGGTTCTTGCTCCACTTCCCTCACCGTAGAGGTACTCACATGTGGAAGCAAAGGTCCGTCTAAAGCCTTCCCACTACGTGTGGTTATAGCTTTCATCTCACCCTTCGGGTTTGGAATGGTGTTACTAGGTAAGCCACCCGAAGACGAGGAAGTTTGACTCATGAAAGATTCAAACATCGAAAGCAATTTGTTTTGACCCTGTTCCAAATTTTGTTGCATACGATTTTGGTTTTGCTCTAGCCTTTGTTGATTAAGCTCAATCTTGTTGTTTTGCCCTTTAATCGTATTTTGAAAATCAAGTTTCAAAGTATTAATTTGCCCTTGAATGTTATTTTGAAAAGCTTTCATATTTGCCTCATTTGACTTGATATAGCTTGACAAATCATTTTGATTATTCCCTTGAAAACCTTGATTGTTTTGATTAGCATTAAACCCATTTCCTTGATTGAAATTCCCTTGGTTACCACGGTTAAAATTATTCCCATTATTTCCATTGTTGTACCTATTTTGAACCGGTGGAAAGCCCGGTGGAGCAACATGATTTTGACGAGGAACTTGACCGTTGGAGCCATAAGTTCCCGTCGCGGCAAAAGCACTAGCTTGATCAAACCCCGCGTTTAAACTAGCATAATTAGGATGTGCTCCACCACATGATACACAAACATTCTCAATCATATTAATCGATCCTTGAGGATTCTTCCTAATCTCACTCAACAAAGTCGCAAATCCACTATCAATCTTAGAGTCCAATCTAGAAATCTCGGGATTAGATGAATTCACATTAGAAACAACCGGTGTGCTTCGTGAATATTGTGCTCTAGACTTATCCTCAATTATTCTCCACGCGTCTCTCGGTGTTTTTCTTAAAAGATTACCACCAGCGGCGGCATTTAAAGAATCTTGTTCAATCATATTAAGCCCATTATAAAAAGTATTTATTTGATGCAATTCCGAGAAACCGTGGTGTGGACATTGTCTTAACAAATCCTTAAATCTTTCCCAAGCAACCCCAAACGATTCATGCACTTTTTGTTCAAATCTAGTGATCTCATTCTTAAAGTGTGTTGTCTTGGACGGTGGAAAGAAATAATTCATGAACTTTGACACTAAATCATCCCAAGTTAAAATCGAACCCGGTGGTTCTTTCTCATACCAAAGCTTAGCATTACCATCGAGCGAGTACGGAAAAAGCATGAGCTTAATCACGTCATTCGGCACATCTCTAAACTTGAGAGTCGAGGTAATTCGATTAAAATTCCGAATGTGAGAATGCGGGCTATCGGCCTCATTGCCACGAAATTGGTCGGCACGAATGAGCGATAGAAGACCCGTCTTAATCTCAAAATGATCCGCCAAAATAGCCGGCACAACGATTGCTTCCCCATACCCTTCGGTGGGTGCACGGAGCAATTCCTCCATTGTTCGGTTATCGGCCATCTCTACAACAATAGGTGGAATCTCGGGTTCCACTATTCGTTGTTGACGATTTCTATTTCTACGAGGAATATTTTCAAGCCTATTAAAATCAATCACAAGACGAGAAGAACGTAATTGCATACACTACAAAGACGAGAATTTAGAGGATTAAGGAAAAGAAATTAGACAAGAAGAAGATTATTTTTGGTATTTTATTTGGTATTGCTCAATAAAAAATGATCGATAAAAAACAAGGAATAAGGATAACTACTATGGAAGTAAATTACCCTCGGTCGACTTTGAAACGATAGGTGAAAACCTAAACGTCTCGAGGTTCAATAAGTAAACAACAAAAAATAAGATTTATTACTACTTGAGTCGGCAAACCAATAATAGGTCGTCCCTCTCAATATACGCACAAGCAAGCGGGGAAACGAGGTGACACAAAGCACTTAAAAACCTTTTTCCTTAGACGGCCTTTTATAGCACGTCGCCTTATACCCACCTTATAGTTTGTATAAATCGAGTTCAAACTTCTTATTAGTATTTATCTATTTTGCCTTTATTTTTGTTTTGGGTTCGAATACAATAGCTAGGTGATGAAATCCCAACTAAGGCTTATTTGAAAAGTATTTAAAATTGTTGTTCTACGTAATACAATATATTATTCACAAAAAACGAGAAAAACGATACATACTACGTAATAGAAAAATAACAAAACTTTCCGAGGACGGAAAGGGTCTTCAAATCCACGATCAACAAATCTCCACAAAAGCGAATCGTACACAAGATCCCCGGCAGCGGCGCCAAAATTTTTGATGTGTCGTGGATAGTATATGTGATAATTAGATACGTTATAGGGTAAATTAGAAAATTACCTTTAGGAAAAAGTAATAGACTAATAATACCAATGACGAATTCAATTAAACACGTGAGTGAGTCGAGTTCGTTGTACACGAAGATCTTATGAATTTGAGACGTTTTGCTTTGATTTGGACAATTGATTTGAATTGGTTTTCGGTTTTTAAGCTACAATTAAAATCTACAAATTTTAAGCTATTTAAAATAAACCTAAAGTGCATGAATCGTAACCCCCGCCTATTTAAAAATCAATCTAGACAATTACTTAAAATAAACACACTAATTTAAAATTTAAACTAATTAAAAAAATCTTTAAAAATTAATTCTACTTAATGAAATAACTTTTAAACTAATTTACTTTATTATTAAAAATTACTCTAGACAAATTATTTAAAAACTATTTTTTTTATTTAAATCTAAAGTTATAAAAATTAAACTAACTTAAATTTAAACTAATTAAACTATTTAAATAAAAACATTTTTTATTTTTATTTTATTTCTAAACTACTTTTTATTAAAAATATACTTTAATTAAAATTATAATTAAAAGTTATATAAAAAAAATAAAAACGTGATAAAAAACAATTAGACTCAAAACAAAAGCTGCCAAAAATTACCACTATATTACTGAAATAAATGAAATAAAAATCAAAAGAGCCTATAGCTCGTCAGGTTAACACGTTGTAATGGTGAAGGGCAGGTCTCGAGTTCGAGACCTGCAGATGACAATTTTTTTTGGAATTATTTTCTTTTTGCCAGATGAATAAAATCAGTGTCTCAGGAGAGACTTTGATGAGCTTATTTGTTTTAGCTGATTAGGAAAACAGCTTATTTGGAACTTATCAGAAAAGTTAATCTTATAAGCCTTAAACTAAAACAACATAGCAGATTAACAAGATGAAAAATCAGTAAAGAAGGAAATAGATACAGCAATACAATTATACAAACGAACAAGCTGAAATTTAGCTAATACAAAACTTAGATCAGATTTCAATGCATACAGCAATGAACTCAAACAAAATAGCATTCAACAAGCAAACTCAATCTAATATTAATACTCTCGGTTAACAAATATGAAGGATTAATCAACAAACTCAAACAATTCAGTTCAGCAGACTATAAAATTATCTAAATATGCAGAAAATACAGCAAGCGAATCAGTTAAACAAAAACTCCACGCAAAAATCAGTCATCCAGATTTAAGATAGCAGACTAATTCAGAGAGTTGAATTACACCAGCTATATGATAAGTAAACATCATGGTATAAGTGAACATCATGACAGCGAGTTACAAAAACTAAGCAGAAACTCCAAGCAGATTTAGGCAGTAATCGAATTAACACGGCACAATCAAACAAAACACATCCAACTCGTCATACATGGTAGATTTAAACAATAAACAATTAAAAGCAATCATCCAAACTCAATCCAACTACAACTTCTTAAAATACTAACAGATCAACATCTTCACTGAGTAACCAAATCTAAACAGACTTATAAATTCTAAGCATTAAATTAAATAAACTCTAGTAAATAAAATGAAATTAAAAGGGAATAGCACCTTTTTGAAGTTATCATTTGAGAAGCAGGTTGTGCTGAACAACCTGGTGAACCAAATCGAACCACCTTACACCATTTTCACCTTAATCCGATCCACCAAAGAACCACCATAACAAATCGACAGTAAATTTGTATTTATCCAATTAGGATAAATTAATCCCAAATATTACTTCAATATCTCATTAATCTATTGAGCAGATTAATGGAATATCTTTTATAATTATAATATTTAAATCAGATTTGAGAAAGAAAATGAAGGGATTAAAGCAAAAACTCACGAATCAGAATAATAAACTGAAACTTTTATTAATTCAAATTAAACTGATACAATACTTTTAAAAAGAAATACAGCTTTCCTAATCTAATTTCAACATTATAACAGTAAAGTAATTAAAGGATGAAAAATACAGAATAAATTGGGGGTATTTATAGCCCCCCCCCAAGGGCATCCTTGTGCGGATATTCGAATCTGAAGGAGTATATTCCTTTTAATTTCTGGCCTTTGATCTCTCCTTCCTTATTCTCTCTCCAATTGGATGGCTGAGATGTCCCAGAATAGCACACGGATCGCCAACGTGGCATCCGTGTGCTAGTTGTGCTTCTTTTAAGAGTGCTGATTGGTGGAATTAGGGATGTGAGGTGTTCCTTCGAATCACATTTAGCCACGTAGCAAATCTCCTCCATCTTTTCTCTTCCTTAAACCATGGGGGTTTTATTCCCCATGGTGTGAATTATTTAAAAAGATAAAAAGCCCCATTTATTAAAGGTTTTATTTAGACTTAGGGTTTTTGAACAGTAACAAAAGTTACTGGTTTGAGAAAAAGAGAATTGGGGAAGAAGGGTAAGAGAGAGAGAGACCTAGTTTATATCGAAAATAATAAATTGGTGTGTGAAAAAGTGTGGAGTAAATGGTGGGTGGTGAGGGTCGGTTTTTTTTATTTAATGGGGTGAATGACACGTGAATGGTTAAATGGAACGGTTTTGTTAAATAAACAAGGAAAATATCTTGGTGAGTATAAATGGATGAGAGTGTACGCGTTTTTACTCCCAACCCTAGCAGGCCCATCAGATCGTTTCTTTCATTTTGCTTCCCTGGATTGGGCTTATTGGCCCAAATAACCCTTTTTCCATCCGATTATAATTCCTCTTTTAGGCCTATTGAATCTTATTTGGACTTGCAAATACACAAAAAAGTATCTTTAATCATAAATGGGCTTTTGAGCCCATTTACTTAATTGTGGGACCCACTTGGCTTGTTTATTCGCCAAATGATTAAATCAACTCATGTCGAGCTCGATTTTGGCTTCCTCGATCTTTTTCATCAATCTCGTGTCGGTTTTTGTCGGTTTTCGCGAAATTGGTACCTACACACATGAAAACAAGAAACAAGCATATCCAAGGCATTTTTGATATAAATTATACATAATTTCATTGTTTTAAACAACAAATGATATGAGTAAATACACTCATATCAGTCACCAAAAAAGAGACACTCTTTGGATTCGGATTACCCGGGTGTTTAACGAAAGAAATCATCAAGAACGTACTAAAGACATGCTTACGGGTAAGTGGAATCCGATGCATCATAATATTATGAAATGGAACGCCAATTACAAGAAATGTCATCGGAACAAAAAAAGTGGCGAAAGCGAGGTTGATGTGATTGAACGGGCTCGGGGCATTTACGCGGACGAGAATAGAAATGCCACGTTTAATCACGAAAAGGCATGGAATTTTTTGAGGAAGTCCCTGAAATAGGACGCACCCGAGGTTGCCCCGGTTGATTTGACCCAGAACGAGGAAGGCGGTTCGTTTGCGATGCCGATGAACACGGACGAGCTTTTCCAACGCGATCAACGACCCCGCCCCGCCGGTAAAGAACGGCCCGGGAAAAAAAGCCGTTCCGAAACATCGGCGAGTACAGGAGGAAGTAACTCGTCTCAATTTAATGACGCGGTTACCTATGACCTTCGTCTCCGTCGTGAAGCCGCGCAAAAAGCGTATGCGGCTTCGCAACGCAAAGACGACACGATTGCCGAAATGGAGGAGTTGAAATTTCTCAACTATGACACCTCCAACATGGATCCCGAATCGGTCGCGTTTATAAACTTTAAAAAAGAAGAAATCAAGGCTCGTCTACGCGCAAAAATGCCGAATACCAATCAATACCGCGACGTTGAAGATTCCGAAGAATCCTCCAACTAGTAGTTTTTTTCGTAATTTTTTCGTTTTTTTATTCGAAGTTGTATTTTTCTATTATTTTAGGATTGTAATATTTATTTTTATTTATGAAATGAATTAATTTAATTTTAAAATGTGAGAAATAAAAAAAGTAGGACCCACAAAAGAGAGTCACTTTGAGTGATGACTCTCCTGATTTTTTCATGTGAGTGAGTGAGTGAGTTTCGCTGACGTGACACTCCAAAAAAGAGTCACTTGGAGTGATGACTCTTGTGCTCTAAACTATATTAGACACGAGATAGGCTTTTATTTTCCAAACCGAAAAAAAGAAAAAAAAAACCCAATTCTTTTATCGATGTTATCTTTGAAGCATGTAATTAAATCGTTCATATAATTATTATAACAATATGATCATTGATTGTTTATATATACTTATCGTACATACCATACGTCGCAGATTAAACACATGCATTTATGAATAGGGAAAAACTACACGTTCATATATATTAAAAAAAGTTATATCATAAATATAGTTTAATGAATGGTGGTGTTTATATCATAATCTGTTTATGTTTATGTGGTTTAAGAAAATACTGAAAAATATAAAGAAGATCAAAAATATTTATTGGCAAGAAAAAAGAAGTTATGAGCACTTACATAGGTATTAAATCCCATAACCCCAATTTGTTGTACAATGGCTTATTACCTTTATTTTGGGTAATGGTTCATTTCTTATAGTAAACCAACCATAAACTAACCATAATTAATGATTATCTTTGTTATTCTTTACCTGTAATGATAAAAGTTATTTTGCATCCTTATTTTTTGGTGAAAACTAAGGGACTAATCATCACCCTTAATCTATTTTTGATTTAATGGTAGAGATTAACCTAAGATTTAAAAAAAATATGGAGGGGCCATTTTTGCCAAAATATGCAAAAGTTGAAAAAATGGGCGGAGGTACCAAAGTTGTAAATATGACGGAGTAATAAATTATCACTAGTGATATTTCACTAGCGAAAATTAATGAAATATCACTGTTGACAAAACAATGAAATATCAATGGGATAGTACGCATTAACTATGTTAATTAAAGATCACTAGTGATGTTTCATTTATTTATCTCTAGTGATATTTCATTGTTTTTATCAGTAACAAAATATCACTTGTGATAACCAATTTTTGTCATATTTATAATTGTTGGTCCCTTGTAATTCGATATTACTTATTATCTTAAGTAATAACTATTACTTCGACTCAAGTGTGTTGTTTTAACATTAGATAAGAACTATGAAAGATTAAAACAACAATACCAATATACTTTTCAAAGTATAAACTTTTATTAGAATCAAATAAAGAATCTATAACCCACTTTGTTTGCGGAATAACAAAGTGGTTGAATGACAATGAGGTTTGATCTCCTCTACTTAAACGTCTAACCAAAGTTAAAGTGTAAGCTCTAATCTAAACGTTCATATGCATATTTGGCTATATGGTTTAGTTGGTATCGAGAGAGAACGGTTTTCCAGAGTTTAAGCTCTTGTATTGGTTACCTTTCTCTCACAATAAACACTCCTTTATATCGGCAGTGTAAATTAGGATTTGCATTTTGCATGTACCAATGCATGAGTTTATCCAGTGGGTGGTTGATGCCCATGCTGGATAAACAGTACAAAGTACATAATAAACTATTCTAAAAAAGATAAAGGTTGTACTTATATCTAAGTATACAAATATCTAAGTATACAAATATCTAAGTATACAAGCAACCTACTTTGACTTAAAGTAATCTTTTCCCGCCTAATGCAAACCATCAGAATACTAAAGAGTCTTCAGTATCCTAGAGGAGATCGACATCATTCAGTTTGGTATTGTTAAGCCAAACTGAACTGAAAGCCTTTCTTCAGTCCTTGTTCTTCAGCAACTAGACCGCCTAGTATTTGAGGCAAAGACTCCTTTGTCTTCTAAGTTTACTGAAAGGGGAGTGCTGAACTTTCTTCAGCTATAAGGTCTTCAGTAGGAACTTTGTTCCTCTGGTCATCCTTCAGCAGACTGGCCTTACTACTGAGCATGAAACACTTAGCGGGATTTTATATTCAAATCCTAGAGTTGCTTAAAGGTCAGTAAATACTGACCCAACAATCTCCCCCTATTTGGATATACAAATAGCCTAATTATAATGTCAGTAGTAAGTGAGCATAAGAACTTCTTCTTACTTGCACTGATCAATTAATAACTTATAAACATCAGATAATCATTTATTCAATAACATTACAAATTACAAAAAAATATTACAAATGATTATTCAGTTTTTCTTTGGCCTAAGTTCTTCAATGACAGGGGTCTTTACTGATGGATCAGAGTTTCTGATGTCCAGTATCGATAGTAAGCACATGCTGAAGGTTCTTGCAGCTTTAGTGAGTCCTGGACCACCATGGTGAGCAAAGAAGATTTTCTGAATGTTTTCAAGAGATTCATTATTTAGATCATCCAGATCATTAATGCCAACAAAATCCTGTCGTTCATGATGGTTGAACATTATCATTCCCAGTTCTTGTTCTTCTAACACATGTCCAGGGAGATGATTTCCAAACTGAACAAGATCTGTGTATTTCTTGGTGGTGACAAAGATATCACCTACACCGGGTTAAGCCAGATTGACTCTCTTGTTTAGTTCCAGAATTGGATCTTGATAGATTTGGTTGCTGATGTTCAGATGCTGACCAAGCCTTTCATGATTTCTCACAAAGTGTTCAATTCTTGTGTGAACTTCTATCCATCTCCTGGATGTTTTCTTTTCAATGATTCTGCTCATCTCTAGCCATTCAGTGTAGGAGAGATCCTTCCCTTGGAAGGGCATATATGATCTCATCAGACCCATGAGCCCTATATAACTTCAGATTGATATCTCCCTTGTAAGTCAACATGTCAACGTTTGTAATTGTTGAGAGACATCTTCTGTTCAACCTTGTTCTACAAAATTTTTCGTATAACATCTTTTTCTTGAAAAGGCCTTCAACCTTATATTTTCCAATTCTTTCATATAAGGTCATCTTCAGATCTCTGAGCTTTTCTTCATTTTAAAGTTTGTGAATTTTATCAAGTTCTTCTTGAGTGACCAACCCTGACTTGATTATTCTTTCATCTAATGTGAATTCACCTTTGCTTTTGGGTTTGATGGGAGGTGACCCATCTTCAGATGATTCAGTGCTGGTGGTAAGGCCATCAATATGAGTGCCCTTAGCTGAAGACTCCCCCTTAGTCTTAGCTGGACTGTCTTCACTGAACGGAGATACATACACCATAGGTTGTTTTTGGGCCTTCTTCTGTGCATGTTTCTTAAAGAGTTGCTGAATGGTGACTTTCTCCCCCTCAGCAGAAGATTGCCCTACAGCTACTGATGAACCCCCATCATGTAACCATGCACATATAGAGTCTAAGGTGGATGATACCTTGGTCAACATTGCTGGAACATTAGCAAGAGCATTCAGTTTCTGCTAAACTTCATCAAATAAGGTCAGCTTTTGTTGTTCCAGCAGACCCACCCTATCCTTGATCTTTGAAACTGAATCACATAACTCATTTAGCTGATTAGGAATCGGCTTGTATTCAGCAGGAAGCTCAAACGATGCAGCATTAATAGAGTCCGTGAGGGAGGTAATTTCTTTCTTGATAGAAGTGGTAGTGGCCACATCTTTCACTAATGGCTTCAGTGCAGTGAGAATTGCATCTTTGATCTGTTCAGCAGTGGGAGGAACTGGCCTTGCTTTAAGAGTAATGAGTTCAGCATCAGCAATAGCCTTTTCCTCCTTGATCTTGGTCACCTATGATTGTAAAACTAACACTTGATTTTTTAGTTCATTTACCTTGACGGTTTTGGGGGATGGAGGGTTGGGAGTTTGATCAGCAATGTCATCTTCAGATTCACTATCATCCAGGTTTACGGGAGCTCTTTCAATTAGCCCCAACTCTTTCTCTAAGTCATCAGCAGACATGCTGAATATAAATGTAGGCAAGTGTACCCCCTTGGCGCCAGTGGAGAGAGGCACTTCCTTAATTGTCTGCTGAACACCACCTTCAGCGTACTGGTCAGATTCAAGTCCTTCACCACCACGGTTGGTTTTACATGATGGATCATGAGAAAGAGTCCATGATGAGTTAAGATCAATGATAATGTTTGTGGTTCCTTCAGTAGAACCCTGTTGTAGGGGAACTACATCATTAGAAACAGATAGGCCAGGGTCAGCATCAGCTGTTGGATTTGCTGACACATCATTCCCTGATGCAGACTCAGAGTGACAATGATAGAGATTAGTAACGAAATTTGAGATGTATTCAGATTTAAATTGCTTACCGATGCTGACTCCACTCTATCGAGCTGAGGGTGCGCTCTATCTTCACCCTTCTCCCCTAAAGAAGTTGAGAGATGGGTTGCCTTTAGGGCCTCTTGATACATGTCACCTTCAGCAGAGACTGATGGTGGCGGTTGGCTTGGGTTCTGGTCCTTGGCCGAGGACTTTTGTTTCTTCAAGGCTTGGCCTTTGGAATCATCAGAATGCTTCTTTGATGAAGATTCTGTGGGGTGCCTCCTTTTCTTAGACCCACGTCTACACTTAGGAGTATTCACAGACGTGCTCTTTTGACGTGGTCCAGAAGAAGCTCCAGACTTTGTGCCTGTTAGATCCCCTTCTCCACTTGGAGGAGTGTCATGTGGAGCTTTAAACACTACTGGAGCATCTGTTGAGCAAATGTCCAGCATGGGTTGTGTGAAAGGAGGTTCAGTGGTGCTGACTGGAATGTTCCAACGATTGGTATCAAAGATTTGAAAAACTAGTTGAACTCCTTGGTTCTTTGAGTACTCTTCACCAAATTGGACAACAAAAATGAGGGACAAAAATCTGGTGTAGACCACATTCTTTTCCCTAGTTTTCTTCTCCATTTTTCCATGGAGATCTTCAAAGATTAATTTTCCAAAATAAGCTTTTATGCCCTTTCTTAGACAGTACAAAATCAGGGCATCCTTTTGGTTGATTTGATCAAGCCCACCAGTTTTCCCACCCAGACACTCAATTAAGATGGACATCAAAAGTTTCCACTTAGGTGGTAAATAGCTTCTCTTCAACCCCCATTTATCACCAATCTCTTCAGTGTATCCAATTTCTCTAAAAAATGTTTTGACAACAGAGAGATCATTGGGAAGAGCCTCATATTTGCTAGAATCCTCCAAGTAGTTTAACCCTAAAACCCTTCTAAACATCTTTAAATTTATTTTCCCATAAATACCCAAAGTTGTAGACACAAACTCAATAGATTTCTTGTTCTTTGACCCTTGTGCTGTGAACCAAAATTCTTTTAACACATTCTCAAACATAACACCTGGATCCTTGAACAAGGCATCACGAATCACACATTTCAAAGTTTAGTACTTGCTTTCCAGGTTCAGATGTTAGGGTTTCTGGTTTGATCAAGGTGATGTTGTTGGGTTTAAAGAATATGTCCTCGATGGGATAGTTTACATGGATGGAAGGGTTGAGGGTGATCTCAGTCTCTTGTGGTTGTGAAGAAGATTCAGCAGCCATTGATGTTTGTTGAGTGTGTTTTCGTTTGAAAAGAGAGAGAGTTGTGTGTGTGTTTTTTTTTTAATTTTGCAAATGATATGAATCTTCAATCTTCAAAAGATATATGTAAACACTTTTAAACCGATTTGTCAAATTTTTTAAAACATTTGAAAAGAGAATGAAACTTTTAGGCTTTCTTTTGAACAAATGGCACAAACTCTCTCATTAATATTCTGAAAAAGGTGATGATTTTCTGTTGTTTTGAACAGTAAAACGCCTCATTGTGTCAGAAAGTTTTTGAATGTGATATGGACGCTTGATATTTCCTAAATAAACAATTGACACCTTTTGAAAGAATGTTTTGTATTTATTCACAATGAATTTAATGCCATTTACTCGATTGAGTCACATGATTGATAGATTTTTAAATGTTGTTGCTCAGATATGCTGAAGCTGATGGCAATACTTGTAAGCTTCAGTGCGTCAGATGAGGCGACAAAACCCCATATACATGTTCACATAAGTGAACAAGACATATGACGTTGCACACTCCTCTACTCAAGCCTAGCTACTCATTTGTATTTAAAATTTTGTTCACCATTGCTGAGGGAAACTTTTGATGACTGGTGATTATTTGTTCAGCTTCAGTAAATTAGATAAGGCGACAACACATCATATACACAATCACATAAAGTGAAATAGACAGATGACATTGCACACTCCTTTACTCAAACAATGCTACTAAACACTAATCAAATTCTTTTATTAAATACTGAACCTTCAAGTTTCTTCAGTGAATGCTGAAGGTTCAGGTTTTGTATCATCAATGTTCAGCATACCAAGCTCCATTATCAATCTTTTGAAAGTTGGTTCATCCAATGGTTTGGTGAAGATATCAGCCAATTGGTATTGAGTGGGGATGAAATGTAATTCAATGTCCCCTTTCACAATTTGATCTTTGATAAAGTGATATCTGATATCAATGTGTTTTGTTCTTGAGTGATGAACTGGATTGTTGGATATTGCAATAGCACTAGTGCTATCACAAAAGATTGGTACCTTTTCATATTATATGTCATAATCAGCCAGTTGGCTTTTCATCCAAAGAACATTGGCACAACATCCAACAACTTCCTTATATTCAGCTTCTGCTGAAGACATGGCAACTGTTTGTTCTGTTTAGCACTCCAACACAAAAGTTTGCCACCTAGCAATTGGCAGGCACCAGAAGTGCTTTTTCTGTCCAAATTGCAACCAGCATAGTCAGAATCTGAGTACCCCTTTAGATCAACCTAAGGATTTGGGGTACCAAAGACCTAGACTTGGTGTACCTTTTAGGTATCTGAAGATTCTTTTTACAGCAGTAAGGTGTGATTCCTTTGGATCTGCTTGGTATCTTGCACAAAGGCATGTAGAGAATTGAATGTCAGGTCTGCTTGCAGTTAAGTACATGAGTGACCCAATCATACCTCTATACTGAGTCTCATTGACTGATTGTCCAGTGAGATCAGGTCCTAAGTTGTTAGGGGGTACCATTGGAGTCTTCATTGTAACACAATTGATATCATACTTCTTTAGCAGATCCTTGACATATTTTTCTTGATGGAGATGCCTTGGTCAGATTGTTAATCTGAAGACCAAGGAAGTATGTGAGTTCTCCCATAATACTCATCTCAAACTTGCTGGTCATAAGCTTGGCAAATTGTTTGTAATGTTTCAAGCTTGTAGAACCAAAGATTATGTCATCCACATAAATTTGTACTAGAATGGTGTCAGTTTTAGATTTATAGATAACAAGGTGCTATCTATTTTTCCTCTAACAAATTTATGTTCAATGAGAAATGTTGAGAGAGTTTCATACCATGCTCTTGGAGCTTGTTTCAGTCCATACAAATCTTTGTAAAGCTTGTAGACATGATTTGGGTATTTACTACTCTCAAAGCCAGGAGGCTGAGTAACATAAACTTCTTCTTTTAGGTCACCATTTAGGAATGCACTTTTGACATCTATTTGGTAGATGATGAAGTTCATGTAGGTGGCATATGCAAGGAAGATTCGTATGGCTTCCATACGTGCAACTGGAGAAAATGTTTGATCAAAATCAACACCAGGTTCTTGATTGAATCCTTGGGCCCCCAGCCTAGCTTTATTTTTGTTCACTGCGTTGGTTTCATCTCTTTTGAGCTTGTAAACCCATTTGGTGCCAGTGGTTGATTTACCATATGGAAGAGGAACCAATTTCCAGACTTCATTCCTTTCAAATTAATTGAGTTCCTCTTGCATGGCATCCACCCATCCAGGATGTGTGAGTGCTTTAGAAACCTTTGTAGGTTCAATTTCTGAGAGAAAATTTGCATAGAGGCATTATCCAGATGAAGCAACACTCAGTTTCTTTGCCATAGATCTAGTGACTCTACCTTCACCAGGATTACCTATTATGTTTACCAGTTGTATGTGACTATTTTGAGTCCAAGATTTTTGTGGAGCTAGAGAATAGGTACTGGTATCATGTTTAGAGCTAGAACTTGGAAGTCCATGGCATGGACTTGGACTTGGGATGTCTCTAGTGTCTACTGAAGGATATTCAGTCGACAAAGGTTCAGTCATTGGAGGGCTTCCTTCTTGGTCAGAAGAAGCATATCCAAGACCTAAGTCCATACAGATGATAGGAGAGCTTTGAGCAAGGGGCTCAGATTGTTCTTTAGCAGCTGCATATGATTGATCATTTTGATCATGTGTGTTAGCATGCTGATTATTTTGAGACTGACCATTTTGGTCATTTGTGTTTCCTTGCTGATCATTTTGATCATTTTGAGATTGATCATTATTTGATTGACAGCCATCAGTATGTGATACTGAAGGATTTCCTTTTGTAGGACTTGTCATATCTTCAAATGGATCAATATGAGGGACTGAGTTGCTAGTTTGATATTTTTGAGATGGCTCATAGTGATTAAATTCATCAGATTGATAATTTTGAGATTCATGTATATGAAGTTCATCATCTGATGGATTTGTAAAAGTGAGAGCTTCAGAACTTTCATTGAATGTGATGTGATAGGTTTCTTCAATACATTGTCTTCTTGTGTTGAAGACTCTGTATGCTTTAGATACTATCCAAGAAAATAACCATCATCAGATTTTTCATCAAACTTCCCAAGGTGATCCTTGTGATTGTGAATGTATACTAGACACCCAAACACATGTAAGAATGTAATGTTTGGAATTCTCCCCCTGAAGACTTCATAGGGATTCTTCATGTGTCTCTTCATAATGATGGATCTATTTTGAGTGTAGCAAGCAGTAGCTACAGCATCAGTCCAAACATGTTTAGAGAGAGCAGATCCAGCAAACATTGTCCTTGTTGCTTCAATCAAAGTTCTGTTCCTTCTTTCAGCCACACCATTTTGTACAGGTATGTAAGGAGATGAGAAATTTTGGGAAATTCCTTTGTCATCACAGAATTTGATCAGTGAGTGATTTCTGAATTCCGTGCCATTGTCAGTTCTGAGTTGTTTGACATGAGTGTCATTTTGATTTTCAACTCTTCTGATGAATGACATTATGGCATCTGGTGCATGGCTTTTCTTTGTCAGAAAATATACCCAGGTGTACCTAGAGTACTCATCAATAATGACAAGTGTATATTTTTCATGACAAATGGCCCTAGGTGATACTGGGCCAAATAAGTCCATGTGAAGCAAATGAAGACTTTCTTTGATTGAGAAAGTTTTCTTTGTTTTAAAACTGGCTCTATGGTGCTTCCCTTTTTCACATACTGAGCATGGTTTGTCCTTGGAGTAGACAAGTGAAGGAAGACCAATAACAAGATTTTGTTTTGCCAGCAGAGTTATTGTTTTGAAATTGAGATGTGAGAGCCTCTTATGCCAAAGCCAATTGGTAATATTGGAGGCTTTAGCAAAGAAGCATGTCTCCTGAGTAGAGTTCATGTTCATGACATAAACATCTTTGACTCTTGGAGCAATCATCACAATTTCATGATTAGAGTTGAAGATGGTACCTTTTTTGTCATCAAATAGCACAAGATACTTTGCATCACAAAGTTGACTTATGCTGATGAGGTTGTGCTTCAATCCATTTACATATGCTACCCTTGAGAAAACTATACCATTGCATTTTACTGAACCAAATCCTTCAGTAGTAGCTGATGAGTTATCACCAAAAACGACTTTGGGACCTTGTTCCTCCTTATACTTGTGCAGATAACTTTTGGTGCCAGTCATGTGCCTTGAGCAGCCACTATCTAGGTACCAAATAGGCTTCCTGAGATCACACTGCACAAGTTAAGGAAATGGTCAGTTTTGTTTTGAAACCCACCTTTGTTGGGTGGGGGTTTTAGATCTAGAAGGTGTTCTAGATCTAAAGGGTCCTCTTGTTGAGGGTATGTGTAATTGCTCAGAAGAAGAGGTCTAAGCAGCTTTTGCTTTCTTAGCCTGGAGGGCTTCACCTCTTCTGAACCACTCTATATGGTTGTGATCAGATGTAGTGTGGACATCGCTTCCACAAGTCTTACAACATTTGGTAATAGAGTTTGGGTTTCTTGGTTTAATACCTCTTCTGAGTGAGATGATTCGATTATGTCCATGAGTGTCATGGTCATAACTTCCACAAATATTACAAACAGGGTAATAGTGGCAGTCATCTGAGTGATGATTGCCCATACCACAATGAATGCATGGTGGGAAAGGCATATTTCGCCTGGAATGAGATGCTTCATATTTGTGAGCATCAGCACTTGTTTTGGCCAGCATATACTGAGTGTGTTCATAAGTGCGATGGTCAGTCCTTTCACATTTGGTACAATAAATCACTTTTAGTCAAGTTTCAGTGAGATGGTTATTTAGACCTAATAAGTGTGAAAACACTTATCCTTTTCCACTTATTTCCAATAATAACAAGACCAAAACGTGTGATGTATGTCGTAAAAGTCGGAATTATGCGTGGTTTGTGTTTTTATTGTGTTTTAGGACCTAAATATGAAAAAGGAAGAAAACACGGGCTTTCACAGGCTTTTACTGAAGAAAACGGGAAAAAAGACGAAGTCAAAAGATCAAGAGTGCAAAAAGAACGGAAGTCCAAGACCTATTCTGAAGATTTATCGAAGAAAAAGTCAAAAGACGGAAGTTTAACGAAGTCGAAGAACTTAAGTCTAATAGAAGAAGAAAATTAAAAGGCAAGTTCAAATCCCGAGACGACAAAGACGAAGAATTAAAGTCGAGTCGAGAAAACGTGAAGAAGGCAAGAGAGAAGATGCAATACATGCACTCCTTCCCTATAAATACCCTCCTAATAGTCATTAGGAAGGGAGTTAGAGTTTTTAGTTAATTTTCACTTCTTAGTTTTTAGAGAGAGAAAGTCTTAAACTTTCTCTCACTAGTTCATCTTTTTTCTTTTAATCTTTCAAGATTAAACACCTTTGTATTGCTTATTTTTATTAATCAAGTTCTATTTTAAGCTTTTATCTCTTAATCTCATTCTACTTTTCTTTGATTTAAGATTGATTTTGGTGCGATTATCATGTGATCCGTGTTGTTCTAATTGATTTCGTGCTTAAAAAGTTAATCTTTTTATCATTTCATAAGTTTTCATTTGATTGAGCTTTAAGACTTTTGTGCTTATTGGCTTATTTTTATGATTAGCTTATTTTTCTTATTAAAAAGTTTTATTAAAAAGTTTATGTTTTTATTGTTTAATCCAAAAAGTTGCTTAATTTCGGTTTGATAAGTTGATTCTAGTGCTTATTTGATCCGGTTTAAGTATTGATTCGGGTTAGTTTTGAGATAAGCTCTCAAATATAGCTTATTCTCTTGTTAACCGAATTCCATAATTTTAGGAAGTGGTTCTATAACCCTTTTCCGATTGATGCCTTATTCCGACCGGTGCACCATCTAACCAATCCCCATTATTTTCGGAAAGGGTGGTGAAACCCCTTTCCGATTGGTCTTCATTCCGACGGTACCCCATTTCACTTTCCGATTGGCATTCACCCCGTTTTCCGATTGGATTGTTCTCCAAGTATTCCGATTGTATCCTTTGCTCTATTCCGATCGAGACTTCGAGTTACTTTCCGATTGGTGTTGTTTCATTGTATTCCGATTGGATCAAATTTGCGTATTCCGATTGTAACCATTATCCCACATTCCGATTCGACTCCCTTTGTGATATTCCGATTGTGCTCTCGTCCTATATTCCAATCAACCGATCGGAAAACATTCCGATCGGGGGTACTTTTGGCTTGTTTTGGTTTCTTTCGATATAACTTTCTTATAGTACCTTTTATTTTTCTGAAAATTTTCCAAGTGCTAGTTTTATTTAAAGAGTTAGTACTTTTCCATTTTCACCTTTAAGTTTCCATGCATTCATTTTACTTGTCATTTCAATATTAATCTTTTAACTTCCCTTTTACTCATCGACACTTTATTTACTTGCAAATAGTTTAAAACAAACCAACCATTCTCTTGATTCACCAAAAGACGATTGAGTCGCACTTAAGACCGGTTTTCAATTCGAAAAGATTCGGAACTATAACGAACTTTGATACGAGGGTAAAAACCAAGTATTAAATGGCGCCGCTGCCGGCTCTTTTCGTTAAGATAAACGGTTTCTAGTGAGAGACGCATTGAATTTTGGGATCCGTTCTTTGAACGTTATTTTCATTGCTATAAAATTTCCAAAAATCCTAAAAAATATAAAACTCTTCAAAAATACAAAAACATTAAAAAAAAAAACCTTTAAAAACCAAAAATATTATATAGATATTCTCTTTGTGTATATTTTTCTTTTGCAGGTGCATGCGTACTAGATCTACGAACTATTCTGAGCCCGAGAATCGTGAAGATTTAGATATGGCTGGTGTTAATAACAACAATAATCACCCACCTCAAAACAATTTGAATAACAACAACAACAACAACAATGTCCTTCTACCTGATTTACGAACCATGGAGGAATTGTGCCAACCCACCATGAACGGACGCGGAGGCCCGATTGCGCCAATGCACGTCACAGCTCAGGAGTTTTCGTTGAAGCATCATATGATACAACAAGTGCAAACGAACCCGTTTCGTGGAATTCCGGATGATGATGCCAACAAACACCTCGACAAATTCATTACCATTACCCAAAGCATGAAGTGCCCCGGTGTTTCTATGGATGACCTTCGCCTTCAACTTTTTCCACACTCGCTTTCTCACCATGCCGAAAAATGGTTTGACCGTCTTCCTAAGAATTCTATTCATGCGTGGAACGACATGACTCAACGCTTTTTATCCCGCGCTACTTTCCCCCATCCATGGTCACTAGCCTTCGTAACCAAATCAGTGGATTTATGCAAGAGAATGATGAATCGCTTTTCGATGCTTGGGAACGCTACAATGATTTGATCGACCGCTGTCCTAATCACAATATGCTCCCCGTCACTCTCATTGACACCTTCTACAATGGTCTCACCTTTCGTGATCGTGACACGATCAATGCCGCCGCCGGTGGTACTTTTATGAAAAGGAGACCGGAGGAGTGTCGAGAGTTGATTGAAAACATGACTACTCACCACAAGAATTGGGATTCTTCCGCATCCTCAAGATCTAATCAGAGAGTCAATGTTTCGTCTACTTCTTCCACCACCAACCCGTCTATTTTGGAACGTGCTATTCTCGATATTAACAAAAGTCTCCAAATTTTGACTTCTAACCAAACTCAACAAGCTAAAGCCGTTGTTATCTCTTGTGACACATGTGGTGGTCCTCATTCCTACAATGAGTGTCCTTCTACTCACGGCAATTATTCTGAAGACGTTAACGCAGCATATGGTACTTATCCCACAGGAGGCTAACAAGCTCGCCCTCAAGGAGACCGTAACTTGCTAAGTTATCGCTCCAACAATTATCTTGCTCCTCCCGGTTTTCCTCCTGCAAACCAAAACCAACAACAAAGCTACAACCGAAACAACCAATCCCAACCTCGTGCTCAAAATCAATATCAATCCCAAAGAAACCCATACCCAACTCAAGGAAATTCTCAAGCTTACCAAGCTCCACCTCTCAATCAACCGATCGCCATAAACCAAGACGTCGAGACGTTCATGAAGACTAATCGTGAGATGGTGACGAATCTTCAGAGTCAATTTGTCAACTTGAAGAATGACATGGTGAAACAAGGGAGCGACATTCGAGCCGAGCTAAGGAATGATATGGCCAAGCACAGCAATGATATTAATGCCAACATGCAAAACTCTTTTAACAATCAAGCTCTTCACCTTCGTGATATGATTGGTTCGCTCATCCAAAGTAATCAACCCTCTTCTTCGGGTACTCTTCCGAGTAATACCGTTGCGAATCCAAGGGGGGAGATGAAAGCAATCACCACTCGTAGTGGAAAAGGTTATATGGAACCCGAGCTTCCTACACCTCCACCGGTGATTGTGAACAAGGAAAAAGAGCAACTTTCTTCACCTCCTTCACCTTCTATCCCCATTTCCCCACCACCCGTGGTTGTGAGTGATCCTATTCCCCTAAAGCCTTCTTCTTCATCCAATATACCTTATCCCTCAAGGTTGAGGAAAGAGAAGCAAAAGAGCAAGGATGATATTCAGGTTTCGAACTTCCTTAAAATGTTCAAACAACTGAATTTTAACATCTCCTTTGCCGAGGCTCTCGCTCACATGCCCAAATATGCTAAGATGTTTAAAGATCTTTTAAGTGATAAAGAAAAGCTTCTTGACATTGCTCAGACCCAACTTAATGAGAACTGCTCCGCAGTGCTTTTAAGGAAATTGCCCACCAAACTTGGTGATCCGGGTCGCTTCTTGATTCCTTGCAATTTCCCGGGAGTAGAGAATTGCATGGCCCTAGACGATCTAGGTGCCAGTATAAACTTAATGCCTTTAAGTGTTTGGAAGCAATTATCTCTCCCCGAGCTTGTCCCCACTAAAATGACTTTGGAATTAGCCAACCGTACGGTTGCTTATCCAGTGGGGATAGCCGAAGATGTCTTTGTTGGCGTCGATAAATTCACCTTCCCGGCGGATTTTGTCGTCGTCGATTACGAAATGGATCCCCGTGTTCCATTAATCGTTGGACGTCCATTTCTGAGGACCGGTCACACTCTCATTGATGTAGCCGCAGGCGAAATAATCATGAGAGTTGGTGACGATCAAATTGTCTTCAACATGGGTAAGATTTCTAAGCAACCTTATTCGTATGAGAGCGTTAATGCTATTGATGTTCTCGATGAGGCTTGTGAAGAACATTTTCATGATGCTTGCAAAAGTACTCATTCTCTACCAAATGTTGAGACCGTTGCCTCAATTGCTCCAGCATTGACTCCTTTTGGAGAAAGTGACTTGGATGATTTCGAAGCTAGCTTGGGTCCTCTCAATATTAAGTATGATAATTTGTCCACCAATTGGGATGAAGATATTCGTACTATTGAGAGACTTCTCAATGAGGACCCGTTCTCTCCTCCTGCTCCTAAAGAGGTGACTAATGATGATCCATCGTTAGTTTCACCATCTACTGAGGATCCTCCTACTCTTGAGCTTAAGGACCTACAGCCTCATCTTGAGTACGTTTTTCTGGAAGACGACGAGAAGCTACCGGTCATCATCGCAAAGGATCTGAAAGAAGACGAAAAAGCACGCCTTGTCGCTGTGTTGTAGAAGCATAAAAGAGCTATCGCTTGGAAAATCTCCGACATCCGTGGAATTGATCCTCACTTTTGCACACATAAAATTCTCATGGAGGACGACTTTAAGCCCACAATTCAAAGCCAACGAAGGGTGAATCCTAAAATACATGAAGTCATCAAAAAAGAGGTTATCAAACTTCTTGATGCGGGTATGATTTACCCTATTTCGGATTCACCATGGGTTAGTCCAGTCCATTGTGTGCCTAAGAAAGGCGGAATCACCGTTGTGCCCAATGCAAACAACGAGTTAATTCCTACCCGTCTCGTTACTGGGTGGAGAGTTTGTATCGACTACCGCAAACTCAATGATGCCACGAGAAAGGATCATTTCCCCTACCTTTTATGGACCAAATGCTTGAACGTTTAGCTGGTAATGAATATTACTGCTTTCTGGATGGTTTCTCGGGTTATTTTCAAATACCCATCGATCCCCAAGATCAAGAGAAGACAACATTCACTTGTCCCTATGGCACCTTTGCTTATAAACGAATGCCTTTTGGCTTATGCAATGCCCCCGGGACTTTCCAAAGGTGCATGTTGGCTATCTTCCATGATATGGTTGAGCAAACCATGGAAGTCTTCATGGATGATTTCTCGGTCTTCGGGGATTCCTTCTCTGCTTGCCTTGCCAATTTGGAATGTATGCTTAAGCGGTGCGAAGACACTCGCCTTGTTCTGAATTGGGAAAAGTGCCATTTTATGGTAAAAGAAGGCATTGTGCTAGGACACAAAATCTCTAAAGCCGGTCTTGAAGTCGACCGTGCTAAAGTGGATGTCATAGCCAAATTACCTCCACCTTCAACCGTGAAGGGTGTGAGAAGCTTTCTGGGTCATGCGGGTTTTTATCGTAGATTCATTCAGGATTTCTCTAAAATCGCTCGCCCGATGACCCACCTCTTGGAAAAAGATACTCCTTTTATCTTTTCTAAAGAGTGTCTCGAAGCCTTCAATCTTCTAAAGGACAAGCTTACTAAGGCACCGGTCTTGGTTACCCCTAATTGGGAGCTACCTTTTGAATTGATGTGCGATGCTAGCGATTTTGCTATTGGTGCGGTTTTGGGCCAAAGAGTGAATAAACATTTCCAACCAATCCACTACGCTAGCAAAACAATGACAGGGGCTCAATTGCATTATACGACAACCGAAAAAGAGCTTTTAGCTGTTGTCTATGCTTTTGAGAAATTTCGCCCCTATCTTGTTTTATCCACCACCATCGTATACACGGACCATTCCGCGTTGAAGTACTTGATGACTAAGAACGATTCTAAGCCAAGACTTCTTCGCTGGGTTTTGCTCCTTCAAGAATTCAACATTGAAATTCGTGACAAGAAGGGAGCCGAAAACCTGGCCGCGGATCATTTGAGCAGACTTGAGGATCCATATCAGGGGGATCATCCGAACAAAGAGATCAATGACTCTTTCCCCCTGGAGACTCTAATGTCTATAAATCTCAATCTTGATGGCACCCCGTGGTTTGCAGACATTGCAAACTACTTAGCGGGTGGTATTCTCATCCAGGGGTTAACATCCCAACAAAAGAAGAAGTTCTTGAACGATGTTAAGACTTACTTTTGGGATGACCCTTATCTATTCAAACAGTGTGCTGATCTGATTATTCGTCGATGTGTTGACGGACCGACAGCTTTTGACATCCTCCAAGCTTGCCACAAAGGACCCACCGGTGGTCACTTTGGTCCCAACTACACAGCTAAGAAAGTGTTTGATTCTGGATTCTACTGGCCCACCATTTATCGTGACGCTCACGAAATGGTTAAGCATTGTGATGCTTGCCAACGTCAAGGCAAGATCACACATAAGGATGAGATGCCTCAAAATTTCATACAGGAATGTGAAATCTTTGATGTATGGGGCATCGACTTTATGGGGCCATTTCCATCATCCAAAGGGAACAAGTACATCCTCGTCGCCGTCGACTACGTCTCTAAATGGGTTGAAGCTAAGGCTCTTCCTACGAATGATGCAAGGGTGGTTGTGAACTTTTTGAAGCAGCTTTTCGCTCGATTTGGCGTTCCTCGTGCTATCATCAGTGACCGCGGGACTCATTTTTGCAACGATCAATTTGCAAGAGTCATGGCAAAGTATGGTGTCACTCACCGTCTTTCCACCGCCTATCACCCCCAAACCAATGGGCAAGCCGAAATTTCCAATCGTGGCTTGAAGAGAATTTTAGAGCGTACTGTGGGAGAGCATCGTGCCGCGTGGGCCGATAAGTTAGATGATGCTCTGTGGGCTTTCCGTACTGCTTACAAGACCCCGATCGGTTGTACACCTTATCGTCTTGTGTACGGGAAAGCCTGCCACCTACCCATCGAGCTGGAACACAAGGCGCACTGGGCCTTGAAGTGGGCTAACTTCGACATCATCAAAGCCGGTGATCATCGCAAGGTTCAACTCAACGAGCTAAATGAACTAAGGAATGAAGCTTATGAGAACTTGTTGATCTACAAGGAGAAGACGAAGATGATCCACGATGCTAAAATCAAGAACCGAGAGTTCCACGTTGGAGATCAAGTTCTACTCTTTAACTCTCGGTTGAAGATCTTCTCTGGCAAGTTGAAGAGCCGCTGGACTGGTCCATTCACCGTCGCCAAAGTCTTTCCATATGGGACCATTGAGCTTTCTCAGCCGAATGGGCCCAATTTCAAGGTGAATGGCCAGCGTTTGAAGCTGTACTTTGGTGAGGACATCTCACAGGAGATGATTCCATCCCTCACCACGTTCCCCATGAACTAAAATTGGGTGGAGTCAGGCTCATGACTCGGTGAACAAAAACAAGCGCTTCTCGGGAGGCAACCCGTGTTTTATCCTTTACTGCTTTCATAATAAGTATAGGGGGGAGCCCCGCATATGTTTGTTGTCTTGTTTCTTGTGCTGTGCAGGGATTAAAGCTTCAGAGAGCATCTTGATGACTTTTGACGAACCGTGATACCGTGTTTCTTATCTTCCTGGTTCTATCTTAAACTCTTGTGATTTAATATTTCATATTCTATATGTTCACATTGAATTCACTTTAGTTGTCCTTTCCTTAACAAGATTTAAACAAAGTGCACAATATCCTAAGTGTAGGGGAGTTTACTCCCACATGCTTAAACATTGAGGACAATGTTTATCTCAAGTGTAGGGGGGACTTCTATCGAAGTAAGTGGTCTTTTCCATGAATTTGCCCTCATTTCAACCGGAAAATTTGATTTTTCGACATTTTTCAAAATTTTTAATCAATTTTGGCCTAGTTGTATAGTTGTATTTGCCTTTGTTATGTTTCCTTTGCTAGAATAAATTTTTAATAAAGTGGTTTTAGATTTTTCTTAGTCGTGAACATTTTGACTCAACCCGAGTTTACTTACCTAAGTTTACTCTAGCTAGTATCCTTAACATGTTTAAGTCAAGTTTTGCTAGGCTTTTATATAGGGAGCTATAAAACGCGAAAGTCTTAACTCTCACGGGTTAAGAACAAGAACTTTTCGCAAGTTCCTATAATTGATCCTAGAGAGTCGTTTATCAAGGGAACTTTAAAATGCGATTTCTAAACTTGAAAAAGTCTAAGAATTTGCAAGATCCTATAGGCGACTCGAAAACCCAAAACTTTGATTTAATAGGCTAAGCATCCACGAGTCTCATTCCTTGAGATTTTAAACTGTGGAGAACGAGAGATGATAGAGTCAATTATAAGTTCGGTATTCTTTCGTGAATTTATGTGAGTTAATTATGAGCCTATTCTCCCTCCGCTTGTTAATAAATTTAACTGCAATAAATAAGGTTGTACGATTTAAAAGGTTACTTAGCTTCTAGCCCCAGATCGTTTAAAAGTTGCTCGGTAATGACGAGAGTTCATAGCCAAGGCATAACTTATGAAGCGGGGCGCGAAGATTGGCGAGTCCGAAAAGGCCCTAACAAGGCATGAGGGCTACATTTTGTTGCTAAAAGATCCAAAAGTGATGTGAAGAATCATTTATCGAAAATCAATATGAAGGATCGAGACACACGACGAAAAGCAAAGAACTCCCCAAAGATCATGGAGAAGTCTATCCGAAAAGACCCTAACAAGGTATGAGGATAAATAGATCCAAGTCCTAAAAGGAGGCGGATCGTTGTATATCAAAGTCCAAAATAAAGATTGGAGAAAAATGAAGAAGTCGTGGTCCAAAGATGAAGAATCTCTCAAAAACTTCAAGTGAAGAAATTCCTATTATGAAGAAAAGGCCATAATTTCAAGAACGTCTCTCGAAGATTCGAAGTATGAAGTCGCTGCCAAATATCGGCCCGAGAAAGGTCTCAAATCGCGAACCAAGTTATGCCAAGATATGAACTTTCTGATATCCCGAGAAGCAGTTTTAAAAGATTTGGTCCTTTAGCTAACTATTGATTAAATCGTTCACCTTATTTTCGGACTAAATAACTATCGAAATAAGTCAAACAATGCATCCTCGTGATCATTCTAGACAAAAATAAAATATAAGAGATACACCTAGGAATAAGGGAGTCTAAGTGAATAATTGGCCCACGTGAGTTCGTGATAGTTTGCTAACTTATAATAACAATGATCTCGTTTTTAAGCTTGGTATGGGGAACGTGAAACTTGAGGATGATAAACGTTCATGGCCGCCAAAACCCAATGTAAGTTTTTAATTTCTTTACTTATTTCTATCTTTTATGTTTAGTATTTAATAAAGGCCAAGGTGGGTTATTTATGATGGAAAATGTAAACCGTGCTTAAAAATTAATGCATTGCATGAGGGCATTGCAATGGTCAAGTGTAGGGGATTTAATAAGTGTGAAAACACTTATCCTTTTACCACTTATTTCCAATAATAACAAGACCAAAACGTGTGATGTATGTCGTAAAAGTCGGAATTATGCGTGGTTTATGTTTTTATTGTGTTTTAGGACCTAAATATGAAAAAGGAAGAAAACACGGGCTTTCACAGGCTTTTACTGAAGAAAACGGGAAAAAAGACGAAGTCAAAAGATCAAGAGTGCAAAAAGAACGGAAGTCCAAGACCTATTCTGAAGATTTATCGAAGAAAAAGTCAAAAGACGGAAGTTTAACGAAGTCGAAGAACTTAAGTCTAATAGAAGAAGAAAATTAAAAGGCAAGTTCAAATCCCGAGACGACAAAGACGAAGAATTAAAGTCGAGTCGAGAAAACGTGAAGAAGGCAAGAGAGAAGATGCAATACATGCACTCCTTCCCTATAAATACCCTCCTAATAGTCATTAGGAAGGGAGTTAGAGTTTTTAGTTAATTTTCACTTCTTAGTTTTTAGAGAGAGAAAGTCTTAAACTTTCTCTCACTAGTTCATCTTTTTTCTTTTAATCTTTCAAGATTAAACACCTTTGTATTGCTTATTTTTATTAATCAAGTTCTATTTTAAGCTTTTATCTCTTAATCTCATTCTACTTTTCTTTGATTTAAGATTGATTTTGGTGCGATTATCATGTGATCCGTGTTGTTCTAATTGATTTCGTGCTTAAAAAGTTAATCTTTTTATCATTTCATAAGTTTTCATTTGATTGAGCTTTAAGACTTTTGTGCTTATTGGCTTATTTTTATGATTAGCTTATTTTTCTTATTAAAAAGTTTTATTAAAAAGTTTATGTTTTTATTGTTTAATCCAAAAAGTTGCTTAATTTCGGTTTGATAAGTTGATTCTAGTGCTTATTTGATCCGGTTTATGTATTGATTCGGGTTAGTTTTGAGATAAGCTCTCAAATATAGATTATTCTCTTGTTAACCGAATTCCATAATTTTAGGAAGTGGTTCTATAACCCTTTTCTGATTGATGCCTTATTCCGACCGGTGCACCATCTAACCAATCCCCATTATTTTCGGAAAGGGTGGTGAAACCCCTTTCCGATTGGTCTTCATTCCGACGGTACCCCATTTCACTTTCCGATTGGCATTCACCCCGTTTTCCGATTGGATTGTTCTCCAAGTATTCCGATTGTATCCTTTGCTCTATTCCGATCGAGACTTCGAGTTACTTTCCGATTGGTGTTGTTTCATTGTATTCCGATTGGATCAAATTTGCGTATTCCGATTGTAACCATTATCCCACATTCCGATTCGACTCCCTTTGTGATATTCCGATTGTGCTCTCGTCCTATATTCCGATCAACCGATCGGAAAACATTCCGATCGGGGGTACTTTTGGCTTGTTTTGGTTTCTTTCGATATAACTTTCTTATAGTACCTTTTATTTTTCTGAAAATTTTCCAAGTGCTAGTTTTATTTAAAGAGTTAGTACTTTTCCATTTTCACCTTTAAGTTTCCATGCATTCATTTTACTTGTCATTTCAATATTAATCTTTTAACTTCCCTTTTACTCATCGACACTTTATTTACTTGCAAATAGTTTAAAACAAACCAACCATTCTCTTGATTCACCAAAAGACGATTGAGTCGCACTTAAGACCGGTTTTCAATTCGAAAAGATTCGGAACTATAACGAACTTTGATACGAGGGTAAAAACCAAGTATTAAGACCACATAAATCACAAGACCTTTTAAATTGTGTCTTGTACTTGAGATGAGGAGAGTTTGAAGGTTCATCTCTGAATCGTGTTGGTGTTTGCTGCTGTCTGAGTTGCAATTTAAGATCATTGATCTCTTGCATGACAAGAGACATTCTGTCATCTTCCTCAGATCTAGCATTCTTCAGTTTATTTGTTGAAACTGAAGAGGTAGTTCCCATATATGAACCTTCAGTAGGAGCTGAAGAGTTCTTTGAAGTGTCAATTTTGACATGCTTGGAAGAACTACCTTTGTGTGTGGTGTGTGACTTGATGATAGACTGGATAGTATTGGGTCCAGTAGAGGGTTCAGCACCAGCCAGCTTCTCCACAGAAGGAAGTGGGGCACTTACTTCATTCTCTATATCATCATTTGAGTCATCCTCAGTAACTGAGGACTCAACTGGTGCTGAAGTGTCAACACTTTCTTGAAACTCAGGAAGAAGGATTCGTCCAGTGTCATGATTTGGTAAATTCTCTTCACCTGACCTTTCAATGTCAGGGATCGAGCTACCATCCTCATTTGAGGCTTTGACAAAGACAATAGGTTTGGTGCTGGAGGATCCTTCAGCACCAAGCATTTTCCTCTTTTGAGCAGGTATTTGTTCACTTATGCATTGATTTACCCTATCAGAGTTTCTAAGCCAAGATTTAACAATGTCTTTTGCTTCTTTTAGTTCCACTCTAAGAGAGTTATTTTCCTCTAAAATTTCTTTGTTCAATTGTTGAAAAGTAAGAATATCAAGTTTAGCTTCTTTTAGCTCTATTTGCTTACTTTTAAAATCTTCAAGTTGTAGAACAAGTTTGTGAAAATTTTCAAGCAAATTGTTTCTTTGCTCTTCAACAAATTTTAGATCAATGCACAAGTAATCAAAGACAAATTTAATGTCATCTTTATCTTCTAATTCAAGAAGAGTTTGTACCTTTTTGATTGTGACATTGACCCATTCACCATTTCTGGCACTTTCTCTGGTGACAACATTTGAGTTGGCCCCTTCATCATCAACAAGTGCCATCAGCACTTTTACATTAACCATTTCATCATCATCTTACGAAACATCTTCTTCATCCCATTCATAGGCTTTAGTAACAAGCCCTTTTTTCTTGTCTTGCTTGGGAGTCTTAGATGAGGAGCTTTCAGTACTCATTAAGGACAATCTTGCTTTGATTTCTTTATATTTGGCCTCAAAATCTTTTGTTGGTCTGAGTTCAACCCTGCTTTGCTGAAATGGAATAGAAGCAATTTGTTTTGGTTGAAATGATGATTGACTAGTTGGTCTTGATTGAGCTGGTGAGGAATATGAAGGGAGAGATGTTTTTGAATAACAATCCCTAGCATAGTGACCATTCTTCCCACATTTGTAGCATTCAGTGTCAACTGAAGCTTTTGTGGAGCTGGAAAACTTGCCTCCTTTCTTAAAGAACCTTCTAGACTTGGCCAGAAGTGCTCTTTTATGAAATTCCTCTTGAGGTCATTCAGATATTCCTCACTAGATATAGTATCTTCCTCATCATCAGGACTATCTTGGTAGTCTTGAATGACAGCTTCACTAAAGAAGGTTGTGGACAAGGGTGTAGCAATGGTTAATGCTTTAATCTTGCTTGAGCCTTCATAAATCCTATCAACTAGGTTTTCTTCATATTTTAGTTTCCCAAAAAGAGAGGCTAGATCACAATATTTAATGTGCTTAGCATTTCTCAAGCTTTGGCAGAAACTGAGCCACTTCTTTGACAATGCATTAACAAAAACTGTGTTGATTTCAAGTTTTGAAAGCTCAACACCATCATTCACAAGTTCATTCATCAGTGCTTTATAACTGGTGAATGTCTGTGTGAGGGTTTCCCCTTCTTTGTGCTTGAAGGTGTTGTATTGAAGCTTTAAATCCATGATTCTGGTTTCTTTTACATCAAAGGGCCCCTCATGGTAAAGAATAAGGTCCTCCCATGTTGCTTTCGCTGTTTTACAATTTACAACAGAATTCATTTGGTCATCTGAGAGTACATACATGATGAGACTTTTGAGACGCTGATCAAGGTTAGCAGCTTTTCTCTCATTAGCAGTCCATTGTACTTCAGGTTTTTTATTGTCCCCAACCATGGAAACAAAAGGACCATTTTTAATGATTCCAAGGAATTGAGGTTCAATTCCAACCATGTGGACAAGAAACCTCTTCTTCCAATTTGTAAAGTTGGCTACCTCTAGTACAGGAGCAGCATTGAGTTGGCCACCCCTATATTCTAGGGTTTGTGGTATAACTTGAGCCATTTTGGATCTTGATTTGAAAACTTTTAAGTGAGCATTTTAATAAAATAAGAGTTTAACTAATCAAACTGCTCTGATACCACTTGTTGGTCCCTTATAATTCGATATTACTTATTATCTTAAGTAATAACTATTACTTCGACTCAAGTGTGTTGTTTTAACATTAGATAAGAACTATGAAAGATTAAAACAATAATACCAATATACTTTTCAACGTATAGACTTTTATTAGAATCAAATAAAGAATCTATAACCCACTTTGTTGGCGGAATAACAAAGTGGTTGAATGACAATGGGGTTTGATCTCCTCTACTTAAACGTCTAACCAAAATTAAAGTCTAAGCTCCAATCTAAATGTTCATATGCATCTTTGGCTATATGGTTTAGTTGGTATCGAGAGAGAAAGGTTTTCTAGAGTTTAAGCTCTTGTATTGGTTACCTTTCTCACAATGTACACTCCTTTATATAGGTAGTGTAAATTGGGGTTTGTATTTTGTATGTACCAATGCATGAGTTTATCCAGTGGGTGGTTGATGCCCATGTTTGATAAACAGTACAAAGTACATAATAAACTATTCTAGAAAAGATAAAGGTTGTACTTATATCTAAGTATACAAGCAACCTACTTTGACTTAAAGTAATATTTTCCCGCCTAATGCAAAACATCAGAATACTGAAGAGTCTTCAGTATCCTAGAGGAGATCGACATCATTCAGTTTGGTATTGTCAAGCCAAACTGAACTGAAAGCCCTTCTTCAATCCTTGTTCTTCAGCAACTAGACCGCCTAGTATTTGAAGCGAAGACTCCTTTGTCTTCTAAGTTCACTGGAAGGGGAGTGCTAAACTTTCTTCAGCTATAAGGTCTTCAGTAGGAACTTTGTTCCTCTGGTCATCCTTCAGCAGACTGGCCTTACTGCTGAGCATGAAACACTTAGGGGGATTTTATATTCAAATTCTAGAGTTGCTTAAAGGTCAGTAAATACTGACCCAACAACAATTTAGTCCTTCCGCCGCTTTTTTGCAAATTTTGGATATTTTGGCAAAAATGGTCCCTCCGTGTTTTTTTAATCTTAGGTAATGGAAGGCTAGGATTTGTCCCTTAGATTCCAATAAAAAACAAGTTTCCAAAATAACCGGACTCGTCCTGTAACTCAACCAAGCATACCCTTAGTTTAACATATTCTCAATCAACCAATCACAACTACCTATTTTTATCATGTAACAAAAAACTCATTTTTAATAATTTAAATATCTCGCAAACGGTTCATCGTTACGTAAAACAAAACATATCATCGTCAAGAGAATTAAATAATCTTTCTATCGAGGGGCACATGTATATACTTTCGACGAACTTTTTTTCGACTTTTTTCTTAAGTCACGTATGAGAGAATCATATATGATTCGTCACGAATCATATATGATTCGTCACGAATCATATATGATTCGTCACGAATCATATATGATTCTCTCAGACGTGACTTAAGAAAAAAAGTCGAAAAAAGTTCGTCGAAAGTATATACATGTGCCCCTCGATAGAAAGATGATTTAATTCTCGTTGCAATTGTGTATTTTTTTTCGTTCGACGATTTACTGTTTGTGAGATATTTAATTTTTAGAAAAGTGGTGGGAAGTAGATTTTTAAAAAATAAGTGATTATAATTGGTTGAATAGGTCTATCATATTTTAAGGGTTTACATATATGTTAACTCTAATTTAGTCTATTTTACATTTTCTTTTATATATGTTAATAAAGGGCTAATTTTAACCACTTATTATTTAATATTAAATTTCATAAATAAACATAATAACTCATCTTTGTTAAAATGTTCAAAATTTATAAAAAATTACACGAAGACTCGGTGTGTGTTTGGTAGAATGAATTGAAAAAAGAGAAATAAAGATAAATTTTATTTCTTTTGTTTGGTTGGTAGAGAAATAAAAGGATGAAGATAGAGGTGGAAAATCTTGTCCGATATGTAATTACGGGCACTTTTTGACACTAGTTATAAAGTTAGGGGCACATTTTAGCCCATCAATATCAATTAATACGCACTTTTTAGCACTAGTTATAATCTGATGGCACCTTTTAGCACTAGTTGTAAACTAATAGGCACTTTTTGGCACTAGTTGTAAACTAATGGACACTTTTTGGCACTAGATTTAAATAAATGGACACTTTTTGGCACTAAGTTGTTAAGTTAGACTTTTTTTCCCGTTCATCATTATTTTTACGTTTTTGTTAGTCATTTTACGTTTCTTCAGTAAATTTACGTTTTCGTCAGTAAATTTACGTTTTCGTCAGTATTTTTCCATTTTCTTTAGTATTTTTACGTTTTAGTCAGTAATATTCCGTTTTCGTCAGTAAATTTACGTATTCGTTAGTAAATTTACGTTTTCGTTAGTAAATTAATGTTTACGTCATTAAACTTACGTTTTCGTCACTTAATTTACGCTTTCGTTAGTAAATTTACGTTTTTGTCAGTAAATTTACGTTTCCGTCAGTAAACTTACGTTTTCGTCAATAAATTTACATTTTCGTCAGTAAACTAAGGTTTTCGTCTGTAAACTTAAGTTTTCGTCGATATTTTTATGTTTTCATCAGTAAATTTACGTTTTCGTCAGTAAACTTAGTTTATCGTCAGTAAACTTACGTTTTCGTCAATATTTTTACGTTCTCGTTAGTAAATTTATGTTTTCGTCAGTAAACGTCGTTTTTCGTCAGTTAACTTACGTTTTTGTCAATATTTACGTTTTCGTCAGTAAACTTACGTTTCCATTAGTAAATTTACGTTTTCGTCACTAAACTTATGTTTTCGTAGGTTTTTTACGTTTTCGTTAGTAAACTTACGCTTTCGTCAATAAACTTACGTTTTTCAGTAAATTTACTCTTTCGTTAGTATTTTTACATTTTCGTCAGTTTTTTTATGTGATAGTGTAAGTTTACTGAAAAAACGTAAGTTTACTGACGAAAACATAAAATACTGACGAAAACGTAAATTTACTACCGAAAACGTAAGTTTCTAACGAAAACGTAAATATTGACGTAAAAATACCGTTGAAAACGTAAATTTACTACCGAAAGCGTAAGTTTCCTGACGAAAATGTAAGTGTATTGAGGAAAACATAAGTTTAATGACGCAAACATAACTTTACTGACGAAAACGTAAATTTACTGACGAAAACGTAAATTTACTGACGAAAATGGAATATTACTGATGAAAACGTAAAAATACTAAAGAAAATGGAAAAATACTGACGAAAACGTAAATTTACTAACGAAAACGTAACTTTACTAACGAAAACGTAAGTTTACTGAGAAAAACGTTAGTCTACTGACGCAAACGTAAATTTACTGACGAAAACGTAACTTTACTGAAGAAAACGTAATTTTACTGACAAAAAATAAAGTTTACTAACAAAAAGTAAGTTTACTGACCAAAACGTAAAATTAACGAAAACGTAAGTTTATTGACAAAAACATTAGTTTACTAACGAAATCGTTAGTTTACTAACGAAAACTTTAGTTTACTTTCGAAAAAGTTAGTTTACAGACGAAAACTTCAGTTTACTGGCGAAAACGTAAAAATACTGACGAAAACGTAAATTTACTAATGAAAAAGTAAGTTTACTGAAGAAAACGCAAGTTTACCGAAGAAAAAGTAAAATACTGCCGAAAACGTAAAAATACTGCATAAAACGTAAATTTACTGACGAGAACGTAAGTTTCCTGACGAAAACGTAAGTTTCCTAACGAAAAGGTAAGTTTACTGACGAAAACGTAAGGTTACTAACGAAAACGTAAGTTTACCGACCAAAACGTAAGTTAACAGACGAAACGTAAGTTTACTTATGAAAACGTAAGTTTATTGACGAAAAAGTAAGTTTACTAACGAAAACGTTAGTTTACTGACGAAAACGTAAATTTACTGACGAAAACGTAACTTTATTGACGAGAAAGTAAGTTTACTGACGAAAACTTGAGTTTACTTACGAAAACGTAACTTTACTGACGAAAACGTAAGTTTACTAACGAAAACTTAAGTATACTGACTAAAACGTAAGCTTATTGAGGAAAACGTAAGCTTATTGAGGAAAACGTAAGTTTATTGGCAAAAACCAAAACGTAAAAATACTGATGAAAACGTAAGTTTACTGACGAAAATGTAAAAATTCTGACGAAGGCGTAAATTTACTAACGAAAATGAAAACTTATTGACGAAAACGGAAAAATATTGATGAAAACGTATATGTACTGATGAAAACGTAAAATACTGACGAAAACGTAAATTTACTTACGGAAACATAAATTTACTGACGAAAACGTAAATTAATAACAAATTAAACTAAGTTTGAATAATTGGTCTCAAATTGCAATATACTTTATTTTGCCCCGATTGCCCTATGCCCGTCTGGCTCGCGCCCGTTTGACAAGCGCCCGTTTTGCCCGTGCCCGCTTAGCCTGCACCCGTTTAAACTAAAATTTAAAAATCATCCGTTTTGCCCGCCGCCCGCCCATTTTGCCACCTCTAGATGGAGAGTTATTAGAAACTCAAAAGATTTACAGCAGATTAGTGGGAAGCCGAGATACTATCTGGGCCCCCACTCCTTTAGCAAAATATAAACGACTCCGCTTGGGATCGAACCTAGAATCTCTGGTTTCGTAGACCAGCGCCTTATCCATTGGGCCACGGAGTCCTTATTATTATTATTATTATAATATATATATATATATATATATATATATATATATATATATATATATATATATATATATATATATATATATATATATATATATATATATATATATATATATATATATATATATATATATATATATATATATATATATATATATATATATATATATATATATATATATATATATATATATATATATATATATACTAGCCTTTAGACCCGTCCAGTGGACGGGCTAGCTTTATGTATATATTTTTTAATGAAAATTGAATTTGTGTGTTTGTATTAGAAGTTTAGTATATGCAGTGTTAGTTATGGCATTGATATTTTAATAATGTAGCATAGAATACACAAAAATAACGTAGTTTAAGATATTTTATTTATTTAAGAATATTATGAGTTAATTAAATTTGCATACGTTAAGAGTATGAATAAGTTTGTTACATTAATTTTTTTTTAGAATTTTAATAATATTGTATAATTATTTTATGTATTTTTGAGTTTTATGAGGTAATAAATTTTGTATATGTTAATGTTATGAATAACGTTTTTACATTAATTTTTTTTGAAATTAATATTATTGTTGTGTATTTTTATAAGATTTTGTATTTAAGGCATTGTTTCACCATCTTTCCTTATATATTTTTATAGAATTTTTATAGAATTTTGTATTTATGGCATCATTTGTAATTCCTATATATATTTTTTTAGGATTTGTATTTAAGGCATCATTTGTAATTCCTATTTTATTTTTGAAGCATTTTATGAAATCATTTTTATAGAATTTTGTATTTAAGACATTGTTTCACCATCTTTCTTTATATATTTTTATAGAGTTTTGTATTGTATTTCAGACATCATTTGTAATTCTATATATATTTTTATAGAATTTTGTATTTAAAGCATCATTTGTAATCCTATATATATTTTTATAGAATTTTGAATTTAAAAGCATCATTTGTAATTCCTGTTTTATTTTTGGAGTATTTTATGAAATTATTTTTATAGAATTTTGTATTTAAGGCATTGTTTCACCATCCTTCCTTATATATTTTTATAGAATTTTGTATTTAAGGCATCATTTTTAATTCCTACATATATTTTTATAGAATTTTATATTTAAAGCATCATTTGTAATTCCTATTTTATTTTTGAAGCATTTTATGGAATCATTTTTATAGAATTTTGTATTTAAGGCATTGTTTTACCATCATTCCTTATATATTTTTAAAGAATTTTGTATTTAAGGCATCATTTGTAATTCTTATTTTTATTTTTATAGAATTTTATATTTAAGGCATAATTTGTAATTCCTATTTTATGTTTGAAGCATTTTTTGGAATCATTTTTATAGAATTTTGTATTTAAGGCATTGTTTCACCATCATTCCATATATATTTTTATAGAATTTTGTATTTAAGGCATCATTTGTAATTCATATATATATTTTTTATAGAATTTTGTATTTAAGGCATCATTTGTAATTCCTATTTTATTTTTGAAGCATTTTATGGAATCATTTTTATAGAATTTTATATTTAAGGCATTATTTCACCATCATTCCTTATATATTTTTTATAGAATTTTGTATTTAATGCATCATTTTTAATTCCTATATATATATATATTTTTATAGAATTTTGTATTTAAGGAATTATTTGTAATTCCTATTTTATTTTTGTAGCATTTTATGGAAACCTTTTAATGAATTACATGTGTCATTTTTATAGAATTTTGTATTTAAGGAATTGTTTCACCATCCTTCCTATATAAGGGTCTATATGATATATGATATATATATATATATATATATATATATATATATATATATATATATATATATATATATATATATATATATATATATATATATATATATATATATATATATATATATATATATATATATATATATATATATATATATATATATATATATATATATATATATATATATATATATATATATATATATATATATATATATATACATATATACATATATATATATATATATATATATATATATATATATATATATATATATATATATATATATATATATATATATATATATATATATATATATATATATAGATTTGCGTTCATGTGGTGACCAACCTTAAAATAAAAACAATAAGAACCAATGAAAAACTGACAAGTGTAGCATTTGAACTTAATTATATTTTTATTATGCAATTAATAAAAGGGTAATTTAGGAAATAAAGTTTTTCATTTAAGTGCTCCCTCCTTCGAGTAACATTTTGATGTAAGTTCTCGCTTAATCATTTAATTACTTTCCATTTGACATTCTTATATGAAATTTTATACGTGGTAATTTTTTTTTGAGCAAACATATACGTACTAATTTGTCAAAAGACTATTAAACTTTGTTTATGTTAAGTTTGTTCATGACACGTTCGTCGAAGTAAAAAGCTATTTTTTTATCATGTTTATATTGTAATTTATGTATCAACTTTTTTATTTATTGGTCAATCAAAATATGTTTATGCTATAAATTATGTTTATGTAATATATTATGCTTCAAAATTTGGTAGTAAATAGTGTTAATTAACACTAAGTATTTTACAAACATATTTTTAATGAAAGTGTGTTAGAAATTAAACGTGTCACCGTAAATGTATCTAAAAAATAATAATCTTGCAAAAATATGTGTCACGAGATTTAATGTTATGCGTTAAAAGATGTTGGTTTTCACTAAAAATGTGTCAAAAAATTTACGTGAGTCTATATGTGTATCAATAAATATGATGTGCCACTAGATAACTATGAAGAAAAATAGTGTAGTAAACATTATGTGTCACTATAACTATAAAAAAATTATAATTTGTCACTAAAAAATGGGTTAAAGTATAAAGTGTCACCTAGTATGATTTTAATAATCTTACCGATGTGTAAAAACATTGTGTCACCAGATAGGTTTCATCAAATTGGCAATCCATATGTGTCAAAATAATTTTATGTGTCACTATATATTTACTAAAGTCAATGTGTCACTGTATATTTACAGCGAAAGTAGCATATGCATTAACATTAAGAAAGAAAGCGAATTACAAAAATTGGGGAACTAACCACATGCGTTTTAATCATGTAAATAGATGGTCTTACTTCATTTGTATTAAAAACTTAGCGTTAACAAATGTAACAGCTTGTACGTCACTAATATGAGCATGAATAAACAAAAAAGTGTATGTAAATCAATATTAAAATCAATCAAATAGTTGCACACTTTAATGCCAAGAATTTAAATACTAAAATTTAATTTTGAAGGAAAAAAACGTAACGTCAAAGTGGCTTTCAACATGTGCCACTAAATTTATTAATTTCGGAGGAAAGAAAGAACAAAATGTTAAAGTGGCTTTTAAAATGTGACACTAAATTTATTTTATTTACAAAATGCCATTCTATCCATTTTGTGCTAATAACGTCATTAATGGTACATCAAATGGTCCAGATCGGTTCTTATTGTTTTTATTTTAAGAGTGGTCACCACAATAACGTTCCTCTATATATATATATATATATATATATATATATATATATATATATATATATATATATATATATATATATATATATATATATATATATATATATATATATATATATATATATATATATATATATATATATATATATATATATATATATATATCACTATATTATATATAGGTATAATTATGATTTGAAACCACAGTTTTAATCCCAGTCATATCCCAGTCACATCTTTTAGCCAATAGTATTTCAGAATTTCCTAAAAAATCTCCAAACTCCAAGAAATCTCAATATGAAATCGCAGCTTTTTGAAAATCGCGTTTTGGAAACGCAGTTTTGAAAAGTGCGTTTTGAAGGCTTGGACCGGTCCGGTTCAATATATTTCTTTTCAAAATTCGGATTCTTTTTTTATAACTTTCCTGTTTCAGTTTTGTTTTGTGTAAAAAATATTTTTTAAAAATAGGGTTTGAAAGAGTCGAACTCATGACCTTGGGGTTATTTGTTTTGTTGTTTTCCATTTGAGCTATTGTATTATTTTTGTTTTATGATGTTAAAACCCTATACTTATCAACCGGTTGTGTAATTAATATGATAAATATTATGATTATATATATATATATTCCCTAGTTTAAAACGTATCTAGGTTTTTTTTTACATTCTTTTAAAATTTTGAATCTTTCATATCTTATTTTGGAAAATATATCAACTATTTTTTAAAAATATATGAAGATAATCATATTTTCATTCATATCTTCATATATCCTAAGACCCTATTGATCCATAACTCTAAAAAAGAGACGTAAAAAAAACCTACGACTCTTCTTTGTTGCTTTCTTTGTGTGTATGTTTTTTTACATCTTTAACTCCTTCTTTGATCTGGTTTGTTTTGATGTTTTCAGTTATTGGGATGACTTTTTCACTACAGCTACACGGAACATTAGGAATCTGATTGTCCTTGAACTTCTTAAACTCATATATGGTAATAATTAACACACTATGTATTGGTTTATATATTGTAAACATGTAATATCAAGTGATATGATTTAGAGGAAACCGGTGTTATTATTTGATGAAGAACTCTTGGCAATCGTGTTTCTGGTACTTATGATGAAACCTAATTCATTTTTGGCTTTGAGAAAAACATAAGCCCTATTATCCTAAAAACTGTTTTTATTTCATCTTCGTATTTATTCAGGATCTGTATTGAAGTGGCAAAATACAATCCCACCATCGATCTTAATTCAGATACAAAACAAAAGCGAAACAGAAACCTTACCAAGACCTCGTATAGGGATGCTGAAGACACATGCTGCTTCGAGTTTAAGGCAAAGAAGCGGAACAAAGTTTTGATCATTGATTATCATTACATTATAACTGATTGATTCTCAAACCCTTTTTGTCTCAGTGATTGTCTTTGTTTTAGGTACCAAAGCGTCTTACAATTATTTAATCATCAAGTTCTTTTCCTAGACTTCCATCACTTCAAAGAAATGAGGAGCACAAGTGGAACGAGCATCAAACTCTTTTCTAGAGTACGTATGGAATACTACCAAATGGTATGATTTCTTTTTTGTGAATTCTGATGTTAGTTCCTAAACTGTTTCTTCTGCCTTCAGTTTGGGGAGAGTAACAGTGTCTCCAGAATTAGACAACCACGGTTGCAAACAGTTAATCAGGGAAAAAGAAACCTCAGAAGTTGAGTGACCTCGATTAATCCATGAACATGTTTCTGAAAATTTATGCCTTCTGACCTTCTGTTAAAGTATCAATTATTATGTAATGTCAACTTACTTTATTCAACTGTATATTTGGAACATGAATGACCTAAATATTGTTCTTAGCATCAATAAATATTTCTAAGATTGATAAGACCTGTTATAAACCATGCTAAAAAATGACAACTTCCAACCCTTGACAATAAATACTATTTTTGAAATTACGTGGATTTTATTAAACTTACTCTTATTAGGCAGTGTGGAGTTTACTTTGTATTGAATTTGAAACCAAGTATGTTAACTGATAGTACATACTTTGTTAATCTTATACTGCAGATACGAACGATATATTTACGTCAGTTATCATGTATTCTTAATTTGGTTGTACAGAACATGAGACCTGAGTGGAGATGATGTTAAAAAGACCATTGACGTGAAATTCATGTTGCCAAAGAGGATATGTATAAAAATAAGCATTGTGGCGAATTAATACAAGAACTTGACATGTCTAATTGTCGGTGGTGCACTCCCAGTTACAGACTTCTTCCTAATGATGTAAGTATCTTACTATGTCTTCCCTTTTGGAGGTATGCAAGTACTTTCTTTGTGTACCAGACAATGTGTATATTTATTCTTTTACACAGTATCCGATTCCATTAGTGAGTCAGAGATCACAACTTGGTCCTTAAGTACTTAATGATCTTTTGGTATCTCTAACTTTGGGTCTGTAATTAGACAGAAACCAAAAGTAATGAACCAAGTTGAACCATCGTAGGTTGTCCCACACCTGAACTTAAAACCAGCTTATACATATCACTTATAAAATATAGATATTACAAGTACCACACCTGAATGAATGCTCACAATCTCCTAGATTGTTTTTAAAAAGTATATTTAAATTGTTGAAACTTTGTTTTTGCACTCATATTTGTTCTTAATTCTCTAAACGAGACAAACTGAAGTGTTTCAGGGACAACCTAACCCGACCCACAATAAATTTTTGCATTTTATAAACTGTTCTTGTAGCTTATTATTTTATAATTTTTCTTACATGCTTATTTGTTTGAGTAGTGATTGAAGTGATAGCTTATTTCTTGATTACTTGAGCTAATTTCAAGATTTCATAGTTTATTGTTTTGTTACTTACGCTCAAAGTTTATAGCAGACCTACAAACTATTCAAGATAAGTGTAGTTTCTGAAATTGTGCCTTTATCTCAGCGTTGCGTGTTTATTTAGACCAGTTAGTTACATGTGATGATTATCGACTATTGCATATACATTACTAGCAATTATTTATCTTTTGTTTGTCTTCTTAAAACTGATAGCTTTTGTACTAAGAAAGCTACTTTATTTGCGGTTTTTTTTCTATACCCTAGGCAGCTTCAGGTACTAAAAGGTGGTTCAAGTGGTTCATCAATCATTGATTGGCAAGGACGGGCCATTGCAATGAATGGCGGCGGCAAGCAACTGGTCCTTTCTCATTTTTCTTTACATTAGAACGAGTAAGTATAATATTTAGTATTGCCTGCTAGGCTCTATTCATGAAGAAATAAATTGTAATTTATAATACTGTTCGTGGGCTCACTTTAATAAGACCTTACGATTTTGCTAATGCAAATAATGTGAAAAAGAGGCTCTATTAAAACCGGCAGAGCAATTTATGGTTGTGTAATCATGGAGTTTAATTCAATTACATGTTGGCTTAGCACAGTCCAGTTTAATTCACTTACATGTTGGCTTACACATGCCACATTATGAGGGTGTAATGGCTAATGGGTGCTAAAGAAAAGTGGTTAGCTTGTGATGTTAATAATGTGTATGATACTTTGCTATGCCATGTGGAATTTGAACCCTTATTCTGTTACAAGAAGAGGAAAACTTGCAAAGACATGGTGAGTTTTAGGTAACACCATATCTTTTCTTTTGCAAATCATGATAGTTTACTACCATATCTTATGAACTTATGATATAGAAATGGTATAGATTTTGTATTCTCGATGTGTTTTTGTTGGAATAGATCAAGGGTTACTAAATGTAAATGGTAGTCTAGGAATGTGTAACCTGAATTTTCAATATCTAATTGTATTACTTGTACTCGCGCAATACAGCGGTGAGTACTCGGTGATTATTTTTTAAGGGAAAAAAATGTTACTATATCACCTATCAATTTCGTATTCACATTGATATTTAAAGGGTAAAAATATGAAATCGAAATAAACCCGCGATAAAAAAAACTAAAAATTAATAAAATTTATCAAAACTGATATTGAATTAAAAAGGACAAAATTATTAAAAATATAATGAACATAAATTATGAAAATAATAAATAGATAAAAAGATATGTTAATTTAAAATAAAAATATTATTTAATAAGTTTTATAAAAATTTGTTATAAAAGGTTATTACAAAAAGTCATATTATATGAAAAAGACATCAACAAATTTCTATATATAACAAGTAAAATTGGATGAATATTTATCTTTCTATTTTTAAAAAGTCCAAATATTTAATAGTGTAGTTATTAATTATAGATAACAATAACTATATTGACTTTTACCACGCAAAGACAAGTCTCTATTTTTGACAAAAAAAAGTAACTTGTAAACATGAAGTTGTTCTTCGCAAAAGACTCACGCAGATTCATAAAATCAAAGATGTCTTCGTTCATTCTTTAAGTCTACATATTCTATTTCTTTATGATACACATGATGTATGATATAAGATATGGTAATTGTACCAGTATTAAAGCGTTGTTTAAATAGTTCACAAATCACAAGGAAAAAGATATTTATCAAGTTTTTTTTCTTTATTGTTTAAGTTCACTATGAGCATTTACACATTAAGACATACAAATATATAAAGAAACCATATATGACCGCATTACATAAAAAAATTAGTAAGCCATTTTGTAGTATTTTTAATCAACAACTTCAAATATTAAACTAAGACCAAGCGAAACTAAACGATACAAAAACCACCAAACCCGTACATTCATTAATCCAACGCGAAACAATATCAAAGGTTCACATTCAAATTCAGAAAAAGAAAACAAAATTTAAAAAATATTAAAAATAAATTTTTTTAAATAAGTATAACTCAAATATACTAAAAGTTAAATTACAAACTGAAAAAACTAAAAATGCACAAACCGAAAACCTTACAGATCAAGAAAAATAACGACCCCGCCCGTTGGGCGGGTTACGAAGCTAGTATATATATATATATATATATATATATATATATATATATATATATATATATATATATATATATATATATATATATATTATATATATAGGGGGCTTTCTCTTCAGAACTATTTTAAGTGTCAGAACTATCAGAACCATAATCAACCAATTAGAATTTAGTATTATTAAAGAATTTTATTTAAATCAAAAGGGCATAATAGGAAAACCTATAGTTTACTTTTGTTTGTAATTAGTTTTTTATTTAATTTTTTTAATTTCTTTATTTTTCCGAAATTATAAATATTTTTCTTAATTTTCGGAATTAATTTTTTTGTTTAATTTTTTTTGAAATTAGTTTTTTTAATAATTTTTTTATTTTTCAAAATTCAAAAACATAAGTGTTTTGAAAAAAACAACTTTACATGTATAAACATAATGTTTTTGTAGTTTACAATTTTTTGAAATTTTCTATAAACATACATGTTTTCGTTAGAGTTGTCACGTGTGCACATATATTTTTTGAATAATGTAAATTTTATAGCAAACTAAAAACATACACGTTTGATATCCATTAAAATAGAAATTATTAATAATACCAAAAGTACACATGCACTAATATTTATTTGAAGTCTTCAAAAAAATACATGTCTGTCTTTAAAAACATACTTGTACTAAAAACATACATGTCTGCCTCTAAAAACATACATGTCCGCCTAAAAAACATACATGTCCGACTTCAAAAACATACATGTACGCCTCAAAAAACATACTTGTACTAAAAACATACATGTCCCCTCCAAAACATACATTGAAAAACATACATGTCCGCCTCAAAAAACATATTTTCAGTTTTTGAATTTCTTTCAATCCCTGTATGAGAGTCTAACTCTGAATCCTGCACAAAGGAAAAATATATTGAAAACAAAGAATAACATGTTACAAAATTCTAAGGGTAAAAATCTGCGAGGACAAAGAATAACACATCAAAGTGCATAACGTGTTTACATGTTGTAGTTGTACTAACTTTTAAGTGTTGACTATTTTTTTTCTCTTTATTAAACATTAGCCTTGATTCACAATAAGACAAAAGTAATAAAACTAGTTTAACTTAAGCCCCATGTCATTTTTCTTTAATCCTAAATGTAAAATTTACTGCAATAATTTAAGGTTGTTTTAGGGGTGTTTGTTTTAGCTTATATAGTGGGCTTATAAGCTTATTAGCTTATATAAGATTATAAGTCGAAACTAAGTGTTTGGTTAAGCTTATATAAATAGACTTATAAGCTTATATATGGGGTTTTTGGTAAGCCCAAAATGTGTGGCTTTTAAGGCTTATATAGCAATAATATATAAAAAGACATTTATGTCTACATTTAATAACCGTATCATTTAATATTCATGTACTCTTTTGTCATTTTACCTTACCAAATTTGATAAATTAAACCAAACACTAAACATGAGCTTATAAGCATATCATATATAAGCCATAATGGCTCATATAATATAAGCCTAAGCCAAACTCATAAGCTTAACCAAACACCCCTAAAACAACCTTAAATTATTGCAGTTAGTAAGTGTGCATCAAACAAGCATAAATCTTGATCAAGGACGCGTCAGATGTATATATATGTTTAGATGCGACACCAATATACCAATGTTAAAGGCTTTTCTACTTTTGTCTTGCTATTATAACGAGATCCATAAATCGAAACAACAAACAATTTGGCAAGTTAAATCACTTCAACTTATCATCATTCATGAGAAAAAATTACATCAGATCTTTGTGATTACCTTTGTGATGTGTATACCAAGATCTATTATAAACTCAAAATCCCATCGATAGCGCCGATGCTATATCGGCCTCCTCCCACCGATAGCACCGCTGCCCTCTTCTTCCACCTCGTGTTATCCTTTGTCGCACAACCTCCGTCCTCATCCATAACACATCCTTCGACACCAAACCATTATCCATCCGTCGCAATCGTTCTCTTCTACCACGACCGCCACACCGATTCTGGATATACATTTGAATGTGGGATTAAGTTTAAATACATTGTATATGATTAAATGGGCAATGGAGAAAAAGTCTCCAATATATTTTTGTGATTGCTATAGAATTTTTAGGCGGCTGCACAATGTATTAGGGTTGTAGATACGTGAGAGAGAAAATGATGAATAGATGGAATTGTCAATTAAGTGATATTATACAAAAAGTGACAGTTTACAAAAAATTATTATTTCGAATTCCTTAAATTCCCTTATCTCATTTATAGAAATTTTCATGAGATACATTCTAATTACATAAATTACACTAATGGCACAAAGCATCACAACCATTGATCAAACAATCTAACGGTGCATAAAAAATTTTGTCGGTTCTGACACTTAAAATGGTTCTGAAAAGAAAGTTACACTATATATATATATATATATATATATATATATATATATATATATATATATATATATATATATATATATATATATATATATATATATAGTATAAGGTTATTTTCAGAACCAATAAAATATACAGAACCGCGAGAACCACCATTTTGCTCCTAACAATGCATATTTATTTTCATTATTATGTATAAATTAATGTTTACTAATTGTTTTATTGGTTATAGATCCAAGTATGATAAGCGGTATGAAGAGTGCATATGTGATTTCATATTATCCAACGAAAAGATAGTTATAAGACCTACAAAGAAAATACATGTGCATGGTCCTCGGATACATGTTCCTAATGCCCCATGACAATCAAAATTCATGTTTTTCTACCAAATGAACAAACCCGATGAAAATACATGTGCATTTTAAGATTAAAAAGGTGGTTCTCGCAGTTCTGTACATTTATTTGGTTCTGAAAATAACCTCACCCTATATATATATATATATATATATATATATATATATATATATATATATATATATATATATATATTAAAACATAACTTTATTAGAATAATAGAATCTATAAAAAGTTTGTGGGAAGCCGAGATACTATCTGAGCTCCTACTCCTTTATTTATAGCAAAACCAATTCTATTAAAGATGTAAACAGCCACACCGCTCCAATTATTATTTTTATTATTATTATTATTTTATATTTTTTTAATATTTATTATTATTATTATTATTATTATTATTATTATTATTATTATTATTATTATTATTTTATTATCATCATTAGAATGACAAACAAATAAGCGCTTGAGACGTGAAAGAGTAACCAAGCCTTCTTCGTCAAGCTCCCCAAAAGTAGAAAAGGCAAAAGAGATGAACGAATAACCGTGCTCTGCACAAATAGAAGAATACTTCCTCTTTTTCTTCTGAGCAGCAGTCCGCAAAGCAATTCCGGGGACCCACGAATCCAAACCCGCACCAAAAAAATGGAGAGACACCCGTAACATCCAAGCAAGCGTCTTTTCCTTGGGACCAATTATGCAACAATAAATCCGCTAGACGAAGGTCTCATCCATCAGCTAAAAGAAATCCCAAAGGGGCCTCTTTCCATACAGAAACACCAACTCTAGAACAGATATCAAACAACGTATCACGCACCAGATTATGTTGAAACTTCACACCCACCTCACTAGAACAGTGAACAACATGGTCACCCAACTGTTCCATCCGATGCACTTGACAACGCGGACAAGAAGATCCATCGTCTTGTTCACATAATTATTCACTTCACCATGATTGATTATAAGAAATAAAGAAGAAAGATAAATGATTTCTAGAGAGAGAAAGTAGAGAGAGAAATTAGAGAGAGAGGTGATTAACTATGTGAAATTAGATTAGAGAAAAAAATGAGAACTACCAACCCACCTAAGATGCTAGGAGGGTGCTTATATAGTCCACCCACATGCGGGCTTTCTATTGGACTATATATGTTTTTGGGTCGGGCTTGAATAAATGCTTAGTACCTTGAAAGAAGCCTTTTAAGCTAACCATCAAGCCCGTATTCTCACGAAAATAGTTGAAAGAGGTCGGGCTTGAATAAATGCTTTGTGTTCTCTGGAGCAATGACAGTAGTTGTGGATGTTGTAGGAGCGGTTGTTGATGTGATATTCTGAGAAGGTAAATCTGCAACAACTCGTGTTGAAGTAGATGAAGTTGTATCCATTTGTTGACGATGATCGGTATCATCATTCTTATCATGAGTGACATCGGAAGACTGTGATACAACATGTTTTTCCCTGGTGAAATATTCATCATACATTGGTCCATATAACATTTCCAACTCTCCAATTGTCGTGTTGACTGCCATATCTGCTCTTGGAACATTTCCTTGAACCAACTTTGAACTTGACGATTCATTCCTATGGTCTTGAGTTCCGAGTTCCGTGCGGTTGTGAATGGAAGTCGTTTGTCGTTGTGAATCGGGACTTAAACTATTTTATTCAAGTGCCATTTCTTGTAATTCATCAAATCTGATATGAATAGTCTCGACTATCAATTTTGTTCTCTTGTTGTAAACTCAATATCCCTTAGACTGAGTTGCATATCCCACTAGAATACATGCATCACCTTTCTCTTTCATCTTATCTAAATTTCCACCATCTCGTATAATGTAACAAGTACATCCAAAAAACGTGAAGGTGTTTGAGTGAAGGTTTTCGATCATAAATTATGTGATATGGTGTCTTTTAGTGTCTTGGAATAATTAAGGATCGGTTTTGTGTGTAGCACGCGGTTGAAACGGCTTCGGCTCAAAAGAATAGTGGAAGTTTTGAAGCGGATAATAATGTTCGAGCAACCTCAACTGAAGTACGGTTTCGTCTTTCAACAACGCCGTTTTGTTCGGGTGTTCGAGCAATAGATGTTTCATGTTCAATTCCTTCGGCTTCAAAAAGTTCCTTAGAGTTGAATTCAAAAATTCGGTGCCTCTGTCAGTACGAACCACTTTTACTTGAGCTTGCATACCACGTTGTATCAGTTTAAGGAAGTTGATGAGAACTTCGGGTGTTTCATCCTTGGATCTCAAGAAGTGAGTCCATGTGTACCTTCAGTAGTCATCGACAATTACCATAATGTATTTCTTCCCATTGATACTTTGAACACGCATGGGACCACACAAATCTATATGAAGAACATCTAACCGTCCTTTAGAGCTTGGTGTAGTCTTTGTCTTGAAACTACTTCGTTTAGCTTTACAAAGCTCACAAGAAGAACAAAGATGATCTTTGATGAATTTCAAACTTGGAAGGCCTCTCACAATATCTTTCTTAGAAAGCAAGTTGATGGTATCAAAGTTGAGATGAGATAGACGTTGATGCCATAACCATGCCTGATTCGTTGAAGCTTTAGCCATGAAGAAAATTGGAGTTGACGAAGTTGTGTATTGAAGTGAAATTGTGTAAAGATCGGTACCCCGTGAACCGGTGAGTAAATCATTCCCATTATAATCACGAAGAAAACATGTCTTCTTTCTGAAAGCAACTTCCAAATCTGCATCACAGAATTGTCCAACCGAGAAAAGATTGTGATTGATCCCTTCGACGTAGTATACCCTTTTTATCGTGATATTCCCCTGAACCAAATCTCCATATCCTAGGATCAGGGCAAATTGATCATTTTCGAATCGGACTGTACCCAGGAACTTCTCCACGAAGTTAATTAGAAGCTTGAGATTCCCCGTCATGTGCTTCGTGCATCCGGAGTCCAATATGAAGAGAATTATTTGTATCACCTGCAGAAGAATTAGAAAATATTGAGAATCTAAGTTTAGTAGATTCCCTGTATCATAAATTTAAACACAAATCAAGCTGTTAGATAGTAAGTTGCATGTGCCTAGGAGGCAGGTAAGTATCGCAAGACTCACAGAGATCTAAGTCTCTGTGAGCAACCTCAGAGGAGTCCATGTCAGAGACATTGTCAAGGAAGTCGAAGATTACTTGAAGACATATTCATTGGCCGTGATGGATAACATCCAAGATGTATCAGGGACTCTGAGGGGTTGAGGGTTAACAGGGGTGGCAATACCCTGTTAAAACTCAGCACACTTTGGACATACCTTAGTGTGTACGAGACTAAGAAGAAAAGGGAAACTATGTCAGTTCTGTTTTCCTAAAGCATTGTGGCAGACTACCAAGAATAGAAGAGCATCTTGTGACAGAGGTTTGACAAGTGTCTGTCTAGTGTAGTCACCATCAACAAGTACTTAGAGTCAACCTCGTACCACTATAAATAGGTTATGTAGCCTAGCATTAAAGTTTAACACTTTGATAGAATTCACACTTTAATGCTTAGAACTTATAGAACCAAACAACTGCGACTGTGTTCATAAGTTAGGGTTTAGTTTGTTCAAAGTGTGCACAACATATTGTCATCAAACAGTGTTATCCATAACACTTGTAATTCTTTATTAAACAATAATAAGTATTACGTTTGAAAAGTAATTTCATGTGTTGATTAGTTATGTTTATTGTTTCTAGCATAGTTTAGGGACTTTCAATTGGTATCAGAGCCTGGTTTGGACACAACGATATCCTTTGGAGGAGACAGGGATTGCTGGTCATCATCTTCTTCATCCTCCTCCTCAATCATCCCATCAGGGAGAATCTCATCATTAGGCATTGATTCAGGTTCAGAGAAGTCATACACTAAGGAGAGCACATCCTCTTCAACATCAGGCATGGGCTCCTCCTCGTTTGGTTGATCCTGAATCATTGTATCAGCTTCTTTTTCTGGTTGCTCCAGAGATTCAATGTTTGGCTGTACAACATCAGCCTGCAAGTTGGTTTAAATTAGTAATAGGGAAATAAATAAGGGGAATGGTCGCCCGTTCGCTGTCCTAGAGAGGCCGAGGGTGATTAATCAGCCACTCCAAAGGATAAATCCTTGGGATTATTTTAAGAGTAAAAAGCATGAGGTTTATGGTCACCATTCGATGCCCCTAGGAAAGCTGAGTGTGATTATTCAGCCCCCCCAAAAGGTTAAAACCTTTGGGACTCTTTTGATTATGAAAGATATGTTGTTAAGGATCGCCATTCGCTGCCCCTAGGAAGGCTGAGGGTGATTAATCAGCCCCCCAAAAGGTTACGAAACCTTTGGACTCTTTTAAGTGTGAAACATATGAAGGTAAAGATCGCCTGTTACGCTGCCCCTAGGAAAGCTGAGGGTGATGATTCAGCTCCCCCTGAAAGGATAAATCCTCTGGGATTCTTTTAAGTGTGAAAAAGATGTAGGTTAAGGTCATCTCGTAACGCTGTCCCTAGAAGAGTTGAGGATGATTATTCAGCTCCCCTAAAAGTAAAACTTTTGGGATTCTTTTTCTGAGGGAACCAAAAGGATGTGTGAGGTAAAGCTACTCTAGGTCGAGACATATATGTATTCAGGTTGTTGTTTTCCTTAATACTGTCTAGAGGGTGCAAGGTCATCGGGGTGCTTTAGAAACATAAATGAATCACTCCCTGGTGCATAGACAGGGTGTATAGAAGTCTTAAGGATTTCTAAGTGCATACAATGACTTCTATGGGTCGAGGATAACCCTAACTTCACCACTCTCACCTACAGACATTTTTGAGTGGTTTCTTGTGGACCTCTAAAAATGATAAGACTGCTTACCTGTACGATATCAACAGAATTAGGCTGGTTCCCTGTTGTCTCGGCTGACAGCGAGACGCTGGACCCTTGTTGTTGGTCAGCTGAAGTCTCTGATTCCACAGGAGTCTCTAGAACATAGGAGGATGAGAGGTTCACGTTCTTCTTTACCCTGGCCTTTGCAACAGTTTTGGTGTGGGAAGAAGATGGGCTTTTCTTCTTCTTAGGCTGTTGGCCAGTTGTTGCTTTGGACGTCGTGGTGTGCTGCACAGAGGTCAAAGACATAGACTTGCCAGACACATCAGAGGTATTCACCTTCTCAGAGGAAGTGAGCAAGGACTTCACAACAGACGGTTGTTTATTGGCGATGTTTATCATGTGAGAAGTAGCAGGGACATCTTCAGGTCCAATCTCCTTGTTGATTGCTCTAGTAATGCGATAAGGCTTCAGGGATGTGAGAGTAGAGTTTTGGTAGCTGTGACCCAACAGGCTTTCGAAGAGAAGAGAAAGAGAGTGAACATAGCAGATGTTTTTCTCCCTGACCTGATTTGGTCCCTTAATCTTTTCTACTAGGTTGGAGAAAAGTATGCTTCCAACATCAACATCTGTGCCCCAGATCAGCCCATAAGCAATCGATTGGTAATTAAAAGACATTTGATCTTGGGATCCCTGCATGCCTCCTAGGGATTTGACTATGTGAGTGAAGAGGACACGCCACATAGGGGAAAAGTACTTGATCTTCAGAGGGGACTTGGAAAGAACTTCAGCGGGTGTGAGAGCAGGGTTTACATCATGAATGGGTTTAAGTGTGGCAAGGGCATCCTTTACAGCCTTTTTGTCTACAACCTTCAGGCATTCATCTCCATGTCTTAACCCAGCCACACTTGCAAAATCTTTGAGAGAGAAGGCGAAGGGGTGTTCGTTGCATGAGAGGCTAAAAGTGATGGTGTCGTCAACAACTTCAACAGAGTACCATAATTCCCTAAGGTATTCTTGGTAGAAAATGGTTGGGGTCTTTGTGAGTGCTTCACTAACATCACAATTCTTCAAAAAGTTCACCGGATCTGTGTAGGATTCATTAGGAGCCTTGAGCCATCTAATCGAGTTGTTAGAAGCAAGGATGCTCTCATTGAGTTCGAAGGTGACGTTTGAAGCCTTGGGAACTGAGTACGCCATGGATTCAAGGTAGAAGAGAAACGAAAATGGTGGAAGGGTTTAGAGAGATAAAGCTTAGAGAGAAATGAGATTGTGAGAAATGAGAATAGTGGTAGGTGAGAAGAGACGTGAGACAATATTTATATTCAAAATTTTTGAAACAGTTACTCAAACGCATTTAATGCGTAGTGGGAAAAAGACTGCACAAGTGGGTGCCTTGACCTTTCAAAACCTTTTGTCTCCTCGTTATTCGGAAAAGAAATAATTAAATATAGGGAATGTTTTTTTGCATTTACTTGGAAAGTAACTACCTAGTTTCATGTGAAAAACATTTAATATTTAATCAGACATTTAATGAACACATTTATTATCAAGCCACAGGCTTTGAGATATTAAGCATCCCTAGCTCAGCAACTAGCCTGTTGAACGAAGGTTCAACCAAAGGCTTTGTAAAAATGTCAGCTAGTTGCAGCTCAGTGGGAACAAAATGCAGCTCAATATCTCCCTTCATTATGTGATCCCTGATAAAATGATACCCGATATCAATGTGTTTAGTTAGAGAGTGAAGAACAGGGTTGTTGGAGATGGCAATGGCACTGGTGTTGTCACAGAAGATTGGCACTTTATCATATAAGATCTCATAGTCAGGCAATTGAATTTTCATCCAGAGCACCTGAGCACAACAGCTGGCAGCAGCAACATATTCTGCTTCAGCTGATGACATGGCCACAGGGTTTTGCTTCTTAGCACTCCATCCAACCAATTTTACTCCTAGGATTTGACAGCTACCTGAGGTGCTTTTCCTGTCAATACAACATCCAACATAGTCTGAATCTGAATAGGCCTTGAGATCAAAGCCTGATTCCTTTGGATACCATAAACCTAGTGAGGTTGTTCCTTTGAGATTCCTGGAAAATTTCTTAACAACCACTAGATGGGATTCTTTTAGGTTAGCTTGGTACCTTGCACAGAGACATGTGGAGAATTGGATATCAGGACGACTAGCTGTTAAATACATGAGTGACCCATTCATGCCTCTGTATAAAGTCTCATTAACAGAGATCCCTGACTCATCAGGACCCAAGTTATTGGGTGGAAGCATGGGGCATTTCATTGATGCACAATCAGCTAAGTCATATTTTTTATGTAAATCTTTAACATACTTTTCTTGACAAATTAAAATTCCCTTAGGATATTGTTTAATTTGAAAACCTAAAAAGTAAGTTAATTCACCCATCATACTCATCTCATATTTCTTGGTCATTAATTTAGCAAAACGTTTACTAAGATTAACATTAGTTGACCCATAGATGATATCATCCACATAAATCTGCACAATGATGAAATCACTCTTATCCTTGAAGGTAAAGAGTGTTTTATCAATGGAACCCCTGACAAATTTATTTTCAGTTAAAAAATTAGAAAGAGTTTCATACCATGCTCTTGGAGCTTGTTTCAGCCCATACATGGCTTTGTGTAGTCTATACACATGATTGGGAAACTCGCTGTTCTCGAATCCTTCTGGTTGTGCAACATATACTTCCTCAGCTAAATCTCCATTGAGGAAGGCACTCTTTACATCTATCTGATACACAGTAAAGTTCATATATGCAACATAAGCAAGGAAGATTCTAATGGCTTCAAGTCTTGCCACAGGAGCAAACGTTTCATCATAATCAATCCCTTCAGTCTGTGTATACCCCTGTGCCACCAGCCTGGCCTTGTTTCTGACGATGTTTCCAATTTCATCCATCTTATTTCCATAAATCCATCTAGTGCCTGTGATGTTCATACCAGGTGGAGCTGGCACTAGAGTCCATACCTTGTTCCTTTTGAACTGATTAATTTCTTCTTGCATAGCAGCTACCACCCATCTTCCACAAGAGCCTCAGCTACCCTCTTAGGTTCAATTTGAGAGAGAAATTCAGCAAAGAGACATTCGTTGGCTGAGGCTGATTCTGAATCATGAATTTGCTGTCTAGTAGTAACCCCTGCATTAGGTTCCCCAATAATGTTGACAAGAAGAATGTGTTGATCTCATGACCATTTAGTTTGAGGAGCTAGGGAATCATGGACAGGGACATCTGTGAGGGTAGCTTGCACTATTTGAGTTTCATCTTGCTGAATAGGAGGACTTTCTTCAAAGATGACCTTAGTATCTGTGTCAACTTCAGCCATATCAAGGGGTACAGATTCATTGTCAGCAGGAGAGTCTTCAGGGATTTGAAGAATAGTGAGTCATCTATAGCAGTTGAGGACGAAGGACTACAAGAAGGTTGTGGTTCTTCTTCATCAAGTTCCTAAGAATAAGGAACTTTAATGTTGTGTGTTGATAGAGGGTCAAAAGCTGGAACATAATGAGTGAGAGTGTTGGAGTGATGATGGTGATGACAGGGAGGTCTTGGTTATGAGGATTCATCATTTTGGAAGGACTGATAGGTGTGTAAACACCCATCATTTTTACCACTTAATTACAATAATAACCGAGCCAAAACGTGTATTTTATGTCATTTATGTCGGAATTATGCGTGGTTTGTGTTTTTGTTGTGATTTAGGACGAAAAGGTGAAAAGTGGAGAAAACATGGGCATTCACGGGCTTTTATCAAAGAAAAAGACGAAAGACGAAGTCAAGATATCAAGAGTGCAAAATGAACGGAAGTCCAAGACCAATTCTGAAGATTTATCGAAGAAAAAAGTCAAAAGACGGAAGTTTACTAAAAGCCGAAGAACTCGAGTCTAATTTATTGAAGAATTATAAGACGAGTTTGAAGAAATCCCGAGACAAAGTCATTAAAGTCAAAAGATTAAGAAGATTAAGGATTTAATGACGCAATTAAAGAAAGAAGAAAAAGGGGAGGAAGCTTCCTAAGCACCTCCCTAATCCTCCTATAAATAGATTAGATTTTCCTTCATTTGTTCTAGTTGGCTAAGTGTGACAATTAGTCTTCTACTATTTACATTACTTGTCATTTAATTACATGTCTTTTAATTAATTGTCTTGCACCTTAAATACATTTAATTTCAAGTAAGTTTCCTTTTAATTCTTGTCAATCTTTACTTTTCTTGTCAATCTCCTATCTACCTTTCTTTAATCTTTAATCTGTATGCTTATTTGTTCATGTTTATGTTTTTGATGTTTTTATTGATTTGATTAAAGTGGGTTTTGATTATTTTGATTATTATTGTTAGTGTTATTGATTTGGTTTGATTAGTATTCATTAGTTGATCATTTTTGGTTAGTCTTGTTTAATCTTTTGGTTTGATTTGGTAGATTTTGATTAGATTCGTAGATTCGTGTTATCCTTGTTTCTGTGTTCTTCGTGATTGTTTTTCCCAGGATATTCCGAACCAAGCAGGTTGTTCCGAATCAAAGGTGGTGTTGTGATTGTTCCGAACCAAAGAAATATTCCGGATCAGTTTTGTTTATTCGGAATAATTTATTATTCCGAGTGAAGGGCTCATTCGGAACATTCCGAACGAAGGAGTTCATTCGGAACATTCCGAACCAAGAAGAGATTCCGGATCAAGTGTTTCATTTGGAACATTCCGAACCAGAGAAACATTCCGAACCAAAGAAGATATTCCGGATCAAGAAAGTTCCGAATCAAGGGAGTTCATCCGGAATATATTCCGAACGAAGGATTTGATTCGGAATATTCCGAATCAAGCTTTTATCTCATTTATTCTGGATCAGCAACATTCCGGATCAACAATTGTTCCGAACCAAGGTGTTCATTCGGAATAGTGAATATTCCGGATAAGCGACATATTCCGGATGAACCATTATTCCGAGTGAGCATTTTATTCCGGATCAAGGGTTTGGTAAATATTCCGAGTGAAGAAGAATCATTCCGAACGAAGGTGACATTCCGGATGAGTGATTTATTCCGAACGAAGGATTATTCCGAATGAGCTGTTTTCAGGTTCTTTTTAGTTTTAGTTTTTAACTTTCTTTTTTAATTTTCAAGCTTTACTTTTCCCGCCTTTTTACTTAGTTGCACTTTAAGTTTACTTGCCTTAGATTTATTTTAGCCTTGCCTTAGTTTAAGTTTTAGTTACGTTTTAAGTTTGCCTTAGATAGTTTTAAGTTAGCGTCATTTACTTTTCGTGCCTTTTAATTTCTTGTCACGCTTTTTAATACTTGCCATTTATTTTAAAATTAGAGTTAGATTTAAATTAACGTCATTTACTTTTAAGTCTTGCATTTTATTATTCAACAACGACAAATATTTTTCTTAACCAAGATCAATTGAGTCACACTTAAAACCATTTTTCAATTCGATTAGACATACGACAAAGAACTTTTTAACTGAGTAAAACCTAGTTATCAAATGGCGCCGCTGCCGGCTCTTTTCGTAAAGATTAACGGTTTTCTGTGAGAGACGCGTTGCTTTTTGGGATCCGTTCACTTGTGAGCGTTATTTTTTTTGCTTAAAAATCTTCAAAAAACCATAAAAATTAAAAATTGTTAAAAATCCAAAAAAATTAAATATTTTCAAAAATCCAAAAAGATTTTATCTTTATAGTGTATATATATTCTCTTTGTGTTTGGTATTGTTTTCTTTTGCTTTCGCAGGTGTATGCGTACTAGATCTTCTACTTATCAAGAGCCCGAGACTCGTGAAGATTTAGGTATGGCAGGTGTGAACAACAACAATAATCCACCGCACCTCAATAATAACAACAACAATGTTCTTCCACAGCCCGATCTTCGGACAATGGAGGAGCTTTGTCAACCTACCATGTTTGGACGAGGAGGACCGATTGCGCCGATGTAAATCACGGCTCCGGAGTTTTCGTTGAAGCATCATATGATCCAACAAGTGCAAACAAATCCTTTTCGAGGAATGCCTGATGATGATGCCAACAAACACCTCGACAAATTCATTACTATCACTCAAAGCATGAAGTTGCCCGGTGCCACAATGGATGTTCTTCGCCTTCAACTCTTTCCACATACTTTATCATACCACGTCGAGAAATGGTTTGATCGTCTTCCGAAGAATTCTATTCATACTTGGGATGACATGACTCAATGCTTTTTGTCGCGCTACTTTCCACCATCTATGGTCACGAGCCTTCGCAATCAAATCAGCGATTTCATGCAAGAACCCGATGAATCTCTCTTTGATGCTTGGGAAAGATATAATGTCTTGATCGATCGTTGTCCAAACCACAACATGCTCCCTGTGACCTTAATTGATACTTTCTACAACGGTTTGACTTTTCGAGATCGTGATACGATTAATGCAGCCGCCGGTGGCACATTTATGAAAAGGAGACCCGAGGAGTGTAGAGAGCTTATTGAGAACATGACTACTCATCATAAAAACTGGGATTCCTCGCTTCTTCAAGGAACAACCCGAGAGTCAATGTTTCTTCTACTTCAGCAAACCCCGACATGACAGAATTCACCCGCATGATGACCGAAATGAACAAAAATATCTTGCTTCTCGCTAAAAACCAACAACAAGTTAAAGCGGTAGCCAATCCTTGTGAGACATGCGGCGGTCCTTACTCATACACTGATTGTCCTTCTACTCAAGGAAATCCGGAAAACGTGTATGCAGCTTATGGTAATTATTCACCGGAAAATTACCAAGCCCGACCTCAAGGGGATCGAAATTTGCTGAGTTACCGGTCAAACAACTACCTTTCCCCCGGTTTTTCTCCTCAAAACTAAAACCCCAACAACAACTACAATAGAAGCAACCAAATCCCACCTCGAGCTTCTAATCCTTATCACCCACCCGCTCAACAAGCCCCACCCATCAATCAAGATGTTGAAGCTTTAATGAGAACCCAAGGTGAGAAAATCAAGAATCTACAGAGCCAAATTATCAATTTGAAAGGGGATATTACCAAGCAAGGGAATGACATAAGATCCGAGCTTCGAGATAATATACAATCCTCCTTCAGCAATCAAACGAATGATTTAAAGAATATGCTGGCTAGTTTCTTTCCCACCACTCTACCCTCTACCTCGAGTTCTCTACCTTCAAACACCATCACCAATCCGCGAGCGAATGTGAGTGCTATTACTACCCGTAGTGGAGTTACCATAGTAGGACCACCTATCCCGCCCCCATCATCTACACCTCCTCCCCCACCATTTATCCCTACTCCTCCCACACCTAGTATTAGTACACCATTACTGTCTCCGCCTCGTCATGACGAAGTACCCACCATGAATCCTCCACCAACCTCACCTCCCACCTTTAACCCTTCAACATCTCAACCTTTACCTGCTACACCTACACCTTCACCACCAAAACCCAATATTCCTTATCCATCTCGCTTAGGCAAGGCCAAAATGCACACCAAGGATGACATTCAAGTGTCGAATTATTTGAAGATGATCTCTCAAATGAATTTCAACATTAGCCTTGTTGAAGCACTTGTCCACATGCCAAAATTTGTCAAAGCATTCAAGGAATTGCTTAACAAGAAGGAGAAGCTGATTGAGCTCGCCAACACACGCTTAAATGAAAACTGTTCTGCAGTTATTCTTAAAGAACTTCCGGAAAAACTTGGAGATCCCAGTCGTTTTGTGTTGCCTTGCATTTTTAACAAAACCGAAGAATTTACTGCCCTAGCTGATCTCGGGGCCAGTATTAATCTGATGCCTTTAAGTGTTTGGACAGCACTATCATTACCCGACCTTACTCCAACAAAGATGACTCTTGAACTTGCAAATCGCACTCTCGCTTACCCTTGTTGGTATTGCCGAAGATGTGTTCATTAAAGTTGACACCTTTACTTTTTTGGTCGACTTTGTTGTTGTTGATTATAAAATGGACCCTCGTATTCCTTTAATACTTGGTCGTCCATTCTTGAGAACCGGACGAGCTTTAGTTAATGTTGCCAAAGGTGAATTAATTTTAAGGGTCGGGAATGAACAACAAGTGTTCAAAATGGGGAAGCTTACAAGCAAATCCTATGGACGAGAATTTGCGAATATGATTAATGTGATCGATGATTTTGTCGTCTACAACAATCCTCTATTCGATTCTTGCATTGATAATCCACTTTTTCAAGATGATGTGGATGATTCTCTCTCCAATTTGGAACCTTCACCCATTTATGATTCTCCATCGATCTTTGATGCTTATGATGATGATTCTAGCTCAGATTCGGATGATTATGATGATTTTACTTCTGAGTATCCAAACATGCCCACGTATGATGATTTTGATAAGGCCGGTACTCTTTCGAGTGATTCTTCACATGATGAAGATCCTCCGCCATCACTTGATCCTACTTTGGATGATTACTCATTTGAGGAAGACTTCTCTACTTTTCTCAATACTTACTTCCCTCATGAGAGTGATGCTCCTCTTTTAGACTTTGATGATTATGGTCTTGATCCTACTTCGGATTTGAAGAAAATTCTTTCAAAGGAGAAGCAACCGGACGACACCACCATCCGCAGCACGTATGTTTTGACACCTCTTTGTCCACCTTCTGAGGACGAGGTTGTGCATTTTCTTCGCGGATCTTCTTCACATTCTGCTGAGCCTGAGTGCTATTTTCCCCTAAAGGAAAAGGTGTTCGACCCCGGTATCGATATTCTTCAGCCATCTCAGTATCCGTCTGATGAAATAAAAGGAAAGATTTTTGGACCTACTAAAGATATGCTTGCACCTCTTCACCCTTGCTACCACCGTGCTCCATCTTTGCTTAAGGGAACCTTGCCTACTTTTCTTTGGCTTGCCTTGTTCGCCTTAAGCTTGTGCTATTTGATGGACGAAAACTATGTCTTTGATCCCGTTGGATATGTTTCATGCTTCTTCCTATGCTAATCAAGGTCGAGTCAGGCTCACGACTCGGTGAACAAACATCAAGCGCTTCTTGGGAGGCAACCCATGTATCTATCTTTTAGCTTTCTTTACCCTAAGTGTAGGGGAGACCCGTTGGTGTTTGCTATTTCCTCTCTTCTTCTATTCAGGGATTCGAGCGCTCAATGATCCACTCTTGATGATTTTTGACGACCCGTGATTCCGTGTTCCCATCTTCCCGGTTCTATCCTAAACTCTTTTCGATTCATTATTTTATATTTTCAAATATTAAATAGGAATCTCGTTAGTTGTCTTTTCCTTAGCAAGATTTAAACAAAGTGCACAATGTCCTAAGTGTAGGGGAGTTTACTCCCACATGCTTAAACATTGAGGACAATGTTTATGTTAAGTGTAGGGGGGACTTCTATCAAAGTTAAGTGGCCTTTTCCTTGTATTTGTCCTCATTTTAACCGGAAAATCAATATTTCGACATTTTTCAATATTTTTGATCTATTTTGGCCCATTAGTTTTTCCTTTTGTATAGTTATTTTTCTTTCTTTACTAGAATAAATTTTAATAAAGTGGTTTTAATTTTCAAACGTAGTGAATCTTTTGACTCAACCCGAGTTTACTTATCTTAGTTTACTCTAGCTAGTATCCTTAAGGTGTTTAAGTCAAGTTTTGCTAGGCTTTTATATAGGGAGCTATAAAACGCGAAAGTCTTAACTCTCACGGGTTAAGAACAAGAACTTTTCACAAGTTCCTATAATTGATCCTAGAGAGTCGTTTATCAAGGGAACTTTAAAACGCGATTTCTAAACTTGAAAGAGTCTAAGAATTTGCAAGATCCTATAGGCGACTCGAAAACCCAAAACTTTGATTTAATAGGCTAAGCATCCACGAGTCTCATTCCTTGAGATTTTAAACTGTGGAGAACGAGAGATGATAGAGTCAATTATAAGCTTGGTATTCTTTCGTGAATTTATGTGAGTTAATTATAAGCCTGTTCTCCCATCGCTTGCTAATAAATTTATCTGCAATAAATAAGGTTGTACGATTTGAAAAGTTAGTTAGCTTCTAGCCCAAGATCGTTTAAAAGTTGCTCGATATGGATTAGAGTTCATAGCCAAGGCATAACTTATTGAAGCGGGATGCGAAGATTGGCGAGTCCGAAAAGGCCCTAACAAGGCATGAGGGCTACATTTTGTTGCTAAAGATCCCAAGTGATGTGAAGAATCATTTATCAAAAATCAATATGAAGGATCGAGACACATGACGAAAAGCAAAAACTCCCCAAAAGTCATGGAAAAGTCTATCCAAAAAGGCCCTAACAAGGTATGAGGATAAATAGATCCAAGTCCAAAAAGGAGGCGGATCGTTGTATATCAAAGTCCAAAATAAAGATTGGAGAAAAATGAAGAAGTCGTGGTCCAAATATGAAGAATCTCTCAAAACTTCAAGTGAAGAAATTCCTATTATGAAGAGAAGACCATTATTTCATGAACGTCTCTCAAAGATTTGAAGTATGAAGTCTCTGCCAAATATCGGTCCGAGAAAGGTCTCAAATCGCGAAGCGAGTTATGCCAAGATATGAACTTTATGAGATCCCGAGAAGTAGTTTTAAAAGATTTTGTCCTTTATCTAACTATTGATTAAATCGTCCCACTTTATTTTCAGCCTAATAAACTATCGAAATAAGTCAACAATACATCCTCGTAATCATTCAAGACAACAATAAAGTATAAGAGATTCACCTAGGAATAAGGGAGTCTAAGTGAATAATTGGCCCACATGAGTTCGTGTTAGTTTGCTAACTTATAATAACAATGATCTCGTTTTTAAGCTTGGTTTGGAGAAAGTGAAAACTTGAGGATGATGATAATTCATGACATTTCCAAAACCCTAAGGTATGTTTTTTATTTCTTTACTTGTTTTATTAATTTCTATCTCTTTAATAAAGGCCAATATGGATTGATTGTGATGAAAAGTGTAAACATGCTTTGTAACTAATGCATTGCATGAGGACATTGCAATGGTCAAGTGTAGGGGATTTGATAGGTGTGTAAACACCCATCCTTTTTACCACTTAATTACAATAATAACCGAGCCAAAACGTGTATTTTATGTCATTTATGTCGGAATTATGCGTGGTTTGTGTTTTTGTTGTGATTTAGGACGAAAAGGTGAAAAGTGGAGAAAACACGGGCATTCACGGGCTTTTATCGAAGAAAAAGACAAAAGACGAAGTCAAGAAATCAAGAGTGAAAAACGAACGGAAGTCCAAGACCAATTTTGAAGATTTATCGAAGAAAAAAGTCAAAAGACGGAAGTTTACTAAAAGCCGAAGAACTCGAGTCTAATTTATTGAAGAATTATAAGACAAGTTTGAAGAAATCCCGAGACAAAGTCATTAAAGTCAAAAGATTAAGAAGATTAAGGACTTAATGACACAATTAAAGAAAGAAGAAAGAGGGGAGGAAGCTTCCTAAGCACCTCCCTAATCCTCCTATAAATAGATTAGATTTTCCTTCATTTGTTCTGGTTGGCTAAGTGTGACAATTAGTCTTCCACTATTTACATTACTTGTCATTTAATTACATGTCTTTTAATTAATTGTCTTGCACCTTAAATACATTTAATTTCAAGTAAGTTTCCTTTTAATTCTTGTCAATCTTTACTTTTCTTGTCAATCTCCTATCTACCTTTCTTTAATCTTCAATCTTTATGCTTATTTGTTCATGTTTATGTTTTTGATGTTTTTATTGATTTGATTAAAGTGGGTTTTGATTATTTTGATTATTATTGTTAGTGTTATTGATTTGGTTTGATTAGTATTCATTAGTTGATCATTTTTGGTTAGTCTTGTTTAATCTTTTGGTTTGATTTGGTAGATTTTGATTAGATTCGTAGATTCATGTTATCCTTGTTTCCGTGTTCTTCGTGATTGTTTTTCCCAGGATATTCCGAACCAAGCAGGTTGTTCTGAATCAAAGGTGGTGTTGTGATTGTTCCGAACCAAAGAAATATTCCGGATCAGTTGTGTTTATTCGGAATAATTTATTATTCCGAGTGAAGGGCTCATTCAGAACATTCCGAACGAAGGAGTTCATTCGGAACATTCCAAACCAAGAAGAGATTCCGGATCAAGGTGTTTCATTTGGAACATTCCGAACCAGTGAAACATTCCGAACCAAAGAAGATATTCCGGATCAAGAAAGTTCGGAATCAAGGGAGTTCATCCGGAATATACTCCGAACGAAGGATTTGATTCGGAATATTCCGAATCAAGCTTTTATCTCATTTATTCCGGATCAGCAACATTCCGGATCAACAATTGTTCCGAACCAAGGTGTTCATTCGGAATAGTGAATATTCCGGATAAGTGACATATTCCGGATGAACCATTATTCCGAGTGAGCATTTTATTCCGGATCAAGGGTTTGGTAAATATTCCGAGTGAAGAAGAATCATTCTGAACGAAGGTGACATTCCGGATGAGTGATTTATTCCGAACGAAGGATTATTCCGAATGAGCTGTTTTCAGGTTCTTTTTAGTTTCAGTTTTTAACTTTCTTTTTTAATTTTCAAGCTTTACTTTTCCCGCCTTTTTACTTAGTTACACTTTAAGTTTACTTGCCTTAGATTTATTTTAGCCTTGCCTTAGTTTAAGTTTTATTTGCATTTTAAGTTTGCCTTAGATAGTTTTAAGTTTGCGTCATTTACTTTTAGTGCCTTTTAATTTCTTGTCACGCTTTTAAATACTTGCCATTTATTTTAAAATTAGAGTTAGATTTAAATTAACGTCATTTACTTTTAAGTCTTGCATTTTATTTTTCAACAACGACAAATATTTTTCTTAACCAAGATCAATTGAGTCAAACTTAAACCATTTTTCAATTCGATTAGGCATACGACAAAGAACTTTTTAACTGAGTAAAACCTAGTTATCAAGGACACGTTTTCATTAAAATCAATTTCATCACCCTCTGTTCCCGTTCTCTGTATGACATCATCATCTTCATTGAACCTGACATGAAAGGTTTCTTCTACTTCCTGTCTTCTAGTATTGAATACTCTGAAGGCCTTGGCAGTGGGAGAGTATCCTAAGAAGAAACCATCATCAGCTTTTTCATCAAATTTTGCAAGTTTATCCCTGTAGTTATAAATGAATACTAAGCATCCAAAAACATGGAAATAGCTGACGTCTGGAGCTCTATTTCAGAAAACTTCATAGGAAGTTTTACCATGTCTCTTGACAATGATTGACCTATTATGGGTGTAGCAAGCAGTATGAACAGCTTCTCCCCAAAATTTCTTTGGTAAAGCTACACCATTTAACATAGTTCTGGCTGCTTCAATCAGAGTCCTATTTCTTCTTTCAGCCATACCATTTTGTTCAGGGGTGCCAACTGAAGATAAGTTTTGTGATATTCCTTTTTCATCACAAAAAGATTCAAGTTGTTGGTTCTTGAATTCAGTACTATTATCACTTCTTAGAGCTTTGACTCTAACATCATTCATATTTTCAACATGTCTGATGAAGGACATGATGGTATCAGCAGCATCACTTTTCCTTCTGAGGAAGAAAACCCATGTATACCTTAAAAACTCATCAACTATGACCAAGGTGTATTTGTTGTGATTAATGGTCTGTGGTTTGACAGGCCCAAACAAATCCATGTGAAGGATATGTAAGCACTTGTCAATAAAAAATGATTGCCCGGTCTTAAAAGAAGACCTGTGATGCTTTCCCTTGACACAAGCTCAACAAGTCTTGTCTTTAGAAAAAGTCACTAAAGGTAGACCAGCACCCAGGTTTTGTGTGGCTATCTTGTTGATGTTCTTAAAGTTGAGATGAGACAGTCTTTTATGCCACAGCCAATTGACACTTTCAGAGGCTTTAGCTAGAAAACAATTGGAGCTGTCTTTAGAGCAAGTAGCCATAGTGATGGCATACACATCTCTCCTTCTTGGTGCAATAAGCACCACATCATTGTTCTTGTTGAATATGGTTCCCTGAGTCTTAGTAAACAAAACCTTGTAGTCAACATCACACAATTGGCTGATGCTAATAAGATTGTGTTTAAGACCATTCACATATGCAACCCTTGTAAAATTTATCCCATTGTAGTTCACTGAGCCGTATCCCTCTGTGTCGCCTGAAGAATTATCCCCAAACACCACTTTAGGACCTGGCTCTTTTGAGTATCTGTGCAGGTATTGTCGAATCCCTGTCATGTGTCTGGAACAGCCACTGTCTAGATACCATACCGATTCCTTAAGATGTTTCTGCATAGATACAAAGAAACAAGTTAGTTCCTATGGTGAACCCACTTTCCAGTGGGTTCCCTGAATTGCTGATTAGCAACTCTTGAGTTCCTGTAGAACTTTTGACGATGGGAAGGACAGTTAGCTGTCTCATGAGTGAACCTTCCACAATTATCACTTCCTGGAAAGTCACTACACTCATCTGAGTGATGGTCTGTGAATCCACAAAATTTACAGGGGGGATAAGGTCTGTAGTTACCTATTTGTCTCCTAGAAGCCTGTTGTCTCGCCCTAGAAGGTGTCTGAGCTCTCTTAACAGCCATTTGTCTATCATGATCTATGGTCATGTGATGAGAGTTTTTACAGATATTGTAGTAAGGTTTGACTATCCTTTCACCTTTGGGTTCACCTAGAATAGACTTAGGTTCAAGGGAAGTAGAGCATTCAGCGGAAGGCTTAATATGTTGTTTTATGAGTTATACTTCTTTCATTAATGACAACAGGCGTTCTTCAGTTGAGGAATCAACTTTGTTCACAGATTTTGTTGAGACAGGCTTAAAGGCAACTTGCTTAAAAGATTGTTTAGCAGGTACAAAAAATACCTTAGCTGGTGGTTTCTCAACATCTGTTTTGGGTTCAGCCTTAGCTCCTCTAGAGGAACTGCTGGGTTCAACTCCTGAGAGTTTAGGTAAGGGTGGTAAATCAACCACATCTTCAGAGACAGGGACATCAGTCAAGAGAGGATCTGACATATGAATTGTCTCTGTAGATTTGAAAACAATCACTTTGGGTTTGGTGAGAATTTTCAACTTATTTTTCTTGGCAGAATAACCCTTTGAATATCAGCAGGTAGTTCATCATTAAGCAATTCATCTATAGTGAACCTACTGCACAACCATTTTTTATAACCTTATTTAATTCAGATACTTGATCATTTAAGGCACTATTCTTCAAGGTTAACCTATTAACTTTGTTTTGAAGAGATATCTTTTCTAAATTAACCTGTTTGAGAGTTTCACATTCAGCCCTAGCAGTTAACAGTTCATGTTTAACAGAGTGAAACTTATCAAGCAAGTTCTTTCTTTGTTCCTCAACAAAGTGAAAATCAACAATGGTGTAATCAAGGACATGTTTGTGTTCATCACTTTCAGACATAGATAAAAGCCTTGTACCTCTTTCATTGTGATGTCAACCCATTATCCTGATCTTGCATCTCCTTTCCTAACAGCTGGTTCATCCTCAGCTATTGCAATGAAAGCCCTGACTCTAGTAGTATCTTCCTCATCTGAAGTCAGCGGCTCATCATTCCAATCATACACTTCAGCTACCAACCCTTTCTCTGTCTTTTTATCACCCCCTTTCTTCTTAGACAGAGCTTCAAGCTTCAAATTCATCTGTTCTAACTCAGCTTTAAGGGCCTTAAACTTGTTCTTGTAATCCTTCTTCTCATTGTCTGAGGAGTTGAATTGGTGAGATGAGTTGTTGTAAAACCCGCATGCTTTTACCATGAATAGTACCCTTAAGATCGTACGTACTAGATTAAAACTTTCCTTTTATAGTACAATTACGTTTACGTGTTAGGATTTTACGTATTACGTACGTGTTAGAACACGATAAGTATTTACTACGCACGAGCACGCAATAATTATTTGACAATATATAATCACGAGCATGCGATCATGAAATCATGAACGTAATTAAATCACGAACAATTATTAATTACATATATATATTTATTACGAGCGTAAATAAATATATTAGGTCACGGTATTATTTAACGAGAACACATTAAACGCGAACACAAATAATCGCGAACGAGTAATTAATCAACGAGACACGAAAAACGGTACGGGTACCCCATGTGGGGCCCCTACCCGCGGCTACAAGGGAAAGATGGGCCAAGCCCATCTTAATTTTTACTAAGGAGGGTAAAAGGAAAAACCACTACTCATTTTTCACTTTTACAGAAGAATTTTACAAAACCTAGAAAGGCTCTTCCTTCTCCTTTTTCTTTCTTTTTGGCCGCCACCCATAAACACTCCAAAGGAGGTGTTTATTTGATCTTTGATCTTGGATTTGGTGCTAGTGTTCGTGTTTGTTCATCGTTGTTTAGATCCACGCATTCGGTAATTCTTTTAACCCTTTTCTTTTGATTTAATCTTTTAAATAATTATGAACATGATGTGTTTTTTTTAAAAACCTAATTAAAAACATAGATCTAACATGAAATTGGTTTTGGAATAAATCAAAAAGGGTGTTTTAGGGGTGTTTGTTCTTGGCCGACGCCTAAACCAAACCCGAGGGGGTCTCGGTTTGGCTATTTGACCACCACCGAGACCATATGGTCCCGGTTGGTTGGTGTGGGTCCCACGACAGCAACAAGACAAGGGGAACCCCGATGTGGTTCGGGGTATGGTGTCGATTTCATGTCCGGTTCATGGTTCTTAGTCAAGATCCGGTTCACGGTGTATGTTAAGATTTTTATTTTTATGATCTTATGTTAAAATTAAATTAATAACATGACATGATTAATTTAATAACATGACTTAGGTTATTTTAATTATTAAAATCATGAAATTATTAACCTAAGTATTTTATATTTTTAGACTTATAAATTAATTAATTATTTAAAAACCATGGTTATAATTAATTAACTAACATGACTTAGGTTATATTATTAATAAATAATAATACATGTTTTAACCTAAGTATTTAACTTTATTTAATTAAAAACATGATATACTTTAATTAAATATTTTAACCTATAGTTTATTTTAATTACATGAAATAATTAATAAACTATACATTATATCATATGACTTAGAAACTAATCATGAAATACTTAGGCTTATATACTTAGCTTATTTAACCAGCTTATATCTAATTATAGAAACGTTCTATTTTTAGAAACTTATTTAAATAAGGCAGCTAATCTATTTATGGAAACTTTCTATTTTTAGAAACTTATTTATTTCAGGCAGCTAATCTATTTTTGGAAACTTTCTATTTTTGGAAACTTTCTATTTTTGGTAACTTTCTATTTTTGGAAACTTTCTATTTTTGGAACTTTCTATTTTAGGAAAACTGCTATTTTTGGAAAGTTACTTATTATTACATAGTAAGTATAATAATACATGAAATACTAGAAATACTTAATCAGAGTAAACAGAATATAAGATAAACATAGTTTAAGGCGTAAAAACAGTAAAACATGATAAGAACATATAAAATAAGCTAAGACATGACATAAAATCAGTTACGTATTAGTAAGCAGATACTTATTCATGTATGTATTTATGTAGCATTAGTGATACGGAAGTAGGATTCCTCTCAGTTCGTCTTCTTCGTTCACTGGACATAAGGTACGGATTCCCGTCCTTTCAGTATGGACATTCTTTCCTTATTAGGATTTCCCCGTATGCAGCCAAATGTTTTCCCGTAGTATAAGTATGTGTTTGAATTGCTTATGTTTAATTTAGAATACCTATAGCCATATACATGGATAACCAGTTTCACATAGTTATAGAGGTACAATAACTATAACATTAGAGGCACTGATGTTATGACTTCACCACGGCGGAGTGATTGCTCGTGGCGTCCCTTCAGCTTTTGGCCATTTATATTATATTTATCATGTGGGGCGTATGGGTGCATCCTAGTTACATGTTTTCAGCAGATTACTCAGTGTGAATGTGGTGTGTGCCTTGCATCCTTCACAAGGAGCTGATCCCTCCTACCCAGAACCAATATATTAAATTAGAGGCAGCCCCTCTAATTTGCATGATGAGGTCACCCCTCCAAGTATTCGTGCACGGTGGATTTTCATGACCAATATTGGCTAATGGTAAAATATGTTAAACAGTTTTTATAAGATAAACATAAGGCTTTTCAAACTATAAAACTAGTTTTATGAACATGTTTCAGGTTTTCCAGGACTTATACATTTCCACTGCTATTAAGTCTTTATTATATTTTAGTCATCTATACTATGTCTATATCCATGCACTGAGCGTTTTGCTCAGCCGTTACTTTCTTTTTGCCTTCATATACTTATGCTTGTTTAGTCTTTCATTCATTTCTTTTGCTTTATTATGTTTTTGGCTTATGTTTGGGAACCGATGTTTGATTCCGGTTATCCCTATGGTCATGTAATGTTTTATACATTTATCCTTGTATGCTTTGATGACACGCCATAATTACGCGTGACATTCCATTATCAAAATGGGGTGTTACAATTATGGTATCAGAGCCAAGGCTTCGACCTGTAGGCTCTAAAACTCGACCTGTGACTAGTGGGTAGTCACCAGGAGCTTCCTAAGCCAACGTTCGTTATTCTACGTATTGATGTTTTCAGCGCATTGTTGTTTTAACCATGATGTTTTCAGCACCTTGAGGTTTTAACCTTGATGTTTTCATCGATATTGTTTTACTAATATGGATGGACAACCGTCATTCATATTTAGTTATGTGTCATTATTTCATGCATAATATTCCTCTGAACTGTGGCTATGTGGACTGAACCCTAGTAGTTCATAATTAGTCACATAAAATTTTTTCTGATAAGTTTTGACATATGAGTTTTATATATTTATGTTTCATGTATCATTGTTGCAGGGATTATGACTAAGTAATGGTTGGTACAGGACTGGCCTAATTTAGTCGCATGTGCTTTTATCGAAACTTTTAACTTTGGGACCGACCCATAGGCGTCCCCTCGCCATGTCTTTTGTTTTGGGACCGACCCATAGGCGTCCCCTCGCACATATAAAGGTTTTTATAAACTACATTATACATTCATGCACTGTTTTTTTTCATGCATAAAAATGTTTCTCATGATTTATTGGCATAAAACTTTTTTCATGTCCCCTCATAAGTTATTTTGTTTTTATGTCAAGTATGTTTTCATACTGTCATGGTTAACTCCAGTTTCGTGCTGATTATGTTATACACCCCTTCATGATAAATGGTTTCATGTTTCTTCATGATAATTCCGTCTTCATGTTGATTACGTCTTACGCCTCTTTTGTTATTTATGCTTTCATGCAAGGCATTGTTAGATTTCACTGAATCGTGCTTTCATGATAGTCATGGTTGGTTTTCACTGATCATACTGTCAGGCAAAATCATCGTTGAATTTTGTGTAACCACAATTTAACGCTTTTCGATACAACCAGAATGATGTATATGCTAATACTGCCAGGTTATCATGATGGTTTTTCCTAACCGTCTAACCGATATACCTTCCTTAATCATGATAAATGATCGACCTCATACCGATCATTTCATGTGCATTCCACGTGTACTCCACGTACCGTATTTCATGTGTATTACACGTACCTTAATCTATGTGTATTCCACTTGCAGTACTTTGCGAGTATTCGCTAGTCTTCTGAATCATCTCAGACGTATTTTCAATTGCTGATATTCTACAAGATTGCTGATGCCGCTCATAACTTGGAGATGTTACTAAAGGTTGATGTTGCTGACGTTCGGAGACGCTACGAGATGCGGATGCTGTTCACAACCTGGAGATCCTACAAGACGAATACAAAGACGTCAGAGCAAAGCAATTGGACGAGAAGATGCTTCACCATCATAGATTTCCATCAATCATTGTCCCTAATTCTTAGTTACATGTCACACGTCATTCGGCTGTCATTTCAGCCATATGAGTGCAAACCGGTACCAGTCGGCCACTCAGCTGAATAGTTACATGAATCACTGTCATGATAATGACCGTTATGGAACTGACAGACAGGACGATAGTAACCACTACTATGACAACAACTATCCTGGAAATCGCAACCGAGGCTCCGGCCGCGGACGTGATCAGACATACAAAAGATCAGTAGTCCAACCGATCCGCCAAGTCTGGCATAATAACCTAATATTGTAGTTCTATTGAATTACGTCTCGAGACACATGTCAAGACATCAGTCAAGACACATGTCTCACGTATACTTTCTGAAGACACATGTCAAGACACCAGTCAAGACATATGTCATGCTTATAGTTCCAAGAAACGAGTCAAGACACATGACTCACATACAACTATGGAATATTTCTAAGAAATTCAGGGTACCCTCCAAGGGTATATCCATTTTGTTGTGCCATATATTAATCAGGCCACAAGAATTTCAATACCATTACCGACGCATCTGTGAGAACTGTCACGTTGCCGATGTCGCTTTCATTTGTTTCACCATATTTCATATATTCATGACCATGAAGGACACCTTTCGTATTCCCATGTATACGAAGGTTTTCCTTCAGCTTAATGATGAGATCCAAGTTGCTAACGCATTTCCTCGGACAGACACGAGATGAATTTTATCCCAATTATGGACCATGAACAACACACCATGCTACGATTCATAATTATGTACAGTAATGTTCAGGCTCCTAAATACATTCAGCTTGATTTTCCATCAGGAAAATCTGTACAAATTATCTATGCTTTCCAAGCACGTGCTTTATTGGCCATGATTGCTAAAATTTTCTAGTAGTCAGTAAGACACGACTACTAAAGTCCTTTTTCGCATAACCAACGGATTATTCCAAAATTGTTCCTTACACTCCAGAAGAACCTTCAAGGAGAAGGACGGTAACATAAGATTATGTGTCGACTACCGTCGATTTTAAACAAATCACCATTTACGACCGTTACTCTCCTCCATGTATTGACAAGATCGGATTCATAATCATGCTGCCAATAGTGACGGGTGAAAGAGCAGGACATGTCCATGACTGCTATTCGTGCACGACTCGGTCATGCTAGATTTATGATTTTAAATTAGTCTCATCAATGCTCCAACAGCATTATGGACTTAATAAATTGAGTTTCAATGAACTCCTAAACAAATTCATCAGCGTTTTCATTGAGGATAACCTGATTTCCTTTAAGCCTAGAGAAGAACAGGAAGACCATATCTGCACTATGTTGCAAATTCTTGACAAGAGAAATTTTACCCTAGAAAATTTTCCAATATCAATTCTGTTTGATTACAGTGACACGCTGAATCATATGGGTTCCTACGGTTAATATTACCACGACTCTGCTTATGCGTAAAGAAGAGAACCCTACACTACATTAGGTGTTCTAGGAAATCCTACGCTAGGAGAAGTCTAGATTCAGAGACTCAGAGTTTCGCAACCTTCTACGTATCAAGTTTCTACGAAGCAGGATACAGCTACGTCCATATCTATGTACCTGACATACCAACAGGCTAAGATTGGACACCAACAAACTGGGATGTTTCATCATCTGAAATTGTGAACTAAAAGGGACAAGATCTCCACGGATTTTGGTTACCAGATTAATGCAAACTCAGAAGAAGCATGATGCTAATTGGGTAATTGCAAACAGTTTGATCAAGTTTGCAAAATCCTTACATCAGCAAGGATTTCAGAACCAACAGATTGATCGGACATGTTCCAGCCAAGCCTCATCCTATCACTTGGCAATTTCTCAATTACCGGGTCAGACAAATATTCGCAATTGTGCCCCTTATTTACTTCACGTCCTTGTTCTAATCTCACGACTTGCTTTCGCGCTCGCGTTCATGACACTATTAACGTTCATGATGGCATCTCGGCTTACGATTTTATGTTTGTTTTTCTCATTCTGGGAAGTTTTGCAAGAACTTGAGAGACTAGACCCAAGTTTAGTATAACTCTCTATCCTCAAATAGACGTTTTTCGTCATATTCTATGTCTCACTCTATAGCGTTGGGCGTTACCGCCATTATATTCTATGTTCACGACATGTCTCACATGTCATGTTCATTCCACCTTCCTCATATCATGATCAAGATATGTTACACGTATCATGGATCACAATATGTTTACTCATACTACACTCGCCATATCTCCACGTAGCACGTTCAAAATTTTTCACGTATCACGTTCAAAATTTTTCACGTACTACATTCCTTATGTCTCACGCATCGTTTCTAATTATCAGTTAAGTCAGATTGTCTTGCATCGTAACGTTTCAGTTACCCTTGCACGTTAACTCTTATTTTCCTTGATCGAATTTAGGGGATCTACCTTCCGTTGATAACCAAGAAATTATTCGTATTCCAAGTCAAGGTCAGGAGGACCAACATTTATCATTAGTGACAAGATCTTCTGAAGGAACCGTTCCAAGAGGGAAGCCACTTGGAAACGGACAAGTCCATCCGGACTTCTTATCCATTTTTCTCTTATCAATTAGATATGTCCTTTCAGTAGAGTCACGTTCATGTCCTTTCAAGACATGTCACGTTCCAAGTTCCTTCTACCATGACGTTCATTTACCTTACATACCCTCTCGGTTTGGTATGTTCTTCTTTTCCAGTTTACATTATCTATAATTCGGGGACGAATTATTCTTTTTAGGGGGGAAGAGTTGTAAAACCCGCATGCTTTTACCATGAATAGTACCCTTAAGATCGTACGTACTAGATTAAAACTTTCCTTTTATAGTACGATTACGTTTACGTGTTAGGATTTTACGTATTACGTACGTGTTAGAACACGATAAGTATTTACTACGCACGATCACGCAATAATTATTTGACAATAATTAATCACTAGCATGCGATCATGAAATCATGAACGTAATTAAATCACGAACTATTATTAATTACGTATATATATTTATTACGAGCGAAAATAAATATATTAGGCCACGGTAATTATTTAACGAGAACACATTAAACGCGAACACAAATAATCACGAACGAGTAATTAATCAACGAGACACGGAAAACGGTACGGGTACCCCATGTGGGGCCCCTACCCGCGGCTACAAGGGAAAGATGGGCCAAGCCCATCTCAATTTTTACTAAGGAGGGTAAAAGGAAAAACCACGACTCATTTTTCACTTTTATAGAAGAATTTTACAAAACCTAGAAAGGCTCTTCCTTCTCCTTTTTCTTTCTTTTTGGCCGCCACCCATAAACACACCAAAGGAGGTGTTTATTTGATCTTTGATCTTGGATTTGGTGCTAGTGTTCGTGTTTGTTCATCGTTGTTTAGATCCATGCATTCGGTAATTCTTTTAACCCTTTTCTTTTGATTTAATCTTTTAAATAATTATGAACATGATGTATTTTTTTAAAAACCTAATTAAAAACATAGATCTAACATGAAATTGGTTTTGGAATAAATCAAAAAGGGTGTTTTAGGGGTGTTTGTTCTTGGCCGACGCCTAAACCGAACCCGAGGGGGTCTCGGTTTGGCTATTTGACCACCACCGAGACCATATGGTCCCGGTTGGTTGGTGTGGGTCCCAAGGCAGCAACAAGACAAGGAGAACCCCGATGTGGTTCGGGGTATGGTGTCGATTTCATGTCCGGTTCATGGTTCTTAGTCAAGATCCGGTTCACGGTGTATGTTAAGATTTTTATTTTTATGATCTTATGTTAAAATTAAATTAATAACATGACATGATTAATTTAATAACATGACTTAGGTTATTTTTATTATTAAAATCATGAAATTATTAACCTAAGTATTTTATATTTTTAGACTTATAAATTAATTAATTATTTAAAAACCATGGTTATAATTAATTAATTAACATGACTTAGGTTATATTATTAATAAATAATAATACATGTTTTAACCTAAGTATTTAACTTTATTTAATTAAAAACATGATATACTTTAATTAAATATTTTAACCTATAGTTTATTTTAATTACATGAAATAATTAATAAACTATATATTATATCATATGACTTAGAAAATAATCATGAAAACACTTAGGCTTATATACTTAGCTTATTTAACCAGCTTATATCTAATTATGGAAACGTTCTATTTTTAGAAACTTATTTAAATAAGGCAGCTAATCTATTTATGGAAACTTTCTATTTTTAATAACTTATTTATTTCAGGCAGCTAATCTATTTTTGGAAACTTTCTATTTTTTGAAACTTTCTATTTTTGGAAACTTTCTATTTTTGGAAACTTTCTATTTTTGGTAACTTTCTATTTTTGGAAACTTTCTATTTTTGGAAACTTTCTATTTTAGGAAAACTGCTATTTTTAGAAAGTTACTTATTATTACACAGTAAGTATAATAATACATGAAATACCAGAAATACTTAATTAGAGTAAATAGAATATAAGATAAACAAAGTTTAAGGCGTAAAAACAGTAAAACATGATAAGAACATATAAAATAAGCTAAGACATGACATAAAATCAGTTACGTATTAGTAAGCAGATACTTATTCATGTATGTATTTATGTAGAATTATTGATACGGAAGTAGGATTCCTCTCAGTTCGTCTTCTTCGTTCACTGGACATAAGGTACGGATTCCCGTCCTTTCAGTATGGACATTCTTTCCTTATTAGGATTTCCCCGTATGCACCCAAATGTTTTCCCGTAGTATAAGTATGTGTTTGAATTGCTTATGTTTAATTTAGAATACCTATAGCCATATATTTGTATGACCAGTTTCACCTAGTTATAGAGGTACCATAACCATAACATTAGAGGCACTGATGTTATGACTTCACCACGGCGGAGTGATTGCTCGTGGCGTCCCTTCAGCTTTTGGCCATTTATATTATATTTATCATGTGGGGCGTATGGGTGCATCCAGTTACATGTTTTCAGCAGATTACTCAGTGTGAATGTGGTGTGTGCCTTGCATCCTTCACAAGGAGCTGATCCCTCCTACCCAGAACCAGTATATTAAATTAGAGGCAACCCCTCTAATTTGCATGATGAGGTCACCCCTCCAAGTATTCATGCACGGTGTATTTTCATGACCTATATTGGCTAATGGTAAAATATGTTAAACAGTTTTCATAAGATAAACATAAGGCTTTTCAAACTATAAAACCAGTTTTATGAACATGTTTCAGGTTTTCCAGGACTTATACATTTCCGCTGCTATTAAGTCTTTATTATGTTTTAGTCATCTATACTATGTCTATATCCGTGCACTGAGCATTTTGCTCAGCCGTTACTTTCCTTTCCATGCCCCAAAACGGGAGGTACCCTAGGAAAGACTCGAGCATTTGGAGGACGTGCATATGATGAAAGCTGCTAGAGACTTCTTTTCCTTTTTACCTTCATATACTTATGCTTGTTTAGTCTTTCATTCATTTCTTTTGCTTTATTATGTTTTGGGCTTATGTTTGGGAACCGATGTTTGATTCCGGTTATCCCTATGGTCATGTAATGTTTTATACATTTATCCTTGTATGCTTTGATGACACGCCATAATTACGTGTGACATTCCATTATCAAAATGGGGTGTTACAGTTGTTGTGTTGTGATTTGAACTTGTAAGGTTTGGTGGAAGATGATGGATAAGAAGGTGAGGATGTCTTTGTGGAAGGACAGTCTTTTTGAAAGTGTCCAAGTTTTCCACATGCAAAGCAAGTTTCTTTTGATTTGTTGGTTTGTTTGCTAGCTGATCCTACTCTCCCCGAGGGGATGATTGAAGAGGAGGAGGATGAAGAAGATGACAACCAACAATATCTGTCTCCTCCAAAGGAAATCGCTGTGTCCACACCAGCTGTTGATACCACTCCTCCTCCTAAGGAAGCTGTAGTAACTCCCACCTCTGCTACCTCTGCCACTACAGTCTTCCAAAGACCTACATATGACCCGACAGCTGAATTCTTATTGTTTGATCATCCTTCCCAAACCAACTTTGATGTATTGCCAATGGAGGATGATTATGCACAACAAAGCCTGAACATCCATGATCTTAAACCTGAACATCATCAATCAGATATGGAACGCCTATCAAGAAAGCTGGATGTCATAAAATCTGAAATGCATTCTTTAACTGTAACTTTCCAAGGATCATAACACAGGCGGTTAAGAATGCAGTCACTGAACCTATCAAAGATGGCACAAGAAAGGGAGTGTCCCAAGGACTTAGTCATTTGTCCACACGTATCAAAGATGACATCGTCACAGAGGTCCCTGCAATTTTCCATACTCATGAGTTAACAATGCATAGACAGTTTGAAGCTATACGAAACATGCAACTTCTTCGCACCAACTTTATCATTGATCGTGTTCATCGCAACACAAATGGAAATTGCAACCAACAGCTGAAAATTGCCAGAGCTTCAAGGACCAGGCAACGAGAAATGGCTGCCTCTGTTGAGCAGATTGCTAAGCACTTTCAGGCACGTTCATCCAAACGTCTAAAAAGACAGGCTGAACGTGAGGGGGAGAAGGAAAAGGTACTTAACCTTGAATCTGCCAAACAAGGCTCAGACTCTGCTGACAACAACACTATTCCTTCACCTGTCCCTCTCCAAGTCATCACACCAGTTATTATACCAGATGATGAGGATGAAATTAAGGGGGAGAAACAGACACCGGATGGAGTTGATTCATCAAAATCCCTGACTCTAGTTAACACTAGCGAGGTTGTGGATGATGGTGAACCAGCTGCCAAGAAACTCAAGTTCACTGTTAGCTCCCTACCCAAAGCTATACAAACCCAAGCTTAGACGGCTTTTCTCAAAAAAGCTAAAGAGCTGAAAAACATAAGCGTGGCATCCTCTGTCTCAAAGAAAGGAAAAGAAATAGTTATGGTAGACTTAGACGCCAAACTAAAGAAAATAGCTGCGATGCTAGAGACAGGAGGATCAACCACAGACCCATCCCAATTCACAACCTTCACAACTTCAGATGAGAATCCTCTTACACCTGAAGAAATTGAGAAACATGCTATTGAATTCAAAAGGTTGAATGAAATAAAGAAAGCCAAGGAGCTCAATGAGAAAACTCTGAGAAAAATGACTCCACTTCAAAGGGAGAAACAAAGACAAAGGTTGAAAGAGATGGAAGCCAAACGCACAGAGGCACTGAATAAGGTAAAAGCTGATTATGATGCCTGAGTCAACAACAGGTATGCACCTGGAAAATCACCAAGTTCAAGTATGCTATTCACAAGTCTACTAACACACCACAAATGATTTTGTGGAGAGATAACCAACAGGCCAATATGAATGTATTTAAAGACTTTAGGTTAAAGCAACTTGGCTTGTCTGAATGGTGTGAACTTAAGGCTTTGGCTGCTAAAAGAACTGGACATGCAAATTTTACTCTTCTTAAGACCCTCAAAGCTAAGTTTATTGGGTTATAGAAACTACAGCCAAGCTCAAAATAGATCCCCCACCAAAGCTGTTTAAACAAGAACCTCCAAAGTCTCGAAAGAAAAGAAGAAGGGTAACTCAATTTGTTAAGGAAACCTTCGTTACTGATGATGTTCAAGTGGATGGAATGCACAGGGATTTGGTATTACCAAATTGAATCATTGGTCCTATTGATGGTCAGACTTACACTGAGCCTGAAAGAGGTATGACCTTCATGAACAGGGCTTGTCAATATGCATTCCAAAGGAAAGATGAGCTAGGATTATCATCAACCATTCAGCTGATTTGTCTCAAAAAGGGACTCAAAATCAACACAGAGTATTCCAAGGTATTTTCACAAGCCTTGCAGGCCGAATTGGATACTAGGACAGACTTAGCTGAAGCTGAAGAAAGAATCAAGAATGATGACTATTGAAGGATTTCACAGCTGAATTTTACCTTCATGTTTCATTTCACTTTTGTATTGTACTTGTAACTTCCTTTAAGTATTAATAAAATCATGAGGTATGTTTGTTTAGATCTGTTATGAGTAAGAAGAAGCTGTTATCTCACTTACCTTAACTTAGATAGATCTAGCTGTATTTATGTTTAAATAGGGGGAGTTTGTTGGGAATCTATGTTTAGTAGATTCCCTATATCATAGATTTAACCACAAATCAAGCTGTTAGATAGTAACTTGCCTGTGCCTAAGAGACAGGCAAGTATCACAAGACTCACATAGATCTAAGTCTCTGTGAGCAACCTTAGAGGAGTCCATGTCAGAGACATTGTCAAGGAAGTCGAAGATTACTTGAAGACATACTCATTGGCTGTGATTGATAACAGACAAGATGTATCAGGGACTTTGAGGGGTTGAGGGTTAACAGGGGTGGAAATACCCTGTTAACACTCAGCACACTTTGGATATACCTTAGTGTGTACGAGACTATGAAGAAAAGGCAAACTGTGTCAGCTCTGTTTTCCTAAAGCATTGTGGCAGACTACCAAGAATAGAAGAGCATCTTGTGACAGAGGTCTGACAAGTGTCTGTCTTGTGTAGTCACCATCAACAAGTACTTAGAGTCAACCTCGTACCACTATAAATAGGTTATGTAGCCTAGCATTAAAGTTTAGCACTTTGATAGAATTAACACTTTAATGCTTAGAACTTATAGAACCAAACACCTGCGACTGTGTTCATAAGTTGGGGTTTAGTTTGTTCAAAGTGTGCACAACACATTGTCATCAAGCGGTGTTATCCTTAACTCTTGTAATTCTTTATTATACAATAATAAGTATTACGTTTGAAAGTAATTTCGTGTGTTGATTAGTTAAGTTTATTGTTTCTAGCATAGTTTAGGGACTTTCAGAACACGATGGAGCATTTGCTAAATTGGATACCATGTTAGTTGTGATTTTAGAATCGTTAGTGTTCGTGGCAACATTTAAACGCATAGTAATACTCGTTGTCACATTTTCTGTCCTAACTTTAGGCATCCATTGATATCCTGGAGGACATTAATTAGCAAACCACCATTCCCAAGACTTGCTAGCAGACTCATATAATTCCCTAATCCGGCTTCTATGGTTCTTAGTGGTGGAGTCTGATGCAATACGTTTCTTAGTGGGGGTTGCACCAGAATGGTTCACTTTGCGTTTGGGTTTACTAGCACTAATAGGCATCACAACTTGCTTCTTAGTTCTAGTATCTACGCCTTTGACATTATTCATAGCACACATACAATGATTAGCATTAGCAAATTTTCCACATTTTACACAAACAAATTTAACATTCAAAGTATTCAAATCATTCAAAGCATTCAAATCGTCATTACACGCGATTACAGACGTTTTATTTTTAGAAACATTCAAATTCCTAGGGTGTTCTTCTACTTCCTTCATCTTCCCTTGACTCTTGTGTTTCCAAACCTTATCATTCACTTGAGTGCGCTTAAGCTGAGGCCGGCTAACACTAGCAGTGGAGACTACTCCTGTAGTAGAAGACACACGAGTATTAGTGTTTCTAGAAGTCTGAGGCGATTGACTAACTTTGTTTGTGGGTTTAGTGGTCATTCTATACATCCCTGGTTTAATCACATTATTGTGCTTAACGCTTGGTGCTAAAGTATTCCTTATGGATTGAGTATGTGGTAACATTTCCTTTCCATTCATCTTGGGGGCAAACACAGGTTTTGAAAACGAGGAATTTGAGAAAGCGGATGGTTTTCCCAAGATATACGATCTATTCACTTTAGAGGCATTAGGGGGTTGTCTAAAACAGGTTTCTTAACGCTAGGTTACACAACTTTCCCACCCAACTTAGCAACGAGTTTCTGCAACTCTGCTATTGCTATGTCTATTTCTTGTAACGGAGCTTTCAAATCCGAAATATCAAGACTTTTTTCGTTTAGTAATCGACATGACTCAGATAATTTTACTTCCAAAGGTGTATCATTTGAAAAACTGCCAACTTTCTTTTGCAAAGCAAGTTCAAGTGAATGACAATGTTTTTGAAGATATCATATCTATGTTGAAGTAACGAAAACTCTTTTTGGTCAACTTTATTCGAAAGCTCAGTTTTAAGACGTTCACACTCTTTGACTTGATCAAGACATTTGCATGCAACATCAGAATATTCATCAATACCAGCACAAGATGTAACATAAGCACACATAATATCTTTTGAGAGGCATTCTTGCAAGAGTAGATCATATGCTATAGAAAATTCGTCTCTTTCAGGTTGATGGTCGTTCACTTCTTGTTCAAGAGATTCCACATATTTCAAATCATCAAACATTTCTTGCTTAATTAATGTTTCAAATTCCAAAAAATGTTTTTGCGTTCTTTCCGCAAGCGGAATCAAAATACTTTTCATAAGCACTTGTGAGGAATTTCTTTATTGCCTTTCAAACGTTCACGTTCTTTCCAGTCGTCGTCAACAACTTTTTTGAAATTTTCGATGTTTTGTTTAAGAAAACTAAGTGTTTGCTTACTCTTGCTTACAAAAGCTTTATATGGCAAGTACTCAATAAATTTTGAAACATTAGTTTTCTTAGTGGCAAAAATTTGTCTCCATTTAATTCTTATTTGTTCACATTCGTAAAATATTTGCTCACGAGACTTCTGTTTTTGTGGTTTGAAAATTTCATAAAGACTATTTTCATAAGCATAATTATATGGTTTCACAAAGTCTTTATTCACTAGTGATCTACCTCTTCTTCAAAACATAGTGACTCATCACTAACGGGCCTAACAAGAAGATAATCATGGTCGGTCCATTGGGACTCCTCAAGATAGAGTCGCGGGTTCTCAGATTGAGCTTGCTCGAGGTACTTAGGACCAACAAAACTAGCTTTACCCTTGAAAATCGAACGAGGTGCCAACATTCGCATGGTTTGAATAGACTGATTTGTTTTATAAACAATTTTCTTATAAAAATTAATTTGAACTTCAAGTTCTACGACTTTGTCAATGTCTTTTGCTTGTTTAATTTTGAAAGACTTTTGCAAGATGATCTTTGATGAATTTCAAACTTGGAAGGTGTTAGAAGTATTTAAAGTGATGGTCATATAATATACCGTTGCGAAGCTCATGGAAAAAGCTACTTAATGGTGTCGAGAGTTCTATGTTATTGTTATGTATGTAACGGGAATTAGTCCCGAACACACAAATGAGGAAGGCCTCCTAATCTTGTAAGCCTTAGTATAAAAGGCATAACCATCCTCATTTGTGGGTGTGTCTCCCATAGTGCTTTCCATATTCATAGTTTTAGAGAGAGAAATGTGTGTTTGTTTCTCTCACTAGGAAAACACCAACTTTGTATTTCTTTTCTTCTCTTCATCTTAATCTAATCTTCCTTTTTTAGTTTAATCATCATCATGTTATTTGTGTTTGATTAGTCGTGTGATTAAGTCGTACAAGTGGTATCATTCGCCAAGGGATTCGTATTTAAGCATTTCGTGAGTTTTTGATTGTTTTTTACCAAAGCTTCAAAAAACTTTTCGTGTTTTTTAGTGTTCTTAAGTCGTATACCTTCTTTATTCGTGTATTAGTGATTTGAGTATCTTGGATTGGTTAAAACACAAATCTTTTGGTTTAAAAGTTAAGTATTCTCTTGTTTTCAACTTTCCGAATTTCTTGCAACTGATTCCATCGGAAAGTACAAGAAAGTAAGGCTCGATCGCAATAACCCAAGGGTTTTACTTTGCGATCACAAGGATTCAGACACCTTACTCCGACGATTATTCCGATCGCTCATTGCGATCGAGGATTGCGACGGTTTTTAAGGATATTGAGACGTTACTCTGTCCAAATATTTTTAGCCATGTTGCGATCAGGATTCCGATAGTATCACATTACGATACTTTTTGCATTCCGACAGATCCTCCATTCCGATAGAAGCACATTCAGATAGAAGGACATTCCGATAGAGTGCACATTCCGATAGAACATTGCGACAGAAGGGATATTGCGACAGAAGGGTCATTGCGATAGAGTGAACATTCCGATAGAACATTACGATAGAAGGGACTTTGCGATAGAGGGTACATTGCGATGGGTTGTATTGCGATGAGTGACATTACGATGCTAAAGTTTGTTTGAGAAATTTTTAGACTTAGCCACTATCTAGACTACTCTCGGAACATAGTTTACACGAAGATAAAAAAAAAGAGTTTTTAGCGGGAAAACCATAGTAAAATTTATTTTTTCCTAGACCATTTTTAGGCCATTTAAGCTTTAATTTCAAATTTTGGCAATGCAAAAAATTTTTCGACAAAAAATTCAAAATTTCGGTCCAAAATTCAAATTTTTAGGCCAAATTTCATATTTTTTAGGTTTTATTTTTCATTAAAAATTTCATTTTTTCAAAATTTCCCCCCTACTAGTTATTGGCTATTTCTAACTCGATTTCAAAATTTAGTGTTTCAAAATTTTTTCGGCTTACCGTTTTGTCGAACTGAGGATTTGTTTTGTCGGGCTGGAAAGTTTCGGCAAAGTTTGATTTTGTTGAGACTCCAAAACACGCTTTCTACGAATTGAGATCCTGTTTTTCACACGACTTCTACTATGACTTATCAACAAGACAGTGATGCTGAGGGTTTTGAGCATCGTGATAGCCATGTAAGAAAGAAGAGGAATGCTGCCCATCTCCAGTCTCAACTTCTTATAGCACAAAAGGAAGAAGTAGGAATTCTACTTCTAGCTGAAGAGTTTGATCTCATGGCATCTGCAACAGCATATGATGAGGAAGAAGAGGTGACTACCGACTCCATCTTGATGCCTAATTCGCAGCAATCATCCACATCAGTAGTTCAATCTGACAGAGCTCCTGTGTATGATTCAGACGGTTCCTCTGAGGTACACCCACGTCTCAATGATAATGAGTTATATAATATGTCTAATCAGGAGGAAGAGTATACTGAGTCACTTGAGCCTTCCACTGAGACACACGGGGTTCAAACGAATAATAGCAATATTATTTCTAATGCGCCCAGTGTGGACCATAGTGGAGATCAGGTAGCGCAACCTACAACCCTTCATGACGAGACGCATGCGTATTATAAATCATTATTTGATAAGCTTGCCAAGGATGTTGCTCATGTGAATGTGGTTAATAATAAGTTTTGAGAAACTAATGCCAAATTGACCACTGAGCTTGCGGGATATGAGGAACGGGAGAAATGTTTTGAGATTCATCATGCTAAAATTAAGGAACTTGAACAAGCTCATGCAACATCCGTTTATCAAGAAAAATTCACCACTAAGAAATTAAATGCCTTACATTTAAGTAGTGCTAAAAAGATAAGCGAATTGAATGATGAAATCACCTCTCTTAATAAACAGCTTTCAACTGAGAAATCTATTGTTTCTGATTTAAAAGAAGAAAGGAAAAAGCTGAAACATGATTTCAAAATTCGTGAAGATGGGCTTCTTGAGGATTTTTGCAAAGCTCAGGATATGATTAGGGAATTAGACAACCTTTTGGTAAAATGTGGCCAAACTATGCAAACGATAAATATGCTCGCACCTAAAGTGAATGAGATAAATTACACCCGTTACAAAATGGCTTTAGGTTGTCCTCTTCCTCCCAATCTCGAATATCTTAAGCAAGTTCAGGCCACAAATGAAACTCTATATAATGGTAGTGTGCTCTTGTCTAATGAGCATGATCCTCCTAGTGTGCATGATTCTGAGGAAACTACCGAACTTGCTGTAGAGACTCGTTTAAAAATGCAAAAGCTTAATAAAGAAGTGACACCCGTTGAATATCCGAAAGTTAATCCTCCAACTGTTTTTGTTCGGTCTAAAACGAGTACTGAAATGCTTTTGCTACCAAGTGAGGAATTTTCTGATGACCCTCCTAAACCGAGTATCACACGCCGATTTCTAAACGAGCTCAAAGATAATTTTGTCATTCTCAAACGGGTTGTTAACGCCATAATGACTGGAGGAAACTTCACTTCACCCGTTCAGATTGAAGTTCAGAAAATTCTTCACAACGAGATTAATCCGATCATTAATCAAGTTGACGCTAGGATAAGCAATCTTGAGAACACTTTTCTAAAAGAACTAGCCAAATTTGTTGAAGACTTTAAATCTTTGGCGAAGGAGGCTGATGAATCTCATGATAGAATTAAAGTTTTAGAAAGCGACCTTGCATGTCTGTCGAAAGCAAGTGACAGTGGTGATTGTGTTGATAGTAACCCGTTGCGGTAAACATCTTTGTGTTAGACAATGAAACCCTCCAAAATGAGCTTGATCGTACGAAAGAGAAAATGGAGTCTTATGTCATCATAAAGGACAACGAATTCACCGATCTTTGGAATAAATATGTCAAAAAATATGATGAATGTACGGATGAAAAACTTTCATATGATAAAGCTTACAGTGAAATGCAACAAGAAATTGAATAGTTGCAAGCCCAGTTAGCAGGCGAATGTCGTGACAGTAAGCCTTCAACAAATGTTAATCAAAAAGAGTTCACGATTCTTCAACACCAATATGATTTCTTCAGAAACATTGTCATTCTCTTGAACTTGCTTTGCAAAACAAAGTTGGAAAAGTTCCTGATGACAGTAATCTACAAGTAAAGCTCTCTGAATCATTTCGTGAATTGAATGAAAAGAGTAAGGATATTTCTGATCTAAAAGCTCTGTTGCAAGACAAAGACATCGCGATTGCTAAGTTGAAGAAACTTATTGGAAAGATGATTGGAAAAACTATGGAACCTAAGGTTGTAAAATCAGTTGTTAGACAACCCAATGCGTACAAAGTACCAAAGCCATCTATCAGAGGAAAATCGCCTTCTAATGTTTCTAGGTTACTTCCTAATACCGATGTGCAATCAAGTGTTCCAAAACCAGCCATATCACCCTATGTTCCACCATTTAGAAAACCCATTCTTGCTAAAACCAACCAGGTGAATGTACCTTCCACTACTCCGAAGAGTACTCCTAAGCATGTGATTCTTACTCCCACAAAGGAATATAAAGGGTCAAATGATGTTGTTCAAACCAACAATCTAGGGAAGGGTATGCCAAAAGGGAACATTCAGAAAGTAAACCCAGTGTATTCACCACCTAGTAAACAACCAACTGCTAGAGTTCAACACACTCCTAGTGGTAGTCAACCAAAACCTAGGACCCCTTACCAGCAACCTAGGAATTGGCAACCACCAATGAGTAGTCGTGTATCGAACAAGGTTCCTGAACGAACAGCAAAACCTAGGTACACAAGGACTTTTGAAAATTCCAAACTCCATGTATGCCCCACGTGTAAAAAGGACATTCACCATGGAAACCATGCTCATTGCATTCTGCAATACCTCTATGAGGTAAACTCTGATGCCTCCTCACAGAGAAAGAATGCAGAATCTCATAAGACAACAAGGAGATTCCCACCCGTCACAAAGAAAAGCAATGACAATAAATCCTCAAGGCGGATCAATGCAGGACCTAGTTTCTCTCCAAACAAGTCTTCCGCTGTGCAAGAGAACACTACTCCTAGATCTAGTCTTCAGTGGAAACCAACGGGTAGGATCTTCAAGGAAGTCGTTCTTAAGTGGATTCCTATCAAGAAGAGTGATGACACCTGCTCCAGCACTAATGCGAGTGTTCTGAATGTAGAAAATGCATTTGTTACTCCTAACACTAGTATTTGTGCAAATTCTTCTTCTGTCATTGCAGGTACTTCAGCGGATTCTGAATCCATTTCTTCAAAGGGTTCCAATTCTGTACATTTGACATCACCTTCTTCTGCTGTACAAAGGTCTATTTTGGATTATTTTTGAAAACATTGAAAATCAAAATACAAAAATATAAAACTTATAAAAACAAAATAAAAAAATGTGAAAATCTTTCAAAAATACCAAAAATATTCTTCTCGACATGTCTTTCAGTTTTGATAATATGGACGTGCCTAGAAATGCCGCTCAATAACGACACGGGTGTGTACATAAAGCTCGAATGAAAGTTCAAATGTTTTGAAAACATGTCATTTCCTTTTTCTTCAAATGATTTGAAATTACCTCAGATCGTGACTCGTGCCTCAAAGAAAGGAAAGTTGATCACGGATGATAACTTATCCCTAAAAACGAGAAAATAAAACTTTCTCGGTCATGAGCTTTCGATAAAAACATTCCATGTTTTAAGCTCATGTAAACGACTTACAGTTAAATGTCAGACTGTAACTCGAACTTCAAATAAAGGAGAGTGTATCTTTAAATATAACTTATCCTAATAACGGGTAGAACAATCTATCTCGGGTTGAGCTTGTCACAAAACATTCAAAGTTTTGAGCTCAACATAATGGCTTATAGTCATATGTCAGACTATAACCCGGTCCCCAAAGAAAGGAAAGTCTATGACTTACTCTCAACAACGGGAAATTAATTTTCCTCGATCATGGGCTTATGTTAAAACATTCAAAGTTTTAAGCTCATGAACTCAAGGAAAATGTTCATTTACGTACATTTTTCCTCAATAACGGGAAATTCAGTTTTCTCGGGGTTGAGCATAATTTTTCAAGTTATTTCAAAACTGTGTGCTCATATACTCCCCTATTTTAATTAGAACTTCTTTTCGAGGGGGAGTATAAACTTTCATGCAACATTATTCTCTCCATGTTTCATCACTAATTTCACAAAAATTTCAATCACATGTAATTTTTGAGGGGGAGAATAGTGATTAAAGTGTGTTCAAAATGTCTCATCTTGGATAAGATCTTTGACATAAGGGATTTCTCTTCCTAATATGTGCAAAAACCTTTCATTTTATGATGCACATATGTAGGGGGAGCGTTTTGGTGATATAGAAAACTTTCAAGGTGTAAACATTGATTTCATCAACACCTTGATTGCATTTTCAATTGGTTTTTCTGGTTACGATATCTATACCCTTCAACACATTAATTCACGATGGTATTGGTGTCAAAAGGTGGTTAGGTATTCGTTCTATGATCCAACCAGAACCGAATGGATCTTCCCAGGGACAATCCATTAGAACTTAGAAGTCCTTAGGAAAGATGGAGTAGTAGTGCGTACGGGAAAAATGCCGACCAAGTACTTAAGCTAGCACTGGAATAATCACAACAAGGTGCTAGTTATGACGTATTGGTATGCATTGAAGGGGTTGAAGAATGGAAAAAAAATGTAGGGATAAAGGGTGTAAAGAAATCTGTTAGTGCAAACATTACGATGTTTAATCAAGATTATCCCTTCATGTTTTGGTGATGACAAACGTATAACTCGCAATACATAATGTAAAATGTGTAAGGTACTCGTAATCACTCAAGCATACTTATGTATACTTCTCTCGACACCTTGAAGATTACATTCGTCATGAAAGACAAGAAGGACGCGCGGTTCTCTTATAGAACACGTGGTTCCTTAGTGATATTGAACCGCGGGAAGATATAGAACCGCGGGCAGTCAAGCCGGTTTAGGCTTACTCAAGATTTCTGGAAGCTTCTAGAAGATGGAGGGAATCTAATAAATTCAAAATTCAAATTTTGAATTTGGGCTCCAAGAATATAAGGTGCATCCTTTTATCCAATGGGTAGTCCACTCTTTTATCCAATGGGTAGTCCACTCTTTTATCCATTGGGTAAAAAGGTGCTCTCCAAGGCAAGAGTTGGCTATAAATATAAGACTATTCTCTTCCATTTCACTTGCACTAAAAACACACAAAAACCTTCCAATATCCCATTCCTCATTTGCCTCATCAAGAGCGATGAGAAGAACACTTTCACCCTTGTGAAGTGTTAGTGTCTAGAGTCATAACATGATGAAGATCTCTCTAGATCAAGTCATGATTATTGTCTTCCTACTATGTATATGTAGAAGATCCAAGTTGTGGGTACACTTGGATGTGTTTGTAAGGGTAGAATATCCAAGTGATGGGTATCCTTGGATTAGGTGTTAGTTGTGTAGATCCAATTCTTGTTAGTACTTGGATTTAGTGTTAGAGTTATAGATCTAAGTGTTCTGTGCTTAGATCTATATGGTTTATGTGTTTAGGCTATAAAACACAAGGTTTGTTATGTTGGGCCATAAAACATAACTATTGGGTAGATTAGGTTGTGTCTTGGTAGTTCTCACTAAATTCTAAAGTGATGTGGTTGTGTCTTGTGAGTTCTCACTAAACTTTAAAGTGATTAGTAGTTGTGTTGTGTGAAGTTCTCACTTAGCTTTAAGGTGAAGAGTCGTGAAGATTGGTTCTAGCTTTCGATTAGAAATCGACATCTAGCCTTGTGTCGTTAAATGGTGAAGTGGGAAACGTTGTGTAGATTGGTCCTACCTAAGATTAGGACTTGACATCTAGCTTAGTGTCGGAAATGTGTAAGGGACGTGTATGGGTTTCTCCACCTTGAAAGGAGTTTTGTTGACTAGTGAAGTAACTCTCGAGTAAGGTGTACTCGAGGAGTGGAGTAGGGCAAAGAGGAGCTTCGTGACCGAACCACTATAAATCATCGTGTCGGTACTTTCATTTACATTTATGTCTTTACCTTTTTAGATATATTTATAGTTGCATACTTGTTGTTATGTGTTGTGTGCATCTCATAATCTAAACATCTAAGTTGTGGAAAAGCTAAGGCTTAGTACGTGTGTGCTTCATGTTTAGATTATGGTCAAGTGTACATCACTTAGTCTAAACATCCTAGTTGCGGAAAAGCTTATGCTTAGTACGTGTGTGCTTAGTTTTTAGACTATTGCTTGATGTACTCTTGATTTGATGTGTTTGTGTGTTTACTTGCTTGTAGTATTTATCTTTCAATCAAACACATCTCATATCTAGTCAAGCTTGATCGAGAATTTGATACAAAGGATTGTTGATGTTTAACATGTAACGAATGGCATCGTCCACTGTCGGCGGTTCCATAAGTGGACCGGCGGTTCTTTATTGATAAGGAACCGCGGGTAGACATAAGGAACCGCGCACAGTGGATTAAGCCGTAATGTTTTGAAAACTAACTAGAAACTATTCAACCCCCTATTCTAGTTTCTATAATTGGTATCAGAGCGAGGTTACTCAAGATCTTTGAAGTATATTGTACTTTAAAGCTTGGATCGATATTTGCTCTCTTTTTCAAAACAAATGGTTTTTAAGATGAAAACGGTTTTTAAAAATAGAGACGATCTTTGTATCAAATTGTTCATGAAGAGTGATTACTTATGAAATGTGTTTCGTTGTTTCATTCGTACAAGTTTTGGTGTTAAATAAACTTTGTATAATAGTTTGAATTAAATATTTTCATGTTTGGAAGTATAAAAATCTTTTTTGTCATAATTAACTCTAAAATACGAGTTCTATGTGTCTAAAATGATTTTTTAGAGTCCTATGTCCTTCCAAAAAGTTACCAAATGATTTTGGCCAAAAACTCATTTTTTGTCCTCTGACCGCGGTTCTTTATTGTTCCCCGCGGATCCTTATCAATAAGGAACCGTAGTCAGTCTGACTCAGATTTTTGAAAACTTTGAAAAATCATATAAAATCAACCGTAAGTCCGTAGAAGTCGTGCCACCCGTCATTTCGAATGTAATTGAATGTTCTTTCAATTGAAAATGCTTCCAAACCTTTATTCAAACTTTAAAATTTGGATGGCTTCTAAGTTCCATACTTTGTCCAAAGTATTGAGCGTCAGTTTGTCGTAAAACTTGTGTTTTACTGTTTTCTATTAAGTTGGACATCTCTTGGTGATATATCTTTGAAAATTGATATATTTACAAAGTGTTAAACTTAAATAAATTTTAAATGGGTCAAAGACTATTTTCAAATAAAATCAAGCTATGAATACTTTGTTGTATCTAGCACTCAAAACATGGACGAATGCTTTTATGCGTTAAACTAAGTGTTTGTGTGTGTTTCCTTGTGTGTTATTATTATATGTAGACATTATTAAGTGTTCCTTGCTATTTGTAGTAGTATTGCGTATATGTCTAGTCTCTTGTGCCTTGCTTGGTATTTGTTAGTATCTAATTTTTACTAATTAGGATGTATGCTAGTTTTGTTGCATCTTAGTTGTAACATTATGTGTGCATTGCATATAGGATTAACATCTCTTGGTTTACAAGTGTTACATAAACATCTTGTACACCTCGGCATGTTCTTTAACACTTTTAGGTTTGAAAGCTTTGGGAGCTTGTCAAATCTATTGATTTAGGTCGTCTTACTCGATCATTGTGTTATTAGTTCACGTAGATAAATGTCTCACTATAAAACATGACACACCCTTTGAAAATCTTAGCTATTTTCTCTTAAAAGAGTGCTTGTGGGAATCAAGAAAGATTTCGATTAAAATATCAATGCATTATTCAAACTATGATTGGTATCATTATCGAATCTAATTGACATGTTTTTTAGTGTAGACATGAATGTGGTTTATTAATAATATACATCGGATCATAACTCACACTTGTGTTGATGGTGTTATATTGAATCTACTTGTTCAAATTGATAGACATTTTTTTGTTTAATAATTACTTATAATGCACAATAGATTCGGTTTGATAACTTGGATGTTTCATCCAAAATACTCAAGTAATTTACATTGCTATGCAATTTATAAATGTGTCATTTCCGAAAGACCAATCAAGAGTGTTCCTTTGGTTTGTGTAAACTTTGTTTATACACTTCAAAGTTATTGGCCTCAAAATCTATTAAGGTAATTAACCTTAACTAGACTCTTTTGTCAAGATATGCAATGGTGCATTCTTAACCCTCATTAGGTCATGCATTATGTCTCCATGCAAGTTTCATCCTTGCTAAACTTTGTTAGGCAAATGTTGGAATTACATTTTGTCTAACTTGAGAATGACTACTAGAGAATTTATGCACTAGGATCTTAATTTGACCTAACGGTTGAATTACTTCCACGTGGGAAGTTGAGTTGGTGTATAACTCGTAAAAATGGTCGTGTTTAGCCTTAATTGAGCACCTCTAGTGATAGTCTCATACTCATTCTCTAAATTGGCTAAATGGCTCTTCCTATATATGACTAATGATAGTTTACTTTGATGAACTTTGTATGTCATTAGGAGTCTTTTTCTTTTTTAGCCATTAGGTTTTTCTTAGCTTTCTTCTTACGTGCTAATTGAACCTATGTGTCTTTCCTTTGTGTGTGTTCTAGTTTTTATTGCTCTTAAGCATGAATTTATGATAAGTTAGACTAGAACATTAGGATTTGCTTAATTGGAAAATCCTCCTTCACCACCTAAACCAAGCCTCACCACCTTAACCAAGCCTCTGTAGGCGGTTCTTTAAATAGACTGCGGCTCCATATCAATATGGAACCACCGGTGGAGATAAAGAACCGCGGGCAGAAGCTCTCAAATTCGGGTTTTCTGAAACTTCCCAATTGTTCCAACACCCTTTGGAATCTTTGTTTCAAACCTTTGATCACTCCCAAAATATCTTGGGCTTTCCCTTTTTAACCCTTTAATAGTTTGGATCATCCCCTCACCCTTTTAAACCCTCCTTGTTAGCCTTGTTCTTCACACCTCAAACCATTCATCCTTACCCCTTAAACCACCCATTACTACCATGGTTTCTACAAGAACCTTCAATTCATCCAAAACCTCCTCTTCAAAGAGGCACCTCAAAATTAAGATTAAGTTACCCAAACTTAACTCTTCACCCTTTCACACACCCAAGAATGAGATTGTTCTAATTCTCATCTCTTCATCACCCTCACCACCTCTTGCTCCATGCAAGACTACCTCAACCCATGGTACCAACCATTCACATGGTTCTACATCCTCTACATTACAATCTAGAATGAATGAGCTAACCTCACCCTTCACTCCAAGTACTCTCTTGGATGTGACTACCTAACCTCAACCCATCCAAAGCATTCCCATTGTGAATGACTTTGTTGATACCTTGGTGACTTCACCTTTTACCCCTTCAAACTCACCCACATCACCCATCCAAAGCATTCCCATTGTGAATGACTTTGTTGAACCCTTGGTGACTTCACCTTTCACCCCACCAAATTCCGCCACCACCCTTGTCTTTCATTTAAGCATGTGGATTTCTTATTGCTAAGACATCTAATTTAAGCAAATCTTAGGATTCTAGTGTAACTAAGATTAAAATTATGCTTAAGTTTTAGGCTTGTTTTTTTACGTCTTTGTATGATCTTTATTCTCTTGTATTTCCTTTCATGTTTTTCAACATGATTTTTCTTTGAGTCTTAGATCTTGTTGTTATTATGTTTCTTTCTTTTCTATTATTTTGAGTCCTTTTCTTAAACTAATAAGAATTAGGAATCTTCTTGGAGATTTACATTACATGTAGCTTGATTTGTGATATCTAGATAGATGACTTGCTTGTATGCTACTTGCTTATATATCTTCTTGCTTATCCGTATGCTATATGCTTAATTGATTAGTTAATGAATGCATTCTTATTATTAAGGTTTTGTCTTTGTCAAGCAATTCCGATATAATATCTCTTAGATGTGTCTAACTCATGCATGTCCTTAAATGCTACGTGCTAACATGTTTTAGTTAGTCTTCTCTTTTTAAGTAATCATGTTTCTTGCATGCCATATGTGTTAATAGCGCACCTTCTCTACATTGGTTTATTGTAGACTTCATTAGGCATTGCATGAATTATCCTATGTGCTTACTTGATTATGTGTTTGATTTTGTACTAACTCTTCATGTCTTCTTGAGCTTCTTTTGAGTTTCTTCTCTCATTTTCTTTCGAGATTTCACTATCACCTTCTAAGGTATAGTATTCATGAATCAATTTGTGAAGTTATCCTTAACTTCTTTGATTGAGTTTATCTTGGTTTATTTTAATCATGCCTCTCTAAGTCGAGTCTCTCTCTTCTATCTTTCTAAACTAAGTTGAGTCGAGCCTCACCCTTTCCTCATCATGTAATTGTTCTCTGAACACTCACATTGATTGAGAAGAGCTACGAAACTTTGAGCATGTAGTTTATCGTATGCTAAACACCATCCATCTTGGTATTTATATTATTTGGCTTATTTGATCTTTTTTTTTATCATTGAGTCATCTTTTTGGTGTCGACATTCATAAGCATCCTTGCCTATAATTTCTTTGGTTTTATATTTTTTATTCTTCTCGTCTTTGAGAGTCGATTGAGGTTAAAATTTACAATTGGATTGGGTGATTCCAACAATTCTAAATTTTTAACCTTTTGAGAGGATTTTGGTTAAATCTTGAATTTTCTTGGGTGATTCCATAAATTCTAAGCTTTTAGTCCTTTGACATATTATCATTACAATTAGTATGGATGTTTCTTCTCTACCTCTATTCCAACAATTGTGAATTGATCTTGTCAAGATCCTCTCCTTTGACTTGTTTTTGGATTGATAGCATCGCGTGCACGCTTCTTTCTTCAATGCTTGTCATTGTTTGTACAAACGACTTGTTTATCATCCTCTTTTTTTTCTTTTCGTCATAGTCCTTCTTTCTCTCTTTTCGACTATGTGGAATTGTTTTTATTGTCCATGTCATACTCTCTTTAGTTTGGTATTTTTGCCAAGATATTAAAGCAGAGTATGTCCTCTCGACAATATATGCTCTTTTTATATACGATCTTGTCTACTAACCTTGTTTTGTAGGATACTTCTAACCCATATTTGTAGCTCGTCACTATTCTTGCTTTGTTGGTGCCTCAAGCAAGGGGGAGCTCATATCAAGGGGGAGCATTTTCAAGAGTTCAACTCATTACATTTGCGATTGTTCATTCACTTAAATTGCATTCATTGAACATCTTGCAAGTAATGAATTATGGGATCTCGAAGACATGGAGGTGGTTAACCTATGGTGATTGAAGACTTCACTAGGATGACGCAAGCTCAATATCTTTGGATGATGGGATTACGGTTCAAATTCTCGCCTCTCAACCGAATATCTTTTGGATGCAAGATATCTCAAAGTTGATTCTTCTCTTCTACAAACGACGACTACCTTTGGATGCGTGATCTTCCTAAAATGATATGGATTATACTCTTCCTCAAATGACGACTACCTTTTTGATTCGACAAAAGGGGGAGAAGGAAGTGTAAACGAGTACGTTTCACATTTTACTATGCGTTACGGTTTACTTGTTTGTCATCATCAAAAAGGGGGAGATTGTTAGTGCAAACATTACGATGTTCAATCAAGATGATCCCTTCATGTTTTGGTGATGACAAACGTATAACTCGCAATACATAATGTAAAATGTGTAAGGTACTCGTAATCACTCAAGCATACTTACGTATACTTCTCTCGACACCTTGAAGATTACATTCGTCATGAAAGACAAGAAGGACGCGCGGTTCTCTTATAGAACACGCGGTTCCTTAGTGATATTGAACCGCGGGAAGATATAGAACCGCGGGCAGTCAAGCCGGTTTAGGCTTACTCAAGATTTCTGGAAGCTTCTAGAAGATGGAGGGAAACTAATAAATTCAAAATTCAAATTTTGAATTTGGGCTCCAAGAATATAAGGTGCATCCTTTTATCCAATGGGTAGTCCACTCTTTTATCCAATGGGTAGTCCACTCTTTTATCCATTGGGTAAAAAAGGTGCTCTCCAAGGCAAGAGTTGGCTATAATAGAAGACTATTCTCTTCCATTTCACTTGCACTAAAAACACACAAAAACCTTCCAATATCCCATTCCTCATTTGCCTCATCAAGAGCGATGAGAAGAACACTTTCACCCTTGTGAAGTGTTAGTGTCTAGAGTCATAACATGATGAAGATCTCTCTAGATCAAGTCATGATTATTGTCTTCCTACTATGTATATGTAGAAGATCTAAGTTGTGGGTACACTTGGATGTGTTTGTAAGGGTAGAATATCCAAGTGATGGGTATCCTTGGATTAGGTGTTAGTTGTGTAGATCCAAGTCTTGTTAGTACTTGGATATAGTGTTAGAGTTATAGATCTAAGTGTTGTGTGCTTGGATCTATATGGTTTATGTGTTTAGGCCATAAAACACAAGGTTTGTTATGTTGGGCCATAAAACATAACTATTGGGTAGATTAGGCTGTGTCTTGGTAGTTCTCACTAAATTCTAAAGTGATGTGGTTGTGTCTTGTGAGTTCTCACTAAACTTTAAAGTGATTAGTAGTTGTGTTGTGTGAAGTTCTCACTTAGCTTTAAAGTGAAGAGTCGTGAAGATTGGTTCTAGCTTTCGGTTAGAAATCGACATCTAGCCTTGTGTCGCTAAATGGTGAAGTGGGAAACGTTGTGTAGATTGGTCCTACCTAAGATTAGGACTCGACATCTAGCTTAGTGTCGGAAATGTGTAAGCGACGTGTATGGGTTTCTCCACCTTGAAAGGAGTTTTGTTGACTAGTGAAGTAACTCTCGAGTAAGGTGTACTCGAGGAGTGGAGTAGGGCAAAGAGGAGCTTCGTGACCGAACCACTATAAATCATCGTGTCGGTACTTTCATTTACATTTATGTCTTTACCTTTTTAGATATATTTATAGTTGCATACTTGTTGTTATCTGTTGTGTGCATCTCATAATCTAAAAATCTAAGTTGTGGAAAAGCTAAGGCTTAGTACGTGTGTGCTTCATGTTTAGATTATGGTCAAGTGTACATCACTTAGTCTAAACATCCTAGTTGCAGAAAAGCTTATGCTTAGTACGTGTGTGCTTAGTGTTTAGACTATTGCTTGATGTACTCTTGATTTGATGTGTTTGTGTGTTTACTTGCTTGTAGTATTTATCTTTCAATCAAACACATCTCATATCTAGTCAAGCTTGATCGAGAATTTGATACAAAGGATTGTTGATGTTTAACATGTAAGAAATGGCATCGTCCACTGTCGCCGGTTCCATAAGTGGACCGGCGGTTCTTTATTGATAAGGAACCGCGTGTAGACATAAGGAACCATGCACAGTGGATTAAGCCGAAATGTTTTGAAAACTAACTAGAAACTATTCAACCCCCCCTTCTAGTTTCTACAAAATCAACCCTCCATACAACTTAGGCAGAAAGCGGGTCAATACCTCTTTTATCAGAAATCACTTTGATGATTTCTGATACTGAAGACAAATCATCATGGACCCAGTGATGCAATGCACAACCCTTCCCAGCCTACTCAAGCTTCTCTCAAAAGAAGTTTGTTTTATTGTCACGGAGTTCAACTCATTTCTATCAACTTTCTCACTCTGAGATAATAGATATTGAAAAGGTGGTAGTCTGCTCCAGCCTCCGATCACCAAATAAACGTGCACTTATAGAGTCTAGAGCCAATGAGATTCATCTAAAATCTCATTAGGACACTTATTCCATATATCAATTGTTGTTCATCATTAGAACACAAGTGATAATTTACAGATTCCTACGCTCTATCCTTGTGATATTGCCAGAACATTGAGAGTGATACTCTTTAGTATTCACAGTGATGAATGGAAATCCTTCTAGTGTTAACATCAAACAGCACTTCGGTAGGTCATATGTAAAATTCACTTGAATTAAACATATGTTAACTGGAAAGCAACAGTAGTTTGGTTCTTTCTTGATTCAAACTCGTTCCAGGTCTCGACGAAATATCTTTATGATCTTGCCAGAACATTCAGAGTAATACTTCTTAGTATTTATTGTGACGAATGGAAATCCTTCCAGTGTCATCATCAAACAGCACTGCGGTAGGTGACTTGTGAGATTCCATATGAATCTAACTTGTGTCAACTGGAAAGCAACAATGGTTTGATTCTTAATTGATTCAAACTTGTTCCAGGAAATTGAATTGACGACTTAATCAGCAGAATGGAACTGCATGATTCATTCCTTACTTTGAAGTATCTTTCGATATATTCAAGTATTGAGAACGGCTACCACAACCGGAAACCCTGTCAAGGAAGTTCTTTGAACTTACCTAATCACAGGTACAGTATTCGTACTGTATAACGGGAAACCGGAGGAATGCAATCGGTGGCGTAACCTCAAGAGTCATAATTCAAGACCACATGCTCATGTAAAAGAAGAAAGCCCAAGAACATCTAAAGACAAAGAATTCCGCTACTCTGATAATCAAGGGAGATTGTGAACAAGCTTTCATCTCAAATTAATGTTTTAGTATGTGGGGAAAGACACTAGAACACAAGTTGGCAAAGCATCAAGATCAAGTCAAGGCAAAGATCAAACATCCAAGATCACAAGTCATGAAAGGAACGATGAAGGAACTCTCAAGACAACAAGCTTCAAAGTATGCAATAACAAAGAAGTAAAGTCACATAATACATGACCACCACTTAGGGGGAGATTGTTAGAAGTGATTAAAGTGATGGTCAAAGAAGTTAAGTCATATAATACATGACCACCACTTAGGGGGAGATTGTTAGAAGTAATTAAAGTGATGGTCAAAGAAGTGAAGTCACATATTATATGACAACCCCTTGGGGGGAGATTGTTAGAAGTATTTAAAGTGATGGTCATATAATATACCGTTACGAAGCTCGTGGAAAAAGCTACTTAATGGTGTCGAGAGTTCTATGTTATTGTTATGTATGTAACGAGAATTAGTCCCGAACACACAAATGAGGAAGGCCTCCTAATCTTGTAAGCCTTAGTATAAAAGGCATAACCATCCTCATTTGTGGGTGTGTCTCCCATAGTGCTTTCCATATTCATAGTTTTAGAGAGAGAAAGGTGTGTTTGTTTCTCTCACTAGGAAAACATCAACTTTGTATTTCTTTTCTTTTCTTCTCTTCATCTTAATCTAATCTTCCTTTTTTAGTTTAATCATCATCAGGTTATTTGTGTTTGATTAGTCATGTGATTAAGTCGTACAGAAGGCCTCTCACAATTCTTTCTTGGAAAGCAAGTTGATGGTATCAAAGTTTAGATGAGATAGACGTTGATGCCATAACCATGCCTGAGTCGTTGAAGCTTTAGCCATGAAGCAAATTGCAGTTGAGAAAGTTGTGTCTGGAAGTAAAATTGTGTAAAGATCGGTACCCCGTGAAACGGTAAATAAATCATTCCTATTATAATCACGAACAAAACATGTCTTCTTTCTGAAAGCAACTTCCAAATCTGCATCACAGAATTGTCCAAACGAGAAAAGATTGTGATTGAGCCCTTCGACGTACTTTACCCTTTTTATCGTGATATTCCCCTGAACCAAATCTCCATATCCTAGGATCGGTGAAAATTGATCATTTCCGAATCGGACCGTACTCAGGAACTTCTCCACGAAGTTAATTAGAAGCTTGAGACTCCCCGTCATGTGCTTCGTGCATCCGGAGTCTAGTATGAAGAGAATTAGTTGTATCACCTGCAGAAGAATTAGAAAACGATGGAGCATTTGCTAAATTTGATACCACGTTAGTTGTGATTTCAGAATCGTTAGTGTTTGTGGAAACATTTAAAGGTATAGTAACACTCGTTGTCACATTTTCTGTCCTAACTTTAGGCATCCATTGATATCCTGGAGGAAATTGATTAGCAAACCACCATTTACAAGACTTACTAGCAGACTCATATAATTCCCTAATTCTGCTTCTATGGTTCTTAGTGGTGGAGTCTGATGCAATACATTTGAAATTAAGTATTCGTAAGTTCGTTTATTCTCGATTCTAGACAAATTGACAGGCCTACTAATATCGAGCTTTAAATTGTTCTTGGTTGTTAAGGGTATTTGGATTTCTATGTCTAATTCAATCAACACGTAAAAAGATGAAAATATTAATGCTACGTAACCGTAAAACAAAGTGCTAGTACCAACACTATTATCAAAGTACAAGTTTCTATTGCATGAAAAGTAAATTGCTTGAAATGTAAACTAAATGAAAGTATAAGGACTGAAATGTAAAATCAGGAACTAAAAGGACCAAATATGAAAATGTAACAAACTAGTTAACCATCTTCACAAATTTCCAAAACTCCTAACTGAATTTGCAACAAACTACAAATTGAAAGGACTAAACTTTTGCAAACCCTAAAAAGTGTGAAAATTAACTCTGATTACAAAGTTTAACAAACAGCAAGGACCATATTGCAAATAAAAGAAAGGTTTTTGAAAAATGGGTTAACCAAAACAAATCAGCTGGTGAGAGCTTATTAGTGAACCAGATTCACTCTAATTTGTTGTAAACTGCTTAAAATCAAAAATAAGCTAGGCCAGTAACGGGATTCTGCTTATAAGCTTGTAAATCTCAAGTTAGCTTATATCAATAAGCCAACAATAAGCTCATTTGAAAACTAGTCAACCACAAAACGATTTTCTTGCACAAGCTGATTAATCAACTATAAAAAAGATTGGAATGTATTTTAGAATTGAAAATGATCAACTATATAAGCCAGAATCTTGAATCAACTAAAATTGGCTTATTTGACCAAATTTGACCAAAAATCCAAAAACCTGAAATTTGCAGGATTTACTCAAGACATGATGGCAAATTGATTTGTGAAAGAAAATGAGTAGATTTATGAAGTAGATTTGGAGATCTAGTAAAACAGTTTATGTTTCATCATAGAGAATGAAGTTTGCTAATAAGCTGACTAATAAGCTGAAAACTCTCTCAATTCTTGATACTGTATAATTTCCAAGTAAGCACTCAAACTTCAGATGTTAAACTACAAATTGAAACAAATTTCAGACATTTTGGTCCAGTAACAAAGAAATGACAAGTAATCAAAGTGAGCTAGTTTTATCTAATGAACTTGTTAAGTACTTGACCCAAACTTTTTCACTACCAATTGCCTGTTTGAAAACTTATTTGACCACAGGTTTGACCAAAATGCTTACAAAAATTGACTTGATGTAAATGAACTCTTATCAACAAGTTTAACAACTTGAATTACCAAATTTGACTTAAACCGAACACCACTTTAAAATCTGTTAAGGAACTTTTACAAAGAGTTTTTGATCACAAGACTAAATCAGGTTAAGACACTTATCTAAACTTGTTCAAACGGTGGAATGAATCAGTTTAAAAGCAATTCAAGCTTGTTAACTAGCTGAATCACAAAATGAGTCTAATGAGCATTAACTGATGAAAATCCAAATGAATTCAAGTAAAACTATTTGAAAAGCTGTAAGATCACTAGCACACTATCAAACTAACTCAATTCTACTACAATTAAGCTAAACACACATTCAGATCAGCACATAGTAGCTACACTAGGAATTGAGCATGCAGATTCAATTTAGAGGAACAAAAATAAGGAAATTTGAACTTTTTAGCTTGAAGCCTCCGTTGTAGGAGTAGAGAGGCGCTGAGCCTTCTAGCAAACACTAAACCACCATTAATAAACCAAAATTCACCATAATATCAACACCAAAAGACTGCTAAAATCATCACCCTGCTACAAGGTCTGCAAATGGCTGGAAATGGACTGCTAATGAACTCCAAGTGAAACTGAACAGCTACAAGTTCTTCAAAATGTCAACAAGGCATCCATTGATCATGGAATATCAATAGAAACACACAGTATCAAAATGATCAATGTAATGAATGAAGTAGAATGAGATTGATCGAAACTGAAAGTTGAATTGTATTTATTAGAGGGAAAAATGGTTACAAGTGATAACTAACTATCTAACTAACTCTTAGGTGTGTCAAGCACCTAAGAGTAGTTCTAACTGAAAATGAAAGGCTAAGAATGAAAGGAAAAAGTGAAGTGTGTGTTTTTCACACCTAAAGTCTACTTGTACAAATAAGCTAAACATATCCTATTTATAGAGTGAGGAAGAAGATTAGTTGGGGTTGGTGACGTGTTATGTCCAATCTCTCAGCTCCAGGTGGCTTCTTCTTGTTGATTGTGTAATTCGGCTCAAGAACACTATTAGGGGGTTTTGATCCAATGATTTTCAATCCAATTAAGTGAGTGGAATGGACTCCTTGCTTGATTTTGAGCAATATTCATGTAGAACACATTTCTTGAAATGCATTGTTGCTCAATATAGGTTCCGGGGGCGTTCTTGTTTGAAAGTGACACGTGGCTTCCTCTGGTTGGCCTTCTTTCTCTCACACGGATTGATATCCAAAATGGATATAATGGATTATTGCATGGCGAACTGTGATTGGCTAAAACTTGGCTTAGTGCGCTTTTACTGTTTAGATTTGGTAATAAAGGCTGGCGGCTGTGAGTGGACTTATGTGTTAAACCTGTAAATGTCAGGTTTTGACTATGTCATCATTGTATACGTCACCTCATGATATCTGAATATATATTACCACCTTTGCATGAAATCATTTGAGCAAGCATATGCATCATACATGAGCATACATTATTTTAATCATCAAAACATGGAGACATTTGATCACATAGCATACATTATGATTTTGAACATTTAATCATAAGGACACAATCACATTTGGATGACCACATTATATGAGCATGCGGGACAATAAACAATCACTCTTTTAAGGACATTTAAGTCACCTGAACTTATAATCATAAGCATTCATCATATTGGTTCATAAATCCAAACTCATGATCACAATTAATAATATTTACTTAAGTATTAATTTTTAAGCTTTAAATATACTGATATATATATATTTTTCTTACATCATAAATGACATTACGTTACGACATCAACTGTTTTTATATTTAAAAATTACCTTTAACCATTCTAACTTATTTAAACTAAGTCGTCATACTTTTTAATATAGTAAATTATTTTCTCATCTAAAAATGACCATACTTTCACCAAGGATCCCAAACCTAACCAAAATCAACCTAGACTTAAACCTACTCACACAATTCTATACCTGTACTCCTAGTGACTATACTTAGACATAAAAATTAAACATAAAAATACCCTAGACTCATTTAGAGCCGAATATATACATATACATAACATTTAAATACCAAAAACCCTTACCATTTACACTTTTGACTTTTTAGACTTGTACAACATATTTCATTAAATCAGATACTATAGAAAACACTTTCTTTTCCTTTGACTAGCCAATACCACCGGTTGTAACACAAGACCATGACACCATGTACAACATTGGCATTTAAAGAGTGTACTAAGTTCACTATAATTGTAACACAAAAAGAAGCCACCTAGCACAACCCATTTGACATAAGACGTGTGATGGAGCACACCCACACAACTCTTGCACTTGTACAAACCTTCTATTTATTAAAAACACTATACAAGTCTTACTTGGTCCCCTTAGAAGCATAACATCCGACGGCAAAAGGGATGAATGGGTCTTATGTACATATTTAGTCATTAAAACCATGTACTTACATGGTACATCCAAAAATCTCCAAATCTCGATTTTATCTCTCTCTTGGACGTGTATAAGCCCCAAGCCACTCCTCTCAATCTCACTTTGTGATATTTATCATACTAGTAAACTCACACATCACTCACTACATTCCCATTCGGATTCAAACTTAACAAAACACCTAGACGACTCCTAGAATTTACTCTTAGTCTTCTCCAAGCATTTAGTGCTTATTATCCAAGATATTTAGCACAAGTCAAGTCCAAGATCATCCTAGGGCACAATAAGAGGAACCCGACGTCTAGAACTCCTAAACCTTTGTCATCACCAAGTTTTCTTGAAACAAGTAAGTATGAAACCCTCTCTAAGCTTTTCCTTACTCATTTTTCTTTTCATGCATGTGTATGCTATAAAAATGGAGTTAGGAGTACATGCATACGTTTAAAACTTGTAAGCAAACCCTAAACAACATATAATCCCACGGCTTATATGATGTCTATGGGTAATCTTGCCTTAAAAACCCTAAAACTTGTAAGGTTATGCATGAGAACTTAGTGTAAGCCCTAAAGTAAATCACTATGTCACAAAAGTGTATAAAAAGTAATATAAGCCGAAACATTTAAGCTTATATAAGACCATAAGTCATAAAAACCTAAACCTATATAAGCTAGACATTTAAGCCTATAAAATATATAAGTCGAAACCTAAAACCCTATATAAGCTAGCCATGTAAACCCTAAAAGCTATATAAGTCTAGACTTGGATATATTTAGGCTAGCTCATTTAAGCCCTAGAAATATTAAATAAGCCAAGTTATATAAGCCCTCATATAAGCTAAAAATAAGCCGAATACAAATAAGCCCATGCCTTAAATTTAAGCTTAGAAATATTAATGTATAAGCCCAATAAGGAAAATATAAATACTAGCCCCTTTAATAATTACTAGTTAAATTTAAACAAGCCCATTAGGCCCACTTTACCCAAGCCGAGACCCAATTGGGCCGGTCAAGCCAAATCCTAATTAGGGAGATTTTCGTGCCCATTTTGACAATTGGTGAAAGTTGATGGTTGATTTGGTAACTTATTAAAACATGTATTAATGATTTCATGACTTTATAAAAGTACAAGGGTCGAATGTGTCATTTTCCAAAGTATAGGGTGCGTTTGTTTAAACCGTGAGTTAAATGAAACCACAAGGGCCATACTTTCCATTATTAAACTTAATATGAGCCCTAGATGCCTTATTAAATATTCTGAGACCCCAAGGGTCATTTTTGCCATTTAAGAAACTTGTTACAAGCCCTAGCCTCGTTTTTTTAAATACTTCTAGACCTTAAGGGTCATCTTTGCCACTTTTAGAAACTTATACAAGCCCTAGTTTAATATTTAAACATGCCGAGACTTGAAGGACCAAAAGTGTCACTTTAGGAAACTTATTACAAGCCCTAACTATTACCTTTAAATAATCTGAAACTTTAGGGATCAATTGTGTCATTTTGCAAACTTAAAACAAACCCTAACCATAACTTATTTAATTTCCGAGACTTAGGGGGGTGTTTGGTCATTTCCCCAAAGTTTTGTAAGCCCTAGAGGCGTTTTAGTAAATAAATTAAACGGACAAGGACTAACGACGCAATATACTTAACGGACGAAACCTTAAAGGATATTTTGGTAAACTATTATACTAACAATGACTCAAGTGTAATTTAAGTTAATTAAAAATATTAATAAATTATTTTATTAATAAATTAACTTAGCCGTTTGGATAATTATTAAATTTATTCACGAATCCTTATAAACTCGCAAATCTCGTTAACTATATTTTTGGAGCCTTAAGAAAAGTAAATTGTATTTATTTTCTTACAATAAATTAAATATTTTAAAACATAGTTATTTAATTTATTATCCATTTTACTAAACAATTTATATATATATATATATATATTTAGAAACTAAAAATATATATTTACAATCCACTATAAGTGTAAACACTTAAACGGTCGTAACAGTTTATTAATTTGTGATCATGCATTTTCAACCATACATCCATCATGCATTGTTAATTACGCATTTACTAAGGCACTTAAAATTACTTAGGTAATTACTCCAGTTCGTGATCATACTGTGCCAGTTTATTCAGTGACATCATCCTCACATTACTACCACTAAGGTGAGTTCATGGCCCCATCTATACTGTTTTATAACTGAGGGAGAAAACATACAAAAACTATATATATTTAAATATGCAAAACATGTACTGATGAAAACAACAACTTATTGCCTATTGTTTTCCCCATACCCGTGGACTATAATAGTTAATAGTGTAGCACGTAATGTATGAATAGATCTATTCGGGTTTTGACAACACCCGGCCTGCGTGACTTGCAATCACGAAACGCTTAGGCCAAGCAACAGGTTTGTATCATTGTCGGACTGAGGGAACAACATCAGGACATATCCAAATGGGCGTACTGAGCAACTTTTTGTCTAGCTTCTATTACAGGGCAATAGGAACTACTATGGTATTGGACTATGATTGTCTTACCATGATCGTGATGTTTTGGCATATTAGTAACTTATTATTTAACTAAACTTGTGAATTCACCAACTTCGTGTTGACCCCGACATTTTACTCTATATGTTTTCTCAGGAAAATAAAGCAGGTTCGTGCATTGGATTCCAACATTTTAGGGAGCATCATGTCTACCATTGGGCTGGGATATTTACTTCAGTTTTATAATAAATGTGGTTTTACAAACAAGATACTAAGTGTGTATAATTAATTCATGTAATATGTATTAAATGAATTTTATGATCATTGCTCTATATGTTGTGTGCTATCGATCCACCCAAGTAACACCCCACGTACTATTCCGCTACATTTGACCAACTTGGGGGTGTTACAGAAATGGTATCAGAGAGCACAGTTATAGAGAACCAGATGATAATAAATTTTTTAAAATATAATAAAATTTTTAAACTAGACTATAACTGAACTTTTAAAAATCAATGAAATAAAAAGAAAGTTGATTTTTGGGGAACCTTTATAAGTTAGGCATATAGCATAGAGCATACACATTATGTGAACTAACTTCACACTGATTTAAAACCTTCGAGTTAATAAATCACCTAAGTATCTACTCATACTTTTAACAAGCGTAGTTAAAAGACATAAACCGCATCGCATATGTACTTTAAAACTTTTTGAATTCTGTAAGCTAAAAACTTACTCAACTTTGAAATGCTATCTTCAGATATCATGACGCCCCTATTGTTGTAACTATCTTCAAGGAGCTCATGGCTCCTACCACCACTCCATTATCACCGACATCAGTACTTGCTGGACCCGCATCTGACACCGAGTCCAGAGATGACCAGCCAGACGGAGTCATCATACTTTCAGATTCACCTACCCTATCACCACCTACTGTATCCCCTACTTCACCACTGCTTGTAGTACCTGCATCTCCTCCTAGGGAGATGGACCAGGTTGTGCCTTCCTTACCACCATTGCCACCACCTTCTGCACCTCACCTTTACCCCACTAGTGCTCTACCACCTCGCAAGAGGAGGCGTGATTCTATTCTTGACTCGACCTTCGAGGTAGGAGAGGGATCGGGAGATGGACATCCCAGTCTTGGTGCCCTACAGGCACAAGTCGACGCACTTGTGGCCCGACAGGCGCAGGACACCACACTTATTCATGCCCTAATGCAGGCGGACCATCAGGGTCGCGCCTTACTTCAAGATAGATACAGTTCTCTCTACTGGGCCGTGGCTAGTGAGTCAAACACCACACAGAGTTTTCTGGATATGACCCAGGGGACCATACATTTGTTGTTTGATGAGGTTGTTTACCTCCGCTACCAGCTAGCTTCACTAGAGGGTCACTCGTACGAGACCCAGGCTACTATCCTCACACAGGAGGAGACTTTTCAGACTTTCATAGACCTGGCAGACCTTCGCCATCAGGAGTCATTGCTGAGACAGATCATCTACGGAGTGACGATACTGCACGTCAGCACCAGTTGATCGAGACTATGAGATTCTCTCTAGAGACCAGGAGAGCGATGATTCGCATGCAGAATGATCGTGCACCCACACCACCAGCTGGACCACCCGCACCTACAGACAACCATACTAGTGTAGGCTAGATTTCTTTGTACATCATGACAAGCATTGAGTTGCATCTCAGCTCGCATGATTTAGGTCTTTTGTACTTGTATTTCCATTTCAGTTGTATCTGTATTGTAGCACCTAACCTTAGTAGGTAGGTTATCTTTTGTTGTACTACAAACATTAGTACCACTATCTCAGACAGGATGGTTGTATCTGTGTCTTAGATTGGTTGTATTTGTATTATATTGATGTTCACCAGTACTGATATATTATCCCCTACTTGTTTGTTTGAATTTATATTATTATGAAATCTTGATAGGTTATCCAATTTGTTGTGAATTCTATGCATACCCATTTTTATGCAGCTTAATATAATAATCCTACTGACCAACTAATAAATCTCATCTTTGTGTATGATAGAACAATGGCACAAAGAGTCACTCGACAGAACCTTGACGCTACTACTTCAGCGACTATTTAAGAAGCACAACTTAGAGTGCTTATCGATCAAGGCATTGCTGATGCCCTAGCCGCCAGGGAAACACACCCCAGCGGAAACCAGGGCGACAGTCAAAACTCGAATGCCAGAGATCGAACTGCCAGAGGATGTACCTATCCCGACTTCCTGAAATGCAAGCCCAGTTACTTCAAGGGCAAGGAAGGGGTAGTAGGACTCATGCAATGGTTTGAAAGGACCGAGATAGTATTCTGCATTAGTGATTGCACCGGGGAGAACAAGGTGAAATTTGCCACCTGTACCCTCTTGGAACTTGCTCTCACCTGGTGGAACTCCCTATTTGCTACCCTCGGGCATGATGAAGCCTATGGGATGACCTGGAATGCATTTAAGGAAAGACTTACCACGAAATACTGTCCTCGGGGTGAAATCAAGAAACTAGAGATTGACTTGTGGAACCTCAAATGCTCAAATCATGACATCACGGCTTACAACCAGAGATTTTAGGTGCTAACCTTGACGTGTACTCCGATGTTCCCTGACGTGAAGGACAAGATAGAAAAGTACGTCAGTGGACTTCCTGATTCTGTGCATTACAGTGTACTCGCATCCCGACCCACTACGGTCGAGGGTGCCATAGAATTTGCCACGGAGCTGATGAACAAACGGGGACGTGATCATGTGCTTAGGCAGTCTGAGTACAAGAGAAAAGTTGAGGAGAACTACCACGGTTATCATCAGGCCCAACCACCAAAGAAGCAAAACTTGGGCCAGATCTGTAGTGCTGTTTCCTCAGCACCACCACCATATGCAGGCAACAAGCCGAAGTGCACCAAGTGCAATTTCCATCATTTCTCTACTGATGAATGCCGAAGACTCGGACAGGGCAACACCTATGTTCCAGCCATCAGGAACAACTCCAGCACCAACTACAAGCCCCACAATGGTAACAGTCAGAACTCCCGCTGACATAGACAGCAGGGAAACCGCCAGCACACTAACAACGGTAACATGGCTCACAGGGAAGTTCGTTGCTATGGTTGTGGATAAATCGGGCACATCAAGCCTGATTGCCCAAAGCGAGCAGTTAGGAACGAGAAAAGAGGAGGAGCACCGTCTAGAGTCTATGTGATAGGAGATGCCAAGACCAACCCAGACTCCAATGTGGTTACCGGTACGTTCCTTTGCAAATATTTTATTTGATACGGGAGCCGATAGGAGTTTCATATCAACAGAATTTAGTAGCTTACTAGACATCACACCTACACCGTTATATGACTGTTACAGAGTCGAGTTAGCAGACGGTAAGATCATTGAAACTAACACAATTTTAAGAGGTTGTACCTTAAATCTTCTAAATCATCCATTCGATATTCATTTGATACCTGTAATTTTGGGTAGTTTTGATGTCATCATTGGTATGGATTGGTTAGCTAAATATCATGCAACCATTGTGTGCGACCAAAAGCTAGTCCGTATACCATGGGGAAAAGAAAATCTAATCGTTCGAGGAGAAGGAAACTCAGATAGAACTGACACCATACTGAGTGTTATCTCATGCACTAAAGTCCAGAAGTATATACTAAAAGGATGTCCTATCTTTTTTACCACATATTTCAAACCAACAAAGAAGAGGAACCAGAGAAGAAACAAATCAAGGACATGCCAATTGTCCGTGATTATCCCGAAGTTTTCCCAGACGACTTACCTGGTTTGCCTCCGACTCGTCAACTGGAATTCCAAATCGACTTGATACCAGGAGCTGCACCTGTAGCTAAACCACCATACCGATTAGTACCAACCGAGATGAAAGAACTCGCTGAACAACTTCAAGAACTGTCAGGCAAAGGTTTTATCAGACCTAGTTCCTCACCTTGGGTAGCTCCAGTACGTTTTGTCAAAAAGAAGGACGGATCTTTCTGAATGTGTATCGATTATAGAGAGCTGAATAAGTTAACTTTGAAAAATCGTTACCCACTGTCACGAATCGACGACCTATTTGATCAGTTACAAGGATCAAGTGTATACTCCAAGATCGACCTACGATCGGGGTATCACCAGTTGAGGGTCAAAGACGAGGACATACCGAAAACAGATTTCAAAACTCGTTACGGTCATTATGAATTTCAAGTCATGCCATTTGGCCTGACCAACGCTCCAGCCATATTCATGGACCTCATGAATCGAGTGTGCAGACCCTATCTAGATAAGTTCGTGATTGTGTTTATCGACGACACACTCATCTATTCCAAGAATGAGAAAGAGCATGGAGAACATCTTGCTCAAGTGCTAAAATTACATAAGGAAGAGAAGCTGTACGCAAAATTCTCGAAGTGTGATTTTTGGATTCCTAAAGTACATTTCCTCGGTCATGTGATCGATGACAAGGTAATTCAAGTGGATCCCCTGAAAGTCGAATCCGTGAAGGATTGGGCATCACCCACTTCACCAAAGGAGATTCGCCAATTCTTAGGTCTTGCCGGTTACTACCGGAGATTCATATAAGGATTTTCTAAGATAGCTAAATCTATGACAAAGCTTACTCAGAAAGGCGTAAAATTTGATTGGGGAGAAAAAGAAGAGGCTGCATTCCAAACCATTAAACAGAAATTGTGTAGTGCACCCATTTTAGCCCTACCAGAAGGCAACGAAGACTTCTTGTCTACTGTGACGCCTCACACAAAGGCTTAGGAGCTGTATTGATGCAGAGACAAAAAGTGACTGCCTATGCTTCAAGAAAATTGAAGAAACACGAGCATAATTACTCTACCCATGATCTAGAGCTTGGATCTGTAGTTTTTACTTTGAAAATTTGGAGACACTACCTATATGGAACAAAGTGCACAGTGCATACTGATCACAAGAGTTTGCAACATATCCTAGACCAGAAGGAGCTAAACATGAGACAACGTCGTTCGATATAATTGCTCAGTGACTACGACTGCGACATCAAATACCACCCACGTAAAGCCAACGTAGTTGCAGATGCACTAAGTCGAAACGAAACTGATCCTCCCATGAGAGTTCGAGCCCTAGTCATGACCATTAGCTTGGACCTACCCAAGCAAATATTAGAGGCTCAACTCCAAGCACAGAAGCTAGAAAACATCGGAAAAGAAGACATAGGAGGAATGCTTAGGACTGACCTATGCAAGGAGAAGTTGGAAGCTAGAGCAGACGAAACGTTATGTTTACACAGAAGAAGTTGGTTACCATGTTACGGAGACTTGAGAAACGTGATCATGCATGAATCCCATAAGTCCAAGTACTCCATACATCCAGGACCTGAAAAGATGTATCAGGACGTGAAGAAATTATATTGGTGGCCGAACATGAAAGCAGACATTGCCACGTACGTGGAGAAGTGTCTGACTTGTGCCAGAGTAAAGACAGAACATCAGAGGCCATCCAGTTTGTTAGTCCAACCTGAAATACCAAAATGGAAATGGGACAGCATCACTATGGACTTCATTACCAAACTCCCTACTTCATCTCACGGTTACGATACAATTTGGGTAATCGTTGACCGACTCACAAAATCCGCTCATTTCCTGCCCATCAAAGAGAATGACTCTCTGAACAAGTTAGCTAAGTTGTACCTAAAAGAAATAGTGACTAGACACGGTATACCAGTCTTAATCATTTGTGATCGAGATGGTAGATTTACGTCAAACTTTTGGAAAGCATTCCAACGAAGCTTGGGAACAAACTTGGACATGAGTACCGCTTACCATCCGCAGACTGACAGCTAGAGTGAACGAACAATCCCAACCCTAGAAGACATGCTAAGAGCATGTGTGATCGACTTTGGAAAAGGATGGGTCGAACATGTACCATTAGTTGAATTCTCCTACAACAACAGCTACCATGCCAGTATTAAAGCAGCACCGTTTGAGGCCCTTTATGGCCGCAAGTGTAGATCACCCGTATGCTGGGCAGAGGTGGGGGAGTTCCAACTGACTAGACCCAAACTAAACCAAGAGACGACTAAGAAGATCACTCTCATCAGGCAACGAATTCAGGCTGCCCAGGATAGACAGAAGAGCTATGCAGACAGGAAACGGAAGCCTATGGAGTTTGCAGTAGGTGACCGTGTTATGCTAAAGGTATCACCTTGGAAGGGCGTCGTTCGATTTGGGAAACGTGGGAAACTGAATCCACGTTATGTAGGACCCTTCAAGGTGATTGTCAGAATAGGTGAAGTCGCTTATCACTTAGAGTTGCCCAGTAGTTGAGCCGTGTACACTCTACATTCCATGTCTCAAACTTGAAGAAATGCTACGCGGATGAGCCGCTAGCCATGCCATTGGAGGGAGTCCACTTTGATGACAAACTCCAATTCATAGAAGAACCGGTGGAAGTCATGGAGAGAGTAGTCAAGAAGCTAAAGTGAAGCCAAATCCTGTTAGTTAAGATACAATGGAACTCTAGGAAAGGTCCTGAGTTCACATGGGAACGCGAAGACTCATTTAGAGTTAAGTACCCACACCTGTTCACCTGAGCAGTAACGTCATCTTAAGCTTTGAGGACAAAGCTAAAATAACGGGTTAATGCTGTAAAACCTGTAAATTTCAGGTTTTGACTATGTCATCATTGTATACGTCACCTCATGATATCTGAATATATATTACCACCTTTGCATGAAATCTTTTGAGCAAGCATATGCATCATACATGAGAATACATTATTTTAATCATCAAAACATGGAGACATTTGATCACAAAGCATACATTATGATTTTGAACATTTAATCATAAGGCACAATCACATTTGGATGACCACATTATACGAGCATGTGGGACAATAAACAATCACTCCTTTTGGGACATTTAGGTCACCTGAACTTATAATCATAAGCATTTATCATATTGGTTAATAAATCCAAACTTATGATCACATTTAATAATATTTACTAAGTATTAATTTTTAAGCTTTAAATATATTGATATATATATATATATATATATATATATATATATATATATATATTTCTTACATCATAAATGACAGTACATTACGACATCAACGGTTTTTTATATTTAAATGTTACCTTTAACCATTCTAACTTATTTAAACTAAGTCGTCATACTTTTTAATATAGTAAATTATTTTCTCATCTAAAAATGACCATACTTTCACCAAGGATCCCAAACCTAACCAAAATCAACCTAGACTTAAACCTACTCACACAATACTATACCTATACTCCTAGTGACTATACTTAGACACAAAAATTAAACATAAAAATACCCTAGACTCATTTATAGCCACCTAGCACACCCCATTTGACATAAGACGTGTGATGAAGCACACCCACACAACTCTTGCACTTGTACAAACCTTCCATTTATTAAAAACACTATACAGGTCTTACTTGGTCCCCTTGGAAGCATAACATGTGACGACAAAAGGGATGAATGGGTCTTATGTACATATTTAGTCATTAAAACCATGTACTTACATGGTACATCCAAAAATCTCCCAATCTAGCTTATATCTTTCTCTTGGACGTGTATAAGCCCCAAGCCACTCCTCTCAATCTCACTTTGTGATATTTATCATACTAGTAAACTCACACATCACTAAATACACTCCCATTCAAATTCAAACTTAACAAAACACCTAGACGACTCCAATAATTTACTCTTAGTCTTCTCCAAGCATTTAGTGCTTATTATCCAAGATATTTAGCATTCAAGTCAAGTCCAAGATCATCCTAGGGCACAATAAGAGGAACCCGATGTCTAGAACTCCTAAACCTTTGTCATCACCAAGTTTTCTTGAAACAAGTAAGTATGAAACCCTCTCTAAGATTTTCCTTACTAATTTTACTTCTCAAGCATGTTTATGCTATAAAAATGGAGTTAGGAGTACATGCATACATTTAAAACTTGTAAGCAAACCCTAAACAACATATAAGCCCACGACTTATATGATGTCTACGCGTAATCTTGCCTTAAAAACCCTAAAACTTGTAAGGTTATGCATGAGAATTTAGTGTAAGCCCAAAAGTAAATCACTATGTCACAAAAGTGTATAAAAAGGAATATAAGCCGAAACATTTAAGCTTATATAAAAAAATAAGTCATAAAAGCCTAAACCTATATAAGCTAGACATTTAAGCCTATAAAATATATAAGCCGAAACCTATAACCCTATATAAGCTAGCCATGTAAACCCTAAAATCTATATATGTCGACACTTGGATATATTCAAGCTAGCTCATTTAAGCCCTATAAATATTAAATAAGCCAAGTTATATAAGCCGTCATATAAGCTAAAAATAAGCCGAATACAAATAAGCCCATGCCTTAAATTTAAGCTTAGAAATATTAATGTATAAGCCCAATAAGGAAAATATAAATATTAGCCCCTTTAATAATTACTAGTTAAATTTAAACAAGACCATTAGGCCCACTTTACCCAAGCTGAGACCCAATTGGGCCGGTCAAGCCCAAATCCTAATTATGGAGACTTTTCGTGCCCATTTTGACAATTGGTGAAAGTTGATGGTTGATTTGGTAACTTAATAAAACATGTATTAATGATTTCTTGACTTTATAAAAGTACAAGGGTCGAATGTGTCATTTTCCAAAGTATTGGGTGCGTTTGTTTTAAACCGTGAGTTAAATGAAACCACAAGGGCCATAATTTCCATTATTTAAACTTAATATGAGCCCTAGATGCCTTATTAAATATTCCGAGACCCCAAGGGTCATTTTTGCCATTTAAGAAACTTGTTACAAGCCCTAGCCTTTTTTTTAAACACTTCGAGACCTTAAGGGTCATTTTTCACTTTTAGAAACTTATTACAAGCCCTAGTTTAATATTTAAATATGCCGAGACTTGAAGGACCAAAAGTGTCACTTTGGGAAACTTATTACAAGCCCTAACTATTACCGTTAAATAATCCGAAACTTTAGGGATCAATTGTGTCATTTTGAAAACTTAAAACAAACCCTAACCCTAACTTATTTAATTTCCAAGACTTAGGGGGGGGGGTGTTTGGTCATTTCCCCAAAGTTTTGTAAGCCCTAGGGGCGTTTTAGTAAATAAATTAAACGAACAAGGACTAACGACACAATATACTTAACGGACGAAACCTTAAAGGATATTTTGTTAAACTGTTATACTAACAAGGACTCAAGTGTAATTTAAGTTAATTAAAAATATTAATAAATTATTTTATTAATAAATTAACTTAGCCGTTTGGATAATTATTAAATTTATTCACGAAACCTTATAAACTGGCAAATCCCGTTAACTATATTTTTGGAGCCTTAAGAAAAGTAAATTATATTTATTTTCTTACAATAAATATAATGTAAAACATAGTTATTTAATTTACTATCCATTTTACTAAACAATATATATATATATATATATATATATATATATATATATATATATATATATATATATATATATATATATATATATATATATATATATATATATATATATATATATATATATATATTTAGAAACTATATATATATATATATATATATATTTACAATTCACTATAAGTGTAAACACTTAAACGGTCGTAACAGTTTATTAATTTGTGATCATGCATTTTCAACCATACATCAATCATGCATTGTTAATTACGCATTTACTAAGGCACTTAAAATTACTTAGGTAATTACTCCAGTTCGTGATCATACTGTGCCAGTTTATTCAGTGACATCATCCTCACATCACTACCACTAAGGTGAGTTCATGGCCCCATCTTTACTGTTTTATAACTGGGGGAGAAAACATACAAAAACTATATATATTTAAATATGCAAAACATGCACTGATGACAACAACAACTTATTGCCTATTGTTTGCCCCATACCCGTGGACTGTAATAGTTAATAGTGTAGCGCGAAATGTATGAATAGATCTATTCGGGTATTGACAACACCCGGCCTGTGTGACTTGCTATCACGAAACGCTTAGGCCAAGAAACTGTTTATATCATTGTCAGACTGAGGGAACAACATCAGGACAGATCCACATGGGCGTACTGAGCAACTTTTTGTCTAGCTTCTATTACAAGGCAATATGAACTACTATGGTATTGGACTGTGATTGTCTTACCATGATCGTGATGTTTTGGCATATTAGTAACTTATTATTTATCTAAACCTGTGAATTCACCAACTTCGTGTTGACCCCCTGATGTAGGATTTTATATACTTGTTTTAGGAAAAACAAAGTATAAGGCGGAAAGTATTAGTCGACACGATTTAGGAAATCCATGAAGACGAAAATTCCAAGTTCGTTCTCGAAGGAGGTGTGTGAATTAAGTGTGCCAATATGTAAAATCAAAGTTTGGATTAGTGACGTTTTTGGGTTGAGAGAGAAAAATTAAAGACGAGCTAAGATTACGATTACACTACGACGAATTAACGTAAAACGCGAACGTAAATACGTATAACGTGACAAAATTAAAAACTAAACCTAAAAATTAACTAAAATTTAAAACTAAGTCTAAAATAATATAAATAAGAATAAAAATCCAATAAACAATTTTTAAAACCTTTAATTAATTAAATATTCAGTTTTAAATGCTAATTAAAGCCCTAAAATTGAATATCATTAAGAAAAATCCCAAAATATTATTTTATTGAACAAATAACTCACTTATATTATTTAAAGACTAAAAAGTATTTTTCCTAAATTTTTAAAACTATTTTTCTATTTTTAAATCACTAAAAACTATTTTTAAACTAAAATAATCATAAAAAATAATAAAATAATGCTAAAAATAATTTGACAATTTTAAAAATCATAAATTATACTAATGAACAGTAGAAAAATGAAAAAGTTTGAAAAAACTAAAATTTTTCACTAAAAGACAAAACAATTTTTAATAAAACCCTAATTAAACTAAATTAATTCTAAAAATTAATTAAAAAGTGAACAGTAAAATGTTTTTAAACTAAAAATCTTAAAATGTTTTTCTAAGTCTAAGAAAATTTTTAAAACTGAAAAATATAAAGTTTTGTCACTAAAAGACAAAAACAGAAACTTAAAAAGTAATTTAAAAAGCAATTAAATCTAAAAAATAATAGATGAACAGTGATAGAAAATAAACTAGACAGAAAAATCAAGAATAAAATAAGAAAAATTACAAAATTGGTTTCAAGTCCTAACTCCTAAAAAAGTTCAGTAAAGACAAATTAACAAGAATCTGATAGTGACATGTGGATTCCTTTGTCTGCTAGTGTAGCAGGAGGAACTTTTTGCACTACCAGTGGGAATGAGTTCCCACTGTTTTCAATAAAAAACGGGAACTGGGCACCTTTTTGGCTGTATCTTGAGATTGGCTTGGTATTTTTGGCAAAGATTAGCACCCCCACAACCAGTTGGGTTGTGGGGAGTCACAAAAATTATAAAAACAACAGGTACTACACAAAATTTGCACACAAGACGGCCAATTACAGTCACTGATATGCTGGTATGGTTCTGGTGAACAGTGACTGGTGCAATGTGCACAAATACGGATTTTAAAGCTTACAAACTTGCTTAATATATGACCAAACTACAAGAAAGCTACCCACAACCCTAAGTTAACAGATTAGCTAACATTAACCACATTTTGAGATCACCATTTGCTGAAACAATGCAAATTAAAGGCTTACTGAATTTTAGCCAATTTACCAATTTTTGAACATGCAAATATGCTCTAAAGCTAAACCAAACTGAGAACAACTAACTACTTATAGTAACTCAACATAAGAGAGTATGCTAGACTAGTGTTTAACCCAATTGATGTCACCAATTCTAGTTAGAACCCAAATCCAAACACCCCCTTATTTTCAGTAACTTAAAATTAACACACCAAATCTATTCAAAAACCAACCAAACTGATTACAAGAGATCTAAACATGCAAAATCAACCTAAACTATCATATGAGAACAACTAGAATAACACAAGAACAGATTCTCACAAATCACATACACATTAAAAAACACACATCACATTTAAAACTTTCAAATAAGCAGAAATGTAACAAGGAAGGGTTCAAGCCATACCATGAGGCTGATGCCGTCTTCAATGCTTAATGCAGGCTTGTAAGAAGGAGAAAAATGTTGATGTAGAGAAAACGGGTGAGGACTACTGCAGTCCCAAACACCCTTAATATTCTTCAAAGTGAGTGAAATGGAATGAGAAGGAAGATGTTCTTAATTCCTTTTGCCTACACAACACCACAAAACCAAAAAAAACAAACTTCCAAGTAGCAAGGGCTACAAGCTTTTGGCTTGTAGCTTTTGCTACAATAAACAGTTAATAAAGTTAAAAAATGAGATTTTCTAAAAATCTTAGAAACACTTGAAACTTGGAACACACTTAGAAAACTTTTGATGTGCCAAACAAAAACTTACAAAATAGACCGTGAGAACCCAAATCCAATATCCACTTTCACTTCCACTAGATGTTGGATTCAAAACAGATTTTTCTGAAAATACTTCCAACAAAGAATTACTTTTGATAGCTTAAAAGTAACGAAACCAAATTACTGAAACTTTAAAAGTTACACTAAGACAAGAAGAAAATTTGGAACTCAGTATATCAATGCAAGATTTTCTTAAAATTACTTTAACTATTTGATTGAAAAAAAAGAATTACAACTGATAAAACTGGAACAAAGAAAAAGGGGTACAAGCCACCCCTTTTTATACTAGTTAACAGACGATTCTAGAATACAAAGATGAAAAACCCTTATCTACATGAAATTCCAATAAGGCCCTTGGACTGAGTTTGAAATTTGGTCGTCATGTGATGCCAGTTGTTTGTTGACCAATCTGAGTCGTTTATCCAATCTTTGGGAGCAAGATATTGCACTAGAGACGTTGATCATCTGCTGTGATTCACTTTTTGCTATGTTTGGAGGTACAAGGGGGCAGGGTATCACGAGGTGGGACCATAGGAGTCAGGGGAGAGATTTTTAAAGGTGGGTTTGTGGTGACGTGGTATTTAATCAAGGTTCTGGAGGAGTATTAACAATACCCCCTTGATTTAGATTAGATGGGAATTAGGGTTCATAGCTGGTTTAGGGGTGAGGGATTAGGAATAGTAACTGTAAACCGGGAAAAGTAATATTAATAATTCGTTTTAAAAACGAATTAAAAATATAAAGTGAGGTTTGACTAAGTTTTGACTGGGGTGACGTGTATTGTAGAGTGTGGGCTGGTTGGGTTGGGTAAAAGGGTTTTGATTGGGCTAAAGTTGGGAATGGGTTTTGATTGTCCATGTTTGCCCCCTAGTGTCTCAAAATTATGTCACAAAAAGTTTCAGCAGCTTTTATTAACTTTCCCTTTGATACAACTTGGTATCATTTGACATTTTTGGCACAAGTCTTGTAATAACTTACAACATGGACCATTTGTGAATAATTGGCATTCTCCAAGGGCTATAAATGATATTTCTTGAAATATTAGGGAAACCCAATTGCAATATGTGAGATTTACAAGGGTATAATATGACAAGTCTTCAAAAGATGAGGGACCAATCTTGTCAAATCTTCAAACTTCAAGGACTTCAATAGAAAATCATGATACGGGTCTGGTTCTTTGTGCGGCTTCATTTCCCGTGTTCATTTTTGCTTCATTATTGTGATCATTTGTTGATTTCACGATATCCGTACCTAAAATACACAATGAACAAACACAAGCATATTTTTTGGTATTTTGACGATATTTTAAGCGTTTTAAGCCCAATTTGGATGATGAGACTATGTATAATTGCAGTCTCATCACTCCCCCATACTAAAACATTGCCGTGTCCCCACGCAATGCTAGAATTAAGTATCATAGCACTTCCAAAATTCATTTTATGATGACATTTATTGAAGACATAAATTTAAATAAACTACTACACGCGTTTTATACATAATGTATTGTTTTCATCACGATTAAGTGACTTTTGGGATCATAGAACAAGAACACGTGAATGCTTCGTTAGAAATAATTTCGTCGTCCTCGATTTTCACCCAATTCCATGCTAAGCGTGTAACGAGATCATTGTTATTATAAGTTAGCAACACGATCACATCTCATGAGTGTTAATTACGAACCTAGACTCCCTTATTCCTACTTGGTATCTCTTATATTTTATTTTTGTCTTAATGATCATGAGGATACATCATTGACTTATGCGTGAATAGAGATTAAGTCTAAAAATAGAGTTTTAACGGTGTAACCAAAATCATTAAATTAATAATTCATCCTTATAGACAACGATGTCAAAAAATTAAGTCAACAAGAAGGATCGATAAACACGGTTTTATAACGGTTTTGAACATGAGACTTATTACCAAGACTTTTATACGCCCCTAACGGAAGGGCCTTATTATTATAGGTTTACCTCCATCTTTTATTCAACTCCGCCATGGAGCTTTTATTATGACTTCGGTCTTTCCTTGCCTTTTATTATCCGCCTCATCGGTGGTTTTATTAGCCAAAGACGTATATCCTCACGCTAAAGCGAATTTTGGATCTTTAAAGCTTCAAAGATTAAGGCTTGATTCACTTTCAATTTGGGCATAGATTTTTCGGCCTTGTGAGCTTCAAATTTTTGCTTAATTTAGGTGAGCACTTGAAATCTTATTATTAGGTGAAGCTTTCGATTATTCGGGTGCCAATACTGCAAAACCCTGACGCTGGCGATACCTTAATGTTTTTCCAATTTAATTTCATGGAAGCTACTAAAACAAATTAGAAACCAACAATAGTGACTAAACCGCTAAATCAATATTTATTAACAATTTATTATGCAAAAGCATGGGGAGAATAAGCTAATACTTACTACACATGAGATCGTGACGATTACGAGACTTATAAATAACTCTATCATTTATCGTCCTCATTTAAGAGACTTAGCCTAAAGAGTTAAGGAATCAAAGCTAAGTGCTCAACACGCACGGTCGAGTAAAAAATTACTCTTATTCTCACCATCGGAAAACCTACATTCGTGTCTTAAACACTTATGAAAAATAAGAAAAATTTTAAAATTTGGCCATTTTTAGCCTTATTTTGCAACAAAACGATAACAAAAAGATGAATATTGGACTGCGTGTTGACGTAAGCAAGGTGAAGTATCTACTCACCCCCCATACTAAAACTAAACATTGTCCTCAATGTTTCGAGTCTAGGGGTGAAAACACCCCCATACTAGAGACGAAGTCGAATGCTTAATCTCGAGCATGGAAAGGGTAAAACGAATAACCTAAAAGCCGTTTATGAATTATGCTATTAAGATTAACGTTAGAACATAAAAGGATACCATCGGATATCGGAATCTCCAAAGGCAACGATTGAAGCTCGAGTGATCCGTAAAACGAACACGAGAGGCTTCATTGATGACGATGAACCTAATAAATCACAATCACAAAAAACCACGGAACAAAGGTTGGAAGAGCACAAGTCCCCTCGTTACATTAACTACGAAAGCGATAATATTTACAAGGATAAGCATAAGAATCCCCCACGAGGCACCTTTTTTTTGATAACCGAGTAAAAAGCTCGACTCGAATCCTCATAAATGTGATCATTTAGGGATAATCATGGTTTGGTCATTTTGGTGGGGCTTACATGATAAACAATGCCCAAAAGTACATGGAGTACTTTAAAAACCCGATACCGTATACCTGGGTCAAAGATAGCGTCTTTGTTTTCGGATGAAAGACGAAACAACGCTACTTCAACCGATGCCGAAACCCCAAAGGGGTTAAAGAAAAGAGATGAGAAGTAGAAAGGTGGGGCAATGGGTAAGGCAACATAATGAGCTACTCGATGTAGACTCACACCAAGCAAATTAATAAGATTTCCATTTATTGCATCGGTGGAAGACCGAGATTTCCCTTTACAAGCAATTCCGGGATCGTAAATATCGTCCTCGGTGGAGAAATGTGAGGGAACATAAGGGGCTTCCTCCACACTAGATCCACACCAACCGTCGTCAAAAGGAGTAGACGAGGTGGTAGCACTCATAAAACGATGTGATGACGGAGTTAAACTTGTAGAAAATTCTTTTAAAACATCTTTAAAATCCTTTCCTTTTTCATCGTTTAAAAACTCTTTATGAAAACCCGATTGGATAATGTCAAAAATATTTGGCGTGTCGAATTCAAAATTAGTCACGCTAAAAATCCTCACATTTAAGTCGCAGTTAGGGGGTGGTGGATTATATAAGTTCTCAAAACGTTTATCAATAAAGAACACCACCCCCTCGGGGTCTACATACTCGTCATCCTCATGAACTTCGATCTCATCGATTTCTTCATCAAAGATAGGCTTGTCAAACCAAGATTTGTCATTCCCCTCCTTGAGTATCTTAGAAACTCTCTCGAAAAGATCACGATCAAGCACGAAACCATCATCCATTTGTTAGGATTGTTGATAAGTTAAATCCTCATGAATGTGGTAAACGTAATTCTCATTTGAGGAGTGTTGATTAGGTAACTCCTCGAGAATTGGATTTCTGGTGGTCACATGAGTTGGTTCGTCATCGAAAATAAGACGTTCCAACTCATTAAGTTCATCCTCGATTTTGGAAAGATCGACCTCACTCGTGGGTCGTTCAATGATTTCCTCAATCTCGGGATCAAACTCATAATCATCGTACTTCACATGTTTCTTTTTAGGTGAGTCAAAAATTGCATGTGGATTTCGAAGTACGTGATCAATCTCGGCAAAATCGCCATCGTCATCGTCAAAGAAAGTGTAACACCCCATTTGGATAAATGGAATGTCATAGGATAATCATGGCGTAATATCAAAGCATAAGGTAAATGTCCTAAAACATGACATGACCATAGGGGATAATCGGAATCAAACACCAGTCCCCAATATAAACTCATAAACATAGCATAAAGTAAAAGTAATGCAAATGAAACAGAAACATATAATATAGCTCCCATCCTATGCATAACCTTTCCATGCTCTTGACCTGGTGTACATGCCGTTTGGGGACATGAAAAGAGAAAACGGCTGAGCGAGAGGCTCAGTGCGCGGATATATAATAATAACATGGAATAACATAACATAAGTGAAGGCTGAAATGAAAGCATAATAATGAAAATGCAGCGGAAAAATGTAAGTTCTGGGAAACCTGGTGACATGTAATAAACTTGTAACATGTAATAAACTTGTAACTTGTAATAAACTGGTTTATTCTTAAAAAGAGTCTCATATTCATGTTATTACTGAAAGTCTGCTGTTTAATCATGAAAACTGTAATTTAAATGCCAAAGAGCTCATATAGGTCATGAAATATATCAACGTGCATGAATACATGGAGGGGTGACCTCGTCATGCTATTAGAGGGGTGACCTCTAAATAACTGTAGAGGGGTGACCTCTAAATAACTGTGCTGGGTGGAGGGATCAGCTCTAATGTGAAGGATGTAGAGCACACACCACATTCACCCTGATAACTTGTAAACTGATAAGCCTAGGATGCATCCATACGCCCCACTAAATATACATATAAAAATGGCCAAACTAAACATGAGTGGGACGATGCAGGATATCACTCTCCTGCATGTGAGTCACGACACCGGTGCCTCTAGTGCCATGGTTAAGGTACCTCCGTAACTAGTACATAAACTGGTCATGCTTGTATATAATGCTCTCTGAATTTATTTAGTTATTAACATGATTACTGAGAAGCTTAAACATATACTGGGGAAAAACATTTGGCTGCAGACGGGGAATCCTAAACATGCATAGAAAGAAAGTCCTTACTGAAGGACGAGAAATCCGTACCTCACGTCCAGTAACGCAAATGAAGAATAACGTAGAAGATGAGAACGCGAAGAAGATCACACTCCATAAATGCTACATAATAAAGATGGACGTGTATGGGTCGCTTGGTTAACTTATACTTAATAATTATTAATGACTTAACGTTAATTTGTTTTACTTGTTCTCGTATTTCCTTAACGTTCTTGACTTATTTTACGGCTTCATATAAACCATGTATCATGCTTAGTGTATTTTATGTTCATATGTTTTAATTAGCGTAAAAATATATTTATTTCATGATCGTGTAGTAAATTCTACTTAATAAATACTTACGCTAAAATAATAATAATAATTAGTTACTAATAAAATGAGTTATTTATTTGGGATCGTAATTAGTAATAAGGTAAGCCTAATTAAATAAACTTTACTGAAACTTGATGATTACATAACTAAATTAAGTCTAGTTATTAATTTAATTACGCTAACAAATACCTCGGTTAATATCATTAATTAAATTAAAATTTAGTCGCGTAAAATATTTATTCATAACGCGTAAATAATATTAAAACTAATCATGTTTAATAACATATTTTTAACGTACCCAAGCCTACCGAGACACCCGTGTCTCGGTCGCACGAAACAAACTAGTAAAATACCCTAAACACTTGCTGTCCAATATACACTGTTTTCTGTGTTATCTGATATATACCTACAATACTATCCAAGATAAAATTTTCATGTTCGGTCCGATATAATATACATGTATTATCCGATAAACGGACCCTTTGTTGTCCGAGGAAAACTGGGGAATGCATGTTTGTTTCTGCTGATGTTTTAACCCTAGTCGCTACCCACTGTCTTACATGAATTTCCCCTGTATGGGGTTTTAGGGTTGCCACTGATTGAATAAAACCCACCCTGCTGGTGGAATAAAAACACCACCGAGACACATAAATGTCTCGGTTTGTGTACTAAGTCAAACAAAACAGATCTGAACATACCCCCCTTAAACCCACCGTTTTTATAACGTGAATTACACTCCTAAATTGGATCCACGATCGAATAATTAAAAGAAAGAAAAACATAAACGAAATTAAGGTTTGGATCTTACTTGTTTTTAGGGTTTGGGAAAACGAAAACAAGGCAAACAGCGACTCCCTGATTTCCTTGATCAAAACCCACGACCTTGTTCTTGTTTTCTGTTTTGGGATGACGGCAACAGAAGGCAAAGAGAAAAAAAAGACCACAGTAGCCTAGGTTTAGGGGTTTTTATGTTTGTGTGTGTGTCGAATAACAGAAAACAAGTCCTCCCGAATTTTATTCTTTTTTTTTCTTTTTAGTCGGTTGTGCTTAATTCCCTTATTGTGCTTCGGCCCAAACTGGCCTACTCCTTCTTCATGTCCAAAACAGCCCCTAAAGTTGTTTTATTAATTATTTTCGCGACTCGTTAAAAACGTTACGCGTAGTCGTGATTTAAACTTGTAAATTTTCTTAGTTATCCTTATACATATTAAACGTAATTATTATTTATGTAACTACTTGTCGTATAATTTAATATACGTAATATTAATCGTGTTAAATATTCGTATAGCGTGAATTTAAATGACGTGAATTATTACGTCGTGGTTTTACTTATTATCCGTAAATTCAGGTCATATATTAATAATAATAATAATATACGTATTTATTTGTCGTACTAAAATAATATACGTAGTAAATATATTAAACGTTCTCAAAACGTATCGTACATACGTAAATCATAAGTTTTAAATTTTTATGTAATTTCATGTACGTGGTATTCTAGGAATTTTATGCGGGTTTTACAACTCTTCCCCTCTAAAAGAATAATTCGTCCTCGAATTAGAGATACGATATCCTGAGAGGGGCATGATCGTGACGTGACTCTAGAGAACATGGAACATGACGTGACTGAAGGGAACATGAAACATGGAGTGACTAGAAAAGAACATATCTGAATTTATGGAAGAAAAGAGGATAAGAACTAACATGAAAGTTACATAAATGATGTAATACCAAGTGTCATACTTACTGGTATAAGCACACACAAAGTATTGATGTATGAGACATATTGAGACGTAGCACGTGAACAATTTTAAACGTGATACGTGAATAATTGTGAACGTGATACTTGGAGACATGGCACATGATATATGAGAACATATGGTGAGTGAGAATACGTGCAAAATATCGTGAACGTGACATGAGAACGTAGGGTAATCATGACATGGGAACAAATCGTGAACGTGCAATAACTAAGGAGGTAAAATCAATGATACTAGATAAGACGTGAAATGTGACGCGAAACGTCTATCCAAGGATGGAAAGTCATACTAAGCTTGAGTCTGGTATCTCAAGTTTTCTACAATCTTTCCAGAATGAAAAGTGAAACGTAACTCGTAAGATGAAATGATCATGAACGTAAATGATATCATGAAGGTGGAAGTGAAAAGCCAATCATGAAAATGAAAGAAAATTAAAGGCGTGGATAAATTCGTGAATGCTAACGTGAGACATAACATCAGAGCTGAAATAATCATACAGACATGAACGCGAATATTGAATGCTAACGTAAACCTTTATCTGATCTGATAGTCGAAAGAGTGTCATGTAATCGTATGATCATTGGCTGGAAAATGTCTGATAATCTGCTACTGGTACTCCTTTCGGATGAAAGAAAACGTGTAGGTTAGGTTAAATGATCGAACGATGATTCAAAAATTTCTAAAGGTTGAGATGACTGCAAGCGTGTTGGTGTTCTATCTTAACCTGCTGAAAAGTCAGGCATTTAGATATGAACATAACTACATCTTGTTTCATGTTTCTCCACCAAAATGTGGTTAAGATCATGATACATTTTGGTAGGATATGGATACACGGAAATTGGAAAGCTATGAGTCTATGTAAAATTTATACTTCTCTTAGCGTAGGATTTTCTGGAACACATAAGTTAGATGTAGGGTTTTCTCCTTTATCCGTAGGCATAATCATGGTAAAATTTACCATGAAAACTATGTGATTCACCGTGTCACTAAAATCAACTACATACGTACAGAAAATTTTAGTTTGAATTTCTCCTGTTGTAAGTCTTGCAACATAGATTGAAAATGTTCTTCGTACTCTTCTAAACATAAAGAAAATCATAATGCTAGAAATGAATAGAATAACGAACTTGTCCAGAGTTCATGAAAATTTGATTTCTCAAATCCTCAATTACTGCTGGCATTCGTGAACTAAAGGCACAAACATGGATTCAAATGACCATAATGTGTGCGAAGAACAATCACGGAAGTGTCCTCTTCTTTCACTCACAACTGTTGATAGCCTGAAAATAAATCGATCTTGAAAAGTGTTTAGAGTCTGGCAGTTGATTGAATGGCTGAATAATACTTGGAAAGAAAAAAATATATGGTCATGAATGGTAGTAGAATTGATAGTTCCTTGTGGTAATATATCTCAGAGAATTCTGAAATAATCGTCTGATTAATTAATGAACAAGAATATCGGACGTCGTGTCATAAATGATAGTTAGAAATTCTTCGTAGCCAATAATACATGCTTGTAAGGCAGAAGAAAAAAATTTCCACTGATTTTCCTGGTGGAAAACCCATGATGAATATATTCAGGACTCTGAACGTCGCTGAATATAATCGGGTACGAATAATGATTTACGGTAGAAATGGAAAGTCTTGTCGTCAAACTGAAATGAAAGTGTCGAGGCAGCGCACGAAGTAAACGTGACAGATTTCACTGAATGTGTTTCGTCCGTCTCATACGAAATGAACACTACATGACCGACAATGAACAATAAGTTAGAGATGGTGCTGAGATCTTGGTGGCTTGATTCATACATGGCATAACAAAATAAGTATACCCTTGAAAAGGTACCTTGAATCACTGAGGCTGAGTTTAGAATTTATGCATGAGTCGTGTGTCTTGACTTATGTCATGAGATGAGAACTATACGTGTGACATGTGTCTTGACTGGTATCTTGACATGCGTCTACAATACATATTCATGAGAGGATGTGTCTTGACGGATGTCTTGACATATAACAATAAATCATAATTTAAAACGGTGGTTAAAATGACTGTGATCCATGAAACTATTCAGCTAAGTGGCTAGCTGGTACCGGTTCCTACTCGTATTGCTGAAAGACAACTGAATGACGTGTGACATATAACTAAAAGGTAAGGACATGAATTGGGATGAAAATCGTCTGGTGGTGAAGCATCTTCTCGTCCGATCTCTTTAATATAAGGCTTTGTCTTCGTCTTGTAGGATCTCCAGGTTGTGAATAGCATAAGCATCTCGTAGCGTCTCCAAATAATCAGCAACATCAACATTTAGTAACATTCCAAAGCTATGAGCAGCATCAGCATCTTGTAAATTATCAAAAAGTGGAGTACGCCTGAGATGATTTAGAATCGAGTAACGAATATTCATGGAGTATTGTAAGTGACATACCCATGGATAACGGTACGTGTAATACCCATGGAATACGGTACATGGAGTACACGCGGATTACGGTACATGGAGTACACATGGAATGCACATGAAATGATCGGTATGGATTCGATCAGCTGACATGATTTAAAAGGATAAACTGATCAAACGGTTAGGAAACCAAACTGAAGTGAAAAATCCCGATTGCCTATCAATATTAGCGTAGACATCATCCTGGTTGCATAGAGGAAACGCTAAAAGTGTGGTTAAACGAAATTCAACGATGATTTGCATGAAAGCTTGATTAATGAAAACCAACCATGACTATCATAAAAGCAGGAGTAAATGAAATCCATCTGTGTTTAGCATGAGAGCATGGTCAACATGATGAAAACATAATTTTCATAAAGATGCATGGAACATAATCATCATGAAGATGAAATTATCATGAAGAAACATGGGAAAAAATTAACATGAAGGAGCATAAAACATAATCAGCATGAAGACGAAGTTAACGATGATAATATGAAAACATACTTGACATAAGGAAACATAACAATTTATGAGGGAACATGAAAAGTTTATGACTATAATGAGATAAATATTTAAGTTAACAGTGTGGACGACTAGGAGTTGTTTCACAATGCAAAACAATGCAACTTAAATGATAAGTATGACTTAATATAACCCGACCTAAACATAAAAGATGCATGAAGTACTTTATAATGCATGAAACAGTTTAAAATGCATGGTTAATAAATATGATGATATGTACATGAGTGAACGCCTATGGGTCGGTTCACAAAACAAAAGTCAAGTGTGGACGCCTATGGGTCGGTCCACTTATCAACAAAAGTTTCGATAAAAGCACATGCGACTAAATAGGGCCAGTCCTGTAGCAACCGTTATTTAGTCAAAATTCCTGAGACAATGAGATGCATGCATGAATGAATACATGAAATGAAAATAATTGAATGCGTGAAAACCAACTGTCTAAACGTAATAGAAAACGTATGACTAACTATGAACTACGGTGGTTCAGTCCATATTAGCCAAAGTTCACAAGGAACATCATGTAAAACAATGACATGTAACTAAGTATGGATGACGGTTGTTCAATCCATATTAGAAAATTTTCTCTTTTTTTTTGAGAAAACATCATGGTTAAAACATCAGGGTTCTGAAAATATCGATACATGGAATACCAAGCGTTGGCTTAGGAAGGTCCTGGTGACTACCCACTAGTCACAGGTCAATTTTTAGAGCCTATAGGTAGAAACCTTGGCTCTGATACCATAATTGTAACACCCCATTTGGATAAATGGAATGTCACAGGATAATCATGGCGTAATATCAAAGCATAAGGTAAATGTCCTAAAACATTACATGACCATAAAGGGATAACCGGAATCAAACATCAGTCCCCAGTATAAACTCATAAACATAGCATAAAGTAAAAGTAATGCAAATGAAACAGAAACATATAATATAGCTCCCATCCTATGCATAACCTTTCCATGCTCTTGACCTGGTGTACCTGCCGTTTGGGGGCATGAAAAGAGAAAACGGCTGAGCGAGACGCTCAGTGCGCGGATATATAATAATAACAAGGAATAACATAACATAAGTGAAGGCTGAAATGAAAGCATAATAATGAAAATGCAGCGGAAAAATGTAAGTTCTGGGAAACCTGGTGACATGTAATAAACTTGTAACTTGTAATAAACTTGTAACTTGTAATAAACTGGTTTATTCTTAAAAAAAGTCTCATATTCATGTTAATACTGAAAGTCTGTTGTTTAATCATGAAAACTGTAATTTAAATCCCAAAGAGCTCATATAGGTCATGAAATATATCAACGTGCATGAATACATGGAGGGGTGACCTCGTCATGCTATTAGAGGGGTGACCTCTAAATAACTGTAGAGGGGTGACCTCTAGATAACTGTGCTGGGTGGAGGGATCAGCTCCAATGTGAAGGATGTAGAGCACACACCACATTCACCCTGATAACTTGTAAACTGATAAGCCTAGGATGCATCCATACGCCCCACTAAACATACATATAAAAATGGCCAAACTGAACATGAGTGGGACGATGCAGGATATCACTCTCCTGCATGTGAGTCACGACACTGGTGCCTCTAGTGCCATGGTTACGGTACCTCCGTAACTAGTACATAAACTGGTCATGCTTGTATATAATACTCTGGCAATTTATTTAGTTATTAACATGATTACTGAGAAGCTTAAACATATACTGGGGAAAAACATTTGGCTGCAGACGGGGAATGCTAAACATGCATAGAAAGGAAGTCCTTACTGAAGGACGAGAAATCCGTACCTCACGTCCAGTAACGCAAACGAAGAATAACGTAGAAGATGAGAACGCGAAGAAGATCTCACTCCATAAATGCTACATAATAAATATGGACGTGTATGAGTCGCTTGGTTAACTTATACTTAATAATTATTAATGACTTAACATTAATTTGTTTTACTTGTTCTCGTATTGCCTTAACGTTCTTGACTTATTTTACGGCTACATATAAACCATGTATCATGCTTAGTGTATTTTATGTTCATATGTTTTAAATAGCGTAAAAATATATTTATTTTATGATCGTGTAGTAAATTCTACTTAATAAATACTTACGCTAAAATAATAATAATAATTATTTACTAATAAAATGATTATTTATTTGGGATCGTAATTAGTAATAAGGTAAGCCTAATTAAATAAACTTTACTGAAACTTGATGATTACGTAACTAAATTAAGTCTAGTTATTAATTTAATTACGCTAACAAATACCTCGGTTAATATCATTAATTAAATATAAATTTAGTCGCGTAAAATATTTAATCATAACGCGTAAATAATATTAAAACTAATCATATTTAATAACATATTTTTAACGTACCCAAGCCTACCGAGACACCCGTGTCTCGGTCGCACGAAACAAACTAGTAAAAATACCCTAAACACTTGCTGTCCAATATACACTGTTTTCTGTGTTATCCGATATATACCTACAATACTATCCAAGATAAAATTTTCATGTTCTGTCTGATATAATATACATGTATTATCCGATAAACGGGCCCTTTGTTGTCCGAGGAAAACTGGGGAATGCATGTTTGTTTCTGCTGATGTTTTAACCCTAGTCGCTACCCACTGTGTTACATGAATTTCCCCTGTATGGGGTTTTAGGGTTGCCACTGATTGAATAAAACCCACCCTGCTGGTGGAATAAAAACACCACCGAGACACATAAATGTCTCGGTTTGTGTACTAAGTCAAATAAAACAGATCTGAACATACCCCCCCCTTAAACCCACTGTTTTATAACGTTAATTACACTCCTAAATTAGATCCACGATCGAATAATTAAAAGAAAGAAAAACATAAACGAAATTAAGGTTTGGATCTTACTTGTTTTTAGGGTTTGGGAAAAGGAAAACAAGGCAAACAGCGACTCCCTGATTTCCTTGATCAAAACCCACGACCTTGTTCTTGTTTTCTGTTTTGGGATGACGGCAACAGGAGGCAAAGAGAAAAAAAAAGACCGCAGTAGCCTTGGTTTAGGGTTTTTTATGTTTGTGTGTATGTCGAATAACAGAAAACAAGTCCTCCCGACTTTTATTCTTTTTTTTTCTTTTTAGTCGGTTGTGCTTAATTCCCTTATTGGGCTTCGGCCCAAACTGGCCTACTCCTTCTTCCTGTCCAAAACAGCCCCTAAAGTTGTTTTATTAATTATTTTCGCGACTCGTTAAAAACGTTACGCGTAGTCGTGATTTAAACTTGTAAATTTTCTTAGTTATCCTCATACATATTAAACGTAATTATTATTTATGTAACTGCTAGTCGTATTAATTTAATATACGTAATATTAATCGTGTTAAATATTCGTGTAGCGTGAATTTAAATGACGTGAATTATTACGTTGTGGTTTTACTTATTATCCGTAAATTCAGGTCATATATTAATAATAATAATATACGTATCTATTTGTCGTACCCAAATAATATACGTAGTAAATATATTAAACGTTCTCAAAACGTATCGTACATACGTAAATCATAAGTTTTAAATTTTTACGTAATTTCATGTATGTGGTATTCTAGGAATTTTATGCGGGTTTTACAGAAAGAGTCGATGTGAGCACTCACAACCATGGTCTTACAAGTCGAATGACTATGCTTAGGTGACTTCTCTAAGACGAGAGGATTGATGTCGATAAAACCTTTTGCCTCAACGGGTGTTGGGCTAGGCAAAGGAGGCACTTCGATGGAGTTAGAAGTTGAAGCCTCAAAGACGTGGTCCTTCGAAGGTGGTGAAGACGAGCCCATTTTGGTCATTGTCGTGATGGCACTAACGTCGCCCTTTGGAATTGGTGTTTCACTTGTTTCGCTAAATACATCCCAAAGTGAGTTTTCATCCATAAATTTACACATACCCTTTTGAATTAGGTACACGTACTCTTTATCATTAAAATCATCATCTTTAAAACCGTTTTTCTTAATTCTTTCAAAACATGCATTAAGCCTCATTCTTTCCGCTAAAGTGAACATTTTGAAATCATTAGGATTTGAATCATTAGGTTTTGAAACCTCGGTTTTTTCATTATCATTAAACACTTGGGATTTTCTAGCGAAAAAGTCCATTTTGTAATCCCCATATCTTATAGTAAGTCTCCCCTCGTGAACGTCGATTACGGTTCGAGCTGTCAATAAGAATGGTCGGCCTAAAATAATGGGACATTTAAGGTCACACTCGTAATCGGATATAACAAAATCTGTGGGAAAAACAAACTTTCCAACTTTGACATAGACATCCTCGGCTATTCCAATTGGTATAAGTGGAGTACAATTTGCAAGCTCAATTGTCATGTTCGTGGGGGTAAGTGAAGGCGATCTCATCAATTTCCAAAGAGAACGAGGCATGAGATTGATGCTAGCACCTAAATCGACAAGGGCTAAACATCCCTCAATCTCGGAAAAATCACAAGGTAGTAGAAATTGGCCCGGATCCTTTTCCTTTCTCGGCATACGCCTTTTAGGTTTTTTAAGAAGGATTGAAGCACAAGTTTCTTCAAGGGTTACTTTGGTAAGGTCGATAAAACTCTCTTTTTGAACCGTGGATGGAATTTATGGTACACGAGGGTGTGCACTCTTTTCCTTGGTCGCCACGTTCACCCCATCGACTTTAGAACAATAAGACGTCTTAGAAGTCGAGGGTTTAGAAGAAGGAACAACTCGAAACCCATCAAGGTTAGGGGTAATCACACGACCTTTCTCACGAGACGAGGCGGCTTTACATTGTTCCTTCGGATTTGCAACGGTGTCACTAGGTAACGAACTCGATGAAGCACCCGAGGCTTTGTTCATAATGACCGAAAACATCTTTTTAATGTTAATTTGTCCTTGCTCAATCTTCGTGTTTTATAATTTCAATGTATTAGAAAAGTCGTTTTTCAAAGTACCAATTTCTCCCTCTAATCGTCTCATATTAGCATCATTCATTTTCATGTAATTTTGAAAATCGTTAGACGAACTATTTTGATTTGAATTAAATTTCCCTTGGTTTTGATTACTTTTTTGAAAATTTCCTTGATTACCACTTGAAAAATTGTTTCCTTGATTGTTGTTGTTTGAAAAATTCGAGTTTTGATTATTGTCTCGATTTTGCCAATTCAAATTCCGACCTTGATTATAACCTCCATGATTTTGATTCGAAAAATTTCCTTGTTGATTATTTCCTTGAAAATTGTTACGATTTTGATTAAAATTGTTGCCTTGGTTATAATTGCCTTGTTGTGATGGACCGGCGTTATTTTGATTTGCAAAAATGTTGTTTAACGCACTCACATACGATGTTTGGCCATCCGTAGCCGCACACTCGTAATAATTATGAGGTCCTCCACAAAACGTACACGATGTCTCAACCGCTTTCACCGTAGCGGGAGTGTCTTTCTTTTGCATCTCAACGAGAAAAGACATAAACACATTCGTCAACTTGTCGAATTTCGCATCAACTCTCTCAATGTCGCGATTAGAACTACTAACATTGGCGACATTGGCAACACTCGGTGCGTTGCGGAGTTGGTAAACCTTGGATCGGTTTTCGATAATTATCAATGCATCTTTCGGAGTTTTACACAAAAAGTTGCCACCGGCGGCGGAATTCAACGAATCTTGTTCTTGAAAATTAAGACCGTTGTAAAACGTATCAATTTGGTGCAACTCGGAAAAACCATGGTGAGGACATTGCCTAAGCAATTCCTTAAAACGATCCCACGCGTCTCTAAAAGATTCATTCGGTTTTTGCTCAAATTTCGTAATTTCATTCTTGAAAAACGTCGTCTTAGACGGTGGGAAAAAATAATTAACGAACTTGGAAACGAGATCCTTCCACATAGTTATTGAATTAGGTGGCTCTTTCTCATACCAATCCTTGGTGGCACCATCGAGCGAGTACGGAAAAAGCATAAGCTTGACGACATCGGTGTCGACATTCTTAAACTTGCTCGTGGCTAAAAGACGATCAAAATTCTGAATATGGTCGTGAGGATTATCGGCTTCACGACCTCAAAACTTCATAGCTTGGATTAACGAAAGCATTCCACTCTTAATCTCAAAATTCTCCGCTTCGATTGTGGGAATTACGATCGCGTCTCCATAACCCTCGGTGGGTGCTTGGAGCAATTCCATCATCGAACGATTGCCGGCCATGTCGTCTAAGGTTTCTTCAACCACGATATTAGGAACGTCAGTTTATAATTCTCGTCTACGTCGTCGATTCCTTCGATTACGATTGCGTCGATTCGAAGCGTCGCTAGAATTAGAATAATCCTTCGATCGAGTGCGCATGCACTAAGCGTAAAATGGGGGGTAGCAAAGAAGATTCTTTTTGGGGTTTTTTGATTTTTCAATTTTTTTGGTTTTTGATTGTTTTTTAATTTTTTTGGATTTTTGAATGTATTACGTAGACACAAATCTACAAATCTCCCCTCGAATCGATTTCTCGATTAAAGGAGCCTCAAAGAATGAAAACGATCACGTGGAGTGAACGCCTTCGATGACTTTAGAACGTTGGTGGAACACCAAAACGTTCAAGAGGGTTTAATATTGAAAACAAGTAAATATAATAAACGTAGATAATACTTGGGCGGCAAACCCTCGATTAGCCTTCTTTCTCCAAACACGCACAAGCAAGCGGGGGAAACGAGGCGGCACTAAGCACTTAAGAGCCGTTTTCCCTTAGGTCGTGAAATACAACCGCCTTATACCCACCTTATAGTTTGTGTTAATTGAAATTAAGCCTCACGAAAGTATTTATCTATTTTTCCTTTTAACTTTTGCTTTAGATTCAAATACAATGATCGAGTGATGAAATCCCGAATCAAGGTTGCGTTTTCACGCTTTTGGAGTACTTGTATATTTATTGTTCTACGTAAGTACAATATAGTAATATATTCACAAGAAAAACGAAAACGATAATGGATATCTACAATATAGTAAAGATTGGTTTGTGTTTAATTTAGGAAAATTAAACACGATTTATTTGGATACTATAATATATTAAGGAAAAATAACAAAAATGAGTATGTACGATATTTACGCTTTCCAAAAATTGAAAAGCAAAAACGCACTACTCACACTAACACGATACTAATAATGGCACACCAAACACCTCCCCGGCAGCGGCGCCAAAAATTGATGTAGTGTTTTCGTACACGTTTTAGGAAAAACAAAGTATAAGGCGGAAAGTATTAGTCGAAACGATTTAGGAGGGTTCGTTCTCGAAGGAGGTGTGTGAATTAAGTGCGCCAATATGTAAAATCAAAGTTTGGATTAGTGACGTTTTTGGGTTGAGAGAGAAAAATTAAAGACGAGCTAAGATTACGATTACACTACGACGAATTAACGTAAAACGCGAACGTAAATACGTAAAACGTGACAAAATTAAAAATTAAACCTAAAAATTAAGTAAAACTTAAAACTAAGTCTAAAATAATATAAATAAGAATTAAAATCCAATAAATAATTTTTAAAACCTTTTATTAATTAAATATTCAATTTTAAATGTTAATTAAAGCCCTAAAATTAAATATAATTAAGAAAAAGCCCAAAATATTATTTTATTGAACAAATAACTCACTTATATTATTTAAAGACTAAAAAGTATTTTTCCTAAATTTTTAAAACTATTTTTCTATTTTTAAATCACTAAAAACTATTTTTAAACTAAAATAATCATAAAAAATAATAAAATAATGCTAAAAATAATTTGACAATTTTAAAAATCTTAAATTATACTAATGAACAGTATAAAAATGAAAAAGTTTGAAATAACTAAAATTTTTCACTAAAAGACAAAATAGTTTATAATAAAACCCTAATTAAACTAAATAAATTCTAAAATTAATTAAAAAGTGAAAGTAAAATGTTTTTAAACTAAAAATCTTAAAATGTTTTTCTAAGTCTAAGAAAATTTTTAAAACTGAAAAATATAAAGTTTTGTCACTAAAAGACAAAAACAGAAACTTAAAAAGTAATTTAAAAAGCAATTAAATCTAAAAATAATAGATCAACAGTGACCAAAAATAAACTAGACAGAAAAATCAAGAATAAAATAAGAAAAATTACAAAATTGGTTTCAACTCCTAACTCCTAAAAAAGTTCACTAAAGACAAATTAACAAGAATCTGATAGTGACATGTGGACTCCTTTGTCGGCTAGTGTAGCAAGGGGAACTTTTTGCACTACCAGTGGGAATGAGTTCCCACTGTTTTCAATAAAAAACATGAACTGGGCACCTTTTTGGCTGTATCTTGAGATTGGCTTGGTATTTTTGGCAAAGATTGGCACCCCCACAACCAGTTGGGTTGTGTGGAGTCACAAAAATTATAAAAACAACAGGTACTACACAAAATTTGCACACAAGACGGCCAATTAAAGTCACTGATATGCTGGTATGGTTCTGGTGAACAGTGACTGGTGCAATGTGCACAAATACGGATTTTAAAGCTTACAAACTTGCTTAATATATGACCAAACTACAAGAAAGCTACCCACAACCCTAAGTTAACAGATTAGCTAACATTAACCACATTTTGAGATCACCATTTGCTGAAACAATGCAGATTAAAGGCTAACTGAAATTTAGCCAATTTACCAATTTTTGAACATGCAAATTTGCTCTAAAGCTAAACCAAACTGAGAACAACTAACTACTTATACTAACTCAACATAAGAGAGTATGCTAGACTTGTGTTTAACCCAATTGATGTCACCAATTCTAGTTAGAACCCAAATCCAAACACCCCCTTATTTTCAGTAACTTAAAATTAACACACCAAATCTATTCAAAAACCAACCAAACTAATTACAAGAGATCTAAACATGCAAAATCAACCTAAACTATCATATGAGAACAGCTAGAATAACACAAGAACAGATTCTCACAAATCACATACACATTAAAAAACACACATCACATTTAAAACATTCAAATAAGCATAAATGTAACAAGGAAGGGTTAAAGCCATACCATGAGGCTGATGCCGTCTTAAATGCTTAATGCAGGCTTATAAGAAGGAGAAAAATGTTGATTTAGAGAGAACGGGCGAGGACTACTGCAGTCCCAAACACCCTTAATATTCTTCAAAGTGAGTGAAATGGAATGAGAAGGAAGATGTTCTTGATTCCTTTTGCCTACACAACACCACAAAACCAATAAAAAACAAACTTCCAAGTAGCAAGGGCTACAAGCTTTTGGCTTGTAGCTTTTGCTACAGTAAACAGTTAATAAAGTTAAAAAATGAGATTTTCTAAAAATCTTAGAAACACTTGAAACTTGGAACACACTTAGAAAACTTTTGAATGTGGCAAACAAAAACTTACAAAACAGACCGTGAGAACCCAAATCCAATATCCACTTTCACTTCCACTGGATGTTGGATTCAAAACAGATTTTTCTGAAAATACTTCAAACAAAGAATTACTTTTGATAGCTTAAAAGTAACAAAACCAAATTACTGAAATTTTAAAAGTTACACTAAGACAAGAAGAAAATTTGGAACTCAGTATATCAATGCAAGATTTTCTTAAAATTACTTTAACTATTTGATTGAAAAAAAAGAATTACAATTGATAAAACTGGAACAAAGAAAAAGGGGTACAAGCCACCCCTTTTTATACTACTTAACAGACGATTCTAGAATACAAAGATGAAAAACCCTAATCTACATGAAATTCCAATAAGGCCCTTGGACTGAGTTTGAAATTTGGTCTTCATGTGATGCCAGTTGTTTGTTGACCAATCTGAGTCGTTTATCCAATCTTTGGGAGCAAGATATTGCACTAGAGACGTTGGTCATCTGTTGTGATTCACTTTTTGCTTTGTTTGGAGGTACAAGGCGGCAGGGTATCACGAGGTGGGACCATAGGAGTCACGGGAGAGATTTTTAAAGGTGGGTTTGTGGTGACGTGGTGTTTAATCAAGGTTCTGGAGGAGTATTAACAATACCCCCTTGATTTAGTTTAGATGGGAATTAGAGTTCACAATTGGTTTAGGGGTGAGGGATTAGGAATAGTAACTATAAACTAGGAAAAGTAATATTAATAATTCGTTTTAAAAACGAATTAAAAATATAAAGTGAGGTTTGACTGAGTTTTGACTGGGGTGACGTGTATTGTAGGGTGTGGGCTGGTTGGGTCGGGTAAAAGGGTTTTGATTGGGCTAAAGTTGGGTATGGGTTTTGATTGTCCATGTTTGCCCCCTGGTGTCTCAAAATTATGTCACAAAAAGTTTCAGCAGCTTTTATTAACTTTCCCTTTGATACAACTTTGTATCATTTGACATTTTTGGCACAAGTCTTGTAATAACTTACAACAAGGACCATTTGTGAATAATTGGCATTCTCCAAGGGCTATAAATGATATTTCTTGAAATATTAGGGACCCAATTGCAATATGTGAGATTTACAAGGGTATAATATGACAAGTCTTCAAAAGATGAGGGACCAATTTTGTCAAATCTTCAAACTTCAAGGACTTCAATGGAAAATCATGATTCGGGTCCGGTTCTTTGTGCGGTTTCATTTCCCGTGTTCGTTTTTGCTTCATTCTTGTGATCATTTGTTGATTTCACGATATCCGTACCTAAAATACACAATGAACAAACACAAGCATATTTTTGGGTATTTTGACGATAGTTTAACCGTTTTAAGCCCGATTTAGACGATGAGACTATGTATAATTGCAGTCTCATCACCCCCATATTTTACTCTATATGTTTTCTCAGGAAAATAAAGCAGGTTCATGCATTGGATTTCAGCATTTTAGGGAGCATCATGTCTACCATTGGGCTGGGATATTTACTTCAGTTTTATAATAATTGTGGTTTTACAAACAAGATACTAAGTGTGTACAATTAATTCATGTAATATGTATTAAATGACTTTTATGATCATTGCTCTATATGTTGTGTGCTATCTATCCACCCAAGTAACACCCCACGTACTATTCCGCTGCATTTGACTAACTTGGGGGTGTTACATTATGTGGAAATCCATGCCACTTCTTTCCTTGATTCTCATTGGTGCTTAGCCTTTTCACATGGATTGAACCAAACTTGGTATTAAATTGTCACTTTTAGCCCCTATACTTTGGTAGAATTATGATTTGAGCTCTAGTCTTCATTTTTTTGACAAAATTGGTCCTTTGGCCTTCATTCTTGATCATTTGAGCCCTTTGACTTGGTTGACTTGATAGTTGACCAGGTTTGACTTGGATCTTGACTTTTCCAAAATTGCACTTTAGTCCCTAAACTTTTAAATGTTGTCAAGATAGGTCCTTTATCTTCAAATGGCTTGTCATTTAGCATCCTTCTTTTTTTTCTTCATAAATGAGCTTGATTTCACTTGTTTTGCTTCAAATTTCTATCCTTGTTACCTAAATAAGCACAAACACAAAACATACCACATAATAATGCTTTATAGCATAAAAGTTGGGTATTTGCTATGTGTTTTAGGGCGATTTGTTGACTTATTGATATGAGATTTCACTCATATCAAATCCTCTACACTTGATCATTGCCATGACCTCATGCAATGCCATATTTTAAAGCACCAATTTACATTTTTCTCATAATTAATCCACCTTGGCCAATATGAAATGCTTTTACACTACTCTACATTATATGATGCATGATTTTGATTTTATACAATGCAATGCAAAGGAGAACAATTCTATTTATATATTTTTTAGTTTCTTGAAATGGTTTTTATGGAAATAACTCATAAAGAGATCAATGACTTGGATTAGGGCTTTTGGTACCATGAACACTTATCACCCTCAAGTTTTACTTTCCCCATACCAAGCTTAAAAATGGGATCATTGCATTCACAAGTAAAAAGTGCATCAACTTATTCATAACAATTAAATGTGGAACCGGTTATTATTTGAGCAAATTGCTTGGAAGCAAATTTGTCAGTATTTGAAGCGTGAAATATTAAAAATATAAAATCTCAAAATAAGGAAGCACGGTTTTAATCCTAAGTAGTACTCTCATCCATTACTTGAAACACCGCCCACAATTAATAGAAGTCCGATTCAAGAGTAATAAGTCATTCGCCTTATGTGTAAGATCCTTATGTCATGCATTAATAAGTAGCTACACACTCGCTAAAGAAAGAAAAATAAAACTGACGCAATAATTTATATCCTCTGCCTTTTTGAGACTTTGGATCTTCAATCCCGCAACCCGTCAAGGTAATGTTGGATTGGAGAAACTATCAAATCCCCGCAACCCTTGTGAGAGTAATATTGGAATTCAATAGTCACTATAATTAACACTTCACTGCCCCTCTTGGGAGTCTTGTATAATTATTTTTTTTCTCTTTTTTTCTAGCCACTCATTTTTTTTCAAGCCGCTGTTATTTTTCTTTATTCCTCACAAAGAAAGTTAAAAAGAATAAAAAGAAAAACACCCGCTAAGTATTAAGCATGACATAAGTCTAGTACACAAAAAAACTTTCTAACTTAGAATCTTAAGACGTACTTATACCAACCATGAATGATTAGTCAAAAATGCATAAGAGACAACAAATCGATTAAAACCGTTCTTGATTATTTATTAACATATATACATGCGAAGAAAATAGAGGCAAAGAAATAGAAGGGTTTAGCCACAAGTAATTGTCATGAAGTTTATCTAGCTCTTTTATACTTGCTTCAACTCTATCATCTCCCATTCTCCACAAATTTAAAATCTCAAATAATGAGACTCGTGGATACTTAGCCTAATAGACCAATGAAGGACTACATGGTTAAGGCTACTAGCTAGAGTAAGCTTAGATAAGCAAACTCGGGTTGAGTCGAAGTATCCATGGCGGGCCTAATATGTTAGAGAGATCTAAATTTGTTAAACCATGTCCTTATTATATTTTTTTTATTTTTATATATTTTTGATGAAAAATAAAAGCAGAAATATATGCAATACAAATGTGATATGAAAAATGATTAATCGAAAAATTATGAATGTATATTTTTGGTGGCCAAAGTAGATGAAAAATTTGAAAAATGTTTGAAAAATTAATTTTCCCAATTATCATGAAGGTCAATGACAAAGTCTAGGTAAGGTCACTTCGATAGAAGACCCCCTACACTTAGGATAAACATTGTCCTCAATGTATAAGAGCATGTGAATATAAACTCCCCTACACTTATGACAATGAATAGACTTTGTTTAACTCTTGTTAAGGAAAGATCAACTATAGTGAATTCATTTTTAAGCATAATGTGTCTATGAAAAATCATAATAGTAACTAAGTGAATCGGATACAGAGGCCTCCTCCTTAAGCTCCAATGCACGTGATGAGAGAGCAACCCTACAAACAACATGAAGACAAAAGGAAGGTCTCCCCCTACACTTCTCCTCAACTCTATATCCTTATTTATATCCTACTACACTCTAAGTCTAAAAACTCTAAACCTAGTTATTCAAGCTTGATTTATGAAGTCTCTAGCTCGACTCTTCCTACAATGAATTAATTCATGGGGAAAATGGGGATCTCTTGGACCATTTCCACGGAAATGTCCTCCCCAAAATAGTGCTTAACACGGTGACCATTCACTTTGAAATTTGGGCCATTGGGTTGTGACAACTCAATAGTTCCATATGGAAAAACTTGAGCAATAGTGAATAGACCGGACCATCTCAACTTAAGCTTGCCTGCAAAGAGTTTCAACCTTGAGTTAAAGAGGAGAACCGGCTCTCCAACTTTGAACTCACGGTTCTTAATCTTAGCATCATGCAATTGCTTAGTCTTTTATTTGTAAAGAAATGAGTTCTCATAAGCGTTGGCTCTCAATTCATCCATTTCATTGAGTTGGTCCTTTCTATATGAACCGGCTTGGTTCAAATCAAAGTTTGCCCACTTGAGAGCCCATGAAGCCTTATGCTCTAACTCGAATGGGAGGTGGCATGCTTTTCCATAGACAAGCCTATATGGAGTACAACCAATTGGTGTTTTAAAAGCCGTCCTAAAAGCCCACAAAGCATCATCAAGCTTATCCGACCAAAAAGCTCGATGCTCTCCCACCGTTCTTTCCAAATTTCTCTTTAAACTACGATTTGTGACCTCGGTTTGACCAATGGTTTGAGGGTGATACGCGGTTGAAAGTCTATGATTAACACCAAACTTCTTCATGACTCTTGTAAATTGATCATTACAAAAATGAGTCCCACGATCACTTATGATGGCCCGAGGTACACCAAATCTAGCAAATAATTGCTTCAAAAATTTCAATACAACTCGAGCATCATTAGTAGGCAAGGCTTTGGCGCCAACCCACTTTGAAACATAGTCCACGGCTACGAGTATGTACTTATTTCCCTTAGATGATGGAAAAGGTCCCATAATATCTATTCCCCACACATTAAAAATCTCACATTCTTGTATGAAATTTTGTGGCATCTCATCTCGTTGAGTAATTTTTCCTTGTCTTTGACATACATCACAAAATTTCACCATCTCTTGAGCATCTTTGTATATTGAAGGCTAATAGTAACCCGAATCAAAGACTTTCTTGGCGGTGTAGTTGGGCCCAAAATGTCCAACCGTAGGTCCCTTATGACAAGCTTCTAAGATCTTAAATGCCTCGGGCCCATCTACACACCGTCTAATGATTTGGTCCGCACATTGCCTAAAGAGGTAAGGGTCATCCCAAAAGTAGTATTTCACTTCCTTAAGAAATTTCTTCTTTTGTTGTGAAGTGAGACCCTCTATTATCACATCCCCCACAAGATAGTTTGCAATATCCGCAAACCAAGGGGTGGAATCCTCTTGTGAAGAAATATACATGAGATCCTCTAATGGAAAGGATTCATTAATTTCCTTATGAGACAATTCACCTTAAAAAGGATGCTCAAGTTTACTCAAGTGAACCGTCGCTAAATTCTCGACTCCTTTCTTATCAGAAAACTCAATGGAAAACTCTTGTAACAACAAAACCCATCTCAAAAGTCTAGGCTTAGCATCTTGCTTTGTCATGAGGTACTTGAGCGTGGAATGATCCGTATACACTATGATCTTGAAGAGCACACGATAGGGTCTAAATTTCTCAAAGGCATAGACTATGGCAATCAACTCCTTTCCGTGGTGGTATAATGAAGTTGAGCACCCGTCATGGTTTTACTAGCATATTGTATAGGTTGAAAATTCTTATTCACTCTTTGTCCTAACACGGCCCCCAAGGCATAATCACTAGCGTCACACATAAGCTCAAAAGGTAAATCTCAATTTGGAGAAACCAAAACGGGAGCCTTAGTAAAATTTTCCTTAAGTATCTCAAAAGAGTCTAAACACTCTTGGGTGAAAATGAAAGGAGCCTCTTTCTCCAAGAGGTGGGTCATCGGTCTTGCAATCTTAGAGAAATCTTGTATGAAACGTCTATAGAATCCCGCATGACCCAAAAAACTTCTAACTCCTTTCACCGTGGTAGGTGGGGGAAGCTTAGAAATAACATCAAATTTAGCATGATCCACTTCTAAACCCTTATTGGATATCCTATGTCCCAAGACTATCCCCTCTTTGACCATGAAATGGCACTTCTCCCAATTAAGAACAAGACGTGTTTCTTCACACCTCTTAAGCATACGTTCTAAATAGGAGAGACAAGAAGTGAATGAATCTCCAAAAACCGAGAAATCATCCATGAAAACTTCCATACTGTGCTCAATCATGTCATAATAGATTGCCATCATACACCTTTGGAATGTCCCCGGTGCATTGCACAAGCCAAAAGGCATTCTCTTGTAAGCAAATGTACCATAGGGACAAGTGAATGTGGTCTTTTCTTAATCCTTAGGATCAATGAGTATTTGAAAATAACCCGAGAATCCATCTAGAAAGCAGTAGTACTCATTTCCTGCTAAGCATTCAAGCATTTTGCCCATAAAAGGTAATGGGAAATGATCTTTCCCAGTAGCATCATTGAGCTTCCTATAATCGATACAAACTCTCCAACCCGTAACAAGTCTAGTAGGAATAAGCTCATTGTTCTCATTAGGCACTACGGTGATTCCACCCTTCTTAGGAACACAATGTACCGGGCTAACCCATGGAGAGTCGGAAATGGGGGTAAATCATGCCCGCATCAAGGAGTTTGATAACTTCCTTCTTAATGAACTCATGGATTTTAGGGTTAACCCTTCTTTGGCTTTGAATGGCGGGTTTGTAATCATCCTCCATAAGGATTTTGTGTGTACAAAAATTTTGATCAATTCCCCTTATGTCGGATATTTTCCTTGCTATGGCTTGCTTATGTTTCTTATGTACCTCCATAAGTTTTTCCTTCTCATCCTCTTTCAAGTCTTTAGCAATGATCATGGGTAATTGGTCTTTCCCCTCTAAGAAATCATATTCAAGGTGGGATGGAAGATCCTTAAGTTTAAGGATAGGTAGACTCTCTATGGAAGGTTTTACTATGGATGGATCATGTATGGTAACTTCTTGTGGGATATGTGAAGGAATGAGATCCTCATTGAGCAACTTTTGGATAGTGAGAATGTCTTCTTCCCAATTGATGGGAGAATCATCATTACCAAGGAAGTTGGACTCAAATTCCTCCAAGAGGAAATCACTCTCTCCAAAAGGTGTTAAGGAGGGAGCAATTGAGGAAACGGTCTCTACATGAGGCATGTCTTCACTATTATTCTTACAAGCTTCATGAAAATGCTCATCACACACCTCATCAAGAACATCCACTATGTTAATTGTTTCACAACCTTGAGACTTCTTAGTCACTTTTCCTAACTTAAACACCACTTTCTCATCCTCAACTCTCATAATTAATTCTCCTTCCGCCACGTCTATAAGAGTACGACCCGTCCTAAAAAATGGTCTACCAACAATTAGAGGAACTCTCGGGTCCATATCATAATCAACCACTACAAAGTCCGCCGGAAAGGTAAACTTATCCACACCTACAAACATATCCTCCGCAATGCCTACCGGATAAGCTATTGTACGATTGGAAGAGAGAGTTTTTGCCTAACCGATAAAGGCATGAGATTAATGCTTGCCCCAAGATCCGCTAGTTCCATGCAATTTCCACCTCGGTAAAATTACAAGGGATCTAAAATCGCCCCGGATCTCCAAGTTTTGTAGGTATGGTTTTGAGAAACACGGCGGAGCAATTCTCATTAAGTGATGTGTTAGGCAAATCCACCCGTTTTTCCTTGTTGGAGAGGAGATCTTTGAACACTTTAGCAAACTTTGGCATATATGAAAGAGCTTCCACAAAAGAAAAGTTTATGTTAATGTAAAACCTCTGATTTTATCTTATTGACCTTGTCAAATGTTGTACTTACTATTTTTGGAATGTATACAATTCCACTTTTATATGACTTATTATTAATCATATACTTTTGTCATAATATTATTTCATATTTATTTGTACATTTATATGACCCTTTAGTCTTTATTGACTACGTTAGCAATTGATTGGCCACTTGATTGAACAAGGACTCATCACCTCAGTACACACTTTTGATACACCGTAACATTATCTACTTAATTTATTAAGTACTTGGATTATATTTATATGTACATGTTTACATATACTTCATACTATGAATAAACACCTATCACTTTAAAACAATGTACATTATTTCACATTTTCACTTATTTACCTTATTCAAGTAAAATAATTATAATGATATACTCATTATATACTTTCACCAAGTTATCTAAAGGTTTAACCAAAATACCTAGAAACTTAACAAATGCATACACTATAATACATGGACTATTATTATCTCCCAATACTTGACACAAATTAACAAAATTCTCCAAAATTGCATGTGTGTGCCGTGTATATGCATGCATACACTACCCTTAATCATTTCAAAACTTACAAGTTACCATACACTATGTATACTATGTCTTACACAACCCTTACACACCTTAGTTTTTCTATACTTCACCATACCTTTCCATACTTACACCATACATGTTACTATACCTTGTCAATCCTTGTACCTCCTTTAACTTTGTAACCTACGGCTAAAACACCAACATTGGGAGGGAAAGTCTTTGCTAAATTTGGCATGTGGGGAAAGATCTTACACAATATCTATCAAATCTAATTTGTATCTTCCATAGATACATTGTACAAGTACTAAGATTACATCAAGATCCCCTCTCTCCTTCCTATATTCGGATACCACTTGGATCTCCAAAACACAAAACATAAAACACTTGACATCTCCCTCATATCTCTCTCTCAAACCCACAGTTACATATTGTTCTTCAACAAAAATCCTTCAAGCTCATTTACTACTCGATTTATTAACCTAAATCTATGTCTCATACGTCTTGAATACTAATCATTGTCACCCCTACAACAACCTTGATCTCCAAGACAACTCCAAGTGTATCCACAAGCATCATAAGTCACGGCTAGTATTTGATTCCATGTTTCGACCATTTTTGAAACCAAGCTCAAGTCACTACTCATTCACTTATTCATTCCTAGATCTATCTAAACAAGTAAGTAACATGAAACCTATCTTTTCTATATATCTCATTTTCATACCCATGAAAATATATATACTTATCACTAGTAAAGCTTAAACCTAAGAACAAATCTAAGCAACCCTAGACTATATAGGGCCGCGTCTTAAAATAACTTATCACTTAGTGTGATGTAAAATCTTGTTAACCATAATGAACATAACCTCATTAACATGCTTAACTAGAAAAACCATAAAAACCTAAGCATGCATAAAACTAGACGTGGGGTTATCCTCATGGTTTATAGTGTTGGTTAACTTTGTAATATTTAGATAAGCCTAGAATCACTAGATCTAAAGTTAGTAACTAAAAATGTGACTAGTTGCCTTATGGAATATTAAGCTCACTAGTTTCCTTATAGAAAGTAAGCTATTAAGCCCACTAGAATAAGCATACCTAAAATAAACCTTATTTTTATTTAATCATGATTTTATGAAGTTTAGGATTAAAATGGTAAATCTATAAAGTTTCGGATTAAAAATGATAAATATAAAGTTTTCGGATTGATTTTGTAATTATAATAAGTTTAGGGACTTAAATGGACACATTTAGAAACTCATTTTAACAAAAGATAAAACATAAGGACCTATGTTGTAAATAGCCTAGATTTGAGGGTGGTATTTTAATACCATCTGAGACTTGAAACAACGTAGGAGGACTCAATTGTAACTATTACTAAGTTAGGGTAAGTTGTGTAACATAGCTAGAACCTAGGGTCCTCTTTTGCCACTTACCGAAAGTAATAGGAACCGTAGGGGCCTTTATTGCCAAACTAGAAAAGATTTACAAACCCTAAACAAACCCTAGGGGCTATTTTGGCATTAGCCGAAACCCATTTGGAGCCCTAAGGGGCGTTTATGAAACTTATGCTAAACCTAAATATAAGCCGAATACTTTAAGGGCCAACATTGACAATATGTGAAACTTTAACAAACCCTAATTACACGTGTAACTAGGGAGGGACTAATGTTGTAATTACTTGAAACATTTACAAACCCTAGGGGTATTATGGTAATTAACCGCGAGTAATTATATAAATCGAGGGACTAAATTGTAATTTACACAAACTATAACAAACCCTAATTGTGACAATCCGACAATTTATGTTCGATAGTTTATTCTCAAGTATTATTTAATATCATTATTTTAATGTTATATTATGAACTCACTCATTTATGGGAAGAAATTTGAGTTTACGTCTTGAAGTAGCATCGACTACGTCTAAACCGGAGAATTCTACGTTACGTGATTACGTTTACATACACCATTTTTGGTGACAGTACGACACTTCAGGAAATAAATTTATCTGTGAATATTATTTTGGAATTTTAAATTTGTGTTGGTTCATAAACTTACAAATTTACGAGAAGAGATCATGACTTATGTGCATAATTTAACGTCCTTTACGACTAAACCGAAAACCATAGGATTACGTATTTACGTTTTTGTACTCCGTTTTTGATGAGACAATTTTTATTAGATTTTTTTTGTGCCGTTGATTCATAATTTATAAAAACAATTTTCGTAAAACGACCCGAGGGCACGTAAATCGAGGAAAATAGAATCGAGGAGTACCCGTAAATAAATTCGGATGAGACAAAACAACTTTTGCCTCACCCCCAATATGGGACGGCTAAACAAGCTAACAACACCCTTAGGTGTCAAGCATACAAAGTAAGCAAGACACATGTCTTGCTTAACTTTGTAAACTAGCTACAAGTTATCAAAACCACTTACACAAACCATTATCTCATTTTACACATGCAAAACCACCAAAAATCCTCTCTTTCTCTTCCTCTTTATCGTCCCAACTCAAACCAAAACACCCTCATTTGATCAAAATTAACCACAAACTCTTATGTTATTCACACATATGATGGAAACCTCTTGAAGCTTTATTGATTGATGGTGATTTTAACATCCAAGGAGGAGGTTTGATTGTGTCCTAGGGATGATTTTTCCACAATAGTTCTTGGTGATTGGTGATCTTGAAGTTAGTTGTGGTGTACCTCAAAGTGTTGTCATCCAAAGTCAAGTTATAATCTTGGTTGGTAAACAAGATCATCCTTCCCATTTTCATTGTTATTGTTGAAAATGAAAAATGTATTTTCTTTCCTAATGTATATGTATATGATGATATATGATGATAAAAATATTGTATGGGGATCATGTGTTGATAAACTTGTTAAAAAGATTGAAAACTACATGTAAAAAGGTTAAAATCTTGCTTAAAAAAATAGGCTGTATAAAAATAGTAAAGAACCTTATGTTAAACAGATAAAATGGCATAGATGAATTAATATACAGTAAGTTATAAGACTTGTACACATGTGAGAGTTGGCCATACAATGAAATCTTTATAATGAGTGAGATATGATAAAAACAAAATTGAAGTGCAAATCTGAGTAGTCTGTTTTGGACGTACTGTTAGGGACATTTAGAGTTTGATTGAGCAGTAGCTAAAACTAAGTTAATTGTAGCACATAATATGAAGTTTATGTTACCCAAAAATGAGCTTCTATCTTCTTGTAGAACTCAAGATATGGTAAAAATGGTGAAAGTGAAAATAATAATCAGATTTGTGAAATAAAAGTATATAGTATAATATTAGCACTCAAGTATATATAATATAAAATGTAAAATTAAAACCCACTAACTTATATATTACATATAATTAAGTATTTACATTAATAAATAAATGAGTAATTTTATAAAAATGGCAATTTGATGAGTTTTATAAGTTATAAAACTAAAAACATGAGTTTTACGTCTTTTCGGCTAAAACCGTAAAACTAACGTTTTTCGTCATATAAAACTTAGACGGTCGGACCCGTCTAATGTAAACTTTTTATAACTCATATACTGATCTATAAGTACATATGACAAGTAAAAACTGATAAAACCCGAGCTTTATAACTTATGGACATTAACGGGCCAAAATAGCCTTAATGGACTATTAACCCGACAAGTTTGGCTAAACACTAATGGACTTACTCATTGGGGTTAACCCACTTGGGCCTAACATGTGAGTATAGGCCCGATAATAAAAGTATAAATGGACTAATATAAAGAGTTGAACTCTTAATGGGCTTTAATGGGCTTATTGGGCCTCAATATGGAATTGGGTTGAAACTAGTGTAACTAGTAAAAAAATTGACTAACACATAACACTATAATGTTTATAAAGATATAAACCCCCACATGATCATCATCATACTTATAATATCATCATATATATACATAGCCATTGTTTTTATAAAGTAATTGACAAGAGTCTAAGACGAGTATTATTTGTCTAGGTTTCCGTGATTTAAGCACGTACCGTACATCCAAATCGCCGATAACCGCCTTTCCCAATCAACGTGCGTTCATAGCCTCACACTCTGGTAAATGTTCTATGAAATGTTTTATAACCCGCGAGGGAGATAACATGTTAGTTTTAATAAAATAGGACACCAGTTGTCCCGATTGTTTGTTTATTGATTTGGACCCGAATGATTATATGACCCGAGGAATGATTATATGACCCGATGTATGAAATGAAATGGATTATTATAGTTAGGTTATGTCACTAAAAGTCCCATTAGCATGAATTGTGAACTACCGAGATTTGGTAGACGCTTATGCATATAATAGTACTATTTGGGGAAGATCACCCAGTTCGCGCCTTGACGATTGATCCCCGTCGCGCCACATTGATTGGTAAGCGAATTTATGTATGAGAAGACTTAAATAAGCGTGATTATTGTGATGACACGCTGTTTTAGATGGGCAAATGAGTTTCGGGTTAGCTACCCGTTGTTTTTTATAGTAAGGTAGCAATGTCATGCGACTTATAATAATCCAATGACGAAATACTGCTATACGCATTGAATTACAAAATATTGCCTGACTAGCAATACGGGGTCTTATTATTGATATTATGTTCATGTTTTGGTTTTACATTACCATTATCATATAACGGTTTTTATTAAACTTTATCAACGTTATAAAACGTATTGTATGATGTTTTTTTACGAAAATGGTTCGTGTAATGGTTTTGAAGGCAGAAGCCTATATTGTGATTTATAACAAGGATTTGTATAAAATGTATTTGGCCTATTTTATGGCCTATTACAAAGATTTTTACAAAAATGATTTTTGGTAATAATAATATACCGATGATATATTAATGGTTTTTATTAAACTCTATGAATTCACTCGGCATTTTCGCTGACCTTTTCTTTTAACATGTTTTATCTCAGGTACTTGAAGGTAATTCTCGGGAAGACGACAAGAATTCATGGCCCGCACTTAAATAACAAATTTCCATTCAAATGCTTTGTAAAATCTTATGAAATACTAGGACTTGGGACCTATGTAAATTTGATATTCATGAATGGAAAATGCTTTATTATTAAACGACGCGATTTTTATGCGTTGTCTATGATTTGAGTAATGTGCTATCCCGTAACACCAATGACTCTTCCGCTGACCTAAAGTATGAATATTTAGGGGTATTACAGTTTGGTACCAGAGCTCTCGTTATAGAGAACGAAAGATTTTTAAAACCAAGGTTTTGAATAAAACATTTCAAAATCTTTTAACTATAAACATTTTTCTCAAAATGTCTAAAAATCTTTTGACTATAACGGTGCCGAAGAATTCTCGAGTTACCGACAAGGCCAGGCTGAGAAATGTTATTTTAATATATATATAACTTGGATTATATATATATATATATATATATATATATATATATATATATATATATATATATATATATATATATATATATATATATATATATATATATATATATATATATATATATATATATATATATATATATATATATATATATATATATATATATATATATATATATATATATATATATATATATTATAATTTGATTACATGATTGTTTGATGATTATTTTAATATTTATACGAGGTACTTATACGACGTAGATTGTCACAAGAAACCCTAACTCCCCTAGCAAATCAATCGAAGTTATTCCCGTAGGATTTCTAGCTATTCTAGATCTAAACCATGTTGTGGATATTATGATCCCAATAAAATGGTTGATATTCGTAGAAATGTTTATATTAGTTGATTGTGATATTAAAGAAGAATTGGCGAGATTAAATCTGATATTGATTCGTGACGATCTTTCCTTATAGAGTGGAGTTTGACAAAATATTACCACCTAGAAAGATGTCATCTGATTCGGTGTCACCCAATTCTTAAATTTGAAATCGAAAGGGTGAATGTTGCACTTGAGGCTGTCGTTGGAGCCTTTACCCAAAAGCCTCATGCCACTAGTACCTTTTCGAGAAGTTTAATTGAATGTGTGAGTCATTTCATACTAGTGACTTATTTGATAACTATTCATGAAAGAGCTATAGGAATGGAAATTAAGTGTTGTTCACATCGAGCTTTTATTGCCCTTTTAAGGTTTAAGAATAAGGTTAAAAGTATTGGAGAATGAGGTAGGATGTTGCATTGAGTGTAATATTAATTGAAACTTGAATAAAGTAAAAATTCAACTCGTATGAAATATGGGATTGTTAAGAGGAAGTCGTTAAGTTCTGTGATTGAATAATAAGGTTTTAAATGATTGTTGATTCGTATTAAGGGTTGTTCCTAGGCCATTGTCCACTGACGAGGATGCCCAGTGTCCAAGAAATAAATCGATGAAATCTTCTTCTAAAATTGGGACCGATGGATCTTCCGGGACAGGTGGAACACCTAATGACTATTGTAGATTAGTATTCATTGCGGTATCTTTAAAAAAAATCCCTAACTTAACTGAGACATCAGTTGGTAGGATGAGTTCTTGGAATTGTATGACACAGTGACATGTAATGTGTTACGGTACAATTTTTACTTGTTTGTGATTAATGAAAAGACTACCTTTAATTGCTAAATCCTACATGTATCGATGTTATCTATCTTTTATTGCTTCATCCTAATGTTCGCATTAGTGATGCAACCATTGAACAAGCACTCATCTCGGTTTGAGTTGCGTTGTAAATTCTTCTCTTTGTATTCCTGCGTACCATCGAGGTCATGATCCTCATGATTAATTGGCTAAGCTCATTTCCTGATATATTGTAGTTAGTTCTTAGTGAACAACTTTTCATCACTCTTTTGCAGATCACTCATTGTTTTTATAAGATACAATAGTATTCCTTGAGAAAAATTGGGTTTTCATCACTATATGGATTATTTAAAGTGAGACTTATAAATAATCGTTATCGAAGTAAAGTTGTTTATGAAACGCCTTGGAAAACTTAATTGTTTTCATAACAAAGAACATTTCTGTAAATTTATTTTAAATTAAGCATGAACATATTTTTATTTTTAACATGATGATAAAATTTTGACGAACTGAGTATTGCATCGTTAATCCTAAAATTGTATATAGTTGCGCGCCTACATACAATTTGGAAGGGACCATGCAAGGCTGATTAGTAGTCACCATAAAATTGATTAATAAACACTACATTTTCTTTGAAGTTATGAAAGATTAAATTTTATGAGATCTGCAATAAGTGCAAAATAGGGACATATTGTTAGAGACACCTACATATGTGCCTGTACCATTTATTCTTCTGAATTGAATTTACTCATCTGTGGATATTGTCTTAATTGACAATTGATATTACCTTTTTGTCCAATTCTCTCGTAGTGAGATTCTTAGGAAAAGTATCTAATTATCGATTATTAATACCCGACTAGGTGTATCGACGTTCCTATCATTTCTTTTGATTAGATTTCATTTGAGTGACATGGGTAACGATCCGAGGAGCTTTCGAATGCGTACTCAAATCATGAAAACATGGGATATATTCATATTCGTTAGTGTTTTAGTTTGTATCAGATTTGAAATTCTCTCGCGTAGATTTTGCGTTGACCTTACTCTTTTAAGGTTAGTTATGTCTCATGATATCCTTGAATTAGTGAAAGGATTATGAGTTATTATTAGTCATTTGAGAAGTTCACATCTTATCAACGGTAATGAAACTGGAAAAAGTTGATAGTGCTAGTGGAATGGATTGATTGATTATGACATAATGTCATTGTCTAAATTGATGGGAACTCGAGTAGAATTCCCCTAAAAGATAAGATGTTTATTATCAAAAGTGATCTAAATAATTCTTAATGGATGACCATATCCTACATTTAGACTTGAAATTATACCATGAATAGTTATGAACTAGTCATAGATATTGTAATCTAGAAGGAACCTAATGTGGATTTATTAAAAGATGTTTCTGTTATCTGAAATTTTAGGAGGTATTTGCTGGTGAATTACCTAGACTTTATCCATTAAGGCAAGTTAAATTTGGTATTGATTATATTCCCGGTGCTGCACCTGTGGCATGTGCACCCTACGTCAGCACCATCTGAATTAAAAGAATTACCGTACAACTGAGAGAGTTGTCGGAGAAAGCTTATATTCTACCAAGCATGTCATCATGAAGAGCTATGATGTTATTATTCCTTATATTTATTGATTACCGTGAACTAAGTAAACTGAAAATCAAAATCGATATCCATTACCTAGGATGAAAGATTTGTTCGATCATTTACAAGGTTCTCGCGTATATTCAAAATTTGATCCACGACATGGTTATCATCAACTTCGCATCCGCGAAAAGATTATCTATTCCAATCACTACATCCAGAACTTGTAATGAATATTATGAGTTTCATGTGATGTCTTTGTTTTGACCAATGCACATGTAGCATTCCTAAATTTGGTGAATCACGTGTGTAGACTATAATTTGATAAATTCATGCTTGTGATCATTAAGAACCATCTGTTTGTTTCTAAGAATAGGAAGGAGTTAATAATCATTTATAGATTGCCCTAAATTAGCCGAGCAATGAAAACCTGTACCTTGAATATTTAACATGTGATTAAAGGCTTAATCCTTTACATTATTTGACCGTGTGATTAATAGATAATGGAATCTATATTGACTCTTCAAAAATTAGAACCATTTGAGACTTTGGGTTATACCAAAAACAAAATGCAAAATGTTTTGACAAATATTTATCGAAGTAATTTTAAGGAATTATTCCCTTATACCCAAATCATGTAACTAAACTCCTTTAGGGGTAAATGTTTTTGCATACCTCAAGACAACCTAAGAGGGATTGAGAAAACCATTTAAACCATGACTTGGAATTTGAAACGACAATTTTTGCTTTTCAACTAAGAAAATTTTGACCAAAGTATAAACAAAGATTTTTCGAACATTTACGGATCTTATTAATTATTTTCGATAAATAAAAAAAATCGTGTTAATTAAATTCAAATTTATTTTGAACATTTTTCTAAAATTGGGCGAACTAAGAAATTTAAAAAAAAAAATTTCGTTGACGTTTCATAAAAATTAAATATTTATTATTTAATTACTCTTAATATTTATTGACGCTTTAAACGTCGAATTGAGTAAAATTGATAAAAATAATAGTTGAGACAAAACTAAAACTTAAAAAATATGAAGAAAGAATTTCTGAGTGAATTGTGGTCATGATAATCATTTCACCAGGAAAGGTGAATGTAGATACTGACACATTATGTAGAAAGGATAAAGAATCAATTAGGACGTGTTCCTTAATAATGACTATTCAAAATAAATAGTCGAGCAATTTAAAATATAGCCGATGCTTGTAAAAAGGATAATGTAGATAGTAAAAAGGGGTTCGCGACTAATGTGAACCATTAGAATTGATAAGCCGATGGCGCTAAATGTATAAAAGACCACTTGTGGTTGCCTAAATAAGGAGGATTGTGAGATTTAGTTATGTTGGAATCTCCTAAGATTAAGTATTCTATTCATGACATTTCTGATTTAATAGAAGTTGTACTGATGGCAAATTATGAAGGCAGACATCGCCTCATACATTAGTAAACGTCTAACTATTGGAAAGGTCATCATCTGAATTTGATTCGATATGGTTCATCGTCGACAGACTGACCAAATCTACTAATATCATTCTCGTTAATGATATATTCTTGATGAAGAAATTGACTCTTTTGTATCTAAAGGATTTGTGTAAGCATGGTGTGCCTGTATCGATCATATCTATCAAGATCCTCGCTTCACATCGAATTTCTAGAGATTTACTCAGAAGTCATTGGGTACGAACCTTGATGAGTGTACTGTTTACCACCCCAATCGAAGGGACGAGGTAAAGTAATGATACAAAATACTAGAAGTGTTGTTTTATGCTTGAATAATTGACCTTTGGTAATGAACCGTATAATCGTTTTCCTTTGGAGAGATCATCATTGATAATTATCGTATTAGGATCGACAACGAATCTTGTTAAGATCTAAATATGAGAGCATCTATAAGCAGGAGTTGGGATGAAGACACCCGACATACACCCATTGTGAGTTGGACATGTCTTTTAGGTTTAAGGTTGCCTATGATGACAAACCTAACCTTACAAAATACCCGACCCGTGAGACCTGAAATGATTTTTGAAATTAGGATCTGATTATTGACTGCCAGTAGTGGGCAGGAGGTTATGTGAATATGAAATGTAGATCTTGAAGTGCAGGATGGGTAGCGAAGTTATATTTTCACCTTGGAAAAATGAATAGATGATCTGAAAGATCATGGGAAATAAGTCCCCGTTGTATGGGACCATTAAGATGATGTAAAAAGTTGGTTTGAAAGGCATATAAGCAGGATCTAACCTAGGACTTCAAGGGCTACGTGAATTATGTTTCGTATATCTAACATGATGAAATGTACATCAAGTGAGAATCTGATTACTTCTTGATGAAGTTTAGATCGGCGAAAAGTTGCATTCATCAAAAACCTGTGAACATCATGGATAGAGAAAGTAAGTCAACATTGAGCCTGATCGTATTCCCGTAGTTATGTTTGATGAAACTCGCGTATGGAAATAAATTACACTTGTGAGAAAAGACCGAATGTGGAGGAATTACCCACATGGCTTTAACTCTATAAGAAGCGAGTAGTAAGATACATCGATCTTTGAGGATAAAGATCCTGTTTAGGGGTAAATGCAGTGACAATCCGTCAATTTATGGTCGATATTTTATTATCAAGTATTATTTAAAATCATTATTTTAATGTTATATTATGAACTCACTCATTTATGGGAAGAGTTTTGAGTTTACATCTTGAAGTAGCATCGACTACGTCTAAACCGGAGAATTCTACGTTACGTGCTTACGTTTACATACACCATTTTTGGTGACAGTCCGACACTTCAGGAAATAAATTTATCTGTGAATATTATTTTGGAATTTTAAATTTGTGTTGGTTCATAAACTCACAAACTTACGAGAAGATATTATGACTTATGTGCATAATTTAACGTCCTTTACGACTAAACCGGAAACCCTAGGATTACGTATTTACGTTTTTGAACTCCGTTTTTGATGAGACAATTTTTATGAGATTCGTTTTGTGCCGTTTATTCATAATTTATAAAATGGTTTTTCGTAAGAGGACCCGAGGGCACACAAATCAAGGAAACTAGAATCGAGGAGTACCCGTAAATAAATGGGGATGAGACAAAATAACTTTTGCCCCACCCCCAATATGGGACGGCTAAACAAGCTAACAACACCTTTAGGTGTCAATCTTACAAAGTAAGCAAGACACATGTCTTGCTTAACTTTGTAAACTAGCTACAAGTTATCAAAACCACTCACACAAACCACTATCTCATTTTTACACATGCAAAACCACCAAAAATCCTCTCTTTCTCTTCCTCTTTCTCGTCCCAACTCAAACCAAAACACCCTTATTTGATCAAAATTAACCACAAACTCTTATGTTATTCACACATATGATGGAAACCACTTGAAGCTTTATTGATTGGTGGTGATTTTAACATCCAAGGAGGAGATTTGATTGTGTCCTAGGACTGATTTTTCCACAAGAGTTCTTGGTGATTGGTGATCTTGAAGTTAGTTGTGGTGTACCTCAAAGTGTTGTCATCCAAAGTCAAGTTATAATCTTGGATGGTAAACAAGATCATCCTTCCCATTTTCATTGTTTTTTTTGTAAATGTAAAATGTATTTTCTTTCCTAATGTATATGTATATGATGATATATGATGATAAAAATATTGTGTGGGGATCATGTGTTGATAAACTTGGTTAAAAAGATTGAAAACTACATGTAAAAAGGTTAAAATCTTGCTTAAATAAGTAGGCTGTATAAAAACAGTAAAGAACCTTATGTTAAACTGATAAAATGGCATATATGAATTAATATAAAGTAAGTTATAATACTTGTACACATGTGAGAGTTGGCCATACAATGGAATCTTTATAATGAGTGAGATATGATCAAAACAAAATTGAAGTACAAATCTGAGTAGTCTGTTTTGGACGGACTGTTAAGGACATTTAGAGTTAGATTGAGCAGTAGCTAAAGTAAAGTTAATTGTAGAACATAATATGAAGTTTATGTCACCCAAAAATGAGCTTCTATCTCCTTGTAGAACTCAAGATATGGTAAAAATGGTGAAAGTGAAAATAATAATCAGATTTGTGAAATAAAAGTATATAGTATAATATTAGTACTCAAGTGAATATAATATAAAATATAAACTTAAAACCCAATAACTTATATATTACATATAATTAATTATGTACATTAATAAATAAATGAGACATTTTATAAAAATAGCAATTTGATAAGTTTTATAAGTTATAAAACTAAAAACATGAGTTTTACGTCTTTTCGGATAAAACCGTAAAACTAACGTTTTTCGTCAAATAAAACATAGAAGCTCGGACCCGTCTAATGTAAACTTTTTATTACTCATATACTGATGTATAAGTACATATGACAAGTAAAAACCGATAAAATCTGAGCTTTATAACTTATGGACATTAACGGGCCAAAATAGCCTTATTGGACTATTAACCCGACAAGTTTGGCTAAACACTAATGGACTTACTCATTGGGCTTAACCCACTTGGGCCCAAAATGTGAGTATAGGCCTGATAATAAAAGTATAAATGGACTAATATAAAGAGTTGAACTCTTAATGGGGTTTAATGGGCTTATTGGGCCTCAATATGGAATTGGGTTAAAACTAGTGTAACTAGTCAAAAATTTGACTAACACATAACACTATAATGTGTATAAAGATATATTCTACCACATGATCATCATCATACTTATAATATCATCATATATACATAGCCATTTTTTTTATAAAGTCATTGGACAAGAGTCTAAGACGAGTATTATTTGTCTAGGTTTCCGTGATTTAAGCACGTACCATACATCCAAATCGCCGATAAGCGCCTTTCCCAATCAACGTGAGTTCATAGCCTCGCACTCTTTTAAATGTTTTATGAAATGTTTTATAAACCCGCGAGGGAATTAACATGTTAGTTTTAATAAAATAGGACACCAATTGTCCCGATTGTTTGTTTATTGATTTGGACCCGAATGATTATATGACCCGAGGAATGATTATATGACCCGATGTATGAAATGAAATGGATTATTATAGTTAGGTTATGTCACTAAAAGTCCCATTAGCATGAATTGTGAACTACCGGGATTTGGTAGACGCTTATGCATATAATAGTACTATTTGGGGAAGATCACCCCAGTTCGCGCCTTGAGGGTTGATCCCCCTCGTGCCACATTGATTGGTAAGAGAATTTATGTATCAGAAGACTTATATAAGCGTGATTATTGTGACGACACGCTGTTTTAGATGGGAAAATGAGTTTCGGGTTAGCTACCCGTTGTTTGTTATAGTAAGGTAGCAATGTCATGCGACTTATAATAATCTAATAACGAAATACTGCTATACGCATTGAATTACAATATATTGCCTGACTAGAAATACGGTGTCTTATTATTGATATTATGTTCGTGTTTTGGTTTTACATAACCATTATCATATAACGGTTTTTATTAAACTTTATCAACGCTATAAAACGTATTGTATGATGTTTTTTTTACGACAATGGTTCGTATAATGGTTTTGAAGGCAGAAGCCTATATTGTGATTTATAACAAGGATTTGTATAAAATGTCTTTGGCCTATTTTATGGCCTATTACAAAGATTTGTACAAAAATGATTTTCGGTAATAATTATATACCGATGACATATTATTGGTTTTTATTAAACTCTATGAATTCACTCGGCGTTTTTGCTGACCTTTTCTTCTAACATGTTTTATCTCAGGTACTTGAAAGTAATTCTCGGGAAGACGACAAGAATTCATGGCCCGCACTTAAATAAAAAATTTCCATTCAAATGATTTAAAATTTTATGAAATACTATGACTTGGGACCTATGTAAATTTTATATTCATGAATGGAGAATGCTTTATTATTAAACGACGCGATTTATGCGTTGTCTATGATTTGAATAATGTGCTATCCCGTAACACCAACGACTCTTCCGCTGAACTAAAGTATGAATATTTGGGGGTGTTACACCAATTTACTATATATATATATATATATATACCCGATATTAAAAACGTAAAACCTAGATAAATATAACGCTCGTTATTTTTCCCAAGTTTATAATTTAATAATTATACAAACCTTCGGGAACGTTGAATTAAATTAAAATGTTATACATTTTTATAAACGTTATTTATATACATTATATAAATTAAATATGATTAACTTATAAAAATAAATATATTAATTATATTTATTTCTTTTCACTTTAAATATATATAAAACTTCCTTTTATAAATATGTAAATAACTTTATAAACGGTACAAGTACGAGAATATTAATTAAACAGATTAATTAATTAAACGATATTATTTATTATACGCTTAAAATAAAATACTTCTATAACTTGTACAACGATAAACTAAATTACAGATATCGTAACAAAATGCTTAAAAACCAGTATAAGCATGCACAAACTTGTTCTGAAACTTTTATGCCTTATGTTATGCATTTACTGAGACCTTATAATTATTTAGGTCACTGACTGTATCGTGAGCATCTAATTAGATTATCTTGTGACTATTTGCTGTACTACTGAGGTGAGTTCATGGCCTCACTTTATATATTGACAAACTTTTAAATTCTTTTATGGGGAAGAAAACATGCAACATATTTTATTTGATGGACATAAACTGAACTACGAAACCTTGATTACATTTTCCTATTGTAGATGAACCCGCATGACCCGTGCATCTGAAACTATTAGAATTTTTGAATTGCCTGAATGTTATAAATAGATCTATTTGGGATTGACCATCCCCATCTGGGTGAGTAGCACTCACTGTGACTAGGCCTGGAAAACAGATGTTTCACATGTCAGAACTTATTATTATTGGGTGCATTTTAATGCAAAGGGTCCTCATTTGTTGTGGACTTAACTGTCAAGTATCAGTTTCGGGCAATATGGGAATGTAATTACTTTTAAGTGTTGATGCTTTTTGCATTACTACTTCAGTGAATGTTTATTGTCCAAACTCATTTTATTAAACCTGTGAATTCACCAACTTTATGTTGACTCTCTAAGCATGTTTTCTCAGGAAACTGAAGCAGGTATTGACGTACATGGAATCAAGCACCATGATAGGCTGCATTTATAGAGCTCATCTAGCGTTTTATAAACTGGGGAATGATTCCAAATGCTGAATAATGTCTAAGATAATTTTAATAACATTTGCACTTTTATTCATGTAATAAATGTAATGATAATCTTTTATCTGCTGCTCTATACACTATCTGCTATTGATCCACCTACGTGACACCCAAATATTATTTCCTCTACATTTGACTTAATTTGGGGGTGTCACAGAATGGTATCAGAGCGATAGTTATAGCGAACCAGAACAAAAAAAATTTAAAATAAATATAATATTTTTTTATATAAACTGGACTATAACTGCTTAAAAAATCTTTTGGGATTTTCGGGACTATATTTGTTAAGCATATAGAGTGTAGAGCATACATTTTTATGTGGCTAAATGTGCATTGATTATTAACATCCGGTTGATTAATCTTATAAGTATTAACGTAACCTTTAACATCGCCATGTTAAACGACACTATTATATAATTTAATCATTATTCGTAAAAACTTTTAACTTGATTAAGATTATACTTACGTCAATTAAAACGACATTATTTTCAGATTTACTATGACATCACACGCTGATACTCCTGCTGCTGTATCACCGACATCCATCTTGCATGGATGGATATTTGCTAGTGAGTCAGACGACAGTCACACTTCTGGTGACACCGCTCTCGTTGGTGCACTCATCTCTACTCCACCTGTTTCACCTATATCCCCCGATGGGGAAGAGGTTTAGCCGACTACTACCTTACCACCTTTACCACTAGCTTCCTCACTCTTGGGCTACGCACCCGAGTCTCTACCACCTCGTAAGAGGCACCTGTCGACTCTACCTTTGAGGTCAGCGAGGGTTCAGGTGTGAGACGCGTGGATCCTATCCAGGCCCAGATTACTGCACTGGCCGCACGCCAGGCACAGGACGTAGCAGAGATCCATACTCTGCTATCTAATGAACAGCTTGGACGCACTGCTCTGCAGTCGCGTCAGGACCTTTTGTGCTGGACTGTTAGTGCTGAGGCGCACGCTGCTCGAGGAGTGTGGTCTACGACTTATCATTCTCTTCAGTGGTTGCTGGAGGAGAATGAGTTCCTTCGTGAGAAAATTTACACACTATAGAGTCAACAAACTGAGACTCACACCGCTCTCATGTCCATGGAGCAGACGCTTGCTATCTTCTTTGATCTCCAGGACGTCCGTCACCAAGGATTGACGGCAGAGACTGCTCACCTTCGAGGAGTTCAGCAGACCTTCAGAGACCAGTTCTTAGAGGCACTCCGACTCCTTAAGGAGACCCGAGCTACCATGACCTCGATGCAGGATGCCATGCAGGCACCAGCCGTCTCATCACCACCAGCAGCACCAGCCATCTCGGAGGAGTCTGTCAGACACGAGTAGACTAGATGTGCTAGATCTTTTTTACATCATGATAAGATTTTGGGTTGCATCCCAGCTATCATGATATAGTACCTCATGTATTTGTACTTTCTTTTATCAGTTTTATCATTGTACTGTACTATTTAGATGAGGTATTCGTAGACGATGTACTCTAGATTATGTGTACCACCATCGCAGACAGGCGGGTTATGCTCTGTCTTGGATTGGTTGTATAATTTATATTGTATTTCTATTTGTAGAAATGACATATGCTCATTATATTTTGTTATATTCTGTACTGTATTATATTAATAACTTTTAAACATGTTATCCAATTTGTTGTGAAGTCTATGCATGAATTTCTTTTCGTGTATTTATATAAAACTGTGCTAACACCTTAAACTAATGATTTCATTTTTGTGTATAATTATAGATAAATGGTAATCACTAGAACGAACCCCAACAATGTCGACACTACCCAAAACGTCACTGCTGCCCAACTAAGGGAAATGATTGATCAGGGCATCGTAACTGCGATGGCCGCCAGCAGAAACATGGACGATAGTTAAAACTCCAACAACCGCCAGAATAGTCAGACCACTAGGGGTTCCTCTTATCCCGACTTTCTAAAGTGCAAGCCTTCGTACTAAAAAGGCAAAGAAGGTGTTGTGGAACTGATGCAGTGGTTTGAAAGGTTGGAGACTGTGTTTCGCATCAGTGATTGTGGAGACGAGAACAAAGTCAAGTTTGCCACCTGCACGTTGCTTGAGAGTGCTCTTACTTGGTGGAACTCTGTAGTTGCCACTCTTGGACACGATGCTGCTTATGTTCTCAGCTAGACTGATCTGAAAGTGAGAATGACTGAGAAGTACTGTCCAAGGGGCGAGATGAAGAAGCTTGAAATTGAGTTATGGGATCTCAGATGCAAGAACAATGACATCATTGCATACAACCAAAGTTTCCAAGAGTTGACTCTAATTTGTACAAGGATGTTTGTTGAGGTGGATGAGAATATTGAAAAGTATGTTGGTGGACCCCCAGACGCCATTCATGACAGCGTACTCGCATCTCGATCCACTACTGTTGAGAGTGTCATTGAGTTCGCTACTGAATTGATAAACAAGAGAGTTCGTACCATGTCTGAGAGGAACACCGAACACAAGCGGGAAGCAGATGAGAATTTTCATAGTCAGCACTAGCAGCCTCCAAAAAGGCCAAATGCTGGACAGGTTTACAGTGCTACCACTGCAGGGACTAGGTCATATGTGGGTGCAAAACCCTTATGCTCCAGGTGAAACTATCATCATACTATTGATAGTCCATGTCAGACCTGCTACAAATGTGGACAAGTGGGTCATTTTGCTAAAACCTGTCGAGTCAATGCTATCACTTAGGTCCAACCCAACCAGAACATCGGAAACTACAACAACATGGGAGGATACAATGCACGTGGGAACGGGAACGGACAGCAGGGAAACCGCATTACTGCCTGAGGGAATGGCAATGGACCTAGGAAGGGAGTTGTGTGCTATGAGTGTGGAGCACCAGGACATGTGAGACTAGGTTGTCCGAAGATGGCCAACCAGAACAAGAACAGTGGAGGAGCTTCGTCAAGAGTGTACGTGGTCGGCAATGCAAGAGCCAACCCCGATTCGAATGTCGTTACTGGTACGTTCCTACTAAACAATCGTTATGCATCTGTTTTGTTTGATACTGGAGCAGACCGAAGTTTTATATCCACTGAATTTAGCAAAGTACTAGAAGTCGTTCCTACAATTTTAGATCACCGTTACTCCGTAGAATTAGCTGACGGTAAAACTGTAGATGCTGACACTATCATTAGAGGTTGTACCTTAAATCTTTCTAAACATCCATTTAACATTGACCTTATTCTCGTAAACCTTGGTAGTTTTGATGTTATTATTGGGATGGACTGGTTAGCGAGATACTGCGTAGTCATTGTCTATGATGAAAAACTAGTCCGTATTCCGTGGGGAAACGAAACTTTAATCATTCGAGGAGACGGTAACACCAACTTTACGGATACTAGACTTAGTGTTATCTCTTGTACAAAAGCCTAGAAATATTTGTTGAGAGGATGTCCTATCTTCTTGGCCCATATTTCTCAAACAGATGAGGAGGACAAGCCCGAGAAGAAACAAATCAAGGACGTACCTATCGTCCGAGATTTTCCTGAAGTCTTACCTGATGAGTTGCCAGGTTTACCACCAACCCGACAAGTGGAATTTCAAATTGATTTGATTCCCGAAGCTTCACCTGTAGCTAAAGCTCCATACCGGTTGGCACCATTAGAAATGAAAGAGCTAGCTGAACAACTTCAGGAACTATCTGACAAAGGATTTATCCGACCCAGTTCCTCACCATGGGGAGCTCCTGTGTTATTTGTCAAAAGAAAGATGGTTCTTTCCGTATGTGCATCGATTACAGAGAATTGAATAAGTTGACTGTGAAGAATCGTTATCCGCTTCCTCGCATTGAAGACCTATTTGACCAACTACAAGGGTCAAGTGTGTATTCCAAGATTGACTTGAGATCTGGATACCATCAACTAAGGGTCAGGGAGGAAGATATTGCAAAAACAGCATTTAGAACCCGTTATGGTCATTACGAATTCCAGGTTATGCCATTTGGGTTGACCAATGCACCAGCTATTTTCATGGATCTTATGAATCGTGTGTGGAGACCCTACCTGGATAAATTCGTGATAGTCTTCATTGACGATATACTCATGTATTCCAAGAATGAACAAGAACACGGGGAACACCTTGCACAAGTACTAAAGGTACTCAAGGAGGAACAACTCTATGCTAAATTCTCCAAATGCGAATTCTGGATTCCCAGAGTGCAATTCCTTGGTCATGTCATCGATTGTGACGGTATTCACTTAGAACCAGCAAAGATTGAATATGTCAAAGATTGGGTATCACCTAAGTCGCCGACAGAGATCCGCCAATTTCTAGGCCTTGCCGAGTATTACCGTAGATTTATCGAAGATCTCTCCAAAATAGCCAAGCCAATGACCAAACTCACGCAGAAAGGAATAAAGTTCTATTGGGGAAAGAAGGAAGAATCAGCTTTTCAGCTGATCAAGCAGAAGTTGTGTAGTGCACCTATATTAGCCTTGCCTGAAGGCAACGATGATTTCGTTGTATACTATGATGCCTCACATAAAGGTTAGGTGCAGTACTGATGCAGAGAATGAAAGTGATCGCCTATGCTTCAAGACAACTGAAGAAGCATGAGAAGAACTACACCACTCACGATCTAGAACTTGGATCCGTAGTATTTGCTCTCAAGATCTGGAGACATTACTTATACGGAACGAAGTGCACAATGCATACTGACCATAAAAGTTTGCAACACATATTGGATCAGAAGGAGCTGAACATGAGACAACGCTGTTGGATTGAGCTGCTGAGTGACTACGGCTGCGAGATCAAATACCACCCCGGTAAAGCAAACGTGGTTGCTGATGCTTTAGGTCGTAAGGAAACGAACCTTCCTATGAGAGTTCAGGCATTAGTTATGACAATCAGTTTGGATCTACCCAAACAGATTTTGGAAGCTCAGACTCAAGCTCAGTTACCTGAAAACCTCGTGAAGGAAGACATCGGGGGAATGCTCAGAACCGACCTAACTAAAGAGAAGTTAGAGCCAAGAGCAGATGGAACCCTATGCCTTCACGGAAGGAGTTGGTTACCTTGATATGGAGATTTGAGGAATGTGATCAGGCACGAATCTCATAAGTCTAAATATTCTATACATCCAGGATCAGAAAAGATGTATCAGGATATGAAGAGATTACACTGGTGGCCGAATATGAAAGATGACATCGGCACCTTTGTGCAGAAGTGTTTGACATGCTCACGTGTCAAAACTGAACACCAGAGGCCATCGGGTTTACTTGTACAACCCGAGATACCAAAATGGAAGTAGGAAAACAACACCATGGACTTTGTCACCAAACTCCCAAAGTCATCTCACGGTTACGATACTATCTGGGTAATCGTCGACCGACTCACCAAGTCTGCTTATTTCCTGCCAATTCGGGAGAATGATCCCCTGGGAAACTCGCAAAGACGTACCTGAAGGAGATAATGACCAAACATGGAATACCAGTTTCGATAATCTGTGATCGAGATGGTAGGTTCACATCAAACTTTTGGAAGGCTTTCCAGCGAGCCTTAGGTACCAATTTAGACATGAGCACCGCTTATCATCCCCAGACTGACGGTCAAAGTGAACAAACCATCTAGACTTTAAAAGACATGCTACGAGCATGTGTTATTGATTTTGGAAATGGATGGGTTGACCACATTCCTTTAGTGGAGTTCTCCTACAACAATAGTTATCATGCCAATATTGAGGCTGCCCCTTTTGAAGCACTATATGGTCGAAAGTGCCGGTCACCTGTGTGCTGGGCAGAAGTAGGTGAATTTCAGCTCACTGGACCAGAATTAATCTAGGAGACTATAGACAAAATCGTTCTCATAAAGCAAAGAATTCAAGGTGCTCGCGATTGAAAAAAGAGCTACGCGGACCAGAAACGCAAACCTATGCAATTTGAAGTAGGTGACCGTGTCATGCTCAAGGTATCACCTTGGAAGGGTGTGGTATGCTTTGGTAAACGTGGGAAACTAAATCCATGTTATGTCGGCCCTTTCAAAGTAATATCCAGGATCGGGGAAGTAGCTTATCGTTTAGAGTTGCCTCAGCAACTGAGTCAGGTACACTCTACTTTTTACGTGTCTAACCTGAAGAAGTGCTATGCTGAAGAACCATTGGCTATGCCATTGGAAGGAGTTCAATTTGACGACAAACTCTAGTTCATAGAAGAACCTGTAGAAATTATGGAGAGGACGGTTAAGAAATTGAAACGCAGTCACATCCCGTTGATCAAAGTAGGTTGGAACTCGAGGAGAGGTCCTGAGTTCACTTGTGAACGAGAAGACATGTTCAAAACCAAGTACCCACACTTGTTCACCTGACCGGTGACTCCACCTTAATATTTGAGGACAAAGCTAAAATGACGGGATGATACTGTAAAACCTCTAATTTTATCTTATTGACCTTGTCAACTGTTGTACTTACTATTTTTGGAATCTATACAATTCCACTTTTATATGACTTATTATTAATCATATCCTTTTGTCATACTATTATTTCATATTTATTTGTACATTCATATGAACCTTTAGTCTTTATTGACTACGTTGGCAATTGACTGGCCTCCTGATTGAACAAGTACTCATCACCTCAGTACACACTTTTGATACACTGTAACATTATCTACTTAATTTATTAAGTACTTAGATTATATTTATATGTACATATTTACATATACTTCATACTATGAATAAACACCTATCACTTTAAAACAATGTACATTATTTCATATTAATAAGTGTGAAAACACTTATCCTTTTACCACTTATTTCCAATAATAACAAGACCAAAACGTGTATTTTATATCATAAAAGTCGGAATTATGCGTGGTTTGTGTTTTTATTGTGTTTCAAGATAAAAATATGAAAAAGGGAGAAAACACGGGCTTTTATCGAAGAAAACGAGAAAAGACGAAGTCAAAAGATCAAGAGTGCAAAAAGAACGGAAGTCCAAGGCCTATTCTGAAGATCAATCGAAGAAAAAGTCTAAAGACTGAAGTTTAATGAAGTCGAAGAACTCAAGTCTAATAGAAGAAGGAAATTATAAGACAAGTTCAATTTATATCGACAAATCCCGAGACGACGTCGAGAAAGACAAAGAATTTAAATCGAGTCGAGAAGAAAGAAAGAAGGAAGCAACACATGCACCTCCCCACCTCCTATATATACCCTCCTAATGACACATTAGAAGGGTGTTAGTTAATTTAGCTAGTTCATATTTTTTTTCTTTAGTTTTATTTTTAGAGAGAGAAAGTGTTTAACTTTCTCTCACTAAAACTTCATCTTTTCTTTCTTTCATGTTCAAGCTTTAATTCAATCTTGTATTTTTGAATCTTTTAATCTACAAGTTCAAGTTAAGTTTTTCATCTTTAATCTTCTTCTACCTTTCTTGATTTTGGTTTATCTTTGATTCGAAAATTTAATGCACCTTGTTTAAATTTGATGTTTATGTGATTAAAATTTATCTTTTAAATCCTATATACGTTTTTATACGATTAAGCTTAAATCTTGTTATGCTTTTTGGCTTATGTAGTATCTAGCTTATTGTCTTTTAAGTTTTCTTAAAAGGTTAGTGTTTTTAAAGTTTATTTTATAAAGTTTTCATATTTCGTTTCTCAAAAGTTTTTAATTTTATGCTTGTTTTAATTTGGTCGGGATTCAAATAAGAGCTTATTCATCTTTGCTTATTAGTGCTTATTGGAGTTTTAGCTTATTGAATTCCGTCCTAATATTGTTTCATTTCCATCACAATAGGGTTTCTATTATTGCGACGGTTCATTCAGACGGTTTCATTGTGATCGCAATAACCTTTAAGGTTTTACTTTGCGAACAAGTGTATTTCCCCCTTATTCCGATCGTGGTTACGATCGCTCATTGCGATCGTATATTGCAAAGGGTCTTAAGGTTTTATTAAGACGAAATGCTGCCCAATTTTTGTCAGCCTTATTCCGATAGACCTTACATTCCGACAGAGTGTTATTCCGATAGTTTTTCATGTTAATTATTCCGATACTTTGAACATTGCGACAGCTTACTTTCACATTCAGATAGAACTGCATTCCGATAGAATTGGTTACTATTATTCCGATGGTTTTGTTTTCACTACATTCCGACACAATCCATTTGTTACATTCCGATGGCTTAAGTTTTTAAGTTTTACAAAGTTTTAAGTTTTAAGTGTTTTTCTATTTTTAGAGAGAAAAAGTGACATTTTTTCTAGATTTCCTTTTAGCTTATTTTAATTACGTTTCGCATTTACTTTTTAATTAGTTATAGACAACGAAAACCTTTTTATTTTCCACCAAGAACGACTGAGTTGTACTTTTAACTAGTAATCAATTCGAAAAGACTGGAATCAACGAACTTTCATACGAGGCAATCCCTTGTATTACACATTGTCACCTATTTACCTTATTCAAGTAAAATAATTATAATGATATACTCATTATATACTTTCACCAAGTTATCTAAAGGTTTAACCAAAATACATAGAAATTTAACAAATGCATACACTATAATATATGGACTATTATTATCTCCCAGTGCTTGACACAAATTAACACAATTCTCCAAAATTGCATATGTGTGCCGTGTATATGCATGCATACACTACCCTTAATCATTTCAAAACTTACAAGTTACCATACACTATGTATACTATGTCTTACACAACCCTTACACACCTTACTTTTTCTATACTTCACCATACCTTTCCATACTTACACCATACATGTTACTATACCTTGTCAATCCTTGTCCCCCCTTTGACTTTGTAACCTACGGCTAAAACACCAACATTAGGAGGGAAAGTCTTTGCTAAATTTGGCATGTGGGGAAAGATCTTACACAATATCTATCAAATCCACTTTGTATCTTCCATAGATACATTATACAAGTACTAAGATTACATCAAGATCCCCTCTCTCCTTCCGATATTCGGATACCACTTGGATCTCCAAAACACACAACATAAAACACTTGACATCTCCCTCATATCTCTCTCTCAAACCCACGGTTACATATTGTTCTTCAACAAAAATCCTTCAAGCTCATTTACTACTCCATTTATTAACTAAATCTATGTCTCATGCATCTTGGATACTAATCATTGTCACCCCTACAACAACCTTGATCTCCAATACAACTCCAAATGTATCCATAAGAATCATAAGTCACGGCTAGGATTTGATTCCAAGTGTCCACCATTGTTGAAACCAAGCTCAAGACACTACTCATTCACTTATTCATTCCTAGAAACCTATCTTTTATATATATCTCATTTTCATACACATGAACATATATATAGTTATCACTAGCAAAGCTTAAACCTAAGAACAAACCGAAGCAACTCTAGACTATATAGGGTCGCGGCTTAAAATGATTTATCACTTAGTGTGATGTAAAATCTTGTTAACCATAATGAATATAACCTCATGAACATGCTTAACTAGAAAAACCATGAAAACCTAAGCATGCATAAAACCAGACGTGGGGTTATCCTCATGGTTTAGTGTGTTGGTTAACTTTGTAATATTTAGATAAGCCTAGAATCACTAGATCTAAAGTTAGTAACTAAAAATGTGACTAGTTGCCTTATAGAATATTAAGCTCACTAGTTGCCTTATAGAAAGTAAGCTATTAAGCCCACTAGAATAAGCATACCTAAAATAAACCTTATTTCTATTTAATAATGTTATTGTGAAACTTTTGTTGTTAAAATCATGATTTTATGAAGTTTCGGATTAAAATGGTAAATCTATAAAGTTTCGGATTAAAATGATAAACATAAAGTTTTCGGATTGATTTTGTAATTATAATAAGTTTAGGACTTAAATGGACACATTTATAAACTCATTTTAAAAAAAGATAAAACATAAGGACCTGTGTTGTAAATAGCCGATAGTTGAGGGTGGTATTTTAATACCATCCGAGACTTGAAATAATGTAGGAGGACTCAATTGTAATTATTAGTAAGTTAGGGTATGTTGTGTAACATAGCTTGAACCTAGGGTCCCCTTTTGCCACTTACCAAAAGTAATAGGAACCCTAGGGGCCTTTATTGCCAAACTAGAAACGATTTACAAACCCTAAACAAACCCTAGGGGCTATTTTGGCATTAGCCGAAACCTATTTGGAACCATAGGGGGCGTTTATGAAACTTATGCTAAACCTAAATATAAGCCGAATACTTTAAGGATCAAAATAGACAATATGTGAAACTTTAACAAACCCTAGTTACACGTGTAACTAGGGAGGGACTAACCTTGTAATTACTTGAAACATTTACAAACCCTAGGGATATTATGGTAATTAACCGCGAGTAATTATATAAATCGAGGGACTAAATTGTAATTTACACAAACTATAACAAACACTAATTTACTACATATATATACCCGATATTAAAAACGTAAAACCTAAATAAATACAACGCTCATTATTTTTCCTAAACTTATAATTTAATAATTATGCAAGCCTTCGGGGACGTTGAATTAAATTAAAATGTTATACATTTTTATAAACGTTATTTATATACATTATATAAATTAAATATGATTAACTTATAAAAATGAATATATTAATTATATTTATTTCTTTTCACTTTAAATATATATAAAACTTCCTTTTATAAATATTTAAATTACTTTATAAACGGTACAAGTACGAGAATATTAATTAAACAAATTAATTAATTAAACGATATTATTTATTATACACTTAAAATAAAATACTTCTATAACTTGTACAACGATAAACTAAATTATAGATATCGTAACAAAATGCTTAAAAACCAATATAAGCCTGCACAGACTTGTTCTAAAACTTTTATGCCTTATGTTATGAATTTACTGAGACCTTATAGTTATTTAGGTCATTGACTGTATCGTACTTTCACATTCAGATAGAACTGCATTCCGATAGAATTGGTTACTATTATTTCGATGGTTTTGTTTTCACTACATTCCGACAGAATCCATTTGTTACATTCCGATGGCTTAAGTTTTTAAGTTTTACAAAGTTTTAAGTTTTAAGTGTTTTTCTATTTTTAGAGAGAAAAAGTGACAGTTTTTCTAGATTTGCTTTTAGCTTATTTTAATTACGTTTCGCATTTACTTTTTAATTAGTTATAGACAACGACAACCTTTTTATTTTCCACCAAGAACGACTGAGTCGCACTTTTAACTAGTAATTGATAAGTGTGAAAACACTCATCAATTATGATCCAAATACCACTAAAAACACTGTCAAATACCTTATATTAATCTGTAAATTATCAGAATTACGCGTGTATTTGTGTTTTTGTGTTTTCAGGTAAGAAAGATACATTTTGGAACAAAGACGCGTTTTCAAGGGATTTATATCACAAAAGACGAAGAAAAAGACGAAAAGATGATTCAAGGACTTTATTTGCCAAGCTTCCAAAGATCAAGGACTTAAGTTGCACTTTTAACAATTCAAAGGATGAAAAGGAATTTACTTAAAAGGGTTTTATAACCATTTGAAAAGAAATTAAAAGAAAAGGACCAAATGGCAAAGTTTGAAAAGTTTACTTATCTTGGTCAAGTTGACCAAACCGGACAAAACACACAAACCCAAACTCGCATCTTCTTCAACCTTCAAGAGAGAGAGAGAGACGATCTCGTCTTTTCACCTCAACCTCCACCACAAACCTGCAAACACATATCAAGAATAATACACGAAGAATCACGCGAAGCTTTCAACAGCAAAAATACTCCTTGTCTTCTCCTCTACAAGACGGTACCAATGAATTAGATCAAGACTCGAGAATAAAGAAACCCCCAAATGAGATTTAACTTGAAGAACGAATTTCAATCCTCGTATTTTCCACGTGTCTACTCCTGATTGGAAGAAACGCGTCATCAGCACCTCGACTCCACTCTCAATCGCCTATAAATACCGGAAGACCCCCTCATTCAAGATGGTTAGCATAGGAGTAGTTTTACACATAGTGTAGGTGTAGATTAGGAGTAGTTAGTTTTCTCCTACATCTTTATGATTTTCAGTCGATCATTCTGTTAGAAGTTAGTTTTGATTCTGTTATTCAGTTAATACAGTTGTAACGATTTCTTTTCATCTCCATTAATGAAAGCTTCGAGTTATTTTCTACTAATCTCTTTTTGATTCCTTGGAGTTTGATTTCATAATTTTCTATAATTACTGCGTTAGACTACTGTTCACCGTAAGTCTTTATCATTCGTCACTTCTTATTAGCTATAAATCAGTTTGATCTTGTTAAAATTGTTAAAATTGTTCCAGTTTACTAGCAGTTAAGTTTGTTAGGATAATAGAGAATCGAGTTTAATAATAATAAGTTTTCATTCAATAAGTTCATTTACAGATAAAAAAAATTCAGTTTTTAGTCTAAACATTCTTCACCAAATTTTTAGTTTGATAGTTTAAATAGTTGAATTTACTTCTAGACATAATTCATTTCAGTTTCTGTTAAAAGTTCCTGTCAATCTGTTCATTTTGAATGAACTATCATATTCAGTTTTTTTTGTCAAGATTTCAGAAGATTTAGAAGCAGGTTTGGATTTGTTGATTCAGTAGTAGAAGATCAGTTTAAATGAGTTCTTTGTTTGTGGATTGATTAGGATTTTCGGTTTTGTGAACTGTGGATTTCGTTGGTTTTAGTCAGTATAAGCTGGTGATTTGATTTTCAGGATTTAAATGTTTTCAATTAGTTAGTTTGTCAGTTTGATTTCAGTCAGTGGAAGTTCTAAAGAAAGTTTTGTTAATCTGTTTAAAAACGTTTTTCTGAACATTAGTTAGTAAATCGGTTTTATTGGTTGATTTAGCTTATCGAGTTAAAAGCAGTGATGATTCTTAAGCTGAAAAAGTTAGAATAACGAGTTTTTGTTATTGATAAGTGATCAGTCATAGAGTTTCGATTCAGTAATTGTTCCAAAGATCAGATTGTTTGGTTTGTTGTATTCGAGAACTTTCGTTTGGATAATTTGTTTTGCAGGAATACTTTCAGATTTCTTTTGCAGGTAGCAAAATAGTGGTGCTTCGTTGTATTCGGTAAAAGATCAGAGTCTGAGGTGTGATAGTAAAAGCCGGCTCAGCGCCGCGTTTCTCTTCCATAACGGACTGGCTTCGGATGTGCAGGTCATCTCGTTTTACATATTTAGCTTTTAGTGTAATTTTACTAGTGGTAATAGTAGTGTAGAACATTGTGAAATCTGCTTGTAGTGTTAGTTGTATGCATGTTTAATACCTGTATTCGCTCAATTCTCGATTTCGAGTCTTTTAGCTCTCTTAAATTTGATTTCTGCATTATATAGGGTGTTTGGCATTAGTCTCTCATTGCAAATTTTGTAGCATTTAGGTTATAAGTGTTACTGTGATTAGCGTTTTGGTAGCTAATCTCACTTGTTGGTCTTTCGTAGCTTTAGTGTTCAATGTTGGTAAGTTTTGCCTGTTATGTTTGTGTAGTGTAGTTTCATTAGAATACAGTCATTTTTCTGATAAAATTCCAATTTAATTGATGTTTTGTGATTGTACACGTTAGGTCCATTTACTTGTATACTTCCATTACAGCCACAGTCCAAGTTTAACATCAGTTAGTGCTATTTCGTTAGTCACAGTTAGTGGACAGATAGTATCATGGATCATTTGAGTCTATGGGCTTAGTATGTTTAACATTTTGGGCCAGCTCTTTTATAGATCAGATTAAAGGATGTTAGTTGATTTGGGCTTATTAAATTTGTAAAAAAAAAACGTTCAAGAGTTTAGTATAGATTTAGAAATTACATTTTACATTTTTACACTTACATTGTTATTTGTATTTTACATTTTTATATTTGTAGTATAAAATTGTACTTTTCATTTTATATTTTGTGCAAAGTAATTGCCGTATGTGCTAAATGTTTTTAGTGTAGTACGTATACGTAAACTAGTTAATATTTTTACCTTTTTACTTGCTATTTGCCAATTAGACATAGAATTCCAAACAAGATCTTTTAACCAAAAACAATCAAGTTGAGCTTAAAATTGTTATACCAATTCGAATCGAGCTGAGAAGACAACTACACTAAAAACGAATTATTAAATGGCGCCGCTGCCGGTTCTTTTCGTGGAGATTAACGATTTCGAGTGAGACGATTGGATTTTGGGATCCGTTCACTTTGTGAACGTTATTTTTACGTATTATAAATCAAAAAGATAAAAAATCAAAAAGATAAAAATACAAAAAAAAAAAAAAATCACAAAAACAATTCTTTTCCTAAAGAATTGAAACAAAAAAATAAAAAATCCAAAAAGTAATCTTTTTCCTAAAAGATTACAACAAAAATATATATTATATCGTTTTCATCGCTTTTACGTACATATAGTATTTTTCTTAAAAAAAAACAAATAAATACAAAAATATTTTTTATATATTATTATATGTAAATAAGTATACGTATAAGAACAGCCAAGTTACCTATTTCCATAAGTATTGCCGAGGCATTACACCGTGTTGAGGGGCGTTCCGGTCCTTGACACGCGTATCGATAAAATTTAATTAAGCAAGAATAGATAAATACTTCCAATTGGCAATAATTCGAAGAATACAAACTACAAAGTGAATAGAAAGGCGATGTGCTATAAAATGCCATCTAAGGGTCAATAGGTACTTAAGTGCTTCGCGCCACCTAACCCCCCGTTCACTAGTGCGTATTCTAAGAAGGAAGGCTTTATTGGGGGTCTTGCACCCAAGTAGTAATTATATATATACTTTCTTGTGGTTATTTTATATCGAACCTCGAGGGAGATAATCTCTTCTCTTTCAAAAGTCGACCGAGGGCTACTCCCTCATTCCTCGTGTTTACTTACACGTGTACTCGCACACGTGTAAACATACCACCTTTGGTGTATTACTTCCTTCCCCGAGGAAGCTTTTAAACGTCATTATACTTGTATATACATTCGGCCACCTTGTTAAACATGGATACTCGTTCCATGTTGGAGATTTTACAACAACGATCCGCCAACGCTAATTATTCGCCTTGTTCGACTTGTGGTGGTCCACACGATACTTATTTATGTGATCAAAACAATGGTTATTATGGGAAGGGATATGCTTATAATGGAACCGAGAACCCTAATTTTCGACCTAACACTCAAATGGACTACACTTGTAATGACTATATGGGATATTCCGGTTTTTCATCACAAAATCCACCATCATTTCATGATCAAACCTTTAATGAGCCATACCTAAACCAAGGATTTTCCAATTATGGAGGTTTTCAAAATAATGATAATTTTCAAGGCTATAATCAAGAAACCTTTCATAATAAAGGATTTTCAAACAATGAAGGCTTTCAAAATGATGAAAATTTTCCATGCTATAATCAAGATACTTTTCAAAATCAAGGATTTTCACATTATGAGGGTCTTCAAAATGAAGGAAATTTTCAAGGCTACAATCATGAGAACTTTCATAATCAAGACTCTTTTCAAACCTATAATTCACCTAATTATGGAAATCCACCTCCACCATATTCTTTGATTTATTCATATGAGTTTTGTGGAAACGCTCCCCATTATGGTTGTGATTGTAGACCGAAGGATCCGCCATCCTATGACCCTAATTTTGTCAAGAAGTTTTATTCTTCACTTGAGAGATTGAACAAGTTGAACGATGACTTTTATAAGATGCTTGATAGTATGCAAGACATGAGCCTTGAGGAAATGAAAAACGCATGCCCGTTGTTCGAGGAACAAATTAAGTTTTTTGAGGACGTGGAAATTATGACTTGGCAGATTTATGACAAGGAGATCGGTGCAATGTGTCGTGAATCGTTGAAAGAAGGTTCTTGTCGCCTCAAGGAAAATTTAGATAACTTCCTCTTTAAGATTGCTACAAAGGAAAAAGAAGAACAATTTATTGCTAATCGTGCTCGGTTGCTTAAACAATGCTTATTAGATGAAGATGATGAGGAACCTTCGATTTATATGACACTAAATGATGACACACCTTCATCACCTTTACCTCACGTGGAACCCACCGACTCTTTAACCATGGGGGACGCGCCTCTTAGCACTAATACAAACACCGATTTGGATGAATTAACCGTTTCTAGTGTTGAGAACCTTATCCCAATCCAAAGAGAGTTTGAGGGTGTTTCCATTGAACCATGTGACAAGCTTTGTATTGATACCTCTTCTCCTCATGATCACATTGAGATTTTATCACATATTGACCTTCATGCTACTACTAGTGATTTTGGTGATTTTGATCTCTATGAATTGTTTAAAGAAAGGGATAATGAGATTGAGGAAGAGTTTGTGAAAGACTTTCCACAAATAGAGGATGAAAATTGTGATTCTAGTGACGCGTCTTATGCTATATCATCCGATGATTTGTCTTGTCAAGATAACATTCCTAATTTGGATGAAGAGTTTGCTCCTATAGGGAAAGTGGATCCTTCTCCTCTACCACCTTATGATTCTTATGATGAAACCTTTGATGATCCTTATGATAGTGATGAGTCTTTTACTTCTGATGATGATGACTCCATTTCTTCTATGACTCCTTCACCTATTCCTCTAAGTGATTTTGTGATACATTCAAATCCTCTTTTTGAGACATGTTTTGATAACCCACTTTTTGAGGAGTGTGAAGAACCTAATAATGAGTCTATAGAAGAAGAACCCTTAATTGATCATCCTTCACTGGTTTTTGAGGATACACCTATTGATTTTCATGATCATATCATCCCTTTGAGTGATTCTCTCATTAATACACCTCCTTTTGAGCCTTATGTTCCCACCCTCCCACCCTTGAAGTTGGTTATTGATGAAGATCCTTTCCTCTTAGAGATTGATAATTTTTCATCTAAGGCACCTTTAGAACTCAAAACCTTTGATATGGACTCTTTTATGGATATTGATGCCACCATAGAAGATACTCTTGCACATTTTGATATAGAGGTCAACGATAGTGTTCCTAATTTGGAAGAAGAGGTTCGTCTTATTACTACATTGCTTTTTGGGAACATAGAGCCTACTCCTCCTCCACAAGACACTATTAATCTTGATCCTCCTTTTACTATGCCTTCTATGGAAGATTACCCACCTTTTGATGATGATGATGAGCCTAACATGGACATAATAGTTATGAATGTTTTGATACCTACACCTTCATATTCTTATGATGCTTTGATCACTAAGGGGGAATCTTATATGGTTGATACGAGTTCATCTTCTTATTTTCCCATGAAGGGAAAGGTTTTTGATCCTGGGATATATATGTTTGGGAAAAATTGGTTTTCATCTAGTCCACTTAAGAGTGTGATTTCTATTGATATGGACTTCTTGTATGAGCTTACTTTGTTGATACTACCTACTTTGGAGTTGTTCACATGTCGAGATGGAAACTATGTATTTGATCCTGGGGTGCTTCATATTTGATAGATTTCGTATGTTGGACAAACTTGAGACACGTTGGACCGTTCCATTTATCGAGGCGGATATTGTAAATCTTATAGTAAATGGCAACGTGCTAAGTTTGAGTGTATCATGTGAGATGTGCTTCAAAGTGATATCCTTTATTCTCCATGATGGTTTCCCCAAGGACAACTTAATTCGGGGCCGAGTCGAGCTAGCGACTTAGGGTTAAAAAAACTCAAGCATTGAATAACTAGGTTAGAAAACGTAGAGTAGATTTTCAATAGGTTAGGTTTAATTAAAAGGATGTTATAGTAGAGTTGAAGTGGAGGGGTGCCTTTCTTCGTCTTTTGGTGTTTCTTTCAAGGGTTGCTCTCTCTCATTTCATGCTTGGAGCTTATGGAGGAGGCCCGTGTATCTGGTTCACTTCGATTAGTTTTTGCTATCGTGATATTCAAAACACTTGTGCTTAAAATGAATACCCTTTAGTTGTCTCTTCCTTAACTTGAGTTAAGCAAAGTAATCAATGTCATAAGTGTAGGGGAGTTTACTCCAATACTCTTAAACATTGAGGACAATGTTTATCTTAAGTGTAGGGGAGACTTCTATCGAAGTGACCTTACCTAGACCATTGCCTTAACTTCATGATAATTGGGAAAATTAATTTTTCAAACATTTTTCAAATTTTTAATCTACTTTGGCCACTAAAAATATGCATTCATAATTTTTGCATTAATCATTTTTCATTTGCATAACACATTTGCATTGTATATATTTCTTCTTTAATTTTTCATCAAAAAGATATAAAAAGAAAAAAAAATAATAAAACATGGTTTTAACAAATTTAGATCTCTTTGACATATTAGGCCCGCCATGGATATTTTGACTCAACCCGAGTTTGCTTATCTTAGCATTCTCTAGCTAGTATCCTTAACCATGTAGTCCTTCATTGGTCTATTAGGCTAAGCATCCACCAATTTCATTATTTGAAATTTTAAATTTGTGGAGAATGGGAAATGATAGAGTTGAAGCAAGTGTAAAAGGGCTAGATAGACTTCATGATAATTACTTGTGGCTAAACCCTTCTCTTCTTTACCTCTATTTTCTTCGCATGTATATAATTGTTAATAAATAATCAAGAACGGTTTTAATTGATTTGTAATCTCTTATGCATTTTTGTCTAATCATTCATGGTTGATATAAGTACGTCTTAAGATTCTAAGTTAGAACGTTTTATGTGTACTAGACTTATGTCATGCTCAATATTTAGCGGGTGTTTTTCCTTTTATTCTTTTCAAATTTCTTAGTGAGGAATAAAGAAAAATAAGAGCGGCTTACAAAAAAAATGAGTGGCTAGAAAAAAGAAAAGAAAAGAAAAAAAATATATATAATGCAAGACTCCCAAGAGGGGCAGTGTGGTGTTAATTATAGTGACTATTGAGTTCCAATATTACCTTGACGGGTTGCGGGGATTCAATAGATTGCTCCAATCCAATATTACCTTAACGGGTTGCGGGGTTGAAGATCCAAAGTCTCAAAAAGATGGCGGATGTAAATTATTGCGTGAGTTTTATTTTTCTTTCCTTAGCGAGTGTGTAGCTACTTATGAAAGCATGACATGAGGATTTTACACATAAGGCGAATGACTTATTACTCTTGAAACGGACTTATATTAATTGTGAGCGGTTTTTCAAGTAATGGATGAGAGGATTACTTAGGATTAAAACCGTGCTTCCTTATTTTTGGATTTTACACTTCTTATATTTCACACTTGAATAATGACAAATTTGCCCACAAGCAATTTGCTCAAATAATAACCGGTTCCACATTTAATTGTCATGAATAAGTTGATGCACTTTTTACTTGTGAATGCAATGATCCCATTTTTAAGCTTGGTATGGGGAAAGTGAAACTTGAGGGTGATAAGTGTCCATGATACCAAAGCCCTAATCTAAGTCATTGATTTCTTTATGAGTTATTTCCATCAAAACCATTTCAATAAAAATCAAAAATATATAAATAGAATTGTTTTCTTTGCATTGCATTGTAAATATTCAAAATCATTCATCATATAGAATAGTATAGTTTATTAAATCATAAAATGGCCAAGGTTGGTTAATTATGAGAAAAGTGTAACTTGGTGCTTTAAAATGCTGCATTGCATGAGGACATGGCAATGGTCAAGTGGAGGGGAGTTGATAAGTGTGAAAACACTCATCAATTATGATCCAAATACCACTAAAAACACTGTCAAATACCTTATATTAAACTGTAAATTATCAGAATTACGCGTGTATTTGTGTTTTTGTGTTTTCAGGTAAGAAAGATACATTTTGGAACAAAGACGCGTTTTCAAGGGATTTATATCACAAAAGACGAAGAAAAAGACGAAAAGATAATTCAAGGACTTTATTTGCCAAGCTTCCAAAGATCGAGGACTTAAGTTGCACTTTTAACAATTCAAAGGATGAAAAGGAATTTACTTAAAAGGGTTTTATAACCATTTGTAAAGAAATTAAAAGAAAAGGACCAAATGGCAAAGTTTGAAAAGTTTACTTATCTTGGTCAAGTTGACCAAACCGGTCAAAACACACAAACCCAAACTCGCATCTTCTTCAACCTTCAAGAGAGAGAGAGAGACGATCTCGTCTTTTCACCTCAACCTCCACCACAAACCTGCAAACACATATCAAGAATAATACACGAAGAATCACGCGAAGCTTTCAACAGCAAAAATACTCCTTGTCTTCTCCTCTACAAGACGGTACCAATGAATTAGATCAAGACTCGAGAATAAAGAAACCCCCAAATGAGATTTAACTTGAAGAACGAATTTCAATCCTCGTATTTTCCACGTGTCTACTCCTGATTGGAAGAAACGCGTCATCAGCACCTCGACTCCACTCTCAATCGCCTATAAATACCGGAAGACCCCCTCATTCAAGATGGTTAGCATAGGAGTAGTTTTACACATAGTGTAGGTGTAGATTAGGAGTAGTTAGTTTTCTCTTACATCTTTATGATTTTCAGTCAATCATTCTGTTAGAAGTTAGTTTTGATTCTGTTATTCAGTTAATACAGTTGTAACGATTTCTTTTCATCTCCATTAATGAAAGCTTCGAGTTATTTTCTACTAATCTCTTTTTGATTCCTTGGAGTTTGATTTCATAATTTTCTATAATTACTGCGTTAGACTACTGTTCACCATAAGTCTTTATCATTCGTCACTTCTTATTAGCTATAAATCAGTTTGATCTTGTTAAAATTGTTAAAATTGTTCCATTTTACTAGCAGTTAAGTTTGTTAGGATAATAGAGAATCGAGTTTAATAATAATAAGTTTTCATTCAATAAGTTCATTTACAGATAAAAAAAAATTCAGTTTTTAGTCTAAACATTCTTCACCAAATTTTTAGTTAGATAGTTTAAATAGTTGAATTTACTTCTAGACATAATTCATTTCAGTTTCTGTTAAAAGTTCCTGTCAATCTGTTCATTTTGAATGAACTATCATATTCAGTTTTTTTTGTCAAGATTTCAGAAGATTTAGAAGCAGGTTTGGATTTGTTGATTCAGTAGTAGAAGATCAGTTTAAATGAGTTCTTTGTTTGTGGATTGATTAGGATTTTCGGTTTTGTGAATTGTGGATTTCGTTGGTTTTAGTCAGTATAAGCTGGTGATTTGATTTTCAGGATTTAAATGTTTTCAATTAGTTAGTTTGTCAGTTTGATTCAGTCAGTGGAAGTTCTAAAGAAAGTTTTGTTAATCTGTTTAAAAACGTTTTTCTGAACATCAGTTAGTAAATCGGTTTTATTCGTTGATTTAGCTTATCGAGTTAAAAGCAGTGATGATTCTTAAGCTGAAAAAGTTAGAATAACGAGTTTTTGTTATTGATAAGTGATCAGTCATAGAGTTTCGATTCAGTAATTGTTCCAAAGATCAGATTGTTTGGTTTGTTTTATTCGAGAACTTTCGTTTGGATAATTTGTTTTGCAGGAATACTTTCAGATTTCTTTTGCAGGTAGCAGAATAGTGGTGCTTCGTTGTATTCGGTAAAAGATCAGAGTCTGAGGTGTGATAGTAAAAGCCGGCTCAGCGCCGCGTTTCTCTTCCACAACGGACTGGCTTCGGATGTGCAGGTCATCTCGTTTTACATATTTAGCTTTTAGTGTAATTTTACTAGTGGTAATAGTAGTGTAGAACATTGTGAAATCTGGTTGTAGTGTTAGTTGTATGCATGTTTAATACCTGTATTCGCTCAATTCTCGATTTCGAGTCTTTTAGCTCTCTTAAATTTGATTTCTGCATTATATAGGGTGTTTGGCATTAGTCTCTCATTGTAAATTTTGTAGCATTTAGGTTATAAGTGTTACTGTGATTAGCGTTTTGGTAGTTAATCTCACTTGTTGGTCTTTCGTAGCTTTAGTGTTCAATGTTGGTAAGTTTTGCCTGTTATGTTTGTGTAGTGTAGTTTCATTAGAATACAGTCATTTTTCTGATAAAATTCCAATTTAATTGATGTTTTGTGATTGTACACGTTAGGTCCCTGTACTTGTATACTTCCATTACAGCCACAGTCCAAGTTTAACATCAGTTAGTGCTATTTCGTTAGTCACAGTTAGTGGACAGATAGTATCATGGATCATTTGCGTCTATGGGCTTAGTATGTTTAACATTTTGGGCCAGCTCTTTTATAGATCAGATTAAAGGATGTTAGTTGATTTGGGCTTATTAGATTTGTAAAAAAAAAGTTCAAGAGTTTAGTATAGATTTAGAAATTACATTTTACATTTTTACACTTACATTGTTATTTGTATTTTACATTTTTATATTTGTAGTATAAAATTGTACTTTTCATTTTATATTTTGTGCAAAGTAATTGCCGTATGTGCTAAATGTTTTTAGTGTAGTACGTATACGTAAACTAGTTAATATTTTTACCTTTTTACTTGCTATTTGCCAATTAGACATAGAATTCCAAACAAGATCTTTTAACCAAAAACAATCAAGTTGAGCTTAAAATTGTTATATCAATTCGAATCGAGCTGAGAAGACAACTACACTAAAAACGAATTATTAGTAATCAATTCGAAAAGACTGGAATCAACGAACTTTCATACGAGGCAATCCCTTGTATTACACATTGTCACTTATTTACCTTATTCAAGTAAAATAATTATAATGATATACTCATTATATACTTTCACCAAGTTATCTAAAGGTTTAACCAAAATACATAGAAATTTAACAAATGCATACAATATAATATATGGACTATTATTATCTCCCAATACTTGACACAAATTAACACAATTCTCCAAAATTGCATGTGTGTGCCGTGTATATGCATGCATACACTACCCTTAATCATTTCAAAACTTACAAGTTACCATACACTATGTATACTATGTCTTACACAACCCTTACACACCTTACTTTTTCTATACTTCACCATACCTTTCCATACTTACACCATACATGTTACTATACCTTGTCAATCCTTGTCCCCCCTTTGACTTTGTAACCTATGGCTAAAACACCAACATTAGGAGGGAAAGTCTTTGCTAAATTTGGCATGTGGGGAAAGATCTTACACAATATCTATCAAATCCACTTTGTATCTTCCATAGATACATTATACAAGTACTAAGATTACATCAAGATCCCCTCTCTCCTTCCCTATATTCGGATACCACTTGGATCTCCAAAACACACAACATAAAACACTTGACATCTCCCTCATATCTCTCTATCAAACCCACGGTTACATATTGTTCTTTAACAAAAATCCTTCAAGCTCATTTACTACTCCATTTATTAACCTAAATCTATGTCTCATGCATCTTGAATACTAATCATTGTCACCCCTACAACAACCTTGATCTCCAATACAACTCAAAGTGTATCCATAAGAATCATAAGTCACGGCTAGGATTTGATTCCAAGTGTCCACCATTTTTGAAACCAAGCTCAAGACACTACTCATTCACTTATTCATTCCTAGAAACCTATCTTTTATATATATCTCATTTTCATACACATGAACATATATATAGTTATCACTAGTAAAGCTTAAACCTAAGAACAAATCGAAGCAACCCTAGACTATATAGGGTCGTGGCTTAAAATGATTTATCACTTAGTGTGATGTAAAATCTTGTTAACCATAATGAACATAACCTCATGAACATGCTTAACTAGAAAAACCATGAAAACCTAAGCATGCATAAAACTAGACGTGGGGTTATCCTCATCGTTTAGTGTGTTGGTTAACTTTGTAATATTTAGATAAGCCTAGAATCACTAGATCTAAAGTTAGTAACTAAAAATGTGACTAGTTTCCTTATAGAATATTAAGCTCACTAGTTGCCTTATAGAAAGTAAGCTATTAAGCCCACTAGAATAAGTATACCTAAAATAAACCTTATTTCTATTTAATAATGTTATTGTAAAACTTTTGTTGTTAAAATCATGATTTTATGAAGTTTCGGATTAAAATGGTAAATCTATAAAGTTTCGGATTAAAAATGATAAACATAAAGTTTTCGGATTGATTTTGTAATTATAATAAGTTTAGGACTTAAATGGACACATTTATAAACTCATTTTAACAAAAGATAAAACATACGGACCTATGCTGTAAATAGCCGATAGTTAGGGTGGTATTTTAATACCATCCGAGACTTGAAACAATGTAGGAGGACTCAATTGTAATTATTACTAAGTTAGGGTAAGTTGTGTAACATAGCTTTAACCTAGGGTCCCCTTTTGCCACTTACCGAAAGTAATAGGAAACATAGGGGCCTTTATTGCCAAACTAGAAAAGATTTACAAACCCTAAACAAACATTAGGGGCTATTTTGGCATTAGCCGAAACCTATTTGGAGCCATAGGGGGCGTTTATGAAACTTATGCTAAACCTAAATATAAGCCGAATACTTTAAGGGCTAAAATAGACAATATGTGAAACTTTAACAAACCCTAGTTACACGTGTAACTAGGGAGGGACTAACCTTGTAATTACTTGAAACATTTACAAACCCTAGGGGTATTATGGTAATTAACCGCGAGTAATTATATAAATCGAGGGACTAAATTGTAATTTACACAAACTATAACAAACACTAATTTACTACATATATATATACCCGATATTAAAAACGTAAAACCTAAATAAATACAACGCTCGTTATTTTTCCCAAACTTATAATTTAATAATTATACAAACCTTCGGGAACGTTGAATTAAATTAAAATGTTATACATTTTTATAAAAGTTATTTATATACATTATATAAATTAAATATGATTAACTTATAAAAATAAATATATTAATTATATTTATTTCTTTTCACTTTAAATATATATAAAACTTCCTTTTATAAATATTTAAATTACTTTATAAACGGTACAAGTACGAGAATATTAATTAAACAGATTAATTAATTAAACGATATTATTTATTATACACTTAAAATAAAATACTTCTATAACTTGTACAACGATAAACTAAATTACAGATATCGTAACAAAATGCTTAAAAACCAATATAAGCATGCACAGACTTGTTCTAAAACTTTTATGCCTTATGTTATGAATTTACTGAGACCTTATAGTTATTTAGGTCATTGACTGTATCGTACTTTCACATTCAGATAGAACAGCATTCCAATAAAATTGGTTACTATTATTCCGATGGTTTTGTTTTCACTAAATTCCGACATAATCCATTTGTTACATTCCGATGGCTTAAGTTTTTAAGTTTTACAAAGTTTTAAGTTTTAAGTGTTTTTCTATTTTTAGAGAGAAAAAGTGACAGTTTTTCTAGATTTGCTTTTAGCTTATTTTAATTACGTTTCGCATTTACTTTTTAATTAGTTATAGACAACGATAACCTTTTTATTTTCCACCAAGAACGACTGAGTCGCACTTTTAACTAGTAACCAATTCGAAAAGACTGGAATCAACGCACTTTCATACGAGGCAATCCCTTGTATTACACATTGTCACTTATTTACCTTATTCAAGTAAAATAACTATAATGATATACTCATGATATACTTTCACCAAGTTATCTAAAGGTTTAACCAAAATACATAGAAATTTAACAAATGCATACACTATAATATATGGACTATTATTATCTCCCAATACTTGACACAAATTAACATAATTCTCCAAAATTGCATGTGTGTGTCGTGTATATGCATGCATACACTACCCTTAATCATTTCAAAACTTACAAGTTACCATACACTATGTATACTATGTCTTACACAACCCTTACACACCTTACTTTTTCTATACTTCACCATACCTTTCCATACTTACACCATACATGTTACTATACCTTGTCAATCCTTGTCCCCCCTTTGACTTTGTAACCTACAGCTAAAACACCAACATTAGGAGGGAAAGTCTGCTAAATTTTGCATGTGGGGAAAGATCTAACACAATATCTATCAAATCCACTTTGTATCTTCCATAGATACATTGTACAAGTATTAAGATTACATCAAGATCCCCTCTCTCCTTCCTATATTCGGATACCACTTGGATCTCCAAAACACACAACATAAAACACTTGACATCTCCCTCATATCCCTCTCTCAAACCCACGGTTACATATTGTTCTTCAACAAAATTCCTTCAAGCTCATTTACTACTCCATTTATTAACCTAAATCTATGTCTCATGCATCTTGAATACTAATCATTGTCACCCCTACAACAACCTTGATCTCCAAGACAACTCCAAGTGTATCCACAAGAATAATAAGTCACAGCTAGGATTTGATTCCAAGTGTCCACCATTGTTGAAACCAAGCTCAAGACACTACTCATTCACTTATTCATTCCTAGATCTATCTAAACAAGTAAGTAACATGAAACCTATCTTTTATATATATCTCATTTTCATATACATGAACATATATATACTTATCACTAGTAAAGCTTAAACCTAAGAACAAATCTAAGCAACCCTAGACTATATAGGGTTGCGGCTTAAAATGATTTATCACTTAGTGTGATGTAAAATCTTGTTAACCATAATGAACATAACCTCATGAACATGCTTAACTAGAAAAACCATGAAAACCTAAGCATGCATAAAACTAGACGTGGGGTTATCCTCATGGTTTAGTATGTTGGTTAACTTTGTAATATTTAGATAAGCCTAGAATCACTAGATCTAAAGTTAGTAACTAAAAATGTGACTAGTTGCCTTATAGAGAATTAAGCTCACTAGTTGCCTTATAGAAAGTAAGCTATTAAGCCCACTAGAATAATCATACCTAAAATAAACCTTATTTCTATTTAATAATGTTATTGTAAAACTTTTGTTGTTAAAATCATGATTTTATGAAGTTTCGGATTAAAATGGTAAATCTATAAAGTTTCGGATTAAAAATGATAAACATAAAGTTTTCGGATTGATTTTGTAATTATAATAAGTTTAGGGACTTAAATGGACACATTTAGAAACTCAGTTTAACAAAAGATAAAAAATAAGGACCTATGTTGTAAATAGCCGATAGTTGAGGGTGGTATTTTAATACCATCCGAGACTTGAAACAATGTAGGAGGACTCAATTGTAATTATTACTAAGTTAGGGTAAGTTGTGTAACATAGCTTGAACCTAGGGTCCCCTTTTGCCACTTACCGAAAGTAATAGGAAACATAGGGGCCTTTATTGCCAAACTAGAAAAGATTTACAAACCCTAAACAAACCCTAGGGGCTATTTTGGCATTAGCCGAAACCTCTTTGGAGCCATAGGGGGCGCTTATGAAACTTACGCTAAACCTAAATATAAGCCGAATACTTTAAGGGCCAAAATAGACAATATGTGAAACTTTAACAAACCCTAGTTACACGTGTAACTAGGGAGGGACTAATGTTGTAATTACTTGAAACATTTACAAACCCTAGGGGTATTATGGTAATTAACCGCGAGTAATTATATAAATCGAGGGACTAAATTGTAATTTACACAAACTATAACAAACACTAATTTACTTCATATATATACCCGATATTAAAAACGTAAAACCTAAATAAATACAACGCTCGTTATTTTTCCCAAACTTATAATTTAATAATTATACAAACCTTTGGGAACGTTGAATTAAATTAAAATGTTATACATTTTTATAAACGTTATTTATATACATTATATAAGTTAAATATGATTAACTTATAAAAATAAATATATTAATTATATTTATTTCTTTTCACTTTAAATATATATAAAACTTCCTTTTATAAATATTAAAATTACTTTATAAACGGTACAAGTACGAGAATATTAATTAAACAGATTAATTAATTAAACGATATTATTTATTATACACTTAAAATAAAATACTTCTATAACTTGTACAACGATAAACTAAATTACAGATATCGTAACAAAATGCTTAAAAACCAATATAAGCATGCATAGACTTGTTCTAAAACTTTTATGCCTTATGTTATGAATTTACTGAGACCTTATAATTATTTAGGTCATTGACTGTATCGTGAGCATCACATCAGATTATCTTGTGACTATATGGTGTACTACTAAGGTGAGTTCATGGCCCCACTTTGTATATTGACAAATTTTTAAATTCTTTTATGGGGAAGAAAACATGCAACATATTTTATTTGATGGACATAAACTGAACTACGAGACCTTGATTACATTTGCCTATTGTAGATGAACCCGCATGACCTGTGCATCTAAAACTGTTAGAATTTTTTATTATATTTATATGTACATATTTACATATACTTCATACTATGAATAAACACCTATCACTTTAAAACAATGTACATTATTTCACATTAATAAGTGTGAAAACACTTATCCTTATACCACTTATTTCCAATAATAACAAGACCAAAACGTGTATTTTATGTCATAAAAGTCGGAATTATGCGTGGCTTTTGTTTTTATTGTGTTTCAGGATAAAAATATGAAAGAGGGAGAAAACACGGGCTTTTATCGAAGAAAACGAGAAAAGACGAAGTCAAAAGATCAAGAGTGCGAAAAGAACGGAAGTCCAAGGCCTATTCTGAAGATTAATCGAAGAAAAAGTCTAAAGACGGAAGTTTAATGAAGTCGAAGAACTCAAGTCTAATAGAAGAAGGAAATTATAAGACAAGTTCAATTTATATCGACAAATCCCGAGACGACGTCGAGAAAGACAAAGAATTTAAATCGAGTCGAGAAGAAAGAAAGAAGGAAGCAACACATGCACCTCCCCACCTCCTATATATACCCTCCTAATAACACATTAGGAGGGTGTTAGTTAATTTAGCTAGTTCATATTTTTTTCTTTAGTTTTATTATTAGAGAGAGAAAGTGTTTAACTTTCTCTCACTAAAACTTCATCTTTTCTTTCTTTCATGTTCAAGCTTTAATTCAATCTTGTATTTTTGAATCTTTTAATCTACAAATTCAAGTTAAGTTTTTCATGTTTAATCTTCTTCTACCTTTGTTGATTTTGGTTTATCTTTGATTCGAAATTTTAATGCACCTTGTTTAAATTTGGTGTTTATGTGATTAAAAAGTTTATCTTTTTAATCCTATATAAGTTTTTATACGATTAAGCTTAAAGCTTGTTATGCTTTTTGGCTTATGTAGTATCTAGCTTATTATCTTTTAAATTTTCTTAAAAGTTTAGTGTTTTTAAAGTTTATTTTATAAAGTTTGCATATTTCGTTTCTCAAAAGTTTTTAATTTTATGCTTGTTTTAATTTGGTCGGGATTCAAATAAGAGCTTATTCATCTTTGCTTATTAGTGCTTATTGGAGTTTTAGCTTATTGAATTCCATTCGAATATTGTTTCATTTCCATCACAATAGGGTTTCTATTATTGTGACAGTTTATTCAGACGGTTTCATTGTGATCGCAATAACCTTTAAGGTTTTACTTTGCGATCAAGTGTATTTCCCCCTTATTTCAATCGTGATTGCGATCGCCCAATTTTTGTCAGCCTTATTCCGATAGACCTTACATTCCGACAGAGTTTTATTCCGATAGTTTTTCTTGTTAATTATTCCGATACTTAGAACATTGCGACAACTTACTTTCACATTCAGATAGAACTGCATTCCGATAGAATTGGTTACTATTATTCCGATGGTTTTGTTTTCAGTACATTCCGACAGAATCCCTTTGTTACATTCCGATGGCTTAAGTTTTTAAGTTTTACAAAGTTTTAAGTTTTAGGTGTTTTTCTATTTTTAGAGATAAAAAGTGACAGTTTTTCTAGATTTGCTTTTAGCTTATTTTAATTACGTTTCACATTTACTTTTTAATTAGTTATAGACAACGACAACCTTTTTATTTTACACCAAGAACGACTGAGTCGCACTTTTAACTAGTAATCTGTCCAAAAAGACTGGAATCAACGAACTTTCATACGAGGCAATCCCTTGTATTAAATGGCGCTGCTGCCGGCTCTTTTCGTTCAGATTAACGGTTTTTAGTGAGAGACGCGTTGGATTTTGGGATCCGTTCACTTTTGAACGTTATTTTCCTTGCTTAAAATTTTCAAAAATCCATAAAAAATATAAATTTTTCAAAAATTCAAATTCAAAAAAAAAATAAAAAAAATAGAAAAACATAAAAAAACCAAAAATATTTCTTGTCTATTTTTCTTTTCCTTTTGTAGGTGTGTATGCGTACCCGTGCTCGTAAGAATAAAGCAGCTCAAGCCGAAGTCATTACTCCACCTAATGTCACCATGGACAATCAACCAATGATCGAGCTTCTGCAATCGCAAGTAGAGGGCAACACCGATACTATTGTCATACCCGAGATTGGAGCGAACAACTTTGAGCTCAAATCCGGCTTCATTCAAATGGTCTCTGCTCAACCTTTCTTGGGACGTACACTTGATGATCCTCATGACCATATGAAAAGGTTCCTTCAACTCACTAATACCGTCATGTATAATGGGGTTTCACAAGAGGTGATTCGCTTGCAACTTTTTCCTTTCTCCTTAGAAGGACAAGCCCGCCATTGGCTTGATAAGGAACCGCCACAAAGTATTCTTACGTGGTCGGATTTAGAGACCAAATTCATCAACTACTTTTTCCCACCCTCACGTACTAATGCTTTGCGGAATGAAATCATTAACTTTGAACAAAAGTACGGTGAGACATTTAGTGAATCTTGGGATCGTTTTAAGGAACTTTTAAGAAAGTGTCCACAACATGGTTTCACAAAAGAACATCAAATTAATACTTTTTACAATGGTTTAAGCATGAATGACCAAGATTCACTAAATAGTGCCTCGGGGGGTAATATTTTTGTTAAGTCTTCTAATGCCGCATGGGATATTATTGAGAATAAGTCTAGAGTGCAAACTAAGAGTGTTCAGACTAATGTGGCTAGTGCTAGTACTAGTGACGCCGACAAGAGAATTGATAAGCTCACTTCGCTTGTTGAAACACTTGTTCTAAAACCGCTAACAATACCAAAAGCATCAATTCGCAAGTTAATTCTATGAGTCAATCATGTGAAATATGCGGGGGATCTCATTCATACACCGATTTTCCTTCGACTCATGACAATCCGGAAAATGTGTATGCCGCCAACGGTAACTTTTCTACGGGAGGCTATCAAGTACGTCCTCAAGGTGACCGCAATTTGCTCAGTTATCGTTCTAATAACTTTCTTTCACCACCCGATTTTCCACCACAAAACCAAAAAAACCTCATCGCAACAATAAAAATCAACCACGCGCTCCAAATCAACATCAAACCCAAAGAAACCCATATCCACCTCAAGGAAACAATCAAGTTCACCAACCACCCGCTTATCAACCACCTTCCTACCATGCTCTTCCTCCCACCCAACCCACCGCATTTAATCAAGAGGTTGAAACTTACATGAGGACTAATGACGCAATAGTGCAGAATCTTAAGCGGCAAATCATCAACTTGAAAGGAGATATGGCGAAACAAGGGAATGATCTTCGAGCCGATATGCGAAATTCTTTGAGCAGTCAAATGAAAGATTTAAGGGATATGATGGCTAGTTTCTTCCAAAGTAATCAAGCCTCTGGTTCGGGTTCTCTTCCGAGTAACACCGTTGCTAATCCAAGAGGGGAAATGAAAGCAATCACCACTCGAAGTGGAAAAGGCTTAAAATAACCCGAGCTTCCTACACCTACACCGGTGATTGTGACAAAGGAAAACGAGTCCCCTTCTCCAATTCCTCCACTTTCTATTTCACCAATTCCTCCACCTTCTACTTCTACCCCTCCACCTCCCAAGGATGTGAGTGAGAATACCATTCCAAAGCCTTCATCTCAACCCAATATACCTTATCCCTCAAGGTTGAGGAAAGAGAAGTTGAAGAACAAGGATGATATTCCGGTTTCTAACTTTCTTAAAATGTTTAAACAACTGAATTTCAACATCTCCTTTGCCGAGGCTCTCGCTCACATGCCTAAATATGCTAAAATATTTAAAGATCTTCTCAGTGATAAGGAGAAACTTCTTGATATCTCTCAGACCCAACTTAACGAGAATTTCTCTACAGTGCTCTTAGGAAATTACCAACCAAACTTGGTGATCCGGGTCGCTTTCTTATTCCTTGCAACTTCCCCGGGTAGAGAATTGTATTGCCCTAGCCGATCTAGGTTCTAGTATAAACTTAATGCCATTAAGTGTTTGGAAACAATTAACCCGAGCTAGTCCCTACACGAATGACTTTGGAATTAGCTAACCGTACGGTTGCTTATCCAGTGGGGATAGCCGAAGATGTCTTCGGCGGTGTCGACAAATTCACCTCTCCGGCGGATTTTGTTGTCGTTGACTACGAGATGGATCCCCGTGTTCCATTAATCGTTGGACGTCCATTCTTGAGGACCGGTCACACTCTAATTGATGTAGCCGTGGGCGAATTAATCATGAGAGTTGGTGACGATAAAATCGTCTTCAACATGGGTAAACTTTCTAAGCAGCCGTCTGGAAACGAGAGTGTTAATTTTATTGACGTTCTTGATGAGGCTTGTGAAGAACATTTCAAAGACGCTTGTAAAAGTGGTTCTTCTTCTTTACCCATTGTTGAGACCGTTGCCTCTATTGCTCCCTCACTAACTCCATTCGGAGAAAGTGAATTCCTTTTGAAAACATTTGAAGCAACTTTGGGAGATGTGGACTTACAATATGACGATTCTCCCTCCAATTGGGATGAATACATTCGTACCATTGAGAAACTTCTCAATGAGGACCATATTTCTCCAACATCTCCTAAGGAAATCTCTATCGATGATCCGAAATTGACTACGCCTTCCATCGAAAATCCTCCAGATTTAGGGCTAAAGGACCTACCTTCTCATCTCGAGTACGTTTTCCTTGAAGACAATAAGAAGTTACCCGTCATCATCACTAAGGAATTGAAAGAAGAAGAAAAATCTTGACTTATCGACGTGTTGAAGAATCATAAGAAGGCAATTGCTTGGAAAATTTCCGATATCCGCGGAATTGATCCGAACTTTTGTACTCATAAAATTCTCATGGAAGATGACTTTAAACCCGCAATCCAAAGCCAAAGAAGGGTTAATCCTTGAATTCAAGACGTCATCAAGAAAGAGGTTATCAAACTTCTAGATGCCGGAATGATTTACCCTATTTCGGATTCGCCATGGGTTAGTCCCGTCCATTGTGTGCCTAAGAAAGGCGGAATAACCATTGTTCCCAATGAAAACAACGAGTTGATTCCTACTCGACTTGTCACGGGTTGGCGAGTTTGTATAGAATATCGCAAGCTCAATGATGCCACTCGTAAGGATCATTTTCCTCTTCCATTCATGGATCAAATGCTTGAGCGTCTAGCGGGTAATGACTATTATTTCTTGTTAGACGGTTTCTCCGGGTATTTTCAAATTCCCATCGATCCTAAAGACCAAGAAAAAACGACATTCACTTGTCCTTATGGAACATTTGCTTACAAAAGAATGCCTTTCGGCTTATGCAATGCTCCCGGGACTTTCCAAAGGTGTATGATGGCTATCTTCCACGACATGGTTGAAGAAACTATGGAAGTCTTAATGGATGATTTCTCAGTCTATGGTGATTCTTTCTCTACTTGCATTGCTAATTTAGAACGTATGCTCAAACGGTGTGAAGACACTCGTCTCGTTCTTAATTGGGAAAAATGCCATTTCATGGTAAAAGAAGGTATTGTGCTTGGTCATAAAATCTCCAAAGCCGGTCTTGAAGTCGACCGTGCTAAAGTTGAAGTGATTTCTAAATTACCTCCACCTTCAACCGTGAAGGGTGTAAGAAGTTTCCTTGGCCATGCGGGCTTCTATCGTTGATTCATTCAAGATTTTTCTAAAATTGCTCGCCCGATGATCCACCTCTTAGAAAAAGATACTCCTTTTATCTTTTCTAAAGAGTGTATTGACTCCTTAAATCTTCTTAAGGACAAGCTAACTAAGGCACCGATCTTGGTTACCCTTAATTAGGAGCTACCTTTTGAATTGATGTGCGATGTTAGCGACTTTGCCATTGGAGCGGTTTTGGGCCAAAGAGTGAACAAACACATCCAACCAATCCATTATGCTAGCAAGATAATGACGGGGCTCAATTGCATTATACCACTACCGAAAAAGAGCTTTTAGCTATAGTGTATTAATAACTGGATTTTACTCAGTTAAAAAAGTTCGTTGATTCCAGTCTTTTTGAATTGATTACATTTGAAAGTGTGACTCAGTCGTTCTTGGTGGAATATAAAGGGGAAAGGTTATCTATTTTAAAGTAAGGTAAAATGAAAATGTAAAATTAATGAGAATGTAAAAACAAATGTAAATGTCGTTAAGTAAAAAGCTTGAAATTTTAAACTAAAAATTAATACTTAAAAGTAAATAACGAAAAATTAAAAACTTCTATCTGAATAATCCTATCTGAATAATTCTATCTGAATAATTCTATCTGAATAATTCTATCTGAATAATTTTATCTGAATAATTCTATGTGAATAATTCTATCTGAATAATTCTATCTGAATAAATATATCTGAATACTTCCATCTGAATAATTCTATCTCAATAATTCTATCTGAATATGGCTAACAAAAATTGGGCAGCGTTTCGTCTTAATATAACCTTAAGACCCGTCGCAATATACGATCGCAATGAGCTATCGCAATCACGATCGGAATAAGGGATCTGAATACTTGATCACAAAGTAAAACCCTAAGGGTTATTGCGATCGCAATGAAACCGTCTGAATAAACCGTCGCAATAATAGAAACCCTATTGTGATGGAAATGAAACAATATTCGGATGGAATTCAATAAGCTAAAACTCGTATAAGCACTAATAAAAAGAACACTAAACAAAAACTTAACCAACTAAATAGGTACAAATTTGAAAACTTTTAAGACACGAAATACTAAATACGCAAACTTTAATAAACAAACTTTAAAAAGACAAAACTTTTAAGAAAACTTTAAAACTAATAAGCTAAATACAAAATAAGCCAATAAGCATGTCAAGGTCAAAGCTCAATTCGTATTAAATCTTATAGCTGAATAAAAAGATAAACTTTTTAATCACATGAACTCAAAGATGAAACGAAATCAAAGATTATCACGAATCAAAGATAAACAAAATAAGAAAAGAAGAATAAGATTAATATTAAAACAAGATTAAGCTTTTAAAAGTAAAGTTTAGATTAAAACTAGAAAGAAGATAAAAGATAAAAGATGAAGTGCTAGTGAGAGAAAGTTAAACGCTTTCTCTCTCTAAAAATTAAAGCTACAAAAAATGAAAAATGGATACTAACTAATGACTAACTAACTAACACCCTCCTAATGTGTCATTAAGAGGGTATATATAGGAAGTGGGGAGTGCATGTGTTGCTTCCTTTTTTCTTTCTCTTTCTCGTCTCGACTTGATTTAAACTCTTTATCTTTCTCGACGCCGTCTCGGGATTTGTCGATATAAATTGAACTTGTCTTATAATTTCTTCAATAATTAGACTTGAGTTCTTCGACTTCATTAAACTTCCGTCTTTAAACTTTTTCTTCGATAAATCTTCAGTATTGGCCTTGGACTTTCGTTCTTTTTGCACTCTTGATCTTTTGACTTTGTCTTTTGTCTTTTTCTTCGATAAAAGCCCGTGAATGCCGTGTTTTCTCCACTTTTCACCTTTTCGTCCTAAATCACAACAAAAACACAAACCACGCATAATTCCGACATTTATGACATAAAATACACGTTTTGGCTTGGTTATTATTATAATTAAGTGGTAAAAGGATAAGTGTTTTCACACTTATTAAATCCCCTACACTTGACCATTGAAGTGTCCTCATGCAATGTATTAATTACAAAGCAAGTTTTACATTTTCCATCACAATCCATCCACATTGGCCTTTATTAAAGAGACAAAATATTTAAAGGAAGAAAACAAGTAAAAAGATCAAAAACTTACCTTGGGGTTTTGGAATGTCATGAATGATTATCATCCTCAAGTTTCACGTTCCCCATACCAAGCTTAAAAACGAGATCATTGTTTTTTACCAAAGGTAAATTGCATTAAAAAAGAAAAGTACAAAGTCAAAAAACACAAAGACTAAGAAGCAAGGACAAACCCCTAAACTTCTAGCTTTGGTATCAAAAAACAAAATGGCCATGGACAATTCCCATGCTCATATCAACAAATACTAATACAAAAAGCAACTAAATCCAATGCAGATAAAGCTACTAATCTCTAATCAAAACTTAATCCCAATTGATGAGGACCAAGCTTCTGCTCTTCAATGGCACACCAAAAGAATCCATCACTTAGTTTTAAGTAAGAGTCCTACTTCAGAATCCATGGCAACCCTCAATACAATCCACAAAGGGAAAATACCAAGAGCTGCCAATCCATCCCAATAGAACCTCTAACTAAAACTAAGTATAGGGAAAGCAAGCCAAAATAAACCTGCATAAATCGCCATCTGAACAAGCAGAATCCAAAGAGAGGTGCCAGTGTAGCACATCATATCTATTGCCTCCTCAAAACCCCTATCTATGTAAAACCCAGTGGGAAACCATAAACAGGGGAAAGAGTACAACTAGATATGAATCCTCTCAAGATGCAATAACCAAAAATACCTATCAGCTCAACAATAAACAGATATATGGTTAATAGAGATAACAGGGAGGACAAGGCATCAAAAAAACAGGTCTGGCAACTAAAACTTGTTCAAATAGGTAGCAAAAGGGAGAAATGCACCATACCAAGCATAGACGGCACATCTTTCAGCACGCTCTAGTTGGCATAGTACACTCCCCCAAACACTACCTATAAGCCCACTAATAGCACATCAAACCTTAAACCAACCAATCCAGAAAGTCCTCCCCCAAGCTCCTTAAAGATAAGAGCTGAATCAAAATCAAAAGTTAGATAACAATGTATGAATAACCTGACCAATAACTTACCCAAGGCGAAAACCAAACAAACTCCACCAAATTAAAAAGCAGGCAGAAGCTAAAGGTCTTCTCACAAGAGTAACAAAACTGGCACAATAGAGATTTGAAACCACATTCTGTTGCAATCCCAAAAACCCGTCCCACCATGGGACCAACTCCACCAAATAACACAAGGATCACTCTCCATCAGTATCCATTAAGTCACTAAACACCTCATCAGTAATGTCCTTACTCTTATTCTTAATGCTAACTGGAAAGTTCCAAATCCTAGCAGCCTCTAAAACATCGGGAGTAGTTCTAATACTAAGGCTTAAAATTCTCGTCTTGATAGAGTGACATATAATACCAAACAAATCATTCTCACTCCTAGACAAACCCTCAAACAATCTGATGTTCCTCTCTTGCCAAATGTAGTAAATAACAGCACCAAGAAGCAACCTTTGAATGACACTCCAAATCTTATTACTCGCAGCAACATTAACAAACCTAGAAATAACTTGAGCCCAATCGTTTGAAACATTATCTAGGTTAACCAAGCATTTAAGCCTTTCCCAAAGCCTTCTAGTAAAATGACAGTTAAAAAAGAGATGACTATGAGAATCCTTACACTTTTTGCAAAAGGCGCAAGACATGTCCGGAATATTCAACCATTTTGATAGCCTATCTTGAGTCTTAAGCCTCCCCTTCACAGCCAACCAAAGGACAAACGAATGACTTGGGACACATTGATTAAACCAGACGTGATTACACCAAATGACATTAGACGAATCATCACGAATACCTTTCCAGACTTCAGAAACGCTAAAAATTTTAATCTCACCTCTTTTATCTACCCAAAAAGTTTCATCAGCAACATCCGGCTTCAAAACAGGAACACCAACATTGGATATCTCATTATACTTCTCATTCCAGCCATTAGGCAGCTTCCAAACACTATCCTGTATAAGATCAGCAACCTTAACCTTCATAGAGAAACTGTCAGAAGCCAAAACATTAGATCTGACCATATTACATAAAGGGATACCATTGTTCCAATTATCATACCAGAAAAAACAATCCTTTCCATTCCTAATTTTAACCCTAACAAACCTTCTCATAATATCTCTCGACTGAAGAATTTGCTTCCAAGTCCAAGAAATACGTTTTCTAATATTCGCAGACCACACACTCTCACCTTTAAGCCATTTGGATTTAACCCAACTAACCCAAATAGACTTTCTGCCGGTTAAAATACTCCACAAATGCTTAGCCATAAGAGATGTATTAATATCACTCAACGATTTGAGGCCAAGACCACCTTCACTTTTCTGCTTACATACTTCTTTCCAAGAAATACTGTGCTTATATCCTTGTTTACCATCCGCCTTCCACAGAAAGTTCTTCAACAACTTATCAATCTCATCACAAATGCTTATAGGCAGACTAAAGATAGAGGCCCAATAGGTACTAAGGGAACTTAGAACCGAAGCTACAAGCTGTAATCTACCAGCAAAAGTTAACAGCTTATTTCTCCAATCCCCAATCCTCCTTTTGACCTTATCTAAAAGAATACCACAATCTAATCTAGACAGCTTCCTAGCATCCAGGGGAATGCCCAAATACTTGACAGGGAGACTACCTATATTATACGGCATAACCAATCTAATGTCATTTTGGACCCTATGATCAACATTACCAAAATAAACAGTACTTTTATTCATGCTTGGCCTAAGGCCTGACGCCAAACAGAATTCATCAAGAGCTCTACGTAAAACACAAGCTGAAATAAAGTTACCGTGACAAAACATCAGCAAATCATCCGCAAAGCATAAGCTGACAATTTCAAGCTTCTCACAGCCCCAATGGTATTTGAACTTCTTTTCCTCCTTGATCTGTCTTTTGAGCATTAACGTGAAGACCTCCATAACAATAGTGAACAAGTAGGGTGATATAGGATCCCCCTGCCTGAGCCCACGACGAGCTTTAAAGAAACCATTAGACTCACCGTTAACACTGATGGAGAACGAGGCAGATTTCATACATATCATGATCCAGCCTACCATAACTCTGTGCAAACCAAATTAGAGCAAGCAAACTATCACCAACTCATGTGGGCCAATTATTTACTTAGACTCCCTTATTCCTAGGTGTATCTCTTATATTTTATTTTTGTCTTGAATGATCACAAAGATTCATTGTTGACTTATTATGATAGTTATTTAGGCTGAAAATAAAGTAGGACGATTTAATCAATAGTTATCTAAATGACAAAATATTTTAAAGCTGCTTATCGGGACCTCATAAAGTTCATATCTTGGCATAACTCACTTCACAATTTGAGACCTTTCTCAGATCGATATTTGGCATTGACTTCATACTTCAAATCTTGAGAGACGTTCATGACATAATGGTCTTCTCTTCATAATAGGAATTTCTTCACTTGAAGTTTTTGAGAGATTCTTCATATTTGGACCACGACTTCTTCATTTTTCTCCAATCTTTATTTGGGATTTTGATATACAACGATCCGCCTCCTTTTAGGACTTGGATCTATTTATCCTCATACCTTGTTAGGGCCTTTTTGGATAGACTTCTCCATGATCTTTAGGGGAGTATTTGCTTTTCGTCATATGTCTTGATCCTTCATATTGATTTTTGATAAATGATTCTTCACATCACTTGGGATCTTTAGCAACAAAATGTAGCCCTCATGTCTTGTTAAGACCTTTTCGGACTCGCCAATCTTCGCATCCCACTTCAATAAGTTATGCCTTGGCTATGAACTCTAATTATTACCGAGCAACTTTTAAACGATATTGGGCTAGAAGCTAAGTAACTTTTCAAATCGTACAACCTTACTTATTGCAATTAAATTTATTAACAAGCGATGGGAGAAAAAGCTCATAATCAACTCACATAAACTCATGAAAGAATACCAAACTTATAATTGACTTTATTATCTCTTGTTCTCCACAATTTAAAATCTCAAGGAATGAGACTCGTGGATGCTTAGCCTATCAAATCAAAGTTTTGGGTTTTCAAGTCATATATAGGATCTTGCAACTTCTTAGACTTTTTCAAGTTTAGAATTCGCATTTTAAAGTTCCCTTGATAAACGTAGGATCAATTATAAGAACTTGCAAAATGTTCTTGTTCTTAACCCGTGAGAGTTAAGACTTTCGCGTTTTATAGTTCCCTATATAAAAGCCTGGCAAAACTTGACTTAAACACGTTAAGGATACTAGCTAGAGTAAACTTAGATAAGTAAACTTGGGTTGAGTCAAAAGATTCACAACGTTTGAAAATTAAAACCACTTATTTAAAATTTATTCTAGTAAGGAAGGAAGTCTAAGTGAATAATTGGCCCACATGAGTTCGTGTTAGTGTGCTAACTTATAATAACAATGATCTCGTTTCTAAGCTTGGTTTGGAGAAAGTGAAAACTTGAGGATGATGATCATTCACGACATTTCCAAAACCCAAGGTATGTTTTTACTTTCTTTACTTTGAATGTTTATAATTTTCTATCTCTTTAATAAAGGCCAACATGGATTGATTATGATGAAAAATGTAAACGTGCTTTGTAACTAATGCATTGCATGAGGACATTGCAATGGTCAAGTGTAGGGGATTTGATAGGTGTGAAAACACCCATCCTTTTTACCACTTAATTACAATAATAACCGAGCCAAAACGTGTATTTTATGTCATTTATGTCAAAATTATGCGTGGTTTGTGTTTTTGTTGTGATTTAGGACGAAAAGGTGAAAAGTGGAGAAAACACGGCATTCACGGGCTTTTATCGAAGAAAAAGACGAAAGATGAAGTCGAAAGATCAAGAGTGGAAAAAGAACGGAAGTCCAAGACCAATTCTGTAGATTTATCGAAGAAAAAGTCAAAAGACGGAAGTTTACTAAAAGCCGAAGAACTCGAGTCTTATTTACGAAGAAAATTCAAGACGAGTTCAAAGAAATCCCGAGACAAAGTCATTAAGTCCAAGGTTAACAAACAATTAAGAAGAAAAGGACTTAAGTGTGCAAATAAGGAAAAGAGGAAAGAGGGAGGAAGCTTCCTAAGCTCCTCCCTAATCACCCATATATATAGTATAGGCTAGTTTCATTTTTATGTTGTTGGTGGCTTGACAAACCACACTTCCACCATTTTCATTTCTTGTCATTTAATTTCTTGCAATTTAATTTCTTGTTATGCACTTTTAATTTCTTCAATTCAAGTAAGTCTTTTAATTTTGGAATATTTTCTCTTCTTGATTAATCTCTCATCTTCCTTTCTTGATTCTAGTTTACTTTTGGTGCGAATTACATATGATCCGTGTTGTTCATTAATGTTTTCGTGCTTAAAAAGTTAATCTTTTTATGGTTTGATTTAAAAGTTTGTTTATTTTAAGTTTGGAAAAGTTGTTATTTGTGCTTATTGGTTCTGTTTCATTATTTATTCGTTCGAGTTTTGGTTTTAGCTTATTATTATAGCTTATCACCTAGCTTATTTCGAATCCCACTTAAAACGGAAAGGGTAAACCCCTTTCCGATCAGTCATTCCGATCAGCCATCCCTTATTCTGATCAATAGATCGGAAAAGGGTTTATATTTATTCCGATTTGCACCAGTTATTCCGATCAGGACCATTTGGCTTATTCCGATTACATGCATTTTACTTTATTCCGATTGTGGTGATTTGTTTGTGTATTCCGATTGCACTATTTTCTAACATTCCGATTAGACATAGTTTATTCCGACGGGTTGTTTGCCGTATTCCGATCAACCGAGCGGAATATATTCCGATCATGTCATTTTGCTCATTCCGATTTGTACTTTCTGACGGGTACATTCCGATCGGATTCCAATTTGGATTCCGATCGAGTGTATTCCGACGGGGTGTCTTGTTTTGGTTAATATTTTGTTTTAGTTAAAGTGTTAATTTTTCTCATTTTATTTTTAGTCTATTTTAATTTCGTTTTACATTTTTAAATAATTGTCAATTTACTTTTCGTTAAGTTTTAATTTTACGTCATTTAATTTCTTGTTATTTAATTTCAAGGTTTTAAATATTGCACCGTTTTACGTTTCAACTAGTTTTAGTCTTAATTACTCGTCATTTAATTTTAAAGTCTCGCACATTTATTTTATCAAAACCAAAAATATTATTTTCACCAACAACAACTGAGTCGTACAATTAACCAGAGATCAATTCGAAGAGATACCGAGAAACAAACTTTCAACTAGTAAAATCCATGTATTAAATGGCGCCGCTGCCGGCTCTTTTCGTGAAGATTTACGGTTTTTTGTGAGAGACGCGTTGGCTTTTGGGATCCGTTCACTCGTGAACGTTATTTTTCGTGTCTAAAATTTTCAAAAAAATCCAAAAACATTTGAAAAATCTTTAAAAGCATTTCTTTTTCAAAGTTTTGCGCCAAAAATATTCTTCTTGCTCATCTATTTTTCTTTATGGATTCTTATGTCTATTGCGTCGGGTGCGGGAACGATTGTACGGGAACGACTCATGTCAATGGTGTACATGTGAGCGGTGCGGAAACGATATCAACAATACACAATTCATATGCGGATTTTGTCTTTGTGCAACTCGACTAATTCGTCCTTTTTGAACCCACCTACTCTTTCACCGTGCATCTATTGTGGAAGCGATTCTCATTGGCATGTTTCGTGCCCGGTTCGATACCCATATGATCACGGGCAAGAACCGGGGTACAATTATGACAATGATAATAGCTATCCACAAGACGCACCCGATCTTTCTCCTTACCCATTTTGCAACAACTGTGGGGGTCCTCACGATACCTATTATTGTCAACCAATGAATTATTATGAGCAAAATCCGTGTCCTCAGTTTTCTTCACCAATGGATTATTATGAACCAAACCCGGTTTCTAATTTTTCTCAGCCGATGAACTACTATGAGCCACACCCATGCTATAATTCAGGTTTTCAACATTTTGAACCCCCACAACACATCATCAATCATCAACCCTCCTTCGAACAATTGAGCTCCCATGAACAATGGGACACTCTTGTTAAGCAAAGTCAACAAATTCAAGAAGCTTGCAACAAGATCATCGAGAAATGTCAAGAGGATCATCGACAGGAGCAAATATCGAATATCGAGACTTATACTCCTCCCCCGGTGTATCCATACTATTATGATGATGATGACGATGAGCCTACTATTTATTGGAATGACCTTACTGCTCAATGTCCTAGTGCAATTGTTATCCCTCCTCTCAATATCCCAAACGTGTCTAAGGATTGTGATACATTGAGTGAGCTTAGTGAGTTTGGTCTTGATAAATTGTTTGATGATGAGGTTTGTGACAAATCGGCTGCTATGGAGCTTGAGGACGACGTTGCTCTTACGGAAGAGGTCGATCCTCATGATGACGATTTTTCTCCAAGCTATGAGAATTTCACTTTTGAAATTTCTCAATCTCCACCGGGAGATGCGGGTGACAACGATTTATTCTCTCCGGTTTACGAGAAGTTCACCGATGAACATGATCTTGTGGATGAGGTGGAAGACGTGCTTCTTAGCGATAGATTACGGAAAGTGCACCTTCTTATTGCTCAAATCGAAGCGTTGACTTCTCCTCCTCTCTCCGAGTCTTTGCCCCCATCTATTCCTCCCATTGAAGATAATGACCCATTGCTGGAAGAAATCGACATTCACTCCATGCCTCCAGGTATTGATGATAATGATACGGAGGGGGATATTATTTTTGATAATTTGCTGCAGGAAGGTATTGCCCCAAGTCCCCCTCCCGAGCACCTTTCATCCTCCCCTTTAGCCACTATCACGGAGGATGAGTGCTTTGACCCGGGAGGTGACATTGATTATGCTATGATTGATAACAATACAGCTTTGCCGCTTGCTCAGCATCTATTATCTTTGGGGGAGGACAATGTGCTTACTTTACCCACCCCACCTCCCGTAGATCTTGAATTCACATACTTCTCGTATGTTGAAAGGACCTTTCTCCCATACAAGACTTATCCCCCCGCCTCTCCTTTGTTGATGCCAACTGGGAACGAGGACAAGGTCTTTGATCCCGGTATCACATTCGAGGCTTCCTCATGGACCATTTAATTCGGGGACGAGTCAGGCTCGTGACTCGGTTAACAAAAACAAGCGCTTTTTGGGAGGCAACCCAATTATCTATCTATTTTCACCATAAGTGTAGGGGGAGCCCCGTGGTGTTTCTTGCTTTCTTTCTTATCATGTGCAGGGATTCGAGCTTCAAAGACACACTCTTGATGATTCTTGACGAACCGTGATTCCATGTTCCCTTCTTCCCGGTTCTATCCTAAACTCTTTTCGATTCACTATTTTATATTTTCCAATATTAAAATAGGAATCTCTTTAGTTGTCTCTTCCTTAGCAAGATTTAAACAACGTGCACAATGCACTAAGTGTAGGGGAGTTTACTACCACATGCTTAAACATTGAGAACAATGTTTATATTAAGTGTAGGGGGACTTCTATCGAAGTTAAGTGGTCTTTTCCTTGTATTTGTCCTCATTTTAACCGAAAAATCAATTTTTCGACATTTTTCAAAATTTTTGATCTATTTTGGCCTATTAGTGTTTACCTTTGTATAGTTATTTTTCCTTCCTTACTAGAATAAATTTTAAATAAGTGGTTTTAATTTTCAAACGTTGTGAATCTTTTGACTCAACCCGAGTTTACTTATCTTAGTTTACTCTAGCTAGTATCCTTAACGTGTTTAAGTCAAGTTTTGCTAGGCTTTTATATAGGGAGCTATAAAACGCGAAAGTCTTAACCCTCACGGATTAAGAACAAGAACTTTTCGCAAGTTCCTATAATTGATCCTAGAGAGTTATTTATTAAGGGAACTTTAAAATGCGATTTCTAAACTTGAAAAAGTCTAAGAATTTGCAAGATCCTATAGATGACTCGAAAACCCAAAACTTTGATTTAATAGGCTAAGCATCCACGAGTCTCATTCGTTGAGATTTTAAATTGTGGAGGACGAGAGATGATAGAGTCAATTATAAGTTTGGTATTCTTTCGTGAATTTATGTGAGTTAATTATGAGCCTATTCTCCCATCGCTTGTTAATAAATTTATCTGCAATAAATAAGGTTGTACGATTTGAAAGGTTACTTAGCTTCTAGCCCAAGATCGTTTAAAAGTTGCTCGGTAAGGATTAGAGTTCATAGCCAAGGCATAACTTATTGAAGCGGGATGCAAAGATTGGCGAGTCCGAAAAGGCCCTAACAAGGCATGAGGGCTACATTTTGTTGCTAAAGATCCCAAGTGATGTGAAGAATCATTTATCGAAAATCAATATGAATGATCGAGACACACGACGAAAGCAAATACTCCCCAAAAGTCATGGAGAAGTCTATCCGAAAAAGCCCTAACAAGGTATGAGGATAAATAGATCCAAGTCCTAAAAGGAGGCGGATCGTTGTATATCAAAGTCCAAAATAATGATTGGAGAAAAATGAAGAAGTCGTGGTCCAAGTATGAATCTCTCAAAACATCAAGTGAAGAAATTACTATATGAAGAGAAGACCATTATTTCGTGAACGTCTCTCAAGATTTGAAGTATGAAGTCGCTGCCAAATATCGGTCCGAGAAAGGTCTCAAATCGCGAAGCGAGTTATGCCAAGATATGAACTTTATGAGGTCCCGAGAAGCAGTTTTAAAAGATTTTGTCCTTTAGCTAACTATTGATTAAATCGTTCACTTTATTTTCGGACTAAATAACTATCGAAATAAGTCAACAATGCATCTTCGTGATCATTCAAGACAATAATAAAATATAAGAGATACACCTAGGAATAAGGGAGTCTAAGTGAATAATTGGCCCACATGAGTTCGTGTTAGTGTGATAACTTATAATAACAATGATCTCGTTTCTAAGCTTGGTTTGGAGAAAGTGAAAACTTGAGGATGATGATCATTCACGACATTTCCAAAACCCAAGGTATGTTTTTAATTTCTTTACTTTGAATGTTTATAATTTTCTATCTCTTTAATTAAGGCCAACGTGGATTGATTATGATGAAAAATGTAAACGTGCTTTGTAACTAATGCATTGCATGAGGACATTGCAATGGTCAAGTGTAGGGGATTTGATAGGTGTGAAAACACCCATCCTTTTTACCACTTAATTACAATAATAACCGAGCCAAAACGTGTATTTTATGTCATTTACGTCGAAATTATGCGTGGTTTGTGTTTTTGTTGTGATTTAGGACGAAAAGGTGAAAAGTGGAGAAAACACGGCATTCACGGGCTTTTATCGAAGAAAAAGACGAAAGATGACGTCGAAAGATCAAGAGTGGAAAAAGAACGGAAGTTCAGGACCAATTCTGAAGATTTATCGAAGAAAAAGTCAAAAGACGGAAGTTTACTAAAAGCCGAAGAACTCGAGTCTTATTTACGAAGAAAATTCAAGACGAGTTCAAAAAAATCCCGAGACAAAGTCATTAAGTCCAAGATTAACAAACAATTAAGAAGAAAAAGACTTAAGTGTGCAAATAAGGAAAAGAGGAAAGAGGGAGGAAGCTTCCTAAGCTCCTCCCTAATCACCCCTATATATAGTTTAGGCTAGTTTCATTTTTATGTTGTTGGTGGCTTGACAAACCACACTTCCACCATTTTCATTTCTTGTCATTTAATTTCTTGCAATTTAATTTCTTGTTATGCACTTTTAATTTCTTCAATTCAAGTAAGTCTTTTAATTTTGGAATCTTTTCTCTTCTTGAATAATCTCTCATCTTCCTTTCTTGATTCTAGTTTACTTTTGGTGCGAATTACATACGATCCGTGTTGTTCATTAATGTTTTCGTGCTTAAAAAGTTAATCTTTTTATGGTTTGATTTAAAAGTTTGTTTATTTTAAATTTGGAAAAGTTGTTATTTGTGCTTATTGGTTCCGTTTCATTATTGATTCGTTCGAGTTTTGGTTTTAGCTTATTATTATAGCTTATCACCTAGCTTATTTCGAATCCCATTTAAATCGGAAAGGGTAAACCCCTTTCCGATCAGTCATTCCGATCAGCCATCCCTTATTCCGATCACTAGATCGGAAAAGGGTTTCTATTTATTCCGATTTGCACCAGTTATTCCGATCAGGAACATTTGGCTTATTCCGATTACATGCATTTTACTTTATTCCGATTGTGGTGATTTGTTTGTGTATTCCTATTGCACTATTTTCGAACATTCTGATTAGACATAGTTTTCTTCGACGGATTGTTTGCCGTATTCCGATCAACCGATCAGAATATATTCCGATCATGTCATTTTGCTCATTCCGATTTGTACTTTCCGACGGGTACATTCCGATCGGATTCCAATTTGGATTCTGATTGAGTGTATTCCGACGGGGTGTCTTGTTTTGGTTAATATTTTGTTTTAGTTAAAGTGTTAATTTTTCTCATTTTATTTTTAGTCTATTTTAATTTCGTTTTACATTTTTAATTAATTGTCAATTTACTTTTCGTTAAGTTTTAATTTTACGTCATTTAATTTCTCGTTATTTAATTTCAAGGTTTTAAATATTGCACCGTTTTACGTTTCAACTAGTTTTAGTTTAAATTACTCGTCATTTAATTTTAAAGTCTCGCACATTTATTTTATCAAAACCAAAAATATTATTTTCACCAAGAACAACTGAGTCGTACAATTAACCAAAGAACAATTCGAAGAGATACCGAGAAACGAACTTTCAACTAGTAAAATCCATGTATTACCTCCCGAGAAGCGCTTGTTTTTGTTCACCGAGTCGCGAGCCTGACTCGACCTTGATTAGCATAAGAAGAAGCTTGAAACACATCCACCGGGATCAAATATATGGTTTTCATCCATCAAATAGCACAAGCTTAAGGCGAACAAGGCAAGCCAAAGAAGAGTAGGCAAGGTTCCCTTAAGCAGTTGTTGAGCACGGTGGTAGCAAGGGTGATGAGGTGCAAGCATATCTCCAAAAGTTCCAAAAATCTTTCCTTTTATTTCATCAGATGGATACTGAGATGGCTTAGAAATTACAATACCGTGATTGAACACATTTTCATTTAGGGGAAAATAACACTCAGGCTCAGTAGACCTTGAAGAGGATCCGCTCATAAATCGCACAATCTCATCCTCAGAAGGTGGATAAAGATGTGTCAAAACATAAGTACTACGGATGTTGGTGTCTTCCGGTTTCATCTCCTTTGGAACGTGTTTCTTAATATCCGAAGGAGGATAAAGACCATAATCAATGTCCAAAGGAGGAGAATCATTCTCATTTGGGAAGTCGGTATTGAGAAAAGTAGCAAAATCTTCCTCAAATGAGTAATTGTCGAAAGTATCAAGTGTGTTTGGTGGAGGATCTTCATCAAAAGTAGGAGTAAGGTCATTATTAGAAGAATCACTCGAGAGAGTATCGACATCATCAAAATCATCATAAGTTGGCATGTCTGGATACTCTGAAATAAATTTATCATTATCATCACCATCGGAACTAGAATCATCATAGATTGGTGGAGAATCATAGATTACTGGGGGAGCCACATTGGGGAGAGAATCATCAAAATCATCCACATCGTCTTGGAAAAGTGGATTATCAGGGGTAGGCTCGAAAAGAGGATTATCATATACAACAAAGTCATCAAGCTTAAAACTTTCCAAAGTAGAAGTAAGCTCTTCTTGAAGAACATTAATCATTTTCGCGAATTCTTTTCCATTTGTCTTACTTGTAATCTTCCCCATCTTAAAAACTTGAGCATCATTCCCGACCCGTAAGATTAATTCACCTTCGGCAACATCGACTAAAACTTTTCCGGTTCTCAAAAATGGCCGTCCAAGTATTAACAGAATACGAGAGTCCATTTCATAATCAACAACAACAAAATCGACCAGAAAAGTGAAGGTACCAACTTTAATAAACACATCTTCGGCAATACCAACGGGGTAAGAGAGAGTGCGATTTCCCAGCTCAAGAGTCATCTTCATTTGAGTAAGGTCGGGTAATGATAGCTTTTTCCAAACACTTAGGGGCATCAAATTTATACTTTCCCCGAGATCGGATAAGGCAGTAATTCTTTATCTTTGTTAAAAATTCAAGGCAACACAAAATGACCGGGACCTCCAAGTTTTTCCGGGAGTTCTTTAAGAATGACTGCATACCAGTTTTCATTTAAGCGCGTGTTGACAAACTCAGACATTTTTCTTTTTGTTAAGCAATTCCTTGAATGCTTTCACAAATTTCGGCATTTGGACAAGTGCTTCAACGAGGCTAATGTTGAAATTCATTTGAGAGATCATCTTCATAAAAGAAGTGACTTGGGCATCCTCTTTAGTAAGCAATTTGCACTTGTCTAACCGAGAAGGATAAGTGATGTTGGCTTTAGGTGGTGTGGGTGTAACAGGTAAAGGTTGAGATGTTGAAGGTTTAGAGGTGGTTGGTGGGGTTGGTGGAGGGTTTTGCTTAGTTACCTCTTCATTAATAGGTGGAGACGGTAATGGAGAACTAGTACTAGGTGTGGTAGTAGGAGGGATAAATGGGAGTGGAGGAGGTGTAGATGGAGTAACGGGAGGAAGGATAGAAGGTCCTACTAAAGTTGCTCCACTTCGAGTAGTAATAGCACTCACATTCGCACGAGGGTTAATCTCGGTATTAGAAGGTAAAGCTCCTTGGGGGCAAAGGGTTTGTAACATTTGAACGAATTTCCTATCCGTAGACTCTTGAATTTGTCTAGTAGATTCTTGCATTTCTTGCATGATTTTCTCATGTTCATTCAATTTTTGCAAAACCAAGTCCACTGGCGGAGGAGGTAAATTGAACCCTTGTTGTTGAAAACCTTGGTTTGGGTATTGGTTATAAGGTGGAAAACCTTGTGGATTGAAACCTTGGTGTTAAAAACTTTGGTGTTAAAAACCTTGGTTTTGCATGTGATAGTTACCCTGATTTGCATTTGAGCCCCTCATGTTGGCATTTCCTTGAACATTAGCTCTTGGTGGCCCTTGGTTGTTTTGGTTGGGTGGGGTGGTCTTTGCTGAAAACCGGGTGGAGCCAAGTAATTTGTCGAGTTGTAAGACAAATGATTAACATCGACATTAGGCTTGAAATGAACTCTCTCGGTGTTGTTGTATGCATACACTTCCCCGTGAGATTGATCAAAAACATTATTACAATTAGCATACGAGTGTGGGCCACCACAAGTTTCACAAGTTATATTAATAGCATTGTTGTTTTTGGCATTGTTAACGGCTTGTAAAGCAAGTGCTTCAATAACCGTAGTAAGCTTATCAAGTCTCCTTTCGGTGTCACTAGTGCTAGCACTAGCCACATTAGCCCGAACACTTTTGGTTTGCACTTTAGAATTATTCTCAATAATATCCCATGCGGCATTAGAAGACTTAACCAAAATGTTACCCCCCGAGGCACTATTTAGTGAATCTTGGTCATTCATGCTTAAACCATTGTAAAAAGTGTTAATTTGTTGCACTTTTGTGAAACCATGTTGTGTACACTTTCTTACAAGTTCCTTAAAACGGTCCCAAGATTCACTAAATGTCTCACCGTACTTTTGTTCAAAATTAATGATTTCATTCCGCAAAGCGGTAGTACGTGAGGGTGGGAAAAAGTAGTTGATGAATTTGGTCTCTAAATCCGACCATGTAAGAATACTTTGTGGCGGTTCCTTATCAAGCCAATGTCGGGCTTGTCCCTCTAAGGAGAAAGGAAAAAGTTGCAAGCGAATTACCACTTGTGAAACCCCATTAAACTTGAGCGTATTAGTAAGTTGAAGAAACCTTTTTATATGGTCATGAGCATCATCAAGTGTACGCCCCAAGAATGTTTGAGCAGAGACCATTTGAATGAAGCTGGATTTAAGCTCAAAGTTGTTGGCTCCAATCTCGGGTATGACAATAGCATCGGTGTTGCCCTCTACGTGCGGTTGCAAAAGCTCGATCATTGGTCGATTGTCCATGGTGACAATAGGTTGAGTTTCGACTTTGGCTTGAATTGCTTTCTTCTTACGAGCACGGGTACGCATACACACCTATAAAAGGAAAAGAAAGATAGACAAGAAATATTTTTGGGTTTTTTATGCTTTTCTATTTTTTTTGTTTTTTTTTTTAATTTTATATTTTTTAGGATTTTTGAAAATTTTTAAGCAAGGAAAATAACGTTAAAAAATGAACGGATCCCAAAATCCAACGCGTCTCTCACGGAAAAGCGTTAATCTTCACGAAAAGAGCCGGCAGCGGAGGCATTTTAATAACTGGATTTTACTCAGTTAAAAAAGTTCGTTGATTCCAATCTTTTCGAATTGATTACAGTTGAAAGTGTGACTCAGTCGTTCTTGGTGGAATATAAAGGGGAAAGGTTATCTATTTCAAACTAAGGTAAAATGAAAATGTAAATTTAAATGAGAATATAAAAACAAATGTAAATGTTGTTAAGTAAAAGTGGAAGCTTGAAATTTTGAACTAAAAATTAATACTTAAAAGTAAATGAGGAAAAATTAAAAACTTCTATCTGAATAATCCTATCTGAATAATTCTATCTGAATAATTCTATCTGAATAATTCTATCTGAATAATTCTATCTGAATAGTTCTATCAGAATAATTCTATCTGAATAATTCAATCTGAATAATTCTATCTGAATAATTCTATCTGAATAATTCTATCTGAATAATTCTATCTGAATAATTCTATCTGAATATGGCTAACAAAAATTGGGCAGCGTTTCGTCTTAATATAACCTTAAGACCCGTCGCAATATACGATCGCAATGAGCGATCGCAATCACGATCGAAATAGGGATCTGAATACTTGATCGAAAAGTAAAACCCTAAGGGTTATTGCGATCGCAATGAAACCGTCTGAATAAAGCGTCCCAATAATAGAAACCCTATTGTTATGGAAATGAAACAATATTCGGATGGAATTCAATAAGCTAAAACTCGAATAAGCACTAATAAAAAGAACACTAAACAAAAACTTAACCAACTAAATAAGCACAAATTTGAAAACTTTTAAGACACGAAATACTAAATACACAAACTTTAATAAACAAACTTTAAAAAGACAAAACTTTTAAGAAAAGTTTAAAATTAATAAGCTAAATACAAAATAAGCCAATAAGCATGTCAAGCTCAAAGCTCAATTCGTATTAAAATTTTAGATGAATAAAAAGATAAACTTTTAATTCACATGAACTCAAAGATGAAACAAAATCAAAGATTATCACGAATCAAAGATAAACAAAATAAGAAAGGAAGAATAAGATTAATATTAAAACAAGATTAAGCTTTTAAAAGTAAAGTTTAGATTAAAACTACAAAGGAAGATGAAAGATAAAAGATGAAGTACTAGTGAGAGAAAGTTAAACACTTTCTCTAAAAATTAAAGCTACAAAAAATGAAAAATGGATACTAACTAATGACTAACTAACTAACACCATCCTAATGTGTCATTAGGAGGATATATATAGGAAGTGGGGAGTGCATGTGTTGCTTCCTTCTTTCTTTCTCTTTCTCGTCTCGACTTGATTTAAATTCTTTATCTTTCTCGACGTCATCTCGGGATTTGTCGATATAAATCGAACTTGTCTTATAATTTCTTCAATAATTAGACTTGAGTTCTTCGACTTCATTAAACTTCCGTCTTTAAACTTTTTCTTCGATAAATCTTCAGAATTGGCCTTGGACTTCCGTTCTTTTTGCACTCTTGATCTTTTGACTTCGTCTTTTGTCTTTTTCTTCGATAAAAGCCCGTGAAAGCCCGTGTTTTCCTCCCTTTTTCACATTTTGATCTTAAATCACAACAAAAACACAAACCACGCATAATTCCGACATTTACGACATAAAATACACGTTTTGGCTTGCTTATTATTATAATTAAGTTTTAAAAGGATAAGTGTTTTCACACTTATTATGTATGCATTTGAATCATTTCGCCCCAATCTTGTCCTTTCCACCACCATTGTCTATACCGACCATTCCTTGTTGAAGTACTTGTTAACAAAGCAAGATTCAAAGCCAAGACTTCTCCGTTGGGTTTTGCTCCTTCAAGAATTTAAAATCAAAATTCGTGACAAAAAGGGAGCGGAAAACCTAGCCGCGGATCATCTAAGTAGACTTGAGGATCCTTATCAAGGGGATCATCCGAATCAAGAGATCAATGAATCTTTTCCCCTTGAGGCCTTAATGACTATCAATTCCAATCTTGATGACACCCCGTGGTTTGCGGACATTGCAAACTACTTAGCGGGTGGAATTCTCAAGGAAGGGTTAACGTCCCAACAAAAGAAAAAGTTCTTTAAAGACATTGAACACTATTTTTGGGACGAGCCTTACCTTTTCAAACAATGTGCGGATCTTGTCATTCGTCGGTGTGTTGATGGGCCGACAACTTTATTAATCCTTGAAGCTTGCCATAAAGGACCCATCGGTGGTCACTTTGGTCCCAATTACACCGCGAAGAAAGTTTTCGACTCTGGATTTTATTGGCCCACCATTTATCATGACGCTCATGAAATGGTTAAACATTGTGATGCTTGCCAAAGACAAGGCAAGATCACACATAAAGATGAGATGCCTTAAAATTTCATACAAGAATGTGAAATCCTTGATGTATGGGGCATCGACTTTTTGGGGTCATTTCCATCATCTAAAAGGAACAAATACATCCTCGTAGCCGTTGACTACGTATCCAAATGGGTTGAAGCAAAGGCTCTCCCTACGAATGATGCGAGGGTGGTTGTGAACTTTTTGAAGCAGCTATTTGCTCGATTCGGTGTTCCTCGTGCTATCATCAGTGACCACGGGACTCATTTTTGCAATGATCAATTTGTTCGAGTCATGGCTAAGTACGGTGTCAATCATCGTCTTTCCACCGCTTATCATCCCCAAACAAATGGTCAAGCCGAGATATCTAACCGTGGATTGAAGTGAATATTAGAGCGAACTATGGGAGAGCATCGTGCCTCGTGGGCCGATAAGTTAGATGATGCTTTGTGAGATTTCCGTACCACATATAAGACTCCGATTGGTTGCACTCCATATCGTCTTGTGTACGAGATGGCATGCCACCTCCCTATTGAGCTGGAACAGAAGGCGTACTGGGCCTTGAAATGGGCCAATTTTGACATCAACAAAGCCGGTGATCTTCAGAAGATTCAACTCAACGAGCTAAATGAACTAAGGAATCAAGCTTATGAGAATTCATTGATCTACAAGGAGAAGACCAAGATCATTCATGATGCAAGGATTAAGAACCGAGAGTTCCACGTTGGTGATCAAGTTTTACTCTTTAACTCTTGGTTGAAGATCTTCTCGGGCAAGCTGAAGAGCCGTTGGTCTGGTCCATTCACCGTCGCCAAAGTCTTCCCTTACGGCACCATTGAACTTTCTCAACCAAATGGGACAAATTTTAAAGTGAATGGCCAGCGTGTGAAACTGTACTTTGGTGAGGACATCTCTCATGAGATGATTCCATCCCTCACCACGTTTCCCTTGAATTAGTTCTGGGTTAACAAAAACAAGCGCTTCTCGGGAGGCAACCCGTTGATCTATCCTTTAACGTTTTCATAATAAGTGTAGGGGGAGCCCCGTATGTGTTTGTTGTCTTGTTTCTTATGTTGTGCAGGGATTAAAGCTTTAGAGAGCACTTTTGATGACCTTTGACGACCGTGATCCCGTGTACCCATCTTCCTGGTTCTATCCTAAATTGTCGTGATTCAATATTTCATATATTATATGTTCACATTGAAATCACTATAGTTGTCCTTCCCTTAGCAAGATTTAAACAACGTTCACAGTGTCCTTAGTGTAGGGGAGTTTACTCCCACATGATTAAACATCGAGGACAATGTTTATATCAAGTGTAAGGGGACTTCTATCGAAGTAAGTGGGCTTTTCCATTAATTTGTCCTCATTTTAACCAAAAAATTTGATTTTTCGACATTTTTCAAAATTTTTAATCTATTTTGGCCTAGTTGTATAGTAGTGTTTTCCTTTGTTATCGTTATTTACTCTCTTTGCTAGAATAAAATTTTGAATAAAGTGGTTTTGATTTTTTCAACGTTGTGAATCTTTTGACTCAACCCGAGTTTACTTATCTAAGTTTACTCTAGCTAGTATCCTTAACCGTGTTTAAGTCAAGTTTTGCTAGGCTTTTATATAGGGAACTTTAAAACACGAAAGTCTTAACTCTTACGGGTTAAGAACAAGAACTTTTCGCAAGTTCCTATAATTGATCCTAGAGAGTCGTTTATCAAGGGAACTTTAAAATGAGAATTCTAAACTTGAAAAAGTCTTAGAGTTTGCAAGATCCTATAGATGACTCGAAAAACCAAAACTTTGATTTAATTGGCTAAGCATCCACGAGTCTCATTCCTTGAGATTTTAAATTGTGGAGAACGAAAGATGATAGAGTCAATTATAAGTTTGGTATTCTTTCGTGAATTTATGTGAGTTGATTATAAGCTTTTTCTCCCATCGCTTGTTAATAAATTTATTTACAATAAATAAGGTTGTACGACTTGAAAAGTTACTTAGCTTCTAGCGCAAGATCGTTTAAAAGTTGCTCTGTATTAATTAGAGTTCATAGCCAAGGCATAACTTATTGAAGCGGGATGCGAAGATTGGCGAGTCCGAAAAGGCCCTAACAAGGCATGAGGGATACATTTTTTTGCTAAAGATCCCAAGTGATGTGAAGAATCATTTATCAAAAATCAATATGAAGGATCGAGACACACGACGAAAAGCAAATACTCTCCTAAAGATCATGGAGAAGTCTATCCAAAAAGACCCTAGCAAGGTATGAGGATAAATATATCCAAGTCCTAAAGGGAGGCGGATCGTTGTATATCAATGTCCAAAATAAAGATTGAAGAAAAATGAAGAAGTCGTGGTCCAAATATGAAGAATCTCTAAAAAACTTCAAGTGAAGAAATTCCTATTATGAAGAGAAGAACATAATTTCAAGAACGTCTCTCAAGATTCGAAGTATGAAGTCGCTGCCAAATATCGGTCCGAGAAAGGTCTCAAATGGTGAAGCGAGTTATGCCAAGATATGAACTTTAAGAGGTCCCGAGAAGCAGTTTTAAAAGATTTTGTCCTTTAGCTAACTATTGATTAAATCGTCCCACTTTATTTTCAGCCTAAATAACTATCGAAATAAGTCAAACAATGCATCCTCGTGATCATTCAAGACAAAATTAAAATATAAGAGATACACCTAGGAATAAGGGAGTCTAAGTAAATAACTGGGCCACATGAGTTCGTGTTAGTTTGCTAACTTATAATAACAATGATCTCGTTTTTAAGCTTGGTATGAGGAACGTGAAACTTGAGAATGATAAACATTCATGACAGCCAAAACCCAAATGTAAGTCTTTGATTTCTTTACTTGTTTTGTTCTTTTAGTTTCCTTAGTGTTTAGTATTTAATAAAGGCCAAGGTAGGTTATTTATGATGAGAAATGTAAACTGTGCTTTGAAATTAATGCATTGCATGAGGGCATTGCAATGGTCAAGTGTAGGGGATCTAATAAGTGTGAAAACACTTATCCTTTTACCACTTATTTCCAATAATAACAAGACCAAAACAGGTATTTTATGTCATAAAAGTAGGAATTATGCGTGGTTTGTGTTTTTATTGTGTTTCAGGATAAAAATATGAAAAAGGGAGAAAACACGGGCTATCACATTATCGAAGAAAATGAGAAAAGACGAAGTCAAAAGATCAAGAGTGTAAAACGGAAGTCCAAGGCCTATTCTAAAGATTTATGGAAGAAAAAGTCTAAAGACGAAAGTTTAATGAAGTTGAAGAACTCAAGTCCAATAGAAGAAGGAAATTATAAGACAAGTTCAATTTATATCGACAAATCCCGAGACGACGTCGAGAAAGACAAAGAATTTAAATCAAGTCGAGAAGAAAGAAAGAAGGAAGCAACAGATGCACCTCCCCACCTCCTATATATACCCTCCTAATGACACATTAGGAGGGTGTTAGTTAATTTAGCTAGTTCATATTTTTTTCTTTAGTTTTATTTTTAGAGAGAGAAATTGTTTAACTTTCTCTCACTAAAACTTCATCTTTTCTTTCTTTCATGTTCAAGCTTTAATTCAATCTTGTATTTTTGAATCTTCTAATCTACAAGTTCAAGTTAAGTTTTTCATCTTTAATCTTCTTCTACCTTTCTTGATTTTGGTTTATCTTTGATTCGAAATTTTAATGCACCTTGTTTAAATTTTATGTTTATGTGATTAAAGTTTATCTTTGTAATCCTATATAAGTTTTTATACGATTAAGCTTAAATTTTGTTATGCTTTTTGGCTTATGTAGTATCTATCTTATTGTCTTTTAAGTTTTCTTAAAAGTTTAGTGTTTTTAAAGTTTATTTTATAAAGTTTGCATATTTCGTTTCTCAAAAGTTTTTAATTTTATGCTTGTTTTAATTTGGTCGGGATTGAAATAAGAGCTTATTCATCTTTTCTTATTAGTGCTTATTGGAGTTTTAGCTTATTGAATTCCATCCGAATATTTTTTCATTTCCATCACAATAGGGTTTCTATTATTGTGACGGTTTATTCAGACGGTTTCATTGTGATCGCAATAACCTTTAAGGTTTTACTTTGCGATCAAGTGTATTTCCCCCTTATTTCGATCGTGATTGCGATCGCTCATTGCGATCGTATATTGCGACGGGTCTTAAGGTTTTATTAAGACGAAACGCTGCCCAATTTTAGTCAGCCTTATTACGATAGACCTTACATTCCGACAGAGCGTTATTCCGATAGTTTTTCATGCTAATTATTCTGATACTTTGAACATTGCGACAGCTTACTTTCACATTCAGATAGAACTGCATTCCGATAGAATTGGTTACTATTATTCTGATGGTTTTGTTTTCACTACATTCCGACAAAATCCATTTGTTACATTCCGATGGCTTAAGTTTTTAATTTTTACAAAGTTTTAAGTTTTAAGTGTTTTTCTATTTTTAGAGAGAAAAAGTGACAGATTTTCTATATTTGCTTTTAGCTTAATTTAATTACGTTTCGCATTTACTGTTTAATTAGTTATAGACAACGACAACCTTTTTATTTTCCACCAAGAACGACTGAGTCGCACTTTTAACTAGTAATCAATTCGAAAAGACTGGAATCAACGAACTTTCATACGAGGCAATCCCTTGTATTAAATGGCGCTGCTTCCGGCTCTTTTCGTTAACATTAACGGTTTTTAGTGAGAGACGCGTTGGATTTTGGGATCCGTTCACTTTTGAACGTTATTTTCCTTGTTTAAAATTTTCAAAAATCCATAAAAAATATAAAAATTTTCAAAAATTCAAAAAAAATAAAAAAAATAGAAAAACATAAAAGAAACCAAAAATATTGCTTGTCTATTTTTCTTTTCCTTTTGTAGGTGTGTATGCGTACCCGTGCTCGTACGAAGAAAGCAGCTCAAGCCGAAGTCATTACTCCACCTATTGTCACCATGGACAATCAACCAATGATCGATGCTATTGGCATACCCGAGATTGGAGTCAACAACTTTAAGCTCAAATCCGGCTTCATTCAAATTGTCTCTGCTCAAACTTTCTTGGGACGTACACTTGTTGATCCTCATGACCATATCAAAAGGTTCCTTCAACTCACTAATACGGTCAAGTATAATGGGGTTTCACAAGAGGTGATTCGCTTGCAACTTTTTCCTTTCTCCTTAGAGGGACAAGCCCACCATTGGCTTGATAAGGAACCGCCACAAATTATTCTTACGTGGTCGGATTTAGAAACCAAATTCATCAACTACTTTTTCGCACACTCACGTACTACCGCTTTGCGGAATGAAATCATTAACTTTGAACAAAAGTACGGTGAGATATTTAGTGAATCTTGAGATCGTTTTAAGGAACTTTTAAGAAAGTGTCCACAACATGGCTTCACAAAAGTACATCAAATTAATACTTTTTACAATGGTTTAAGCATGAATGACCAAGATTCACTAAATAGTGCCTAGGGGGGGGGGTAATATTTTGGTTAATTCTTCTAATGCCGCATGGGATATTATTGAGAATAAGTCTAGAGTGTAAACTAAGAGTGTTCGGACTAATGTGGCTAGTGCTAGTACTAGTGACGCCGACAAGATAATTGATAAGCTCACTTCGCTTGTGGAAACACTTGCTCTACAAACCGCTAACAATACCAAAAGCATCAATGCGCAAGTTAATGCTATGAGTCAATCATGTGAAATATGCGGGGGATCTCATTCATACACCGATTGTCCTTCGACTCATGACAATCCGGAAAATGTGTATGACGCCAACGGTAAATTTTCTACGGGAGGCTATCAAGAACGTCCTCAAGGTGACCGCAATTTCTCAGTTATCGTTCTAACAACTTTCTTTCACCACCTGGTTTTCCATCTCAAAACCAAAACAACCTCAATCGCAACAATCAAAATCAACCACGCGCTCCAAATCAATATCAAACCCAAAGAAACCCGTATCCACCTCAAGGAAACAATCAAGTTCACCAAACACCCGCTTATCAACCACCTGCCTACCATGCTCTTCCTCCCACCCAACCCACCACATTTAATCAAGAGGTTGACACTTACATGAGGACTAATGACGCAATAGTGCAGAATCTTCAGCGGCAAATCATCAACTTGAAAGGAGATATGGCGAAACAAGGGAATGATCTTCGAGCCGATATGCGAAACTCTTTGAGCAGTCAAACGAATGACTTAAGGGATATGATGTCTAGTTTCTTCCAAAGTAATCAAGCCTCTGGTTCGGGTTCTCTTCCGAGTAACACCGTTGCTAATCCAAGAGGGGAGATGAAAGCAATCACCACTCGAAGTGGAAAAGGCTTAAAGGAACCCGAGCTTCCTACACCTACATTGTTGATTGTGACAAAGGAAAACGAGTCCCCTTCTCCAATTCCTCCACCTTCTATTTCACCAATTCCTCCACCTTCTACTCCTACCCCTCCACCACCCAAGGATGTGAGTGAGAATTCCATTCCAAAGCCTTCATCTCAACCCAATATACCTTATCCCTCAAGGTTGAGGAAAGAGAAGTTGAAGAACAAGGATGATATTCAGGTTTCTAACTTTCTTAAAATGTTTAAACAACTGAATTTCAACATCTCCTTTGCCGAGGCTCTCCCTCACATGCCTAAATATGCTAAAATATTTAAAGATCTTCTCAGGGATAAGTAGAAACTTCTTGATATCGCTCAGACCCAACTTCACGAGAATTGCTCTGCAGTGCTCTTAAAGAAATTACCAACCAAACTTGGTGATCCGGGTCGCTTTCTTATTCCTTGCAACTTCCCCGGGTAGAGAATTGTATGGCCCTAGCCGATCTAGGTGCTAGTATAAACTTAATGCCATTAAGTGTTTGGAAACAATTATCTCTGTAGGATATGTAAATCTTGCTTATGTTTTAGAGAGAGAAAGAGATAGAGGGATGGTGGATTAAACACAATTCTAGAGAGAGAAACAAAAGTAAACTATGTGAAAAATGATTAACCACACACCCTCTCCATCTAAGGAGAGGGGTTATACACCCAAGCCCTTGTCATGGGCTTGGGCTTACATTTGGGCCGGCCTACACATGTTGTAGGCTAGGCTTTGGTTTGTTTGTTAAATAAAGATAATTAACTAAACTACGAGCTATTACATGAACTATCGTTGGAGTGACTGATCCTTCTTAATACGTAAAACGTATTTCCAACAATCTCCCCCTAAGGGAGGTCACTCCAAACAAGGGCGTTACCCAAGTTACAATAATAAAATAAACCTAGCATACTATGCTTGTCTTGAGCTCGTAGTCTTCGTCTTTCTTTTTCTTTTTCTTTTCTGGTGAACATGCTGATGTGATCTTTGATATCAATCTTGAGCATAAATCTCTTGCCTTGATCTCGTGCATCCATCACTTGTGATCTTCTCCTCTTCGTGACCTCACGTCCCACATACTTATACCTTAGTAATTCTCCAAAGCTTCAGAGTTCAATACAGCGGAAGACTTAACTTTTAGGCTTTCTTGAATTAGATGAGGTATTAAGTGCGTAAAGTATAAGCATGCGGGGACGACTTCTTCTCGGATTCCGCAACGCCACCGTCTTCAAATGCCGCAACATAAGTAGACACGAACGAAATGGCTTTGAACATTTCATTCTAATTCGGTAGCATTTTACCTCCGGTCGGTGAAGACCGTTGGACGATATTAGATATCGTACCCGTGACGGATAGTTTCAATTAAGTAACTTCCTGACAGGATTTCGCGGGTAAACCCGTTCTCTTTATTCGACCGTCCAAAGCTGACTGCGAACATAAAGAGAGAATAATTTGGATAATAATATCCGCATGATTTGAAGCCGTCAATTCATGTTCCTGGAACAAGTGAAATTCAATTAAGAACCGCACCATCGTTGCTTTCCATTTGTCATGAGCTTGATTCGTATAGAATCTTGCAAGTTACCAACCAAGTGCTGTTTGAGGTTAACACTAGAAGGATTTACATTCATCACTGTGAACACTAAGGTATCACTCTGAGTGTTCTGGCAAGATCACTGAGATATTGCGTAGAGGCCTGGAACGTGTTTAAATTCAGTTAAGAATTAAACAACTGTTGCTTTCCAGTTATCACAAGCTTGATTCATAAAGAATCGCACAAGTCACCTACCATGAGCTTTTTGATATTCGCTCAAGAAGGATTTCCATCTTCATTGTAAATACTTTCGTATTACTAAGATGTTCAGGCAAGATCATGAAGATTTTGCGTAGGACTCTTAAAATCTTTCTTACTTTTCACAGTGTGTGAAGAAGCAAGGAAATATGAAAGTGTGTCCTAATGAGATATTTGATGATCTCAAATTGCTCTAGACTCGATCGTGCACTTTGGATTTTAGTGATCGGAGGATGGAGAGGAGTGCCACCTTTTCAATACCAATTTACTCGGAGTGAATAAATCGATAGATAACGTGTTGATCTCCGTGTGATTAAAACAAATATCTTTTGAGAGATATCTGAGTTAGCTGGGATGGGTTGTGCATTGCATCACTGGGTCCATGATGTCTGTCTTCAATATCGAGAATCATTAAAATGATCTCAATAGCATATGTGTTGACCCGGTTTCTGCCTAAAGTTGTAAGGAGGGCTTCTTTCTTTACACCCTTTATCTTTACAATTCTTTTTCATTCTTCAACCCCTTCAATGCTTACCAATACGTCATAACTAGCACCTTGTTGTGATTGTTCCAGTGCTAACTTAAGTACTTGGTTGGCATTCAGCTACGTTCACAATCTTTCTCCATCTTTCCTAAGGACTACTATTTCTAGCTATGGAATGTCCTTGGGAAGATTCCTCCGGTTCTGGAAGAATCATAGGACTTAACCTATCCTACCATCTTATGTCACCACAATCTTCATCGTCGTGAAATAAATGGGTTTTGGGTAAGTATATGTCACCATGAAAATCCATTTTGATATGCAAATCCATTTTGCTCCCCCTTAACATATGCCACGATATTCGAAAACATTTCGCATATGTCGGGATGAGCCAGCACATTAAGTCAAACCATTTGTGATAATATCCCATATTAAATCACATTTTCTCCCCCATATTAAAAATATTAACCCAATCGATGTTTTTAATATCAATTGATTTATTGAAGTTTTAACAAAGGTTTTGGGAAGAAAAATGCAAGTCCATTTTATCTTCATGATATCAAACGTATGAGATATGATACCGATTTGTAACATGATCACATATTCACCATATTAGAAAAGAATTGACAAGGTTGGACCTAATAGATGAGAACATCATATGATAAGATCAAATGGTTCTTGTCAGAATATGTTGGTCGCCTCGTCACGTCTGAAGTCATCTCTTGACACCACATGTACGATTGGTATTGTTTTCTTGACACCAACTTGTGAACGGCACGTTCGGCATCGAAGATTCTGAATGCTTGACAATTGCTCCCCCTCAATTGTTGACCCGTGTTCTATCAAAAGAGCTGTAGTCGTCGATTGAGTAGTCTCATCGTCGAGTATGTAGATACCAATTATAGATAGCATGGTTGTAGAGATGATAGTTTCATAAAAACAAGACTTCTCTTGTTTTACCAAATAAATGCACTGAAGCGTACATTAATTTGTGTTAGACCAAGTTATAAAGTAAACTTGATCCCTTACAAGGTTTTAAAGTAAACCTTGCCCGAGAAAATTAATTCCCGTTGAGAGCCAAAGCTTTCATAAGAAATACTTGACATTAATGTGAAAACCGGGTTGCAGTCAGAAATAACTACAAGCCATTTAGGCATGTTTTATGAAATATTTACAACTTTTGTACGAACTCTATTTATGGCGCCGTGTCGATATTAATCAACATTTCTAAGGCCGTAAATATTATCGTACCAAAAGACATGCCTTTGAAAAATAAAGTAAAAATATTTTTGGATTTTTCTAGATTTTTCAATTTTTATGGTTTTTATATGGTTTTATATTTTTGTATTTTGCTTTTGTGGATAAAAATATAAACAATATATACAAATGATCACCAAGGATACGGAGAATAGTTTTACCATCACTATTCTTTCGCTTCATCTGCTAGTTCCTTTAGAGTCTCAGGCGAGAAAGTTCTCATTCCTAGCTTGTCGACCAAAAATTCAATTCGAGCGCGATCTAAAGCCTTCGTGAAAATATCCGCCAATTGATACTCAGATCGGACAAAGTAAAGCTCTATTACTCCATTTTCCACTTGCTCCTTGATGAAATGGTAGCGAATGTCAATATGCTTCGACCGGGAGAATTGAACATTGTTGCAGCATAAGGCAATTGCACTTTTGTTGTCGCAGTACATCGGAATCTTGTTGAAACCTAGACCATAGTCGGTTAATTGAGATCTCATCCAAAGAATTTGAGCACAGCAACCGGACATAGCTATGTATTCTGCTTCCGTACTTGAAATTGCATCACTTTTCTGCCTTTTCGATGCCCAACTGATTAGTCGATCTCCTAGTAGTTGCAAAGTTCCACTCGTGCTACGCCTTGTATCTTGACAACCCGCGTGATCCGCATCTGCATATGCCATTAGTGCAATAGAAGAGTCCTTCGAATACCAAAGTCCCCGATTAATGGTTCCTTTAAGATATCGAAAGATCCTTTTAACAGTAGCTAAGTGTAACTCAGTAGGCCTAGTTTGATACCTGGCACACATACATATAGCAAACTGAAGATCAGGTCGACTGGCTGTGATATACAGAAGAGTACCGATCATTCCACGATAAAGTGTCGGATCAACGGCAACTCCATGTGGATCTGCATCAAGCTTAGTTCGTTCCACCATTGGAGTATCCACGGGGTCGCAAGATTCCATCTTGTATTTCTTAAGCGATTCAAGGGCATACTTGGATTGATTGATAAAGATGCCTCTGGGACTCTGAGATATCTGAAGACCTAAGAAGAATGATACCTTGCCCATCATTGACATCTTAAACTTGGAAGACATGAGTGTCCCAAATTCGTCGGATAAAGTTTGGGTTGAGGCTGCAAATATAATATCATCAACATATATTTGTACCATAATCATATCTTTACCTCGTTTCTGAATGAACAGCGTAGGATCCACCTTGCCTTTAGCGAAGCCTTTCGTAATGAGGAATTGTGACAAAAGATCATACCATGCGCGTGGAGCTTGCTTCAACCCATAGAGAGCCTTCTTAAGCTTGTACACATGATTAGGATAAGTAGGATTCACAAAACCATCCGGCTGTTGTACATAGACCTCTTCCTTGAGTTCACCATTAAGAAATGCCGTCTTCACATCTATCTGATAGACGATCATATTCATATGGGCTGCATAAGCGAGGAATAGTCTAATAGCTTCCAAACGGGCAACAGGTGTAAAGGATTCCATAAAGTCGATGCCCAATAATTGCTTGTATCCACGAGCTACTAGTCGAGCTTTGTTCTTCAATATTCCGCCTAACTCATCGAGTTTCACTTTTCACCTTGTAAACCCATTTCAAAGTGAGTAACTGCACTTGATCCGGGCATGGGACAAGTTCCCAAACATCAAGACGTATGAATTCGTTAAGTTCTTCTTGCATAGCTTCTATCCAACAGGATTGAGTAAAAGCTTGTTGCCATGTCTTAGGTTCAACTTCAGTGAGAAAAGCATCAAAGTGACAAAACATTGCACTTTCTTGTAACTGACTTCGTGTGGATACTTGACGATTGGGGTCACCAATAATAGAATCTATAGGATGATCCTTTGTCCACTTGCTGTCATGTTCATGAATCCGTGGATTGGAGTAAACTGTAGTAGGAGCTTCCTCTGAGGTGGATGACCCGGCTTGATTAGGGTCGAGAATTGGTACACCAAAGAATGGAAGTTCACGCATTTGAGCGAATTCTAAATCGTGATCATCATCATCATCCTCTTCATCATCAATAGGCATGACGTGGGTAGTTGTTACATGTGTTGGTTGAGAATTACTTGTGGATGGTATATCTTGACCAATTGTAGGTGCAGATGTATCTGATTGTGCTTCGGTTGCTGGAGCGACAACTTCGGTTACCGGAGCTATTACCTCAGGTTCTGGAGCAACAATAGTTGGAGGAGTAAAGAATTCATCAAAGAACGGTTGAAACAACGTATCCCATTCAGTCCTAGTAGGTGGTATAAATGATGATGAAGTAGGGTTGTTTGGGACAAGACCAGAACTAATGTTACTAGGTCCCATTTCATGAAGTGCGGGTTCAGAGCTGCTTTGCTCAGAAGCCATTGCTGTCAGCTCATCAAAATCAACATTCATAGTTTCGAGGATCTTGCGAGAGTTACGGTTGTAGATTCGGTATGCCTTCTTTGCGGGTGCGTAACCAATGAAAATACCAATATCAGCCTTTGGTTGAAGTTTTCCCAAATTGTCACCATCATTATTTAGATAGCACAAAGAACCAAATACATGAAGATATGATAAATCTGGTACTTTTCCATGGAGAAGCTCATAAGGTGTTTTACCATGGCGTTTACGAATTAGTGACCGGTTTTGGGTGTACACTGCTGTAGATACTGCTTCTGCCCATAAAAACAATGGAGCCTTTGCGTAAATTAACATCGTTCGAGCAGCTTCCATAAGTGTTCGATTTCGCCTTTCAACGACACCGTTTTGTTGTGGAGTGCGAGCAACGGATGTTTCATCGTTCGAGCAACTTCTTCATAATAATCACGCAAAATTTGATTCACAAATTCGGTTCCATTATCTGTACGAATGCGTCGGACAGTAGTGTTGAGACGCACTTGAATCATCTTGAGAAATCCGATGATGAATTTAGGTGCCTCATTTTTTGCTTTAAGAAATTTCACCCATGTAAACCGAGAGTAATCATCGACAATGACGAGGATGTACTTTTTCCACTAAGGCTTTCAACACGCATTGGCCCACAAAGATCCATATGCAACAGATAAAGTTTCTCTTGGTTGGTGTCTTCCGTCTTGGGTTTGTAAGATTTCTTAGTGCTTTTCCCCATTGTACACGCGGAACACAAATGATCCTTGTGAAATGATAGTTTAGGAAGACCACGAACAAGTTCGTTTTTCGCCAATTGATTAATAGCGTCAAAGTTAAGATGAGATAACCGTCGATGCCATAACCATGACTTAGTCTTCGATGCTTTGGAGAGAAGACATACGGGAGAAGCGGCCATCATGTCTTGTAGAGACAAAGCATACAAATTATTCCCTCGAGTACCTTTCAGTAAATCAACCCCTTCCAAATTACGAATGAAGCAGGTATGCTCTCGAAAAGCAACTTCTAGGTTTGCATCACAAAATTGTCCCACAGAAAATAAGTTGTGACCAAGACCTCCCACGTAATACACTCTTGAAATTATAACATTCCCAATATGATATTCACCATAACCCATTATCTTTGCAATATGATTATTTCCAAATCTAACCGTACCAAGAAACTTGCTGACGAAATTTCTGAGCTGAGAGCGATCTCCGGTCATATGCTTGGAGCAACCAGAGTCCAAATACCAGAGAACAATTTGGACCACCTGTTATCAATCACAACAGTAGACAATGCATTGGAAACTATTGGTTCCGGAGTGTTAGCAGATACAGATATGTTATTATCAGAATTGCTAACATTTTTGTTATCCTTAGTTTTCCTGCATTTTCTAATGTGAGTTTTAGCATTTACAAGTTTTACTGTTCCAATTTTCTGAGGTTTTGGAGTATTAGCGGGCACTACAGTGGGAGTAGACCTATTTAAAGGGCACTTTGTTCCTACAGTAGTGTTGGTGTTCCTAGTTAAAGGACACGCTTGTGTTTTGGTAGCCTTGGTACTCCTAGTTAAAGGGCACGCTTTCTTCGCTTCAGTGGGAGTGATCCTAATCAAAGGGCACGTATTTCCTACTATAGTGAAAGTTCTACCAGTGGGGCGCCACATCCAACCAACTTGGGTTAACACTTTCCCAGTCAGTTTCCATTCTAATCCATGTTTCCTGGCATACATCTCATTCACATGGTCAATAAGGCAAGAATCATGACGACTAGAAAACATACATTCATTGCAATTCCAACATTTCAAATTAGAATTCACACTAGGCTTAGAACGCTGCACAACCGCAGAGCCTTTAGGTTTAGCTACATGATTCTTTTTATTCAAAACAGAAATAACATTCCTAGGATGGGCTTCTACTTTCTTCTTCACTTAACTACTAGATGGGGGCAAGATCCTATCATTCTTCTTGTTTCTTTTAAGCTTAGATCTTTGAGCCTTAGTAGTGGTGCTTACTCCTGTAAAAGGCAACACGGGAATATTAGAAGCTGGTTTTGATTCCGCCTTATCTTTAGTGACCAAAGTTTGAGATGGTTTAGTCTTAGGGACCTTGTTAAGTGGTGTGACGGCTATTAGGTTCCTTTTGATTGCACTAGAGGATGCTGCTGAGACAGTGGCTGCGTTATCCACAACATTCTTACCTTTTAGAGTACGAAGTGTTTCCTTTAACTCAGCCAAGACCAGATTCTTATCACAAATTTGTTCCCTCAAATCAAATATTTCCACCGACTTTCGATTCAATTGTTCAATCAATGATTGATTCTGTGCAGTGGTATTAGCACATGCGGGCTTTACTGAATCGAAGAGTCGTGTATTTTTCTGTTTTAAGTTATCAACTTTGGACAAAATCTTGGAAACTCGATTATCTAGATCAAGTTTAAGATTCTCAGCGGCCTCAAGTACGTTCACACAGTTATTCTCCTTAGATTTCTCTATGGCTATCGGCAAAGACTTAGCAACCTTGTCACTTGGCTGACGCTGTTTTGATTGTAAATTCAATCGAAAATTATTTTCAAAGTTTGCATCATCGATATTAACACCTTCGAATGACGTTTCAAAGATTTCTTGAATAAATTGTTGCTTGCATTCAAGCGAAATACAATGTGTTTGAATCTCATCAAAACGTTTTGAAAGCGAAGAATATGAATCTTGAAGCTTTAAAAATTCATCGTCAGATTCGTGACAAGTACTATCTACCACATTATCCGCAGTTTCAATATTATGCACAGTAGAATCATTATCAACACGTTTATTCACACAGACGGAAACAATATCATGAGACATCACTTGCTTCAGAAACTGATCATTTTGGCGTGAAACTCGTTCTATTTCAAGTAAACTGTTTTCATAAGCGTCATCCATTTCATTGAAAACACGTTTAACTTCTTCTATTTCCAAATACAAATCTTGATCAAGATTACTAAGACAAGCTTTAACATTCTTTACAAATGGAATAATTTCGTCTCGAAACACAGCTCTAGTGTGCTCAAAGTTCCATTCACCTTCCGTTATGGCCGAAGCCGTCGTACGTTCCAAAATGACCTTGTCAAAATCGGCTAAGTGTTGGTGTACCGCATTTAAGTTAATGGACGGCTTACTTACCGGTGGAATTAACTTCGTTAAATCCTTTTTGACAAGTGTAGGAGACGTACTGGCAGGTTTTCATTTGATAAACTTTGGGGCACAAGAACTGTCAATTCAGCTAATTCCTTTTGTAAGCGAATGCGGGTCTTTTTAGAAAATTGATCTTTGTTATGTTGATCATAATCAATTGTATGGAATTTTGAAAGCATTTTAGAATGAGTTTCATCCGCAAGTGACTGAGTCGCGTCAGAACTACGAACAAAAGGTGCTTCTTTCGATTTGCCAATTATGGTCATATCATAAAGACCGGGAATATATTCCTGAGCTTGTTTTGCATAACCGGGATTAGGTGGTAAATCTTGAAGACGCTTAAGTTCGAATTCTTGAAATGATTTAGTTAAAAGATGAACCTTTTCTGTGGAAGCGTATTGTTTTAAAAGCTGTTGTTCCTTGAATTTAAGAAGTTTGGTAGCATTAATTTCTGATTCAACCTTTTTAGACTCGAGAGTTTCGAAATCCATTTTAAGTTTCTGAAAATCATTGACAACCGACTCTTTTGCTTTTAATTCATTGGAAAGATTAGCTTTTAATGATTTTATTTCTTTCAAGTGTTCAATCTTTTCAAAACGAAATTGGTCAAATTCAGAACATGTTATTTTCTCTGCTTGAGGGACCATTTCAAAAGCTTTGACCTTTTCTTTATGCAACGCAAGCTCAGCAGTTAGGGTGGAATTGGTATCTACGGATTGTCTGAGGGCCATATGCATTTGATCAATAATATGTTTAGGCACCATGACCAAATCATGTTGAGCATAAGATTCCATACCCGTCGTAGCATTTGGTTGAGGTTCACTCAAATGTGTTGGATTGGGTACCACATCATTTGAATTACTAGTTCCCGAATGCTGTTCAAGGTTGTCATTTTCATGCCCAACTTGATGTTGGTTATCATCAATATTATTAGATGTGGTTGGTACCTCACTGATGACATCAGAACCGTAGTGAGAGAGATTAGCAACGAGAGCAGCTTGGGCAGAGTGTATGTCATCACAATCAGAATCATATGCGTCAAGGTCATCTGCTTGATAAGCTGCATTAGAAGTAGAAACGACTACAATGCCTTCAGTATCTGCTGCCCCTGGGTCTGCAAGAAATGCTAACTCCTCTGAATCCAAGATCTTCCCCTTAGACTGAGCATCAACCAAATACATCTTCTCACGAAACCATGCATCATCCCTCCTCCTTTTCGGCTGAGTGCATTCCCTAGCCATATGACCTTGTCCTCGGCAATTGTAGCAAGTCACAACCTTTTTAGGACCACTAGGACTTCCATTTCCATTAGCTTGAGAATTCACAGCTTGATTGTTCCCAGTCCTTGTAGGAGGTCACTATGAATTTTGCCTTCCCTGAATAGGTTGCACCGTCACTTGACCATCTTGAACAGTGGCTTGTTGTCGAGGATTTGAAGAGGTGCGGAGCTGATTGTTTGTTGGTGGAAATCCTCTAGTAGCAACAAGTTTTGACAAGTAAGCAGTGAGATGGTTTAGAACATCAGCTGGCGTATCATTTGGAGTAAAGACTGGTGCTTGGATTGGTGGAAGTTCATTAGAGTAAAAAGCCTGTGTTGGTTGTGCTTCTATTGGAAAATATCCTTGCTGAGGAGTATAGCCCATTGGAGAAGTGTTGGCTTGTGATGGTGATGTCTGATATTGTGGTTGCTGTGGAAAAGATTGTTGATGAACACTTTGTTGATATTCTTGCTGTGGCATCATTGGTGGTTGATAGGATGGTTGCTGATAGATGTGTGGTGGTGGCTGCTGCAAGTATGATGGTTGTTGATAAGTATAAGCCATGTTTTGTTGAGAAGCATACATTTCAAGTGGATCATGAACTTGAGGTGTAGACAACCGAGCCTCGATCACATGGCATTCATGTTGTTGAAGAAAAGCTTGAAGTTGATCCACATTGGTGTTATGCAAGTCCTTAGCCAATTTAACATCCGTCACGTATTTTTTCCATTCTGGAGGAAGAGTGTTCAAATACTTGGTGTTCAATTGAAAGGTAGGAATCGCCATGCCATAGATATTTAGCTCATTCAACAATAGGGTAAACCTCAGATAGTAATCATTGAGAGTCTCCCCTGGCACATAGGCAAACTTATCAAAAGTATCATAAAGCTTACACTCTCGTTTTTGTTTAGTTAACGAGGTGCCTTGCATGAGAACCCGAATTCTATCCCATAACTCTTTGGCAACTTTATGTTTGCTGACGAGTTTGTAGACATCTGGAGGAAGGGCTTGGAGAATGATGTTTGTTGCATACTTATCACATTTATCTTGAATCTTCATATCTCCAGTCAACTCACCCGTTGTGCGAGGACGAGTAGTCGTACCTTCCGTCACGGTACCATAATCTAATGGTCCATTGAGCACTGATGCCCAAATTAGATGTCCATTCTCCTTGTTCAACATATAAAGTTCCATTCGGGAAGCCCATTCCTCATACATAGTCTTCACTAAAATTGGTGAACGATTATCCGTACCCGAGAGGATGGACTTATCCGTAAGAGATGTGTACTCCATTTCAATAAGTTAAGATTTACAAACGTTGATCGATCAATGAAAGAAAGTAAATGTGTTTGTTATTGTGAGTTGAAGTCGAGAAACATTTTGTGATTATCGGAATAGTGATCGGAATAGTGATCGGAATGATGATCGGAATGAACCCTAATCGGAATGTACCTAAACTGAATACCAATCTGAATACCAATCGGAATGCCGTGATCGGAATACCAATCTGAATACCAATCGGAATGCTGTGATCGGAATACCAAATCTGAATACCAATCTGAATACCAATCGGAATGTCGTGATCGGAATACCAAATCTGAATACCAATCTGAATACCAATCGGAATGCTGTGATCGGAATACCAAATCTGAATACCAATCTGAATACCAATCAGAATGCCGTGATTGGAATACCAATCTGAATACCAATCGGAATGCTGTGATCGGAATACCTAAACCCTATTCCGATTACACAGATCGGAATGTACTATAAACCCCTTTCCGATGACCTGATCGGAATAATTTCCACTTTTCTCGGACAAAACTCAACCAATTCGTGATTTTAAGCCAAAAAATGATCAAAACACCCAAAAATTTTGTGTTTTTAGCCAAAGTAACTATACCAAATCCCTACCACAACTATGTAGAAGATTTGTATCAAGAAAAAAAACCATCAAAAACACAAAAAAAAATTTGGACGTGTGAAAATGGATCAAAAATGGCGAGATAATCAAGAACACAAACACATGCACAATACAATCATCCCATGGCTCTCTGATACCATTTGTAGGATATGTAAATCTTGCTTATGTTTTAGAGAGAGAAAGAGATAGAGGGATGGTGGATTAAACACAATTCTAGAGAGAGAAACAAAAGTAAACTATGTGAAAAATGATTAACCACACACCCTCTCTATCTAAGGAGAGGGTTTATATACCCAAGCCCTTGTCATGGGCTTGGGCTTACATTTGGGCCGGCCTACACATGTTGTAGGCTAGGCTTTGGTTTGTTTGTTAAATAAAGATAATTAACTAAACTACGAGCTATTACATGAACTATCGTTGGAGTGACCGATCCTTCTTAATACGTAAAACGTATTTCCAACACAATCATTAAGGTCGCTTACGAGTATCTCATGGTTATATGAGAACAAAAATTTTGATGTGTGGGAAATGTGTTGGTGTATTTTAATGTAATACGTTATAGAGCATATTATAGAAAATAACCTTTAGGAAAAAGTAATAGTCTAAAATTAGCTAAAGACAAATTAATTAACACGAGAGTGATCCTGGTTCGTTGTTCACGAAGAAATTGTGAATTTGAGACTTTCGTTTTAATTTGGACAATCGATTTGAATTGATTTTGGTTTTTATCTAAAAATACTACGAATTATTTTAAAGTGCATTAATCGCTCCCAAATATAATCTAAAAGAAGAATTAAATCTATATTATTTTTCTAAACTTTATTTATTTAAAACATTATTTATTTATTTTATTAAACTAATTTATTTAATTTTATTTTAGCAAAAGTGTTTATAAAAATTTGTATCTTTAAAACTAAATGTATATAAAAAACGTTTATTAACTATAATACAAATTAAAGTATAAAAATAACCTTTAGTAGTGCTTTAACAAAAAGGAATGTTAGATCCACGAGTTGAGTCACTTGGACAGTGAACAGCAGGTCGAAGGATCGAACCTTGCTAGTGACAAAAATTATTATTTTTTATTATTATTATTATATTTAAATATCACACGAATCTTATGCAATTTACTGTCAAATTAAAATCCAAATACACAAAAAGCACAATCTAACAGCAGTAAAAAAACGAACAGCATAATCAAATTCAGTCAAAGCCAAAAGTTACAGTAAAAACACAAAGATAGCAGCAATCTAAATCCAGCAGGCCAAACACCACAGCAAGTGACAGATTCATAAATCCAAATATTCAACAAACGCAGGCATTAGGCTCAACTTATTTCACATAATAGACTCAATTATTCAAGTAAAAGCAGTACACTAATCAAAACCAAGTACCAACAGTTAAAATCAAAACAGAAAATCAGGCCCAAAAATCCCTTTAATTCACTCTCAGACTTGAACGTATTACTACTAAACAAAATAAAACAACCTATCAAATCAAAATCCAACAATAATAGCAATATAAAACATCTATCGCAACATTTAAATATTAAATAATCAGCAAGAAACAAGCTAAATCACCTGTAAATTAGCAGGAATAAGAAACTCATCAGTAACAATGAATAAACTAAACAGATTCTTCAGATTAGTGCATCAGCTTAACAGGGTAACTCCAAACATCAAAGATCCACATTCAAATCATTAAAAGAGCTATAGTTAACAAGCTAAACCCAACCAGCTTATCAGAACACCATCATACGAGATTTAAACAAACAGGAACTTTGTCAATTAACACTAATATACCAGCAGATCTACAACATAACACTAAAATTTTATAGCAAATTAAAGCCAGTTAAAGCAAGTAACATAAAAAAAACACTTCATACAAACAAAATAGTCACACGATGAAAATATTACTAGCAGATTCAACTAAAATTTGCAGAAAATAATATGAGCTTGACCTATGTAACTAAAGTTATCCTTTGATATCGAAGTATGGTGCTGAGCCAACTTTCCATTCACACATCTACACAATCAAACCACCTCAGTTTCTTATAGAACCAAGACCTCTATCCATGAAATTATCCTCGAACCATAGCAATATTTTTAATTCTTATTCAGTGGAATAAACATGATTCCCCTATTCCTACCTCAATCATTCAAATAAGATATGATTTAAGCTTATTCAAACAACACTCAGTTATAACAAGTTTTAGAGCTAGATTGCAAGCATATTTATAAAAATAACAAACATGAGATTAACAAGTATCCAAACTGAAAATCGAATTTTATTTAGTAAAATCAAACATTACAATATTTAAAAGAAAGAAATTACATGTCTATCTAAAAACTACCATTATAACTTTAAGGAGAAAAAACGGATGCCAAATACAGTAAAATGGGAGGGTATATACATGGTTTTAATGGTTTTAGCTATGTGTACTTAATCGTCTCGGTATCTTATCGAATTGATCACGGTTAGGGTGGAATTATTGGTGTTGGTCACTAAAAGGGGGAGCTTGATTTTCTAAGTCTACTAATAACATAAATGTAAAGCTATTAAAATAAAAAAGAACGTCTAACCTCGATTTCTTTTCCAAAGTAGGAGCTGCACAATAGATTATAGTGAAGATAACTAAAGGTGATTATCTATTTTAAAATAAAGTTGAAAATGTAAATGTTGATGCGTAAAAATGAAAGCCTTTAAAGATTAAACTAAAAATAAATGATGAAAGATTATTACATTTTAAAAGTAATTTCGAAATTTAAAACTTAATGAAATGTAAACTTGAATAAAAATAATTTGAAAATTAAACTAAGTGAAAATGATTGAAAATTAAACTAGGTAAAAATTGGCGGGAAAAATTAAGTTTGAAAATCAAGTTTGAAAATAAGTCGGGAAACCAAAAACTGAACATAAGTCGGAATGTGAATTGTACTCCTAATTCGGAATGGAGATCAAGCATGTAGTTCGGAATATGAGATTCTATATGCAATCCGGAATCCACATCAAGCACTTAATTCGGAATACGCATCATGCACCTAATTCGGAATACACATCAAGCACCTAATCCAGAATACAAATCTTCACCCTAGTTCGGAATATGAATGTGGTTCCTAGTTCGGAATCTGATAATCCTGCACTTAATTCGGAAAATAAATGTAGCAGCTAATTTAGGATCCACAATAACCAACCTAAGTCGGAATATGCAATTCGGTACTCAATTCGGGAAACAAACTCTAGCACGTAACTTGTGAAGATGAAACTTGATGTAGTTCGCAATCCCTATCACTCACCTAATTTGGGAAACGGGTCCCAAATGTAATTCGGAATATCACTTTGTATCTAATTCGGAATCACAGTTTGAACATAATTCGGGAAAAGGGATGATGCATCTAATCCGGGATAAGTAGTTTGCATATAAGTCTGAATAATAAATCTGAACAAGTCGGAATAAAAGGGTTTATAACTAGTTCGGGAAAAGAGGGTTTTCAAAACCCGAATTAAGTTAAAATAATCTAAAATCAAATAAGCACTTACCAAAACTTTTACCAAATCAAATTTTACAAAAAGCTAATAAGACACAATTTAAAAACTATTAAGAACACTAAATAAGAAAAAATTTAAAATCAACTTTTTATAAAAATATTAAACTACCAAAATCAACTTATTTAAAAACTAACAAAACATAAAAATTAAGCAATAAGCAATAATCTAAAAAATTTAAGCACACCAACTCAATAAGCACAATCCAATAAGCCAACCAATCACACAATCAACAAAATGAAATCAACTACATGATTAATTAATCAAAACAATAGATTATGAATAAGAAAGGTAGAATGAGAATTTATTAAAAAGCTTGATTATATTAAAAATTAGGATCAAAGATTACAAGATAAAGGTTTGAAAAGCTAGAAAGAAAACTAGAGAGAAGAAAAAAATAAAACAGACTTAATTACCTACTAAAAATTAACTAACTTTAATGACTATTTTCTAGACTATATATAGGGGAAGGAGTAAGTGCTTGTTTCTTCCTCCTTTCTTCTTGTCTTTCTCGTCTTTTAAATAACTTGCTTTCTCGACTTTGTCTCGGGATTAGTCGAATGATAACTTGAACTCGTCTTCTATTTTTCTTCTTTTAATAGACTTGGTTCTTCGACTTCGTTGAACTTCCGTCTTTAGACTTTTTCTTTGATAAATCTTCAGAATAGGCCTTTGACTTCCGTTCTTCTTCCACTTTTGACCTTTTGACTTCGTCTTTTGTCTTTTTCTTCGATAAAAGCTCGTGAAAGCCCGTGTTTTATTCCTTTTTTATATTTTTATCCTGAAACACAATAAAAACACAAACCACGCATAATTCCGACTTTTACGACATAAAATACACGTTTTAGTCTTGTTATTATTGGAAATAAGTGGTAAAAGGATAAATGTTTTCACACTTATTAATAGGCTCACGAGAGGTGCTGGGGTGAGGTTGTTTGTTGGAGATGAACAATCTTCAGCACTTGATTAAGCATCTTGCACTCTCTTTCTTCCCAAATCTTGATCAAATGGTTGATATACACCCATCCTCACACGAATTGCGAACCTGGCACGTTTTGTGCTAGTTTGGATCCGATGTGGAAGGGTTTGATTGGCCCTTTGACTAAATGGCAGTCATCTATCCAATGAGATTGAGGTTGTGACGCAACCAACTGCCAGGCTGGCACTTGGTACTTGGTATCTCGTGATTAACACACACCCCTTTCTTCCTTTAGTTTCTAATTCAAACGCGTGAGCTTCAATTGCTAGATGAATTGAAAACCCCTAATTTCTAGGGTTCACGGCTGCATATTTGTTCTTCCCCTTTTTTGCTTCTCTCGTTCCTTTTTCTTTCTTTTATTTTCTTTTGTGTTCGACCGTAGATGTTGACCAAAGAAAGTTTATATAAACTTTTCCACCGTCTATTAATTTGTTGATGGGTTTGGACCCATATTTATAAACGTCATCTGTCTTTCAATTTAATATGGGCTTTTGTAGGCTTTGACCGAATACTTTTGATGACCAAAGTTTATACTTCATTCGTCTCGTTATTTTCACTTTGGGCTTGTATTGAGCCTTTTGTAAACAATGAACTAAATAATCTCCATAAATGGGATTAAAGGCCCATTAAGCATATGTGGGACCCACTTGACCTCAAACTTTTGATAAATCCGTAAATAAAAACGACGTGTCTTTTGGCTCTTGATAAAATCTTCAAACTCATGTCGATTTTTGCCGGTTTTGTGATCTTGGTACCTACACACACGAAATAATAAAACAAGCATATACAATACCATATTCATATGTTTTATGCATTTTATGTCCGTTTTATGATATAAATGATATGAGTAATTACACTCCTATCAAACTCCCCCTTGCTAAGCAATTGCCGTGTCCTCACGCAATGATAAAATAAAGCTACTAACGACACTTTTATTTGACTTTTGACACTTTATTTTACACAAAGACATAATGTATTGCTTTCAATATTTGATAAATAAATTTTAGGATCATAAAACTCGAATATATTCATCATCCTCGAGTTTTCACTCTTTCCATGCCAAGTTTTAAAACAAGATCATTGTCAATCATAAGTTCCAATGTTAAGACCACTCATACAAGTAATTTTTGTTATATTCAATCTCCTTTATTCCTAGTTGTATCTCTAGATTTTAAAGATTATCATTCACCCATAGGATCATTTGACTTATTTAATAATTATTAGTCCAAAAATGAAGGCAAAAACGGTGTAAACCCAACACTTAAAACCTAACCTCATCCTCAAAAACCACTGTCACTAAGAAAGCCCACATTAAGGATAACTTAACACGATTTTATGTAACACCCCCAAATATTCATACTTTAGTTTAGCGGAAGAGTCGTTGGTGTTACGGGATAACACATTACTCAAATCATAGACAACGCTTAAAAATCGCGTCGTTGAATACTAAAGTATTTTCCATTCATGAATATCAAATTACATAGGTCCCAAGTCATAATATTTCATACAAATTTTACAAAACATTTGAATGGAAATTGTTATTTAAGTGCGGGCCATAAATTCTTGTCGTCTTCCCGAGAATTACCTTCAAGTACCTGAGATAAAACATGTTAAAAGAAAAGGTCAGCGAAAACGCCGAGTGAATTCATAGAGTTTAATAAAAACCATTAATATATCACCGGTATATATAATTATTACCGAAAATCATTTTGTACAAATCTTTGTAATAGGCCATAAAATAGGCCAAAGTCATTTTATACCAAATCCTTGTCAAAAATCATAATATAGGCTTTTGCCTTCAAAATCATTATACGAACCATTGTCGTAAAAACATCATACAATACGTTTTATAACGTTGTATAAGGTGTAATAAAAACCGTCATATGAAAATGGTTATGTAAAACCAAAACACGAACATAATATCAATAATAAGACCTCGTATTGTTAGTCAGGCAATATATTATAATTCAATTCGTATATCAGTAATTTCGTTATTGGATTATTATAAGCCACATGACATTGCTACCTTACTATAACAAACAACGGGTAGCTAACCCGAACTTATTTGCCCATCTAAAACAACTAGTCGTCACAATAATCATGCTTATATAATTCTTCTCATACATAAATTCTCTTACCATTCAATGTGGCACGACGGGGATCAACCGTCAAGGCGCGAACTGGGGTGATCTTCCCCAAATGGTACTATTATATGCATAAGCGTCTACCAAATCCTGGTAGTTCACAATTCATTCTAATGGGACTTTTAGTGACATAACCTAACTAATAATAATCTATTTTATTTCATACATCGGGTCATATAATCATTCATCGGGTCATATTATCATTCGGGTCCAAATCAATAAACAAACATTTGGGACAACTGGTGTCCTATTTTATTAAAACTAACATGTTATCTCCCTCGCGGGTTTATAAAAAATTTCATAAAAACATTTAAAAGAGTGCGAGGCTATGAACTCACGTTGATTGGAAAAGGCGGTTATCGGTGATTTGGATGTACGGTGCGTGCTTCATTCACGGAAACCTAGACAAATAATACTCGTCTTAGACTCTAGTCCAATGACTTTATAAAAATAATAGCTATGTATATATATGATGATTTTGTAAATATGATGATGATCAAGTGGGATTGTACATCATTATTCACTCATTATAGTGTCATATGTTGGTAAATTTTTAGACTAGTTTCACTAGTTTAACTTGTTTACATGTTAAGGCCCAATAAGCCCATGATAAGTCCATTACATTATATTAGCCCATTTTATAATTTTAACATCAGCCATATACTCACATGTTGGGCCCAAGTGGGTTAAGCCCAATGAGTAAGTCTATTAGTGTTTAGCCAAAATAGTTGGGTTAATAATCCAATAAGGGTAATTTGACCCGTTAATGTCCATATGTTATAAAGCTCGGGTTTTATCGGTTTTTACTTGTAACATGTACTTATACATCAGTATACGAGTTTTAAAAAGTTTACAGTAGACAGGTCCGACCGTCTAAGTTTTATTTGACGAAAACGTTAATCTTTCGGTTTTAGCCGAAAAGACGTAAAATTTATGTTTATAAATTTTATAACTTATAAAACTTATCAAATTGCCATTTTTATAAACTGTCCCTTTTATTTATTAAATTACATACTTATTTATATGTTATATATAAGTTAGTGGGTTTTAGGTATACATTTTATATTATATCTACTTGAGTGCTAATTTTATAATATAATCTATTTTACAAATCTGATTATGATTTTCACTTTCATCATTTTTACCATATCTTGAGTTCTACAAGGAGATAGAAGCTCATTTTTGGACATCATAAACTACATAATATGTTCTACAAAAAACTCCATTTAGCTACTGCTCAATCCTCCTTTAAATTTCTCTAACAGTTCGTCCAAAACAGACTATACAGATTTATACTTTAATATTGTTTTGATCATATCTCACTCATTTTATGGATTCTATTGTGTGGCCAACTCTCACATATGTAAAAGTCTCATATCTTACTTTATATTAATTTATCCAAGACATTTTAACAATGTATCATATAGTTATTTACTGTTTTATACAGCCTACATTTTTAGCCATGATTTTAACATCCTTTCATGTAGTTTTCAATCTTTTTAGTCAAATTTATCAACACAAGATCCCCACATAATACTTTTGATCATAATATATCATCATATACATATACATAAATGAAGAAAATACAAGATTACATATTCAAAATAACAAGATGATAGGAAGAAATAATCTCTATACCACCAATGTGATAAAATGATGAGTTTTTGGATAAACAAGACTTGGTTCTTGTCACCACCTTTTTAACTTGGCAAATGAACTTATTGAGATCTTCATATGCATGAATACCTACTTGAAAATAATTCCCTAAGATCCATGGAAACTCCTTTTCACATGTTATAACCACCTCCAATCTTTATCTTTTCAAATAGGCTTCAACATATGTTGATTATAGCCTTTGTTTATGGCTAGATTTTTGATGGTTATGGTGGTGGTGGTGCTATAGTGGACGGAAAAGAGAGTTTGGGAGAGAGAGATTGTGTGTTTTTTTCTCTTGGTTTGCATGTAAGAAGTGAAGGTAATGGTTTGGAGTTGGTGGTTTTGTAAGTTTGAAAGGCTAGGAGGACATGTGTCTTCCACTTTCTTTCAAAACTTGACACCAAAGGGTTTGTGTTGCTTGTTATGGACGGTTATTAGTGGGGGGTGGGACAAGTGTAACTTGTTTCATCCCCTATTAATTTACGGGTACTCCTCGATTCTAGTTTCCTCGATTTGCGTGTCCTCGGGTCGTTTTACGAAAAACGTTTTTATAAATTATGAATCAACGGCACAAAACGAATCTAATAAAAATTGTCTCATAAAAAACGGAGTTCAAAAACGTAAATACGTAAACCTAAGGTTTCCGGTTTAGTCGTAAAGGACGTTAAATTATGCACGTAAGTCCTAATCTCTTCTCGTAAATTTGTGAGTTTATGAACCAACACAAATTTAAAATTCCAAAATAATATTCAAAGATAAATTTATTTTCTGAAATGTCGGACCGTCACCAAAAATGGTGTATGTAAATGTTAGCACGTAACGTAGAATCCTCCGGTTTAGACGTAGTCGATGCTACTTCAAGACGTAAAGCCAAATTTCTTCCTAAAAATAAGTGAGTTCATAATATAACATTAAAATAACGTTTTTAAATAATACTTGTGAATAAAATATTGACCATAAATTGACGGATTGTCACAACATTTACCCCTAAACAAGATATTTGTCCTCAAAGATCAATTTATCTTACTACTCGCTTCTTATGGAGTTAGAGCCATGTGGGTATTTCCTCCACATTCGGTCTTTTCTCACAAGTGTAATTTATTACAATACGCGAGTTTCATCAAACATAACTACGGGAATACGATTAGGCTTAATGTTGAATTACTTTCTCTATCCATGATGTTCACGGGTTTTTGATGAATGCAACTTTTCGCCGATCTAAACTTCATCAAGAAACAATCATCTTTTCACTTGATAGATATTTCATCAAGTTTGATAAACGAAACATAATTCACACAGCCCTTGAAGTCTTAGGGTAGATCCAGCTTATATGCCTATCAAACCAACTTTTTACATTATCTCAATGGTCCCATACAACGAGGACTTATTTCCCATGATCTTTTAGATCATCAATTCACTTTTCCATGGTAAATTTTTTTGGCATAACTTCGCTACCCATCCTTCACTTCAAGATCTACATTTTATATTCACATAACCTCCTGCCTACTACCGGCAGTCAATAATTAGATCCTAATTTCAACAATCATTTCAGGTCTCGCGGGTCGGGTATCTTGTAAGGTTAGGTTTGTCATCATAGGCAACCTTAAACCTAAAAGACATGTCCAACTCACAATGGGTGCATGTCGGGTGTCTTTATCCCAACTCATGCTTATAGATGCTCTCATATAGATCCTCACAAGATTCATTCTCGATCCTAATACGATAATTATGAATGATAATCTCCCCAAAGGAAAACGATTATACGGTTTATCACCAAAGGTCAATTATTCAAGCATAAAACAACACTTCTAGTGTTTTGTATCGTTACTTTACCTCGTCCCATTCGAGTGGGGTGGTAAACAGTACTCTCATCAAGGTTCGTTCCCAATGACTTCTGAGCAAATCTCTAGAAATTTGATGCGAAGCGAGGATCTTGATAGAGATGATCGATACATGCACAACATGCTTACACAAATCCTTTAAATACAAAAGAGTCAATTTCTTCATCAAGAATCTATCATTAATAGGAATGATATCAGCAGATTTGGAAAGTGAACATGTATTTGCATTGATAAACCAACACTCCATGTGCACAATGCATATGCACAAACACCAAAAGAAAATGAACATTCATTTGCATTGATAGAACAACAGAAAATGAACATAAAAGGTACCATTTTCATTCATATCTTACAAGGGTACACTTACAACATACAACCATAGGAACTAAAGAACATGACAGTAGCAAAGCCAAAATACATTGAAGACTTGGGCCATCGCCACACAGACAGGAACTAAACAACATTGGAGGCCTTGGAGGCTGTAGTGACTATTTCAATTCCTAATCACCTACTTCATGGCCATTTCCACACAAACACAAATTGCAAATCCAATTAAGACATTTTTCCAAAAAGTCAAAGACTTGAGGCTTTTTTCCAAGGCCGTCTTCTTTTCAACCAATTCAACTACAAGTTCTTTAATCTTGGCTTGACGGCTGTTTTCTTGTGCCAATTCACGCCTTTGTTGTGGATTCAAAAGATTGTACATCTCAAACAAATTCATCCGATACCACTCGGATTCAAGCTCAAGGTCGTACCAGTTCTAATACCCACATTTCCTCCTAGGATTATAACGATTATGGCAAACAAGAAACCTTCGACATGGATAATTAACTGTCCAAGCTGTTAAAACTCTAGCGGGGAGGTCACATTTGCAAAGACGATCTTGAAGGAAAGTAGACATGGTGGATTAAGGTTTAGATGGTGTTGGATGAAGGATACGGCTTGTGACTTAGGGTTACCACTTTAATAGGGTAAGATTTGGGCTTATAGGATGGGTATTGACCATGGGTCGGGTATGGATTTAGGATATAATAAAGCCAGGTGGAAAATCTTAATTCATTTTTAGAAAATTAAGTTTTAAAAAAAATACGTGGAAATTAATTATCTACTTGGCACAATGAACCGGTAACCATACCTATATTTTGAAAATTTAACCGGTTTGAATCACTATAATAGTAATATATTGACATTATTACCTAGATGTGTAAAAGATGGAGAGTACATTGCTAATATATGGACTTAACCCAAATGATTATTAACTCCTTCCTATTCTTATAAACAAACAAATGGTCCTTAATGACCACAAGCATGAATTTATCAGATTACAGCCTACACACGTGATTCACCAAATTTATGGATGATACATGTGCATTGGTCAATCCAAACAGCATAACATGAAACTCATAATGTTCATTACTAGTTCTGAATGTAGTGATTGGAATAGATAATCTTTTCGCAGACGCGAAGTTGATGATAACCATGCCGTGGATCAAATTTTTTAATATACGCTAGAACATTGTAAATGATCGACCAAATCTATCATCTTGGGTAAGGGATATATATTTTTATCATCAATTTACCTAGTTCACGGTAATTCAACAATATAAGGAATGATAACACCATAGCTCTTCATGATGACGAGCTCGGTAGAATAAAATCTTTCTTCGACAACTCTCTCAGTTGTGCGGTAACTCTCTTAATTCAGATGGTGCTGAAGTATAGTGCACATGCCACAGGTGCAGCACCGGGAATATAATCAATACCAAATTCAACTTGCCTTAATGGCAAAAGTGTAGGTAATTCATCAGCAAATACCTCAAAAAGTTTTAGATAGAAGGTACATCTTTTAATAAATTTAGTTTAAGTTCTTTCTATATTACAAGGCCTATGACTAGTTCATAACCATTCATGGTATAATTTCAAGCCTAAATGCAGGATATGGTCACCCATCAATAATTTTTTAGATCACTTTTGATTATTAACATCTTATCTTTTAGGGGAATTATACTCGAGTTCCATCAATTAAGACAATGACATTATGTCATAATCAATCAATCTATTCTAATGGCACTACCAACTTTTCAGTTTCGTTACCGTTGATAAGATGTGAACTTCTCAAAAGACTAATAATAACTCATAATCCTTCACAAATTCAAGGATATATGGAGACATTGTTAACATTACAAGAGTAAGTTCAACGAATAATTTACACGAGAGAATTTCAAATCAGATACAAACGAAAACATTAACGAACATGGATATATCCCATGTTTTCATGATTTGAGTACGCATTCGAAAGCTCCTCGGATCGTTACCCAGGTCATTCAAATGGAATCAAATCAAAAGAAATGATAGGAACGTCGATACATCCAGTCGGGTATCAACACTCGGTAGTTAGATATTTTTCCAAAGAATCTCACCACGGGAGAATTGGACAAGGAGGGGATATCAATTGTCAATTAAGACAATTTCCATAGATGATTAAATTCGATCCAGAAAATAAATGGTACGGGCACATATGTAGGTGTCTTTAACAATATGTCCCTATTTTACACTTCTTGCAGATCTCATAAAAATTCAATCTTTCACAATCTTCAAAGAAAATTAGTGTTTATTAATAATTTCATGGTGACTACTAATCAGTATTGCATGGTCCCTTCCAAATTGTATATAGGGCCGCAACAATATACAATTTTAAGATTAACGATGCAATACTCAGTTCGTCAAAACTTTGTCATCATGTTTAAATATATATTCATGCTTAATTCAAAAATTAATTTATAGACATGTTCTTTGTTATGAAAACAATTAATTTTTCCAAGGTGTTTCATAAACAACTTTATTTATATAACGATTACTTATAAATCTCACTTTGAATAATCCATACAGTGATGAAAATTCATTTTTTCTCAAGGAATACTGTTTTAACTTATAAAAACAATGAGTGATCTGCAAAAGAGTGATGAAAAGTTGTTCACCAAGAACTAGCTACAATTTGATAGGAAATGAGCTTAACCAATTAATCATGAGGTTCATGACCTCGATGGTACTCAAAAAGAATAATCCACAACGTAACTCAAATCGAGATGAGTACTTGTTCAATGGTTGCATCACTAATGCGATCATTAGAAAGAAGCAAGAACAGATAGATAACATCAATACATGTAGGATTTAGCAATCAAAGATAGTTCTTTCCTAGTATGAGATGACTCACATATTCAATTAGACTTCTCGGAAAGGTACTAGTGGCATGAGGCTTTTGGGTAAAGGCTCTAATGACAGCCTCAAGTGCAACATTCACCCTTTTGATTTCAAATTTAAGAATTGGGTGACACCGAATCAGATGACACCATTCTAGGTGGAAAGGTTTTGTCAAACTCCACTCTATAAGGGAAGGTCGTCATGACATCGATATCAGATTTAATCTCGCCAATTCTTCTTCAAGATCCTAACCAACTAATATCAACATTTCTACGAATATCAACTATTTTTTTGGGATCATAAATATCCACAACTAGGTTTAGATCTGGAGTAGCTAGTATTCCTATGGGAATAGCTTTGATTGATTTGCTAGGGGAATTAGGGTTTCTTGTGACAATCTACGTCGTATAAATACCTCGTATAAGTATTAAAATAATCATCAAACAATCATGTAATCATATTACATCATATATATATAATCCAAGTTATATATATATATATATATATATATATATATATATATATATATATATATATATATATATATATATATATATATATATATATATATATATATATATATATATATATATATATATATATATATATATATATATATATATATATATATATTAAAATAACACTTCTCAGTCTGGCCTTGTCGGTAACTCGGGAATTCTTCGGCACCGATATAGTCAAAAGATTTTTAGACATTTTGAGAAAAATGTTTATGGTTAAAATATTTTGAAATGTTTTATTCAAAACCTTGGTTTTTAAAATCTTCCGTTCTCTAAAACGAGAGCTCTGGTACCAAACCGTAACACCCCCAAATATTCATACTTTAGTTTAGCGGAAGAGTCGTTGGTGTTACGGGATAGCCCATTACTCAAATCATAGACAACGCTTAAAAATTGCGTCATTGAATAATAAAGCATTTTCCATTCATGAATATCAAATTACATAGGTCCCAAGTCATAGTATTTCATACAAATTTTACAAAACATTTGAATGGAAATTGTTATTTAAGTGCGGGCCATAAGTTCTTGTCGTCTTTCCGAGAATTACCTTCAAGTACCTAAGATAAAACATGTTAAAAGAAAAGGTCAGCGTAAAAGCCGAGTGAATTCATAGAGTTTAATAACAAACCATTAATATATCACTGGTATATATAATTATTACCGAAAATCATTTTGTACAAATCTTTGTATTAGGCCATAAAATAGGCCAAAGTCATTTTATAAAAATCCTTGTCAGAAATCATAATATAGGCTTTTGCCTTCAAAATCATTATACGAACCATTGTCGTAAAAACATCATACAATACGTTTTATAACATTGTATAAGGTGTAATAAAAACCGTCATATGAAAATGGTTATGTAACCAAAACACGAACATAATATCAATAATAAGACCCCGTATTGCTAGTCAGGCAATATATTATAATTCAATTCGTATATCAGTAATTTCGTTATTGGATTATTATAAACCGCATGACATTGCTACCTTACTATAACAAACAACGGGTAGCTAACACGAACTCATTTGCCCATCTAAAACATCGTGTCGTCACAATAATCACGCTTATATAATTCTTCTCATACATAAATTCGCTTACCAATCAATGTGGCACGACGGGGATCAACCGTCAAGGCGTGAACTTGAGTGAACTTCCCCAAATAGTACTATTATATGCATAAGCGTCTACCAAATCTTGGTAGTTCACAATTCATGCTAATGGGACTTTTAGTGACATAACCTATCCAATAATAATCCATTTTATTTCATACATCGGGTCATATAATCATTCATCGGGTCATACAATCATTCGGGTCCAAATCAATAAACAAACAATTGGGACAACTGGTGTCCAATTTTATTAAAACTAACATGTTATCTCCCTCACGGGTTTATAAAACATTTCATAAAAACATTTAAAATAGTTCGAAGCTATGAACTCACGTTGATTGGGAAAGGCGGTTATCGGCGATTTGGATGTACGGTACGTGCTTCAATCACGGAAACCTAGACAAATAATACTCGTCTTAAACTCTTGTCCAATGACTTTATAAAAATAATAGCTATGTATATATATGATTATTTTATAAATATGATGATGATCAAGTGGGATTGTACATCTTTATTCACTCATTATAGTGTCATGTGTTGGTAAATTTATAGACTAGTTTCACTAGTTTAACTTGTTTACATGTTAAGGCCCAATAAGCCCATGATAAGACATTACATTATATTAGAACATTTTATACTTTTAACATCAACCATATACTCACATGTTGGGCCCAAGTGGATTAAGCCCAATGAGTAAGTCCATTAGTGTTTAACCAAATTAGTTAGGTTAATAGTCCAATAAGGGTAATTTGACCCGTGAATGTCCATATTTTATAAAGCTCGGGTTTTATCGGTTTTTACTTGTAACATGTACTTATACATCAGTATATGAGTTATAAAAAATTTACATTAGACGGTTCCAAACGTCAGAGTTTTATTTGACGAAAACGTTAATCTTTCGGTTTTAGCCGAAAAGACGTAAAACTTATGTTTATAATTTTATAACTTATAAAATATATCAAATTGCCATTTTTATAAAATGTACCTTTTATTTATTAAAGTAAATACTTATTTATATGTTATATATAAGTTAGTGGGTTTAAGGTATACATTTTATATTATATCTACTTGAGTGCTAATTTTATAATATATACATTTATTTTACAAATCTGATTATGATTTTCACTTTCACAATTTTTACCATATCTTGAGTTCTAAAAGGATATAGAAGCTCATTTTTGGACAGAATAAACTACATAATATGTGCTACAATTAACACCACTTTAGCTACTGATCAATCCTCCTTTAAATGTCTCTAACAGTTCGTCCAAAACAGACTATACATATTTAGACTTTAATATTGTTTTGATCATATCTCACTCATTTTATGGATTCCATTGTGTGGCCAAATCTCACATATGTAAAAGTCTCATATATTATTGTATATTAATTTATCCAAGCCATTTTAACAATTTATCATATAGTTCTTTACTATTTTATATAGCCTACATTTTTAGCCATGATTTTAACATCCTTTCATGTAGTTTTCAATCTTCTTAATCAAATATATCAACACAAGATCACCACATAATACTTTTGATCATCATATATCATCATATACATATATATAAATGAAGAAAATACAATATTAAATATTCAAAATAAAAAGATGATAGGAAGAAATAATCTCTATACTACCAAAGTGATGAAATGATGAGTTTTTGGATGAACAAGACTTCGTTCTTGTCACCGCCTTTTTAACTTGGAAAATGAACTTCTTGAGATATTCATATGCATGAATACCTCCTTAAAAATCAGCCCCTAAACTCCATGGAAACTCCTTTTCACATGTTATAACAACCTCCAATCTTCATGTTTTCAACTAGGCTTCAACATATGTTGATTATAGCCTTTGTTTATGGCTAGATTTTTTAGGGTTATGGTGGTGGTGGTGCTATAGTGGACGGCAAAGAGAGATTGGGAGAGAGAGATTGTGTGTTTTTGTTTTCCTCTTGGTTTGCATGTAAGAAGTGAAGGTAATGGTTTGGAGTTGGTGGTTTTGTAAGTTTGAAAGACTAGGAGGACATGTGTCTTCCACTTTCTTTCAAAACTTGACACGAAAGGGTTTTTGTGTCTTGTTATGGCCGGTTATTAGTGGGGGGTGGGACAAGTGTAACTTGTTTCATCCCCTATTAATTACAGGTACTCCTTGATTCTAGTTCCCTCGATTTGCGTGCCCTCGAGTCGTTTTACGAAAAATGTTTTTGTAAATTATGAATCAACGGCACAAAACGTATCTAATAAAAAATTTCTCATCAAAAACGGAGTTAAAAAACGTAAATACGTAAACCTAGGGTTTCTGGTTTAGTCGTAAAGGACGTTAAATTATGCACGTAAGTCCTAATCTCTTCTCAAAATTTGTGAGTTTATGAACCAACACAAATTTAAAATTCCAAAATAATATTCAAGGAAAAATTTATTTCCTGAAATGTCGGACTGTCACCAAAAATGGTGTATGTAAACGTGAGCACGTAACGTAGAATCATCCGGTTTAGATGTAGTCGATGCTACTTCAAGACGTAAACCCAATATTCTTCCCAAAAATAAGTGAGTTCATAATATAACATTAAAATAATTTTTTTAAATAATACTTGACAATAAAATATCGACCATAAATTGACGGATTGTCAGATTTTAGGAATTAATTCCCGGATCCGAAATTTGGCTAATAGGACTACTTAAAGCAACAATTATTCCTCCAAAGTCGATTTGACTTTATTAATGGAGTTAGAAACATTTATATCATACACATTGAGGCTCTTTATGATGTAAACGTGCTCCTTATTTATGATTCACACCCTAAGGCTCCTTGGACATAAACAAGGGAGTTGACATTCACCATCACTTCACATCCTAAGGCTCTTTGAAATAATGATGAAGCAATTTTTATTAAACACTTCACCATGCCATACACCCTAAGGCTCTAATTACAATGCTAGTGCTACATGAATCCCACCTGAAGGCTCATAGAGAACATGTTTTTATTTATTCTTCTTTATTTATGATACATATAGTAAGCCAAATTACGCAATCCCATGATCAAAAAGTCCATTACACTGACAACCTTAATGTGTTCTTACTTTAATTACAGCGGAAGAAAAAGAAGTAGTTAAGAGTTAAGATATTGAACCCAAACCGCTAAAAACTTCATTTATTAAACAATTAAATATTCAAGCGTGAAAAATAAATACGAGGAGAAAGAGCCACACACAAAAAAACTTATATAAGGAAGTCTTAACCTCAAAACTTATGATCAACTCTATCATTTCTTGTTCTCCATATTGTAAAATCTCAAAGATGTGAGACTAATGGATACTTATCCTTGCAAGTCTAGATTAAGACTATATTAAATCAAAATTTTGGAGTTTTCAAGTCATCTATAGGATCTTGCATCTTCTTAGACTTTTTCAAGTTTAAAATTTGAATTTTAAAGTTCCCTTGATAAATGACTTTCTAGGATCAATTATAGGAACTTGCGAAAAGTTCTTGTTCTTAAACCCTTTTGAGTTAAGACTTTTGCGTTTTAAAGTCCCCTATATAAAAGTCTGGCTAAACTTGATTTAAGCGGTTAAGGAATGAGCGAAGGTAAAAACTGATCGAGTAAAAAACCATTCTTACTTTCACCAATGGAAAGCCTACATTTGTGTCAAAAACACTTATTTTCTTTCTTATTAAACATAAAATTGCACTAACAATTTAAAATTTTTAAGAAACACGACACTAATACGTTTGAACACGACAAAAGTAAGTGCAAGCGATTATATCGATTGACTCCCCCATGCAAAAACCAAACATTTTCCTCAATGTTTTCTAGCTCAAGAGTAACACCCCCTTGCTAGAACACGAAGAGTCGAATGCAAAAGTCCTAACATGGTAAGAGTATGCAAATCTATAAACCGTTTATTAATTACGCTTTAAGATAAAACGTTAGTCGATAAAAATCAAAGGATAACAAATTCCCCATTAGTCAATCAAAGTATGGAAGCTCGAGTGGACCGGGATAAAACCAAACACGAGAGTCTTTAATGATTACGGTCATACCTAAGATTCACATCACAACAAAAACACGAGCACGAACTTGAAAAGATCAAGCCATTATTAGTGTTAGAAAATAGAAAGAAGATAAAATGTATGGAAATCCTCCACAAGGCACCTCGTTTTTGGTAACCGAGTCATGAGCTCGACTCGATCCTCGCATTCATTGGTCCTTAGCGAAAGTTTGGAGATCCGGAATAACCTCCGTAGGTATTTCCCCTCCAAAGTAATGCTTCACTCGATGACCATTCACCTTAAAGTTAGGCCCGTCTTTTTGAGCTAGCTCAACGGTTCCATAAGGTAATACTTGTGAAATGGTTAATGGTACGGACCAACGGACTTAAGCTTGCCCGAGAAAATCTTAATTCTAGAGTTGAATAAGAGGACTTGATCACCAACATTGAAAATGCGGTTTTTGATCTTAGAGTCATGAATCCTCTTAGTCTTCTCTTTATATATCAAAGAGTTCTCTTAATCTTGATCCCTTAATTCACTTAGTTCATTCAACTGAACCTTGCAATGATCGCCCGCGGTCCTCAATCAAAGTTACAATGTTTAAGAGCCCAATACGCCTTATGTTCGAGTTTGATTGGCAAGTGGCATGCCTTTCCGTAGACCAACCTAAATGGTGTACAACCAATGGGAGTCTTGATAGGTGTGTAAACACCCATCCTTTTTACCACTTAATTACAATAATAATCAAGCCAAAACGTGTATTTTATGTCTTTTATGTCGAAATTATGCGTGGTTTGTGTTTTTGTTGTGATTTAGGACGAAAAGGTGAAAAATGGAGAAAACACGGGCATTCAGGCTTTTATCGAAGAAAAAGACGAAAGAAGAAGTCAAGAAGTCAAGAGTGCAAAAAGAACGGAAGTACAAGACCAATTCTGAAGATTTATCGAAGAAAAAGTCCAAAAAACGGAAGATTATCAAAAGCCGAAAAACTCAAGTCTAATTTATTGAAGAATTACAAGACGAGTTTGAAGAAATCCCGAGACAAAGCCATTTGAAGTCCAAGATTAAGAAGATTAAAAGGCTTAAGGACTAATCGTGCAATTAACAAAAGATTAAGAAGAGAAGGACTAAGCATGCAATTAAGGAGAAAGGAAAGAGGGGAGGAAGCTTCCTAAGCATTCCTTAATCCTCCCCTATATATAGACCATTAGCATTTCATTTTTACTCTTGTTGGCTAGAGTGACACTGGTTCTTCCATCTTTATTTACTTGCACATTTACTTTATTGCACTTTAATTACCTTGTCTAGCACCTTATTTTTCAAGTAAGTTACTTTTATTTTAATTGCACCTTTACTTTTCTTGTCTTAAACTCTCATTCTACCTTTCTTTCTTTGTTTGATTTTTATGTTTATGTGTTTATTATCTTGATTATTTGATTAAAGGTTATGTTTTTATGCTTTTGATTGTTTTGGATCATTGATTTTTATAGCTTATTTGTGTTTATCTTTAAGTTTCTTAAGTTTTTTATAAAAGTTATTTTTATATAAAAGTTTGTTTTTCGTAAACCTTTTTCACTTCGTGTTTTAAAAGTCTTTAAATTTCAGTTTAATAGCTTTTACTTATACGTGTTTGCTTAGGATTTTAGGTGTGTGCTTATTTGGCGTATAGCTTATTAGTTTAGCTTATTTCGTGTTATTACTACTGTATTCCGATCTGACTGATCGGAAAAGGGTTTCACATTCCGACCAGCACTCCATTGCTTGGTCGGAAAAGGGTTTGTGTTATTCCGATTGGGGGTGTCTAGTGGTATTCCGATCTGGTTAAGTGACAACATTCCGATCAGGAGTCTACTTTTCATTCCGATCAAGAGGTAAGTTAATATTCCGATCAAGGGTGAGTTTGGTTATTCCGATCAGAGGTAGGTGACAGTATTCCGATTGGCAATTCAGATCATCATTCCGATCTGGGTGTTAATTAGTATTCCGATCAGAGGTTGTAATTGGTTATTCCGATAGGTCTTTGTGGTGACAACATTCCGACCGAGGTTTATTCCGATAAACATTCTGATCTGAAAGGTAAGTACATTCCGACGAGGCCCTATTCCGATCAGGGGGTAAGTTCACATTCCGATCACGTTCCGATCGGAATGTATTCCGATTAGGATTGTTTTACTATTTTGTCTTGTTTAATTTTTAAGTTGTCATTTTTAAATTTTCGTCAAGTTTTAATTACCCGTCATTTAATTTCTCGTTATTTACTTTTCAAAGTTTTAATATTGCACCCTTTCTTTTAATTAAACTTAGATTAATTTTAACGCCCATTTTACTTTAAAGTCATTTACTTTAATTGTTTTGCACATTTTTAATATACTCCAACAACACAACTATTTGTTTCCACCAAAGAACGACTGAGTCGCACATAGAACCTAGATCAATTCGATTAGACACACATCAACGAACTTTAATTTTTATACGGGGTGTCAAAAGCCGTGTATCAAATAGCGCCGCTGTCGGCTCTTTTCGTAAAGATTAACGGTTTTCTGTGAGAGATGCGTTGCTTTTTGGGATCCGTTCACTTGTGAGCGTTATTTTTCTTGCTAAAAAAATTCAAAAAACCATAAAAATTAATAAATGATAAAAATCCATAAAAATTAAAACTTTCAAAAATCCAAAAAGATTTTATCTTTATTGTGTATATATATTTTCTTTGTGTTTGGTATTGTTTTCTTTTGTCTTTGTAGGTGTATGCGTACTAGATCTTCTAATTATCAAGAGCCCGAGACTCGAGAAGATTTAAGTATGTCAGGTGTTAACAACAACAATAATCCACCGCACCTCAACAATAACAACAATGTTCTTCCACAGCCCGATCTTCGGACAATGGAGGAGTTTTGTCAACCTACCATGTTTGGACGAGGAGGACCGATTGCGCCGATGCAAATCACGGCTCCAGAGTTTTCGTTGAAGCACCACATGATTCAGCAAGTGCAAACTAATCCATTCGCCGGAATGCCTGATGATGATGCCAACAAACACCTCGACAAGTTCATTACAATCACCCAAAGCATGAAGTTGCCCGGTGCCACAATGGATGTTCTTCGCCTACAACTCTTCCCACATACTTTATCACATCATGCCGAGAAATGGTTTGATCGTCTCCCGAAGAATTCAATTCACACTTGGGATGACATGACTCAAAGCTTTTTGTCGCGCTACTTTCCACCATCCATGGTCACGAGCCTTCGCAATCAAATCAGCGGTTTCATGCAAGATCCTGATGAATCTCTTTTTGATGTTTGGGAAAGATATAATGTCTTGATTGATCGTTGTCCAAACCACAACATGCTCCCTGTCACATTGATTGATACTTTCTACAACAGTTTGACTTTTCGAGATCGTGATACGATTAATGCAGCCGCCGGTGGCACATTTATGAAAAGGAGACCCGAGGAGTGTAGAGAGCTTATTGAGAACATGACTACTCACCACAAAAACTGGGATTCCACTGCTTCTTCAAGGAACAACCCGAGAGTCAATGTCTCTTCTACTTCAGCAAACCCTGATATGACCAAACTCACCCGCATGATGACTGAAATGAGCAAAAGTATCTTGCTTCTCGCTTCAAACCAACAACAACAAGTTAAAGCGGTTGCACCTTATTGTGAAACATGCGGTGGTCCTCACTCATACACCGATTGTCCTTCGACACAAGGAAATCCAGAAAATGTGTATGCAGCTTATGGTAATTATTCACTGGAAAATTACCATGCTCGACCTCAAGGGGATAGAAATTTGCTGATTTACCGATCTAACAATTACCTTTCACCCAGTTTTTCTCCCCAAAACCAAAACCCCGCCAACAACTACAATAGAAGCAATCAAATCCCACCAAGAGCTTCTAATCCTTATCACCCACCCGCTCAACAAACCCCACCCATTAACCCCGATGTTGAAGCCATCATGAGAACCCAAGGTGAGCAAATCAAGAATCTGCAGAGCCAAATTATCAATCTTAAAGGAGATATTACCAAGCAAGGGAATGAGATAAGATCCAAGCTTCGAGATAATATTCAATCCTCCTTCAGCAATCAAACGAATGATTTGAAGAATATGCTTGTTAGTTTCTTGCCCGCCGCTCAACCTTCTACTACAAGTTCTCTACCTTCAAACACCGTCACCAATCCGCGAGCAAATGTGAGTGCTATTACTACCCGTAGTGGAGTCACAATCGTAGGACCACCGATCCCGCCCCCATCATCTACACCTCCTCCACCACCATTTATCCATACTCCTCCTACACCTAGTATTAGTGCACCATTACCGTCTCCGCCTCGTCATGACGATGTACCTAGGAAGGAACCTTCAACATCTCAACCTTTACCTACACATGCACCTTCACCACCCAAACCCAATATCCCTTATCCTTCTCGCTTAGGCAAGACTAACGAGCTAACCAAGAATGACTGTCAAGTGCAAAGCTATGTGAAGATGCTCTCTCAAATGAACATCAACATGAGCCTCGTTGAAGCACTTGTCCACATGCCGAAATTTGTTAAAGCATTTAAGGAATTGCTTAACAAGAAGGAGAAGTTGATTGAGCTCGCCAACACACGCTTAAAAGAAAACTGCTCTGCAGTTATTCTTAAAGAACTTCCAGAAAAGCTTGGCGATCCCGGTCGTTTTGTGTTGCCGTGCATTTTTAACAAAACTGAAGAATTTACTGCCCTTGCTGATCTCGGGGCCAGTATTAATTTGATGCCTTTGAGTGTTTGGAAAACACTATCATTACCCGACCTCACTCTAACAAAGATGACTCTCGAACTTACAAATCTCACTCTCGCTTACCCCGTTGGTATTGCCGAAGATGTGTTCATCAAAGTTGGCACATTTACTTTCCCGGTCGACTTTGTCGTTGTTGATTATGAAATAGACCCTCGTATTCCTTTAATACTTGGTCGGCCATTCTTGAGAACCAGACGAGCTCTAGTTGATGTTGCCGAAGGTGAGTTAATCTTACGAGTCGGGAATGATTAACAAGTTTTTAAAATGGGAAAGCTTACAAGTAAATCCTTTGGAGGCCGAGAATCAGTGAATATGATTAATGTGCTTGATGATTTTGTCGTCTACAACAATCCTCTTTTCGATTCTTCCATTGATAATCCACTTTTTCAAGATGATGTGGATGATTCTTTCTCCAATTTGGAACCTTCTCCCATTTATGATTCTCCACCGATCTTTGATGCTTATGATGATGAGTCTAGCTCAGATACGGATGATTTTGATGATCGTACTTCCGAGTATCCCGACCGCCCACATATGATGATTTTGATGAGGCCGATACTCTTTCGAGCGATTCTTCACATGATGAAGATCCTCCACCTACATCACTCGATCCTACTTTGGACGATTAGTCATTTGAGGAAGACTTCTCTATGTTTCTCAACACTTACTTCCCTCATGAGAGTGATGCTCCTCCTTATGATTTTGAAGATTATCGTCTTGATCCTACTTTGGATTTGAAGAACATTCTTTCAAAGGAGAAGAAACCGGTCAACACCAATATCCGCAGAACATATGATTTAACACCTCTTTGTCCCCCTTCTAAGGACGAGGTTGTGCTTCTTCGCAGATCTTCTTCACATTCTGCTGAGCCTGAGTGCTATTTTCCCCTAAAGGAAAAGGTGTTTGAACCCGGTATCGATATTCTGCAGCCATCTCAGTATCCACCTGATGAAATAAAAGGAAAAATCTTCGGAATTATTGAATACATGCTTGCACCTCACCATACTTGCTCCCACCATGCTCCATCGCTGCTTAAGGGAACCTTGCCTATTCTTCTTTGGCTTGCCTTGTTCGCCTTAAGCCTGTGCTATTTGATGGACGAAAACTAGGTCTTTGATCCTGGTGTATATGTTTCATGCTTCTTCCTATGATGGTCAAGGTCGAGTCAGGCTCACGACTCGGTAATCAAAATTCAAGCGCTTCTTGGGAGGCAACCCATGTATCTATCTTTTCGCTTTCTTTATCCTAAGTGTAGGGGAGACCCGTTGGTGTTTGCTATTTCCTCCCCTCTCTTAATCAGGGATTCACGCTCAATGATCCACTCTTGATGATTCTTGACGACCCGTGATTCCGTGTTCACTTCTTCCCGGTTCTATCCTAAACTCTTTTCGATTCACTATTTTATATTTTCTCAATATTAAAATAGGAATCTCTTTAGTTGTCTTTTCCTTAGCGAGATTTAAACAACGTGCACAATGTCCTAAGTGTAGGGGAGTTTACTTCCACATGCTTAAACATTGAGGAAAATGTTTATGTTAAATGTAGGGGGGACTTCTATCGAAGTTAAGTGGCCTTTTCCTTGTATTTGTCCTCATTTTAACCGGAAAATCAATTTTTCGACATTTTTCAAAATTTTTGTTCTATTTTGGCCTATTAGTTTTTACTTTTGTATAGTTATTTTCTTTCCTTATTAGAATAAATGTTTAATAAAGTGGTTTTAATTTTCAAACGTTGTGAATCTTTTGACTCAACCCGAGTTTACTTATCTAAGTTACTCTAGCTAGTATCCTTAACGTGTTTAAGTCAAGTTTTGCTAGGCTTTTATATAGGGAGCTATAAAACGCGGAAGTCTTAACACTCACGGGTTAAGAACAAGAACTTTTCGCAAGTTCCTATAATTGATCCTAGAGAGTCGTTTATCAAGGGAACTTTAAAATGCGATTTCTAAACTTGAAAGAGTCTAAGACTTTGCAAGATCCTATAGGCGACTCGAAAACCCAAAACTTTGATTTAATAGGCTAAGCATCCACGAGTCTCATTCCTTGAGATTTTAAACTGTGGAGAACGAGAGATGATAGAGTCAATTATAAGTTTGGTATTCTTTCGGGAATTTATGTGAGTTAATTATAAGCCTATTCTCCCATCGCTTGCTAATAAATTTATCTGCAATAAATAAGGTTGTACGATTTCAAAAGTTACTTAGCTTCTAGCCCAAGATCGTTTAAAAGTTGCTCGGTATGGATTAGAGTTCATAGCCAAGGCATAACTTATTAAAGCGGGACGCGAAGATTGGCGAGTCCAAAAAGGTCCTAACAAGGCATGAGGGCTATATTTTGTTGCTAAAGATCCAAAGTGATGTGAAGAATCATTTATCAAAAATCAATATGAAGGATCGAGACACACGACGAAAAGCAAAAACTCCCCAAAAGTCATGGAGAAGTGTATCCGAAAAGACCCTAGCAAGGTATGAGGATAAATAGATCCAAGTCATAAAAGGAGGCGGATCGTTGTATATCAAAGTCCAAAATAATGATTGGAGAAAAATGAAGAAGTCGTGGTCCAAGTATGAATCTCTCAAAACTTCAAGTGAAGAAATTCCTATATGAAGAGAAGGCCATTATTTCATGAACGTCTCTCAAGGTTTGAAGTATGAAGTCGCTGCCAAATATCGGTCCGAGAAAGGTCTCAAATCGCGAAGCGAGTTATGCCAAGATATGAACTTTATGAGGTCCCGAGAATCAGTTTTAAAAGATTTTGTCCTTTAGCTAACTATTAATTAAATCGTTCACTTTATTTTCGGCCTAAATAACTATCGAAATAAGTCAGCAATGCATCCTCGTGATCATTCAAGACAACAATAAAATATAAGAGATACACCTAGGAATAAGGGAGTCTAAGTGAGTAATTCGCCCACATGAGTTCGTGTTAGTTTGCTAATTTATAATAACAATGATCTCGTTTTTAAGCTTGGTTTGGAGAAAGTGAAAACTTGATGATGATGATTATTCATGACATTTCCAAAACCCAAGGTATGTTTTTTATTTCTTTACTTTGAATGTTTATAATTTTCTATCTCTTTAATAAAGGCCAACGTGGATTGATTATGATGAAAAATGTAATCTTTCTTTGTAACTAATGCATTGCATGAGGACATTGCAATGGTCAAGTGTAGGGGATTTGATAGGTGTGTAAACACCCATCCTTTTTACCACTTAATTAAAATAATAACCAAGCCAAAACGTGTATTTTATGTCTTTTATGTCGGAATTATGCGTGGTTTGTGTTTTTGTTGTGATTTAGGACGAAAAGGTGAAAAGTGGAGAAAATACGGGCATTCACGGGCTTTTATCGAAGAAAAAGACGAAAGACGAAGTCAAGAAGTCAAGAGTGCAAAAAGAACGGAAGTCCAAGACCAATTCTGAAGATTTATCGAAGAAAAAGTTAAAAGACGTAAGATTATCAAAAGCCGAAAAACTCAAGTCTAATTTATTGAAGAATTACAAGACGAGTTTGAAGAAATCCCGAGACAAATCCATTTAAAGTCCAAGATTAAGAAGATTAAAAGGCTTAAGGACTAATGGTGCAATTAACAAAAGATTAAGAAGAGAAGGACTAAGCATGCAATTAAGGAGAAAGGAAAGAGGGGAGGAAGCTTCCTAAGCATTCCTTAATCCTCCCCTATATATAGACCATTAGCATTTCATTTTTACTCTTGTTGGCTAGAGTGACACTAGTTCTTCCATCTTTATTTACTTGCACATTTACTTTATTTCACTTTAATTACCTTGTCTTGCACCTTATTTTTCAAGTAAGTTACTTTTATTTTAATTGCACCTTTACTTTTCTTGTCTTAAATCTCTCATTCTACCTTTCTTTCTTTGCTTGATCTTTATGTTTATGTGTTTATTATCTTGCTTATTTGATTAAAGGTTATGTTTTATGCTTTTTATTGTTTTGGATCATTGATTTTTATAGCTTATTTGTGTTTATCTTTAAGTTTCTTAAGTTTTTTATAAAAGTTATTTTTATATAGAAGTTTGTTTTTCTTAAACCTTTTTCATTTTGTGTTTTAAAAGTCTTTAAATTTCAGTTTAATAGCTTTTTCTTATACGTGTTTGCTTAGGATTTTAGGTGTGTGCTTATTTGGCTTATAGCTTATTAGTTTAGCTTATTTCGTGTTATTACTACTGTATTCCGATCTGACTGATCGGAAAAGGGTTTCACATTCCGACCAGCACTCCATTGCTTGGTCGAAAAAGGGTTTGTGTTATTCCGATTGGGGGTGTCTAGTGGTATTCCGATCTGGTTAAGTGACAACATTCCGATCAGGAGTCTACTTTTCATTCCGATCAAGAGGTAAGTTAATATTCCGATCAAGGGTGAGTTTGGTTATTCCGATCAGAGGTAGGTGACAGTATTCCGATTGGCAATTCCGATCATCATTCCGATCTGGGTGTTAATTAGTATTCCGACCAGAGGTTGTAATTGGTTATTCCGATAGGTCTTTGTGGTGACAGCATTCCGACCGAGGTTTATTCCGATCAACATTCCGATCTGAAAGGTAAGTACATTCCGACGAGGCCATATTCCGATCAGGGGGTAAGTTCACATTCCGATCACGTTCTGATCGGAATGTATTCCGATTAGGATTGTTTTACTATTTTGTCTTGTTTAATTTTTAAGTTGTCATTTTTAAATTTTCGTCAAGTTTTAATCACCCGTCATTTAATTTCTCGTTATTTACTTTTCAAAGTTTTAATATTGCACCCTTTCTTTTAATTAAACTTAGATTAATTTTAACGCCCATTTTACTTTAAAGTCATTTACTTTAATTGTTTTGCACATTTTTAATATACTACAACGACACAACTATTTGTTTCCACCAAAGAACGACTGAGTCGCACATAGAACCTAGATCAATTCGATTAGACACACATCAACGAACTTTAATTTTTATACGGGGTGTCAAAAGCCGTGTATTAAGTCTTATAGGTCGTAAGGAAAGCCCACAATGCATCTTCTAATTTATCCGACCATGAAGTGCGATTTTCTCCAATAGACCGCTCCAAAATCCTCTTAAGAGCTCGGTTTGAAACCTCCACTGGACCACTCGTTTGAGGGTGATAAGCCGTCGAAAGTCGATGACTGACACCATATTTCTTTAGAACTTTTTCAAATTATTCATTACAAAAAATGGGTCCCTCGATCACTTATTATAGCCCGCGGAGTTCCAAACCTAGCAAAGAGTTGTTTCAAAATTTTTACCATTACTCGATCATCATTAGTAGGCAAAGCCTTAGCTTCAACCCATTTCGACAAATAGTCCAAGACTACGAGAATACAATTATTTCCTTTTGATGATGGAAATGGCCCCATAAAATCGATTCCCCATACGTCAAAGATTTCACAAACTGGTATTATGTTTTGGGGCATTTCATCCCTTTGTGAATTCTTTCCTTGACGTTGACAAGCATCACAAGTCTTGAGCAAGTCTTGGACATCTTGATACATGGAAGGCCAAAAGAAACCGGCATCAAAGACCTTTTCGCGATGGAGTTGGCACCATGATGTCCCCCGGTGGTCCCTTCATGACAAGCTTTAAGAATATCTTTAGCTTCTTTGCCAAACACACACCTACGAATCACTTGATCCGCTCACACTCGAAACAAATAGGGGTCGTCCCAAAAATAGTAACATATGTCCTTGAAAAGTTTCTATTTTTGTTGGGACGACATACCTTAATCACGAACTTCCCCGCATGGGAATTTGCTATGTACGCAAACCATGGGGTACTATCATCACCACGAAAGCAATCATATCAAGCATCTCGAGAGGAAATGTTTTATTAATTTCCTTGTTCTCTCGATTGCTTTGGTGAGGATTCTCAAGTCGAGATCGATGATCGGCCGCAAGATTCTCGGCTACTTTTTTGTAAAGAGTTTTGACATTAAATTCTTGAAGGAGGAGAATCCACTGGAGCAATCTCGGTTTTGCATCTTGTTTATTAAGAAGATATTTGATAGCCGAGTGGTCCGTATACACTATGGTTTTAGACAAGAAGAGGTATGGTCTAAACTTTTCGAAAGCATATACAATGGCAAGTAACTCCTTTTCCGTTGTAGTATACTTAGTTTGAGCATCCGTCATAGTCTTACTTGCATAGTGTAGAGGCAAGAAATGTTTGGTCTTTCGTTGCCCCAAAACCGTGCATACCGCGTAATCACTAGAATCACACATTATTTCAAAAGGTAGATCCCAATCTGGGGCAACTAAAATTGGTGATTCGGTTAATTTCTTTTTAAGCATCTCAAAGGCTTTGATGCACTCATCCGAAAAGAAGAATAGAGTCTCTTTTTCCAAAAGATGGGTCATAGGCCGAGCTATCTTAGAGAAGTCTTGTATAAAATGTCTATTGAATCCGGCATGGCCGAGAAAACTCCTAACTCCATTAACGGTGGTGGGTGGAGGTAACTTGGCAATCACGTCGATTTTGGCCCTATCTACCTCAATACCGGCCTTAGAGATCTTATGTCCTAAAACAATGCCTTCTTTCCACATGAAATGGCATTTTTAATAGTTAAGCACGAGATTTGTTTCCTCACAACATTGTAACATCCGTTCCAAGTTAGAAAGACATGAAGTAAAAGACTCCCCAAAAACCGAGACATCATCCATGAAGACTTCCATGGTTTTCTCAATCATATCATGAAAGATGGCCATCATGCACCTTTGGAACGTCCCCGGAGCATTGCATAACCCAAAAGGCATTCTACGATAATCAAATGTTCCATAAGGACAAGTGAATGTGGTCTTTTCTTGATCACGAGGGTCTATAGGAATTTGGAAATAGCTGGAAAATCCATCCAAAAAGAAATAGAATTCATTTCCCGCTAGTCTCTCAAACATTTGATCCATAAATAGTAATGGAAAATGATCCTTCCTAGTGGCATCATTAAGCTTTCTATAGTCAATACAAACACGCCATCCGGTCACGAGTCTAGTAGGAATCAATTCATTATCCTCATTAGTCACTACCGTCATTCCTCCTTTCTTTGGAACATAATGCACGGGACTAACCCATGGGCTGTCGAAGATAGGGTAGATCATTCCAGCGTCTAGAAGTTTAATAACTTCCTTTTTATCACTTCATGAATCTTTGGACTAACCCTTCTTTGATTTTGGATAGCGGGTTTATAATCTTCCTCCATCAAAATGTTATGAGTATAAACTTTTGGGTCAATACCCTTGATGTCGGAGATTTTCCATGCAATGGCCCGTTTATGTTTCTTTGAAACCTTAATAAGTTCCTCCTTTTCATAATCTTTCAATCCTTTAGCAATAATCACCGGAAATTTATCTGTTCCTTCAAGAAAAGCATACTCCAAATGAGTGGGAAGATCCTTAAGTTCAAGTTCGGGTGCTTCTTCAAGAGAACTTTTCACTTTTGTTTCGTTTTCGTTTACAACTTTTAATTTCCATAGGAGGTGATTGAAAAGGATCTTCATTTAAAAATGTTTCAAGCAAGTCTATATCTCCATCCGTATCATGATAATTCTCATCATACGTCAATGGAAAATCCGGTGTGCTAAGAAAAGCATCAACCTCCTCCAAAATGAAATCACTAGCCCCAAATAGAGTAAGGGGTGGAGAAGAAAGGACAATAATAGGATCCGATAAAGAAGGATTGCCACTTTCGGAATTAGTCGAGAATCCAAGAACTTCTTGAGAATATTCATTACAAGCAACATCATTCATATCAACTCGATTGATTGATTCCTCGAAATGCTCATAAGAATACTTAGAAACATGCCCAATATCAAAGGTAACGGTTTCATCATCAAAACTTAAAGTCATTTTACCACTTTTCATGTTAATTAAGGCACTATCCGTACTCAAAAATGGTCTTCTTTAAATCAACGGCAAACGTGAATCTTAGCAGTAATCCACGACTATAAAATCCACCAGAAAACGAAGCTTCCCTACCTTAACAAAGACATCCTCAGCTATACCTACCGGAAGGGCGGTCGATCGACCCGCAAGTTCTAGAGTCATCCTAGTAAGTGTGAGCTCCGGAAGTGATAACCTTTTCTACACGGAAAGAGGCATCAAATTAATGCTAGCGCCAAGATCGGCTAATGCTAAACATTCTTTCATTTCCGGAAATTCACTAGGGATAAGAATTCTTCTGGGGTCTCCAAGCTTTTCGGGAAGCTTTTTGGTGAGAACCGCCGAACAATTAGCATCAATAGAATGATTAAGCTCTTCAAGCATCCCTTTATCGCTAATCAACTTCTTGAAAGTCGAAGCAAATTTAGGCATATAAAGCAATTTCTTGAAAGTCGAAACTAACATTAAAATGAAGTTGCTTAAACATTTTAAGAAATGTAGACATTTGAGCATTGGATCTTTCGTGGAGCTTCTCTTGGTTAAGTCTCGAAGGGTAGGGTAGTGTGGGTTTAGTCTTCGGAAGCTCTGGTTCCGATATAGGCAATTGGTCTACCCTTGGCGGATTAGGAAATTCCTTTTCTTTAACCACCTCGAGTTCTTGCTCGACTTCCCTCACCGGAGAGGTACTAACATGTGGAAGCAAAGGTCCGTCTAAAGCCTTCCCACTACGTGTGGTAATAGCTTTCATCTCACCTTTCAGGTTTGGAATGGTGTTGCTAGGTAAGCCACCCGAAGAAGAGGAGGGTTTGTTCATTATCGCTTCAAATATCGAAAGAATTTTGTTCTTAAACTTAGCTTGATTTCTCTCAATACGGTTTTGGTTTTGCTCTAATCGTGTTTGATTTAGCTTAATCTTGTTATTTTCCCTTTGATCGTAGTTTGAAAATCGAGTTTCAAAGTGTTCATTTGTCCTTGAAGATTATTTTGAAAAGCTTTCAAATATGCCTCATTTGTTTTGATATAGCTTGACAAATCATTTTGATTGTTGTTTTGAAAACCTTGATTGTTTTGATTGCCATGAATTCCATTTCCTTGATTAAAATTACCTTGGTTACCACGGTTAAAATTATTCCTATTGTTTCCATTGTTGTATCTATTTTGAAGCCGTGGAGCAACATGATTTTGACGAGGAGCTTGACCGTTAGGGCCATAAGTTCCTGTCGCCGCAAAAGCACTAGCTTGATCAAACCACGCGTTTGAACAAGCATAATTCGGATGTGCTCAACCACACAATGCACAAAAATTCTCAACCGCATTAATCGATCCATGAGGATTGTTCCTAATCTCATTCAAAATCGTATCAATCTTAGAGTCCAATCTAGCAATCTCGGAATTAGATGAATTCACATGAGAAACAACCGGTGTGTTTCGTGAATATTGAACTCTAGATTTATTCTCAATGATACCACAAGAGTCTCTCGGAGTTTTTCTTAAAAGATTACCACCCGCGGCGACATTTAAAGAAACTTGTTCAACCATATTAAGTCCATTATAAAAAGTATTTACTTGATGTAACTCCGTGATACCATGGTGTGGACATTGTATCGACAAATCCTTAATGTTAGCCTCAAAATATTGAGTCAAACAAGAATGTTCGGTCATATGTTTATATTGTAATATTTATTAGAACGTTGTAATAGATAGTTAAAATAGTCGTGGTTCACAGGCTTGGATTTAAACTAATTAAAGTCCAAAAGACAAGCCCGACCCAATATATAGCCCATTAAAGCCCGCATGTGCGTGGACTATATATACTACCCTCCTAGCATGTTAGAGGGTGGATGATCATTTTGTAACACTAATCTTCTCTAATATAATATTCACCAAGTTAACCATTCTCTCTCTTTTCTCTCTCTAATTTATCTCTCTAGAATTCATCTCTTTTCATCTATTTTCTATCATTAATCATCATAATAATATGGGACAACATTTGGTATCAATCTCCATGGGGTAGATTGTGTTTGGTTTTTTGGTTTTAGTTTGATTCGGTTGATTTTTTATATAAATCATCCTGAATTAAATTTTTTTTAGTATTTCGGGCTAGAAATCTTGATATAAATCATTCATATCGATTTAGTAGGGATTTGGTTTGGTTTTTGTGGTAAAAATCACAAGATTTTGAGGTGTTTGGATTCATTGTTGTGTTACGGTTCGTTACTGCCTCAACATCATTTAGAAATAAGTTATTCGAAAAAGGGTTAATTATTCCGAAAAAGTTTTTTCGGATAAGGGTTTAGTATTCTGAAGAAGTGATTTCTCTGAAAAAGCATCTATTCCGAAGATTATTCCGAAGAATTGAGTATTCCGAAGAAGTGACTTTTCTAAAGAAGTAATTTCTCTGAAAAAGCATCTATTCCGAAGATTATTCCGAAGAATTGAGTATTCCGAAGAAGTGACTTTTCTGAAGACGTGAGTATTCCGAAAAAGTGAATTTATCTGAAAAGTGATTATTCCGAAAAAGTGTTTTTTCCGAAATTTTCTCTAAAATAATCAACATTCCGAAAAAGCCTCTATTCCGAAGAAGTACCTATTCCGAAGAAGTTGTTTTTCTGAAAATATCCATATTCTGAAGAGGTTGTTTTTTTCTGAAAACATTAATATTCCGAAGAAGCGCATTTTTCTGAAAATATCAATATTCCGAAGAAGTACCTATTCCGAAGAAGTTGTTTTTCTGAAAACATCCATATTCCGAAGAAGCTGTTTTTCGGAAAACATTAATATCCCGAAGAAGTTGTTTCTCTAAAAACTTCATTATTCCGAAAATTGAAGATTTTTTCAAAAGTGAATTTTTTTAACAACGTGTGATTTTTCGCCTTCGATTTTTTGGTTTCTTGTGAAGAAATTTTTTAGGGGATTTTAACATTTTTCATCGACAACAACAATCAAAACACATCTACTTAAGATCCATTTCACTTCATCTATTTCAAGTCTCTAGATATGGATTCTACTCAAGAGTATCGTGTCACAAACAACAATATCATGGTGGCGGGTAATAAAGAGAGACCACCAATGCTTGTGTCTGGTCGGTATGCTCCATGGCAATCACGTTTCATACGATATCTTGATACAAGACCCAATGGTGATGCATTGAGGAAATGTATTACTCATGGACCATATGTATTCAAGAAAATCTCAATTCCTCCAAGAGCAGCCACAGATACTACTGATCCAATACCTGCAAGTGAACGTGATGAAACAAGAGCCGATCTCACACTTGAATATTGTGCCTGGCATGATGCGGAGAAGGAATCCATCTATATGGTTCTAAGTGGGATTGGAGATGATATTTACTCCGCGGTTGATGCATGCCCTACAGCACATGAAATGTGGACTGCCATTAAACGTTTGCAACAAGGAGAATCAACAAGATGTCAAAACAAACTTGTTTTGGAATTTTGGCAAGTTTACATCAAGGGATGGAGAATCAATTGACTCTTACTACTCCATATTTTATAAGATGATGAAAGACATGAACAGAAATAATCTGCAAGTATCCACCATGCAAGTCAATGTTTAATTTCTTCAACAACTTCAACCCGAGTGGACACGGTTCGTCACTTTGGTGAAACAACAAGAAAAGTTAGACGAGGTCACATATCATCGACTCTTTGATATCTTGAAGAAATTTCAGAATCAAGCAAATGAGATTCGAGCTGAACGTGTTGCAAAGACGACTAATCTACTTGCTTTAGTGACTACAACTCAAAATGTTCAAGGTCATCACTCTCGTGCTCCTAAGCCATACTCCACTACATCATCTTCACCACGATCTTCCACATCATCTATGTCTTCATCATCCACAAGATCTCGAGGTAAAGTGCCAAGAGCACCTTCACCACCATCTGAGTCCTCATCCGAAGAAGATAGTGAGGAAGACCAAGCTCAAAAGAACCGAGAGATGAAACAACAAATTGCTTTCATAATGAAGACTTACAAAAAAATCTACAAACCCACCAACAACAATCTTCGTACATCATCTAACACAAAGAACCAATATGTTTAGAGTACTCCAAGTTATGACACATTTTGACATGGTGAAAGTCCTTTTAGGTATGATCGACATAATCCAACGTACGTTGAGGGTTCTGGAAGGTATGACCGAAAAACTGCCAACTTTGATACTCAGAGGATTGCTGCTGCTACTGGGAATAGGGACACTGTTGGAAGTCAAGTGGTTCAGCAGAGTGGGATTCAATGTTTTAATTGCCAAGGTTATGGGCATATGGCAAAGGAATGCAGGAAGCCGAAAAGAGTTAGAGACTCCAGCTATCACAAGGAAAAGATGCTGCTATGCAAGAAAATGGAAGTAGGGGTTAAACTGTCAGCTGAGGAAGGAGCAATGCTTGATTATACTAATGATGAAGATTCTGATCAAGAGCTCGATGCACATTTCTCGTACATGGCAAAGGTTGAAGAAGTTCTCAAAGTCATTGAAGATGACAATGGCCCTATCTTTGACACTGAGCCAATTGATAAGGTACACACTACTGATGAATATAATGTGTTTGGTGATATTCCTGAGCATAGTGATCTACCCAATGCCATTAATGACACGTGTATGATGGAAACGGTTGATAGCAATACCACACCTGATTCATCAGACATGTGCAATAATGAGTCTGAGGATGATCAACATGCAAATGAATATGATGAAGAGGAACGTATTGCGCTTGCTAATTTAATTGCTATTTTACAAAAAGATGTCACTGAAAATAAAAAGAGTCAAAGTAAATTAAAGAAGGGAAACGCTACGCTCACTCAAAATTTTGAAGAATGCAAAGCTGCTCTTATCAAATCTACTGAGATGACTGAAAGCTATAGAGATGAGCTCCTTCAGAAAATCAAAGAGCTTGAGGGGTACAAGGGAAGTGCGTTAAAAAGTCAAAAGGACGATTTTGAAAACAAATATAATACAACTCTTGAGTTATTAGCCAAAGAGAAGCGTCACTATAATGTTTTCTTAATGGATGAACGTCAAAAAACGTACCTTGCCAATATCGAAGTTAATGAACTTGAACAAAAGCTCTCTATGACCACTACAGATTCTGCTAAAATTCTTGAGGATAAGAAACAAGAGGTAGATGCGTTAAAACAAGACTTCAAAAGTAGATATGATAAAGAAACCGAAAAAGTAACGAAACTAGAAGAACAAGTCGAATTTTTTAAGAAAGTTGTTTACAAAGCACATGATTCAATTCAATCCGTAAGAATGCTAGCACCTCCGTCGATGTTTTAGGGTCAAGCTTGCTTTGCAAGTCCTGAGTACCTTGCCAAAGCTCAAGTTGCGAACCCGTGTCTTTATCTTGATGAGACTGAAAGGACCGATCTTGATTGCATGCCTGTTAGTGCCGATAGTGAAGAGACTGCCCTTTGGGATGATGATAGTCAACCTCTTGTCAATAAGGAGTTTGTAAAACCATATAAATATGCTTATGAGAATAGTCTTTATGGTCTTTTCAACAAACAAACTCAGAAAACTCGTGAGGAAGTGTTTCTAGAATGCAAACAAAAGCGAATTCAATGGAAGAAAGTATTTGCCCCTAAGAAATCTAATGTTTACAAATACATAAACTACCTCCCTCTAGATGAATCTAAAAGCAAGAGTAGGAAAACATTAGGTATTCTTAAAAACCACATACATAATGTAAAATCTATTGTTGAAAGAGATTGGGCAAAACGTGAAAATGCTGAGTGGACACACTCGATTCCTCAAGATATTACCTTGCTTGTGAAAGAACTCTTAATTCCTAACACGGCGTTGATTAAAGAAACTGTTTTTCAACTTGAGGAGTTCATTCGGACTGAAATGTATGATGATTTAAAATATGTTGAATCTCTTGAGAAACACATTGATGATCTTCAAATGGAAAAGTCTGATTTTTCAGATGAGTATGATTTACTCTTGCAAGAATGCGTTTCTAATGATGTTATGTGTGCTTATTTTACATCTTGTGCTGATATTGATGGATATTCTGATGTTGCATGCAAATATCTTGATAAGATCAAAGAATGTGAACATCTTGGAATTGAGCTTTTGAAACGTAAAGAAAACGTTGATTAAAAGGCTTTTGAGTTACTTCAACACAAAACTGATTTCCTTCAAAAACATTGTCATTCTCTTGAACTTGCTTTGCAAAAAGACGTTGGTAGTTTTCCACATGATAATAAATTGCAAGAAAAACTTTTCCAAACGTTTCGAGAAATGAATGAACAGAATTTGGAAATTAAAGGGTTGAAAGCTCAGTTACAAGACAGAGACAGAGCGATAGCAGAGTTGAAGAAACTCGTTGCTAAAATGGATGGGAAAGTTATGGAACCTAGCATTAAGAAAAATGTTGTTAGACAAACCAATGCCTCTAAAGAGAAAAGATACTCTATCTTGGGAAAACCATCTGCTTTATCAAATTCCTCGTTTGCAAAACCTGTGTTTGCCCCCAAGATGGATGGAAAGGAAAGGTTACCACATAATCAACCCATAAGGAATGTCATAGCACCAAACGTTAAGCACAATAATGTGATTAAACCAGAGATGTATAGAATGACCACTAAGCCCACAAACAAAGTTACTCAATCGCCTCAGACTTCTAGAAACACTAATATTCGTGTGTCTTCTACTACGTGAATAGTCTCCACTACTAGTGTTAGCCGGCCTCAGCTTAAGAGTACTCAAGTGAATGATAAGGTCTGGAAACACAAGAATCAAGGGAAGATGAAGGAAGTAGAAGAACACCCTAGGAATTTGAATGTTTTTAAGAATAAAAAGTCTGTAATCGCATGTAATGACGATTTGAATGACATGAATGATTTGAATGATATGAATGTGAAATTTGTTTGTGTCAAATGTGGAAAGTGTGCTAATGCTAATCATTCTATGTGTGCTATGAACAAAGTCAAAGGCGTAGATACTAGAACTAAGAAGCAAGTTGCAATGCCTATTAGAGCTAGTAAACCCAAACGCAAAGTGAACCATTCTGGTGCAACCCCCAATAAGAAAAGTAATGCATCAGACTCCACCACTAAGAACCCTAGAAGCAAAATTAAGGAATTATATGAGTCTGCGAGCAAGTCTTGGAAATGGTGGTTTGCTAATCAATGTCCCCCAGGATATAAATGGATGCCTAAATCTAGGACAGAAAATGTGACAACGAGTGTTAGTATGCCTTTAGATGTTGATAAGGACACTAATAATTCTACTATCACAACTATTATGGTATCCAATTTAGTAAATGCTCCATCGTGTTCTAACTCTTCTGCAGGTGATACAAATAATTCTCTTCATACTGGACTCCGGATGCACGAAGCACATGACGGGGAATCTCAAGCTTCTAATTAACTTCGTGGAGAAGTTCCTGGGTACGGTCCGATTCGGAAATGATCTATTTGCACCGATCCTAGGATATGGAGATTTGGTTCAAGGAAATATAACGATAAAAAGGGTATACTAAGTCGAAGGGCTCAATCACAATCTTTTCTCGGTTGGTCAATTCTGTGATGCGGATTTGGAGGTTGCCTTCAGAAAGAAGACATGTTTTGTTCGTGATTATGATGGGAATGACTTACTTACCGGTACACGGGGTACTGATCTTTACACAATTTCACTACAAGACACAACTTCATCAACTCCAATTTGCTTCATGGCTAAAGCTTCAACGACTCAGGCATGGTTATGGCATCAACGTCTTTCTCATCTCAACTTTGATACCATTAACTTGCTTTCCAAGAAAGATATTGTGAGAGGCCTTCCAAGTTTGAAATTCATCAAAAATCATCTTTATTCTTCTTGTGAACTTTGAAAAGTAATAAGTGTGAAAACACTTATCCTTTTACCACTTATTTCCAATAATAACAAGACCAAAACGTGTGATTTATGTCGTAAATGTCGGAATTATGCGTGGTTTATGTTTTTATTGTGTTTTAGGACCAAAATATGAAAAAGGAAGAAAACACGGGCTTTCACGGGCTTTTATCGAAGAAAACGGAAAAAGACAAAGTCAAAAAGATCAAGAGTGCAAAAAGAACGGAAGTCCAAGGCCTATTCTGAAGATTTATTGAAGAACAAGTCTAAAGACGGAAGTTTAATGAAGTCGAAGAACTCGATTCTAAATAAATGAAGAAATGTTAAGACGAGTTTAATTAATTCCAAGACGACATCGAGAAAGACAAAAGAATTAAATCGAGTCGAGAAGGCGTGAAGAAAGAAAGAAGATGCAACACATGCACTCCTTCCACCTTCCATATAAATACCCTCCTAATACACATTAGGAGGGATTTAGTCTTTAATTTTTAGTTTTTCATTTTGCACTTTTCTTTCTAGTTTTAGAGAGAGAAAGTTCTAAACTTTCTCTCACTAAATTTCATCTTTTCTTTTAATTTTTCAAGATTAAACATTTGTGTATTGCTTATTTCATTAATCAAGTTCTATTTAAGCTTTTAATCCTTAATCTCATTCTACCTTTCTTTTATTTTTAGATTGATTTTGGTGCGAATTTCATATGATCCGTGTTGTTATTAATGATTTTGTGCTTAAAAAGTTGATCTTTTTATCATTACATAAGTTTTCATTTGATTAAGCTTTCAGATTCTTGTGCTTATTGGCTTATTTCTATGATTAGCTTATTTACTTATGAAAAGTTTTCTTTAAAAGTTCATACTTTTATGGTTTGATTTAAAAAGTTTGTTTATCTTAAGGTTGGATAAGTTGATAATAGTGCTTATTTGATCCGGTTTATCATTGATTCGTTTAGTTTTGGGGTATTAGCTTATTCTATAGCTTATTACCTTTGCTTTTTACAAATCCCACATAAATCAGAAAGGGTTTAAACCCCTTTCCGATCTACGTATTCCGAGCAGCCACCACCCCTCTTTCAGATTGGCAAATCGGAAAAGGGTTTCTACATATTCCGATTGATGACCCCCTTATTCCGATCGTAGTGATCGAATTAGGGTTTACACATTCCGACTGTAACCTTCTTGAGCATTCCGATTGGGAGTTTTAGCTTGTGTATTCCGATTGAGCTTAGTTCCAACATTCCGATTATGGGTCTTGACTTATTCCCATCCATCTTCTTTGTATGATATTCCGATTAGCTTGTGTTTTTAAAGATATTCCGATTGGTTGTCTTTGCTTATCATTCCGATTAGACCCATTTTTACAACATTCAGATCACCAGATCGGATTACATTCCGATCTGGGCCTTTTTGGGTACATTCCGATTGCCACCTTGTTGATTATTTCGATTGAGGGATTTGGCCACATTCCGATTGCACTTTTTTTTACCCATTATTCTGATCAGTGGTCATTTATGTTCCGATTAGAGTTGATTTTAGTTTATTATTTTTACATAATTTCCAAGTGTTAGATTTATTTGGTGTGCTAGTATTTTTCTTATATTTCCTTTAAGTTTACAAGCTTTTATTTTAACTCGTCATTTTAATCTTTAAAATTCTACTTTACTTAACGACACTTACTTATTTGCTTTTAGTTAAAAATAGATAACCAACCAAATTATTCCCTTGTTCACCAAAAGACAATTGAGTCGCACTTTAGATCGGTAATCAATTCGAAAAGATCGGTTCAACGAACTTTCATACTTGGTTGCAAAGTCGAGTATTAAATGGCGCCGCTGCCGGCTCTTTTCGTTACGATTAAAGGTTTTTAGTGAGAGACGCATTGAATTTTGGGATCCGTTCTTTGAACGTTATTTTCCTTGCTTTAAAAATTTTCAAAAATCCTAAAAATTATAAAACTCTTCAAAAATACAAAATCATTAAAAAATCATAAAAAGCAATTCTTTTCCAAAAGGTTTTGCACCAAAAAGATTATATAGATATTCTCTCTGTGTATATTTTTCTTCTGCAGGTGTATGCGTACTAGATCTTCGAACTATTCTGAGCCCGAGACTCGTGAGGATTTAGATATGGCTGGTGTTAATAACAACAATAATAACCCACCTCTACCCAATCTCAATAACAACAATAACAACAACTACAACAACAATGTCCACCTACCTGATTTACGAACAATGGAGGAATTGTGCCAACCCACCATGAACGGACGCGGAGGCCCGATTACGCCAATGCACGTCACGGCTCAGGAGTTTTCGTTGAAGCATCACATGATCCAACAAGTGAAAACTAACCCATTTCGCGGGATTCTGGATGATGATGCCAACAAACACCTCGACAAATTCATTCCCTTCACTCAAAGCATGAAGTACCCCGGTGTTTCTATGGATGACCTTCGCCTCCAACTTTTTCCCCACTCGCTTTCTCACCATGCCGAAAAATGGTTTGACCGTCTCCCGAAGAAATCTATTCATACGTGGAATGACATGACTCAACGCTTTTTGTCACGCTACGTCCCACCATCCATGGTCACAAGCCTTCGTAACCAAATCAGTGGATTCATGCAATACAATGATGAATCGCACTTCGATGCTTGGGAACGATACAATGATTTGATCGACCGCTGTCCAAAACACAACATGCTCCCCGTCACTCTCATTGACACCTTCTACGATGGTCTCACTTTTCGTGATCGTGACACGATCAATGCCGCCGCCGGTGGTACTTTTATGAAAAGGAGACCGGAGGAGTGTAGAGAGTTGATTGAAAACATGACTACTCACCACAAGAATTGGGATTCATCCGCATCCTCAAGATCTAATCAGAGAGTCAATGTTTCTTCTACTACTTCCAATCCCGAGATATCCGAACTTACCCGACAAATCGCGAGTATGCACAAGGATTTCATGTCCATGGCCACAAACCACTTTCAACAAGCTAAAGCCGTTGCTATTTCTTGTGACACATGTGGTGGTCCTCATTCTTACAATGATTGTCCTTCTACCCAAGGAAATGTTTCTGAAAACGTTAACGCAACATACGGTACTTATCCCACGGGAGGCTATAAGCTCGCCCTCAAGGAGACTGTAGCTTGCTAAGTTATCGTTCCAACACTTATCTTGCTCCACCTAGTTTCCCTCCTCAGAACCAAAACCAATAACAAATCTATAACCAAAACAATCAATCCCAACCTCGTGCTAACAATTAATATCAATCCCAAAGAAACCCATACCCAACTCAAGGAAATTCTCAAGCTTACCAAGCTCCACCTCTAAATCAACCAATGGCATTAAATCAAGACGTCGAGACGTTCATGAAGACTAATCGGGAGCTGGTGACGAATCTTCAGAGTCAAGTCATCAACTTGAAGGGCGAAATGGCGAAACAAGGGAGCGATATTCGAGCCGAGCTAAGGAATGATATGGCAAAACAAAGAAATGAAATTCGTGCCGACATCAGAGATTCTTTCAGCACTCAAGCGCTTAACATTCGTGATATGATTGGTTCGCTCATCCAAGGTAATCAACCCTCTTCTTCGGGTACTCTCCCGAGTAACACCGTTGCGAATCCAAGAGGGGAGATGAAAGCAATCACCACTCGTAGTGGAAAAGGTTATACGGAACCCGAGCTTCCTACACCTCCACCCGTGATTGTGAACAAGGAAATAGAGCAACTTTCCTCACCTCCTTCACCTTCTATCCCCATTTCCCCACCACCCGTGGTTGTGAGTGATCCTACTCCCCTAAAGCCTTCTTCTTCATCCAATATACCTTATCCTTCAAGGTTGAGGAAAGAGAAGAAAAAGAGCAAGGATGATATTCAAGTTTCAAACTTTCTCAAAATGTTTAAACAATTGAATTTTAACATCTCCTTTGCCGAGGCTCTCGCTCACATGCCCAAATACGCTAAGATGTTTAAAGATCTTCTAAGTGACAAGGAGAAGCTTCTTGACATTGCTCAGACCCAACTTAATGAGAACTGCTCCGCAGTGCTCTTAAGGAAATTGCCCACCAAACTTGGTGATCCGGGTCGCTTCTTGATTCCTTGCAACTTCCCGGGTGTAGAGAATTGCATGGCCCTAGCCGATCTAGGTGCCAGTATAAACTTAATGCCTTTAAGTGTTTGGAAGCAATTATCTATCCCCGAGCTAGTCCCCACCAAAATGAGTTTGGAATTAGCCAACCGTACGGTTGCTTATCCAGTGGGGATAGCTGAAGATGTCTTTGTTGGCATTGACAAATTCACCTTCCCGGCGGATTTTGTTGTCGTTGACTACGAGATGGATCCTCGTGTTCCATTAATCGTTGGACGTCCATTCCTGAGGACCGGTCGCACTCTCATTGATATAGCCGCGGGCGAAATAATCATGAGAGTTGGTGACGATAAAATTGTCTTCAACATGGATAAGATTTCTAAGCAACCTTATTCGTATGAGAGTGTTAATGCTATTGATGTTCTCGATGAGGCTTGTGAAGAACATTTTCATGATGCTTGCAAAAGTACCCTCTCTTATCTACCCAATGTTGAGACCGTTGCCTCAATTGCTCCGGCATTGACTCCTTTTGGAGAAAGTGACTTGGATGATTTCGAAGCTAGCTTGGGTCCTCTCGATATTAAGTATGATGATTCTTCCACTAATTGGGATGAAGACATTCGTACTATTGAGAGACTTCTCAATGAAGACCCGTTTTCTCCTCCTTCTCCTAAAGAGGTGACTAATGATGATCCATCGTTAGTTTCACCATCTATTGAGGATCCTCCTACTCTTGAGCTTAAGGACCTACCCCCTCATCTTGAGTACGTTTTCCTTGAAGACAACGAGAAGTTACCGGTCATCATCGCGAAGGACCTGAAAGAAGAAGAAAAAGCCCAACTTGTCGCCGTGTTGAAGAAGCATAAAAGAGCTATCGCTTGGAAAATCTCCGACATTCGCGGAATTGATCCTCACTTTTGCACACATAAAATTCTCATGGAGGACGACTTTAAGCCCACAATTCAAAGCCAACGAAGGGTGAATCCTAAAATCCATGAAGTCATCAAAAAAGAGGTTATCAAACTTCTTGATGCGGGTATGATTTACCCTATTTCGGATTCACCATGGGTTAGTCCAGTCCATTGTGTGCCTAAGAAAGGCGGAATTACCGTTGTGCCCAATGCAAACAACGAGTTGATTCCTACCCGTCTCGTTACTGGGTGGAGAGTTTGTATAGACTACCGCAAACTCAATGATGCCACGAGAAAGGATCATTTCCCTCTTCCTTTTATGGACCAAATGCTTGAACGTTTAGCGGGTAATGAATATTACTGCTTTCTTGATGGTTTCTCGGGTTATTTCCAAATACCCATCGATCCTCAAGATCAAGAGAAGACAACATTCACTTATCCCTATGGCACATTTGCTTACAAAAGAATGCCTTTTGGCTTATGCAATGCCCCCGGGACTTTCCAAAGGTGCATGTTGGCTATCTTCCATGACATGGTTGAGCAAACCATGGAAGTCTTCATGGATGATTTCTCGGTCTTTGGGGATTCCTTCTCTTCTTGCCTTGCCAATTTGGAACGTATGCTTAAGCGGTGCGAAGACACTCGCCTTATTCTGAATTGGGAAAAATGCCATTTTATGGTAAAAGAAGGTATTGTGCTAGGACACAAAATCTCTAAAGCCGGTCTTGAAGTCGACCGTTCTAAAGTAGATGTCATAGCCAAATTACCTCCACCTTCAACCGTGAAGGGTGTGAGAAGTTTTCTGGGTCATGCGGGCTTCTATCGTTGATTCATTCAGGATTTCTCTAAAATCGCTCGCCCGATGACCCACCTCTTGGAAAAAGATACTCCTTTTATCTTTTCTAAAGAGTGTCTCGAAGCCTTCAATCTTCTTTAGGATAATCTAACTAAGACACCGGTCTTGGTTACCCCTAATTGGGAGCTGCCTTTTGAGGTGATGTGTGATGCTAGCAATTTTGCTATTGGAGCGGTTTTGGGCCAAAGAGTGAATAAACACTTCCAACCAATCCACTATGTTAGCAAAACAATGACGGGGGTTGAATTGCATTATACGACAACCGAAAAAGAGCTTTTAGCTGTTGTCTATGCTTTCGAAAAATTTCGCCCCTATCTTGTTTTATCCACCACCATCGTATACACGGATCATTCCGCGTTGAAGTACTTGATGACTAAGCATGATTCTAAGCCAAGACTTCTTCGCTGGGTTTTACTCCTTCAAGAATTCAACATTGAAATTCGCGACAAGAAGGGAGCCGAAAACCTGGCCGCGGATCATCTGAGTCGACTTGAGGATCCATATCAAGGGGATCATCCGAACAAAGAGATCAATGACTCTTTCCCCATTGAGACCTTAATGTCTATAAATCTCAATCTTGATGACACCCTGTGGTTTGCTGACATTGCAAACTACTTAGCGGGTGGAATTCTAATCAAAGGGTTAACATCCCAACAAAAGAAAAAGTTCTTGAATGATGTTAAGACTTATTTTTGGTATGACCCTTATCTATTCAAATAATGTGCTGATCTGATCATTCGTCGTTGTGTTGACGGACCGGCAGCTTTTGACATTCTCCAGGCTTGCCACAAAGGACCCACCGGTGGTCACTTTGGTCCCAACTACACCGCAAAGAAAGTGTTTGACGCTGGATTCTATTGGCCCACCATTTATCGTGATGCTCACGAAATGGTTAAGCATTGTGATGCTTGCCAACGCCAAGGCAAGATCACACATAAAGATGAGATGCCTCAAAATTTCATACAAGAATGTGAAATCTTTGATGTATGGGGCATCGACTTTATGGGGCCATTTCCATCCTCCAAAGGGAACAAGTACATCCTCGTCGCTGTGGACTACGTTTCTAAATGGTTTGAAGCTAAGGCTCTCCTTACGTACGATGCGAGGGTGGTTGTGAACTTTTTGAAGCAGCTTTTCGCTCGATTCGGCGTTCCTCGTGCTATTATCAGTGACCGCGGGACTCATTTTTGCAAAGATCAATTTGCAAGAGTCATGGCTAAGTATGGTGTTAATCATCGTCATTCCACCTCCTATCATCCCTAAACCAATGGGTAAGCCGAGATATCCAACCGTGGATTGAAGCGAATTTTGGAACGTACTGGGGGAGAGCATCGCGCCGCGTGGGCCGATAAGTTAGATGATGCTCTGTGGGCTTTCCGTACTGCTTGTAAGACCCCGATCGGTTGTACTCCTTATCGTCTTGTGTACGGGAAAGCATGACACCTCCCCATCGAGCTGGACCATAAGGCGCACTGGGCCTTGAAGTGGGCTAACTTCGACATCAACAAAGCCGGTGATCATCGCAAGATTCAACTCAACGAGCTAAATGAACTAAGGAATGAAGCTTATGAGAACTCGTTGATCTACAAAGAGAAGACCAAGATCATTCATGACGCAAAAATCAAGAACCGAGAGTTCCACGTTGGTGATAAAGTCTTACTTTTTAACTCTCGGTTGAAGAGCCGCTGGTCTGGTCCATTCACCGTCGCCAAAGTGTTTCCATATGGGACCATTGAGCTTTCTCAGCCGAATGGGCCCAATTTCAAGGTGAATGGCCAGCGTCTGAAGCTGTACTTTGGTGATGACATCTCCCATGAGATGATTCCATCCCTCACCACGTTCCCCATGAACTAAATTGGGTCGAGTCAGGCCCGTGACTCGGTGAACAAAAACAAGCGCTTCTCGGGAGGCAACCCGTGATCTATCCTTTACTGCTTTCATAATAAGTGTAGGGGGTGCCCCGTATGTGTTTGTTGTCTTGTTTCTTATGCTGTGCAGGGATTAAAGCTTCAAAGATCCACCTTGATGACTTTTGACGAACCGTGATACCGTGTTCCCATCTTCCTGGTTCTATCCTAAACTCTTGTGATTCAATATTTCATATTTTATATGTTCACATTGAATTCACTATAGTTTTCCTTTCCTTAGCAAGATTTAAACAAAGTGCACAATGTCCTAAGTGTAGGGGAGTTTACTCCCACATGCTTAAACATTGAGGACAATGTTTATCTCAAGTGTAGGGGGGACTTCTATCGAAGTAAGTGGTCTTTTCCATGAATTTGCCCTCATTTTAACCGGAAAATTTGATTTTTCGACATTTTTCAAAAATTTTAATCTATTTTGGCCTAGTTGTATTTTCCTTTATTATGTTTATTTTCCTTCCCTGCTAGAATAAATTTTCAATAAAGTGGTTTTAAATTTTTCTTAGTCGTGAACATTTTGACTCAACCCGAGTTTACTTATCTAAGTTTACTCTAGCTAGTATCCTTAACGTGTTTAAGTCAAGTTTTGCTAGGCTTTTATATAGGGAGCTATAAAACGCGAAAGTCTTAACTCTCACAGGTTAAGAACAAGAACTTTTCACAAGTTCCTATAATTGATCCTAGAGAGTTGTTTATCAAGGGAACTTTAAAATGCGATTTATAAAACTTGAAAGAGTCTAAGAATTTGCAAGATCCTATAGGCGACTCGAAAACCCAAAACTTTGATTTAATAGGCTAAGCATCCACGAGTCTCATTCCTTGAGATTTTAAACTATGGAGAACGAGAGATGATAGAGTCAATTATAAGTTTGGTATTCTTTCGTGAATTTATGTGAGTTAATTATAAGCCTATTCTCCCTTCGCTTGTTAATAAATTTATCTACAATAAATAAGGTTGTACGATTTAAAAGGTTACTTAGCTTCTAGCCCAAGATCGTTTAAAAGTTGCTCGGTACGGATTAGAGTTCATACCCAAGGCATAACGTATTGAAGCGGGATGCGAAGATTGGCGAGTCCGAAAAGGCCCTAACAAGGCATGAGGGCTACATTTTGTTGCTAAAGATCCAAAAGTGATGTGAAGAATAATTTATCGAAAATCAATATGAAGGATCGAGACACACGACGAAAAGCAGTTACTCCCCTAAAGATCATGGAGAAGTCTATCCAAAAAGACCCTAACAAGGTATGAGGATAAATAGATCCAAGTCCTAAAAGGAGGCGGATCGTTGTATATCAAAGTCCAAAATAAAGATTGGAGAAAAAATGAAGAAGTCGTGGTCCAAAGATGAAGAATCTCTCAAAACTTCAAGTGAAGAAATTCCTATTATGAAGAGAAGACCATTATTTCATGAACGTCTCTCAAGATTTGAAGTATGAAGTCGCTGCCAAATATCGGTCCGAGAAAGGTCTCAAATCGCGAAGCGAGTTATGCCAAGATATGAACTTTATGAGGTCCCGAGAAGCAGTTTTAAAAGATTTTGTCCTTTAGCTAACTATTGATTAAATCAATCACTTTATTTTCGGCCTAAATAACTATCGAAATAAGTCAAACAATGCATCCTCGTGATCATTCAAGACAAAAATAAAATATAAGAGATACACCTAGGAATAAGGGAGTCTAAGTGAATAATTGGCCCACATGATTTCGTGTTAGTTTGCTAACTTATAATAACAATGATCTCGTTTTTAAGCTTGGTATGGGGAACGTGAAACTTGAGGACGATAAGCGTTCATGACTGCCAAAACCCAATGTAAGTTTTTAATTTCTTTACTTGTTTTTATCTTTTTATGTTTAGTATTTAATAAAGGCCAAGGTGGGTTATTTATGATGGAAAATGTAAACCGTGCTTTAAAATAAATGCATTGCATGAGGGCATTGCAATGGTCAAGTGTAGGGGATTTAATAAGTGTGAAAACACTTATCCTTTTACCACTTATTTCCAATAATAACAAGACCAAAACGTGTGATTTATGTCGTAAAAGTCGGAATTATGCGTGGTTTGTGTTTTTATTGTGTTTTAGGACCAAAATATGAAAAGGAAGAAAACACGGGCTTTCACGGGCTTTTATCGAAGAAAACGACAAAAGACAAAGTCAAAAAGATCAAGAGTGCAAAAAGAACGGAAGTCCAAGGCCTATTCTGAAGATTTATCGAAGAACAAGTCTAAAGATAGAAGTTTAATGAAGTCGAAGAACTCGAGTCTAAATAAATGAAGAAATTGTTAAGACGAGTTTAATTAATTCCAAGACGACATCGAGAAAGACAAAAGAATTAAATCGAGTCGAGAAGACGTGATGAAAGAAAGAAGATGCAACACATGCACTCCTTCCACCTTCCCTATAAATACCCTCCTAATACACATTAGGAGGGAGTTAGTCTTTAATTTTTAGTTTTTCATTTTGCACTTTTCTTTCTAGTTTTAGAGAGAGAAAGTTCTAAACTTTCTCTCACTAAATTTCATCTTTTCTTTTAATTTTTCAAGATTAAACATTTGTGTATTCCTTATTTCATTAATCAAGTTCTATTTAAGCTTTTAATCCTTAATCTCATTCTACCTTTCTTTGATTTTTAGATTGATTTTGGTGCGAATTTCATATGATCCATGTTGTTCTTAATGATTTCGTGCTTAAAAAGTTGATCTTTTTATCATTACATAAGTTTTCATTTGATTAAGCTTTAAGATTCTTGTGCTTATTGGCTTATTTTTATGATTAGCTTATTTACTTATAAAAAGTTTTCTTTAAAAGTTCATACTTTTATGGTTTGATTTAAAAAGTTTGTTTATATTAAGGTTGGATAAGTTGATAATAGTGCTTATTTGATCCGGTTTATCATTGATTCGTTTAGTTTTGGGGTATTAGCTTATTCTATAGCTTATTACCTTTGCTTTTTACGAATCCCACATAAATCGGAAAGGGTTTAAACCCCTTTCCGATCTACGTATTCCGAGCAGCCACCACCCCCTCTTTCCGATTGGCAAATCGGAAAAGGGTTTCTACATATTCCGATTGATCACCCCCTTATTCCGATCGTAGTGATCGGATTAGGGTTTACACATTCCGACTGTAACCTTCTTGAGCATTCCGATTGGGAGTTTTAGCTTGTGTATTCCGATTGAGCTTAGTTCCAAAATTCCGATTGTGGGTCTTGACTTATTCCGATCCATCTTATTTTTATGATATTCCGATTAGCTTGTGTTTTTAAAGATATTCCGATTGGTTGTCTTTGCTTATCATTCCTATTAGACCCATCTTTACAACATTCCGATCACCAGATCGGAATACATTCCGATCTGGGCCTTTTTGGGTACATTCCGATTGCCACCTTGTTGATTATTCCGATTGAGGGATTTGGCCACATTCCGATTGCACTTTTTTTTTACCCATTATTACCATCAGTGGTCATTTATATTCTGATTAGAGTTTATTTTAGTTTATTGTTTTTACATAATTTCCAAGTGTTAGATTTATTTAGTGTGCTAATATTTTTCTTATATTGCCTTTAAGTTTACAAGCTTTTATTTTAACTCGTCATTTTAATCTTTAAAATTCTACTTTACTCAACGATACTTACTTATTTGCTTTTAGTTAAAAATAGATAACCAACCAAATTATTCCCTTGTTCACCAAAAGACAATTGAGTCGCACTTTAGATCGGTAATCAATTCGAAAAGATCGGTTCAACGAACTTTCATACTTGGTTGCAAAGTCGAGTATTATAAAGCTAAACGAAGTAGCTTCAAAACAAAGACCACACCAAGCTCTAAAGTACGGTTAGATCTTCTTCACATGGATCTGTGTGGTCCCATGCGTGTTCATAGTATCAATGGAAAGAAATATATTCTGGTAATTGTCGACGATTACTCAAGGTCCACATGGACTCACTTCTTGAGATCCAAGGATGAAACACCCGAAGTTCTCATCAGCTTCCTGAAACCGATACAACGTGGTCTTCAAGCTCAAGTTAAAGTGGTTCGTACTGACAAAGGTACAAATTTTTTGAATTCAAATCTGAGAAAGTATTTTGAAGCCGAAGGGATTGAACATGAAACATCCATTGCTCGAACACCCGAACAAAACAGCATTGTTGAAAGACGAAACCGTACTTTGGTTGAAGCTGCTCGAACATTATTATCCGCTTCAAAACTTCCACTATACTTTTGGGCCGAAGCCGTGTCAACCGCATGCTACACACAAAACCGCTCCTTAATTATCCCAAGACACGAAAAGACACCATATCACATAATTCATGATCGAAAACCTTCACCCAAACACCTTCATGTTTTTGGATGTACTTATTACATTATTCGAGATGGTGAAAATTTGGATAGGCTGAAAGAGAAAGGTGATGCATGTATTCTTGTGGGATATGCAACTCAGTCTAAGAGATATAGAGTATACAACAAGAGAACAAAAGTGACAGTCGAGACCATTCACATTCGATTTGATGAATTACAAGAAATAGCACTTGAACAAAACAGTTTAAGTCCTGATCCACAACGACAAACGACTTTCTTCACAACCGCACGGAACTCGGAACTCAAGACCACAGCAATGAACCGTCAAGTTCAACGCTGGTTCCAGAAAACGTTCCTAGAGTTGATATGACAATCGACACGAGAATTGAAGAGTTGGAAATGTTATATGGACCAATGTATGATGAATATTTCACGGGGGAGAAACAAGTTGTATCGAAGTCTTCCGTTGTCACTCATGATAAGAATGATGATTCCGATCATCGTCAACAAAAGGATACAACTTCATCTACTTCAACACCGGTTGCTGCAGATTTACCTCCTAAGAATATCACTTCAACAATCGATCCTACAACATCCACAACTACTGTCATTGCTCTAGAGAACACAAATCAAGCAGACAATGCTTTATCTGACGAAGACGAATTTATCAACCCATTCGGTACACCGGTACACGAATCTGGAGAGTCTTCTACTCGCCATGTGGATCCGTCAAATATGCATACATTCTATCAACGACATCCTTCGACACATCATTGGACCCGAGATCATCCTTTGGTTCATGTAATTGGAAACCCTTCACAGCCCGTTCGCACAAGACGACAGCTTAACACCGATGGTGATGTTTGTATGTTCGCACTCGCTGTGAGTTCAGCTGAACCGAAAAACATCAAAGAAGCCATGGCTGATCATGCTTGGCATGAATCGATGACGGATGAACCTCAATAATTTGAAAGACTTAAAGTCTGGGAACTTGTTGACAGACCATACGATGTAATTCCATTAAATCTTCGATGGATCTGGAAAAACAAGATGGATGAAGAGAACACGATCATCAAGAATAAATCTAGGCTAGTGGCTAAAGGGTATGGACAGAAAGAGGGTATTGATTTTGAAGAATCATTTGCACCAGTAGCTCGAATGGAAGCGGTCAGGATTTTTCTTGCTTATGGCTGCACATAAGGGATTCATTGTCTATCAAATGGACGTAAAAATGGTGTTTCTTAACGGTCCTTCGAAGGAAGAAGTCTATGTCACGCAGCCGGAAGGATTCGTCAATCCTCATTATCCTGAAAAGTTGTATCGTCTCCACAAAGCACTTTATGGACTCAAGCAAGCTCCAAGGGCGTGGTACGATGAGCTCTCAAAATTTTTGGTCTCCAAACGTTTCTCAAAAGGTTCCATTGATCTAACTTTATTCACTTATAAATATGGGGATGACATTTTGCTTGTGCAAATTTATGTTGATGACATTATTTTCGGGTCTACAAACCCAAAACTTTCAAAATGGTTTGAAAAAGTAATGCAACAGATTTGAAATGTCTATGATGGGCGAACTAAAATTCTTTCTAGGAATTCAAGTTCACCAATCCCCAAGTGGTATCTTCATTAACCAAGCTAAGTATTGTCAGGAGATAATCACAAAGCATGGTATGACATCATGTGACCCCGTTGGGACACCATTATCAACCACATCCCTATATGCTGATTTGGAGGGATTACCCATAGATCAAACGAGATACGTTCCATGATTGGGTCCCTCATGTACTTGACAGCAAGTAGACCTGATATTCATCATGCTACATGTTATTGTGCACGATATCAAGCACGACCCACTGAAAAGCACCTCAAGGAGGTTAAACAGATCTTTCGGTACCTTAAGAATACCATTCAAATGGGACTCTTGTATCTGAGGGAAACCAGTTACTTTCTAACGGGCTATTCAGATTCTGACCATGCAGGGTGTCTTTATACACGTAAAAGTACTTCTGGTGGTGCACAATTTCTAGGACAAGATAAGCTTGTGGGATGGTCTTCCAAGAAGCAGGATTGCACGTCACTTTCATCAGCCGAAGCGGAGTATTTATCTCTATCTACGTGTTGTGCTCAAGTTCTTTGGATGAGAACACAACTCACGGATTATGGCTTCCACTTTGATAAAGTACCTATGTATTGTGACTCAAAGTCTGCCATAGCCATCTCCTGCAATCCGGTCCAGTATTCCCGTACGAAGCACATTGATGTAAGATATCACCTTATTAATGAACAAGTTGAAAAGGGTATTGTTCAATTATACTTTGTTGGAACTGATTACCAATTAGCTGACTTGTTTACAAAAGCTCTTTCGAAAGAGAGGTTTGTGTATCTTGTTAGGCAAATTGGTATGAGATTTTTGACTCCAGCAGAACTGCTTGATTCATCTATCAAACATCTACTTGTAAATATTAATGAAAAAGAAAAATACAAAATTAAAAAAATCTTTGATAATCCAAAAATATTCTTCTCGACATGTCTTTCAGTATCGATAATATGGATGTACCTAGAAATGTCTCTCAATAACGACACGGGTGTGTACATAAAGCTCGAATGAGAGTTGTAAATATTTTTCAAAACATGTCATTTCTATCTTTTATCAAGGAAATTTTCTCTTTTGGACAATATTTCCAACAACCGGTAGAGCAATCTATCTCGGGTTGAGCTTGTCACAAACATTCAACGTTTTAAGCTCAATACAATGGCTTGTAATCACTTTCAGATTGCAACCCGGAACTATATTTCACGGGGGAGTGAACGATTTCGTGCTCTTACCATTAGTAAAAGAAGTTAAATCTTCTTACACTTGAGTGGATTCGTCAAGACATTCAAAGTCTATGAACTCAAGCTTATGCTTTAGAAAAACCTTTTCGACAAAAAGAATTGATTTTTCAAAAAGCGTTGAACACAATTTATTCAAGAATTTCTCAATGATATTCAAAATCTTTCAAAAATTGTGTGTTCAACAACTCCTATCCTCAAAAGTTTAATGTGGATCAAATCCTCGTAATGACAATTCCATTGGATCAATTTTTGAGACGGAGCATTCCAAATTTCATGCTAAGTTTGACACATTTTTCTCCCGAAGATTTTCAAGACTATTTTTAAAAATATATTTTAATCAAATTTGGTATCTCTAATATCAGAAGATTTTATATATTAGAGATAGGGGGAAAATGTGATTAAAATGTGATCTAAAGACTCAGGAACTCATGGTTACGATTAAATACCCACAACATCTTTAATTCACGACGTTATTGGTGTCAAAAGGGTGGTTAGGTTTAAGTCCTATGATCCAACCAGAACCGGAGGGATCTTCTCAGGGACAATCCAATAGATTATTAGAAGTCCTTAGGAAAGATGGAGTAGAATGTGAACGAAGCTGAATGCCGACTAAGTATTAATGCTAGCACTGGAACAATCACAAGAAGGTGCTAGTAATGATGTCTTGGTAAGCATTGAAGGGGTTGAAGAATGAAAAAAAATGTAAGGATAAAGGGTGTAAAGAAAGAAGACCTCCATACAACTTAGGCAGAAACCGGGTCAACACATCATGAAGACAACTCATCATGGACCCAGTGATGTGAAGCACAACCCTTTCCTAGCTACTCAGGCTTCTCTCAAAAGAAGTTTGTTTTATTGTCACGGAGATCAACATGACTTCTATTGACTTTCTCACTCTGAGATAGTTGATATTGAATAGGTGGCATCTGCTCCAGCCTCCGACCACTAAAAGTGCACAAATCGAGTCTAAAGCCAAGAGATCAATCAAATCTCGTTAGGACACAAAGATGAAGATAAAGAGAGTCTTATGCTATATCCTTGCGATATTGCTAGAACACTCAGAGTGATACTACTTAGTATTCACAATGATGAGTGGAAATCCTTCCAGTGTTAACATCAAACACCAATGCGGTAGGTCAGGTGTAAGATTCTTTATGAATTTAACACATGTAAAACTGAAAAGCAACAGTGGTTTGATTCTGAATTGATTCAAACTCGTTTCAGGTTTCTACGCAATATCTTTATGGTCTTGCTAGAACATTCAAAGTGATATTCATTAATATTCACTGTGACGAATGTAAATCCTTCTAGCGTCAACATCAAACAGCGTTACGGTAGGTGACTTGTGAGATTCTTATGAATCAAACTTGTGTCAACTGGAAAGCAACAATGGTAAGATTCTTAATGAATCAAACTTGTTCCAGGAATTTGAATTGACGACTTTAATCAAGCGGATATTTATCCAATTGATTCACTCTTTATGTTCGCAGTCTTGCTTTGAGACGGTCGAGTAAAGAGAACGGCTAGTACAGCCGCGAAACCCTGTCAAGGAGATTCTTAATTGTATCTACCTAATCACAGGTACGGTATTTAATATCGTATAACGGTCTTCACCGACCGGAGGTAAAACGCTACCGATTTAGGACGAATGTCAAAGCCATTCAGTCCGTGTCTATGTTTTTGTCTCGAGAAGGTGGCGTCACGGTGTACTCAGCAAAGTCAAAGATTCAAAACCATATATTCATGCCCAAAGACTTATTCAACAATTAATAGTGTGAGCATGTGGATAAAGACACAAGATCGCAAGATGGCAAAGACAAGTCAAGAATGATTTAAAGATCTCAAGATAAAAGACAAAGTCGAAAGACAATGATAAAGGCTCAAAGATCACAGCATGAAGAAACAACACTACTGTTACATGTTCAAGACTCATTTATGACGAAATTCATAAATCTCCATTGGACTCCAAATATCGAAGAGGAATGACCTCACATTGTGGGAGATTGTTAGCCTCAAAATATTGAGTCAAACAAGAATGTTCGGTCATATGTTTATATTGTAATATTTATTAGAACGTTGTAATAGATAGTTAAAATAGTCGTGGTTCACGGGCTTGGATTTAAACTAATTAAAGTCCAAAAGACAAGCCCGGCCCAATATATAGCCCATTAAAGCCCTCATGTCGGTGGACTATATATACTACCCTCCTAGCATGTTAGGAGGGTGGATGATTATTTTGTAACACTAATCTTCTCTAATCTAATATTCACCAAGTTAACCATTCTCTCTCTTTTCTCTCTCTAATTTCTCTCTCTAGAATTCATCTCTTTTCATCTATTTTCTATCATTAATCATCATAATAATATGGGACAACACTTAAACCTTTCCCAAGCATCTCCAAACGATTCATGCACTTTTTGTTCAAATCTTGTTATTTCATTCTTAAAGTGAGTTGTTTTAGATGGTGGAAAGAAATAATTCATGAACTTAGACACTAAATCGTCCCATGTCAAAATCGAACCCGGTGGTTCCTTTTCATACCAACGCTTAGCGTTTCCCTCGAGCGAGTACGGAAAAAGCATGAGCTTAATCGCGTCATTCGACACATCTCTAAACTTGAGAGTCGAGGTGATACGAAGAAAATTCCGAATGTGAGAGTGCGGGTTATCCATCTCATTGCCTCAAAATTGGTCGGCACGAATGAGCGATAAAAGACCCGTCTTAATCTCATAATGATCCGCCAAAATAGCCGGCACAACGATTGCTTCCCCGTACCCTTCGGTGGGTGCACGAAGCAATTCGTCCATTGTTCGGTTATCGACCATATTTACAACAATAGTTGGAAGCTCGGGTTCCACTTCTCGTTAATGACGACTCCTATTTTTACGAGGAATGTTATCAAGTCGATCGTGATTAATCAAAAGTCGATTAGAACGTAAATGCAAAAACCAAAATGTCGAGAATTAAGAGGGTTGAAGAAAAGAAAATAGATTAGAAGAAGATTATTTTTGGTATTTTTATTTTTCAAGTCAATCAAAGATTGATAAAAAAGAGGAGTAAGAGTAATTACTATGGAAGTAAACTACCCTCGTTCGACTTTGAAACGTAGGTGAAAACCTAAATATCTCGAGGTGCAATAAGTAAACAACGACAAAAATAAGGTTTATCACTACTTGAGTTGGCAAACCAATAATCGGTCGTCCCTCTCAATATACGCACAAGCAAGCGGGGAAACGAGGTCGCACAAAGAACTTAAAAACATTTTTCCTTCGACGACATTTTATAGCGCCTTATACTGTCGAGTTCAAACTATTTATTAGTATTTATCTATTTTGCCTTTATTTTTGTGTGTTTTGGATTCGAATACAATAGTTAGGTGATGAAATCCCAACTAAGGTTTGCATTTTCACGCTTTTGGAGGTAGTTAAATTTGTTGTTCTACGTAATATAATATATTAGCAACAAAAAACACGAAAAACGATATTTATATTATATATATAGAAAAATAACAAAACTTTCCAAGGATGGAAAGGATCTTCAAATCAACGATCAACAAATCTCCACGAGAGAATCATACGCAATTTCCCCGGCAGCGGCGCCAAAATTTTTGATGTGTGAGAAATGTGTTGGTGTATTTTAATGTAATACGTTATAGAGCAAATTATAGAAAATTACCTTTAGGAAAAAGTAATAGTCTAAAATTAGCTAAAGACGAATTAATTAACACGTGAGTGATCCCGGTTCGTTGTACACAAAGAAATTGTGAATTTGAGACTTTCATTTTAATTTGGACAATCGATTTGAATTGATTTCGGTTTTTATCTAAAAATCCTACGAATTATTTTAAAGTGCATGAATCGCTCCCAAATATAATCTAAAAGATGAATTAAATCTATATTCTTTTTTCAAACTTCGTTTATTTATTTTATTAAACTAATTTATTTAATTTTATTTTAGCAAAAGTGGTTATAAAATTTTGTAACTTTAAAACTATATGTATAAAAAAAACGTTTATTAACTATAATACAAATTAAAGTATCAAAATAACCTTTAGTAGTGCTTTAACGAAAAGGAAAGTTAGATCCACTGGTTGAGTCACTTGGACAGTAAACAGCAGGTCGAAGGAGCGGACCTTGCTAGTGACAAATTTTTTTATTATTATTATATTTAAAGATCACACGAATCTTATGCAATTTACATTCAAATTAAAAGCCAAATACACAAAAAGCACAATCTAACAGCAGTAAAAAAACAAACAACATAATCAAATTCAGTCAAAGCCAAAAGTTACACTAAAAACACAAATATAGCAGCAATCTAAATCCAGCAAGCCAAACACCACAGCAAGTGACAGATTCAAAAATCCAAATATTCAACTAAACATAGGCATTAGGCTCAACTTATTTCACATAATAGACTCAATTATTCAAGTAAAATCAGTACACTAATAAAAACCAAGTACCAGCAGTTAAAATCAAAACATAAAATCAGGCCCAAAAACCCATTAATTCACTCTCAGACTTGAACGTATTTAATACGAAGCTTTTGGCTAAGTATACAATCTTTATCGTCCGATCTTTTCGAATTGATTATTGGTAGAAAGTGTGACTCAATTGTTCTTGGTGGAATAATAAATGAGTGGTTTGATTATCTAGTTTTAAACTAAAAGCAAATAAGAAAGTGTCGTTGAGTAAAATAAGATTTTTAAAGGTTAAACTAAAATGAAGTGTTAAAAATAAATGCTTGAAAACTTAAAGACAAGATTAGAAAAAGACTTGAAAACTTAATGAATCTAAAACTTGAAAACTGTGTAAAAACAAGAAATTAAACCATTCAGAATGTTGCTTAATCGGAATATGATCGGAATGCATAATAGGAACATTGGTCGGAATACACCCTAGTCGGAATAAAGTACTAAGTCCAATCGGAATAAGTGAAAATGAGTGGTGTCGGAATATAGGCAAACAAGACCAATCGGAATGTCTTAAAATCAAGCTATCAGAAGAAGATAAAATCACTCCAACGGAATATCAAATAAGTCATGCAGTCGGAATGTAAGAAAGAAATCCAGATCGGAATGCTTTACGGGACACTCACGTCGGAATGTCAAAGAATCCTCACAATCGGAATTTTAAAACCCTAATCCGATCAAGTGATCGGAATAACAAGGTGTAACTCGGAAAACTAAATCCCTAATCCGATCAGAGTGATCGGAATACAGGAGTGATAATCGGAATGCTAAATCGGAAAAGGGTTTACCATTTTCCGATTATTGTGTGATTCGAAAATAAGCTAGTGATAAGCTATATTTGATAAGCTAACACCAAAACTCACCAAATCAGCAATGAAATAAACTAAATAAGCTCGAATAACAACTTTTCCAACTTAAAATAAGCAATCTTTTAAATCAAACCATAAAAAGAATGAAACTTTTTAAGAAAGCTTTTAAAAAGTAAATAAGGTAAAAATACAAATAAGCCAATAAGCACAAGGATCTTAAAGCTTAACCGTATGAAAGCTTAAGTATGATAAAAATACGAACTTTTTAATCCTTAAAACATCAAGATCAACCACGGATCATCAACATTTTGGATCAGAATTAACTAAAATAAAGAAAGGTAGAAAGAGATTAAAGATTAAAAGCTTAAACTTTTACTTGATTAATGAAATCCAAATACAAAAAGTTTAAACTTGAAAGATTAAAAGAAAGAAAAGATGAAAACTTAGTGAGAGAAAGTTGGAACTTTCTCTCTCTAAAAACTACAAAGGAAAAAAATGAAAAATGAAATCAGCTAGCTCCCCTCCTAATGTGATTAGGAGGGTATTTATAGGCTAAGTGGGAGGTGCATGTGTGGTGTGCTTCCTTCTTTCTTTTCTTCTCGACTCGATTTAAGTCTTTGTCTTTTCTCGACGTCGTCTCGGGATTTGAACTTGTCTTAATAATTTTCTTCTATAATTTAGACTTGAGTTCTTCGACTTCATTAAACTTCCGTCTTTAGACTTTTTCTTCGATAATTCTTCAGAATAGGTCTTGGACATCCGTTCTTTAAGCACTCTTGATCTCTTGACTTTGTCTTTTCCCGTTTTCTTCGATAAAAGCCCGTGAAAGCCCGTGTTTCTTCCTTTTTCATCTTTTGGTCCTAAAATACAATAAAAACACAAACCATGCATAATTCCGACTTTTACGACATAAAATACACGTTTTGGTCTTGTTATTATTGGAAATAAGTGGTAAAAGGATAAGTGTTTTCACACTTATTAAATCCCCTACACTTGACCATTGCAATGCCCTCATGCAATGCATTAATTTTAAAGCAGGGTTTTCATTTTCCATCATAAATAACCCACCTTGGCCTTTATTAATACTAAACATTTAAGGAAAATAAAAAGATAAAAACAAGTAAAGAAATCAAAGACTTACATTGGGTTTTGGCTGCCATGAACATTTATCATCCTCAAGTTTCACGTTCCCCATACCAAGCTTAAAAACGAGATCATTGTTATTATAAGTTAGCAAACTAACACGAATTCATGTGGGCCAATTATTTACTTAGACTCCCTTATTCCTAGGTGTATCTCTTATATTTTAATTTTGTCTTGAATGATCACGAGGATGCATTGTTTGACTTATTTTGATAGTTATTTAAGCTGAAAACAAAGTGGGACGATTTAATCAATAGTTAGCTAAAGGACAAAATCTTTTAAAACTGCTTCTCGGGACCTCATAAAGTTCATATCTTGGCATAACTTGCTTCACGATTTGAGACCTTTCTCGGACCGATATTTGGCAGCGACTTCATACTTCAAATCTTTGAGAGACGTTCTTGAAATTATGGTCTTCTCTTCATAATAGGAATTTCTTCACTTAGAGTTTTGAGAGATTCTTCATACTTGGACCACGACTTCTTCATTTTTCTCCATTCTTTATTTTGGACTTTGATATACAACGATCCGCCTCCTTTTAGGACTTGGATCTATTTATCCTCATACCTTGCTAGGGTCTTTTCGGATAGACTTCTCCATGATTTTTGGGGAGTATTTGCTTTTCGTCGTGTGTCTCGATCCTTCATATTGATTTTCGATAAATGATTCTTCACATCACTTTTGGATCTTTAGCAACAAAATGTAGCCCTCATGCCTTGTTAGGGCCTTTTCGGACTCGCCAATCTTCGCATCCCGCTTCAATTAGTTATGCCTTGGCTATGAACTCTAAATAATACCGAGCAACTTTTAAACGATCTTGGGCTAGAAGCTAAGTAACTTTTCAAATCGTACAACCTTATTTATTGCAGATAAATTTACTAACAAGCGATGGGAGAATAGGCTCATAATTAACTCACATAAATTCACGAAAGAATACCAAACTTATAATTGACTCTATCATCTCTCGTCCTCCACAATTTAAAATCTCAAGGAATGAGACTCATGGATGCTTAGCCTATTAAATCGAAGTTTTGGTTTTTCGAGTCGCCTATAGGATCTTGTAAGCTCTTAGACTTTTTCATGTTTAGAATTCTCATTTTAAAGTTCCTTTGATAAACGACTCTCTAGGATCAATTATAGGAACTTGCGAAAAGTTCTTGTTCTTAACCCGTGAGAGTTAAGACTTTCGCGTTTTAAAGCTCCCGATATAAAAGCCTAGCAAAACTTGACTTAAACACGTTAAGGATACTAGCTAGAGTAAACTTAGATAAGTAAACTCGGGTTGAGTCAAAATATTCACGACTTTGAAAAATTTAAAACCACTTTATTAAAAATAAGAAAGAAAATAACGATAGCAAAGGAAAAACTACTATACTACTAGGCCAAAATAGATTAAAATTTTTGAAAAATGTCGAAAAATCAAGTTTTCCGGTTAAAATGAGGGCAAATTCATGGAAAAGACCACTTACTTCGTTAGAAGTCCCCCCTACACTTGATATAAACATTGTCCTCAATGTTTAAGCATGTCGGAGTAAACTCTCCTACACTTAGGACATTGTGCACGTTGTTTAAATCTTGCTAAGGGAAGGACCACTAAAGTGATTTCAATGTGAACATATAAAATATGAAATATTGAATCACGTTAGTTTAGGATAGAACCGGGAAGATGGGAACACGGGATCACGGTTCGTCAAAAGTCATCGAGAATGGATCTTTGAAGCTTTAATCCCTGCACAGAAGAAGAAACAAGACAACAAACACATACGGGGCTCCCCCTACACTTATTATGAAAACGGAAAAGGATAGATCAACGGGTTGCCTCCCGAGAAGCGCTTGTTTTTGTTAACCGAGTCACGAGCCTGACTCGACCCAAAACCAGTTCATGGGAAACGTGGTGAGGGATGGAATCATCTCATGAGAGATGTCCTCACGAAAATACAACTTCACACGTTGGCTATTCACCTTAAAATTGGGCCCATTTGGCTGAGAAAGCTCAATGGTGCCATATGGGAAGACTTTGGCGACGGTGAATGGACCAGACCAGCGGCTCTTCAACTTGCCCGAGAAGATCTTCAACCGAGAGTTAAAAAGTAAGACTTGATCACCAATGTGGAACTCTCGGTTCTTAATCCTTGTATAATGAATGATCTTGGTCTTCTCCTTGTAGATCAGTGAGCTCTCGTAACCTTCATTTCTCAGTTCATTAAGCTCGTTGAGTTGAATCTTCCGAAGATCACCGACTTTGTTGATGTCGAAGTTAGCCCACTTCAAGGCCCAGTATGCCTTATGTTCCAGCTCAATAGGGAGGTGGCATGCTTTCCCGTACACAAGACGATAAGGTGTACAACCGATCGGCGTCTTATAGGCGGTACGGAAAGCCCACAAAGCATCATCTAACTTATCGGCCCACGCGGCACGATGCTCTCCCACAGTACGCTCCAGAATTCTCTTCAGTCCGTGGTTGGAAATCTCGGCTTGACCATTGGTTTGAGGATGATAGGCGGTGGAAAGACGATGATTAACACCGTACTTAGCCATGACTCTTGCGAATTGATCATTGCAAAAATGAGTCCCGTGGTCACTGATGATAGCACGAGGAACACCGAATCGAGCAAAGAGCTTCTTCAAAAAGTTCACAACCACCCTCGCATCGTTCGTTGGGAGAGCCTTAGCTTCAACCCATTGAGAAACGTAGTCAACGGCTACGAGGATGTACTTGTTCCCTTTAGATGATGGAAATGGCCCCATAAAGTTGATGCCCCATACGTCAAAGATTTCACACTGTTGGATGAAATTTTGAGGCATCTCATCTTTATGTGTGATCTTGCCTTGTCTTTGGCAATCATCACAATGTTTAACCATGTCGTGAGCGTCACGATATATGGTGGGCCAATAAAATCCAGAGTCGAATACTTTCTTCGCGGTGTAATTGGGACCAAAGTGACCACCGGTGGGTCCTTTATGGCAAGCATCAAGGATTTGTACCGCTGCCGGCCCATCAACACATCGACGAATAATCAGATCAGCACATTGTTTGAAAAGGTAAGGGTCGTCCCAGAAATAATGTTCAATATCATTAAAGAACTTTTTCTTTTGTTGGGACGTTAACCCTTCCTTGAGAATTCCACCCGCTAAGTAGTTTGCAATGTCCGCAAACCACGGGGTGTCATCAAGATTGGAGTTGATAGACATTAAGGCCTCATGGGGAAAAGAGTCATTGATCTCTTGATTCGGATGATCCCCTTGATAAGGATCCTCAAGTCTACTTAGATGATCCGCGGCTAGGTTTTCTGCTCCCTTTTTGTCACGAATTTCAATGTTGAATTCTTGAAGGAGCAAAACCCAACGAAGAAGTCTTGGCTTAGAATCTTGCTTAGTCATCAAGTACTTCAACGCGGAATGATCGGTATACGCGATGGTGGTAGAAAGGACAAGATAGGGACGGAACTTTTCAAAAGCATACACTACAGCTAAAAGCTCTTTTTTGGTAGTGGTATAATGCAATTGAGCCCCCGTCATTGTCTTGCTAGCATAATGGATGGGTTGGAAATGCTTGTTCACTCTTTGGCCCAAAACCGCTCCAATAGCAAAGTCGCTAGCATTACACATCAACTCAAAAGGTAGCTCCCAATTAGGGGTAATAATACAAGGCTTTTGGCCCGTATAAAAATTAAAATTAAGTTCGTTGTGTTGGTCTAATCGAATTGATCTAGGTTTCCTATGTGACTCAGTTTTATTTTGGTGAAACAAATATTTTTGGGTTGTTTTTAATTTAAATGTGCAAAACTTAAAAGTAAATATCGTTAAAGTAAAGGGCAAGTTTTAGTAAAGTGCGAGAAAATAAATCTAAGTCTAATTTAAAATTAAATGTGCGATATTTAAAAACGTGACGAAAAGTAAAATGATTAAATGACTACAAATAAAAGCGTGACGGAAATTAAATTAGACAAGTATTAAAAACTTAAGCTAAAAATTAAACAAGACAAAACATAAAAGTTAAACCAGATCGGAATATATTCCGATCAACCTTACCATCGGAATGAACACACCACCTATCGGAATGTTGAAGAAACCCAGATCGGAATATGTCACCTTTTCAGATCGGAATAACCTAACAACCTCAGATCGCAATGTAGTCCAGATCAGAATGTGTCCTATCGGAATATCACCTAGATCAGAATGTGGCTGGGGAAAATTGGGCAGCACTTCGTCTAAGTGAGCCTCAAGAGCCGTCGGAAAGAGCGATCGCAATATGCGATCGCAATCCCCAGATCGGAATGAGGAAATGGTGCACCTATCGCAATCCCGGATCGGAATGCAAAACCCTTGGACCAATATTGTCACTATCGGAATGTGGTATATGCAACCGTCGCAATGTGGAAAACCCTCTCTTTCCGATGGATACAAATTCGTAAAAAGCACAAGAACTAAATAAGCTATTCTAATAAGCAGTTACCAAAAACTTTAATGAAATGAAATCAAAACGAAACAATAAGCTAGAAAGTTAAAGTCTTTCAAACTTTTAAACACGAAACTTAAATGAAATCAAAAGTTAAAAATCAAAACTTTAAAGAAAACTTTTCAAAATACTTAAGAAAAATTCCAAATAAGCACACAAGGTTGTCAATCTCGTGGCTTATTTCGTGTGAGGAAATAAAAAGGACGAAACTTTAATCAAAATAAGCAAATGGATTAAGCAAAACCTTGCTTAATCCGAAATTCAAGCCGAAACAAAAAGAGAGAAAGGTAGAATGAGATTGATAAAAAGAACTTGATCAAATGATAAAGAAAGGTAAAGACAAGAATTTAAAGAACACAAATTAAAAACTTACTTGGAATTAAAAGGTAATTAAGGTGCAAAACATGTAATTAAAAGTGCAAGTAATTAAAGGTGCATTAAAAGTAAATATGGAAGAACTAGTGTCACTCTAGCCAACAAAACTAAATGAAATGAAAATGAGAGTATTTATAGGTGATTAGGGGAGAGGTTAGAGGAAGCTTCCTCCCTCCTTCCTTTCTTCCTTAATTGCATGCTTAGGTCCCTCCTCTTCTTTAATCTTTTTGTTAATTGCGCCATTAGTCCTTAAGCCTTCAAATCTTCTTTAATCTTGGGCTTTAACGACTTTTGGCTCGGGATTTCTTTGGACTCGTCTTTTAATTCTTCGATAAATAAGACTTGAGTTCCTCGGCTTTAAGTAAACTTTCGTCTTTTGACTTTTTCTTCGATAAATCTTCAGAATTGGTCTTGGACTTCCGTTCTTTATCCACTTTTGACTTCTTGACTTCGTCTTTCATCCTTTTCTTCAATAAAAGTCCGTAAATGCCCGTGAATTCCCGTGTTTTCTCCACTTTTCACCTTTTCTTCCTAAATCACAACAAAAACACAAACCACGCATAATTCCGACATAAAAGACATAAAATACACGTTTTGGTCCGGTTATTATTGTAATTAAGTGGTAGAAAAGATAGGTGTTTACACACCTATCAAATCCCCTACACTTGACCATTGCAATGTCCTCATGCAATGCATTAGTTACAAAGCATGTTTACACTTTTCATCATAATCAATCCACGTTGGCCTTTATTAAAGAGATAGAAAATTATAAACATTCAAAATAAAGAAATCAAAAACATACCTTGGGTTTTGGAAATGTCATGAATAATCATCATCCTCAACTTTTCACTTTCTCCAAACCAAGCTTACAAACGAGATCATTGTTATTATAAGTTAGTAGACTAACACGAACTCATGTGTGCCAATTATTCACTTAGACTCCCTTATTCCTATGGGTATCTCTTATATTTTATTGTTTGTCTTGAATGATCACGAGGATGCATTGTTTGACTTATTTCGATAGTTATTTGGTCTGAAAATAAAGTGCACGATTTAATCAATAGTTAGCTAAAGGACCAAATCTTTTAAAACTGCTTCTCGGGACCTCATAAAGTTCATATCTTGGCATAACTCGTTTCGCGATTTGAGACCTTTCTCGGACCGATATTTGGCAGCGACTTCATACTTCAAATCTTGAGAGACGTTCATGAAATAATGGTCTTCTCTTCATATAGGAATTTCTTCACTTGAAGTTTTGAGAGATTCATACTTGGACCACGACTTCTTCATTTTTCTCCAATCTTTATTTTGGATTTTGATATACAACGATCCACCTCCTTTATTGACTTGGATCTATTTATCCTCATACCTTGTTAGGGTCTTTTCGGATACACTTCTCCATGACTTTTTGGGAGTTTTTGCTTTTCGTCGTGTGTCTCGATCCTTCATATTGATTTTCGATAAATGATTCTTCACATCACTTTTGGATCTTTAGCAACAAAACATAGCCCTCATGCCTTGTTAGGGCCTTTTCGGACTCGCCAATCTTCGCGTCCCGCTTCAATAAGTTATGCCTTGGCTATGAACTCTAATCCATACCGAGCAACTTTTAAACGATCTGGGGCTAGAAGCTAAGTAACTTTTCAAATCGTACAACCTTATTTATTAGCAGATAAATTTATTAGCAAGCGATGGGAGAATAGGCTCATAATTAACTCACATAAATTCACGAAAGAATACCGGACTTATAATTGGCTCTATCATCTCTCGTTCTCCACAGTTTAAAATCTCAAGTAATGAGACTCGTGGATACTTAGCCTATTAAATCAAAGTTTTGGGTTTTCGAGTCGCCTATAGGATCTTGCAAATTCTTAGACTTTTTCAAGTTTAGAAATCGCGTTTTAAAGTTCCCTTGATAAACGACTCTCTAGGATCAATTATAGGAACTTGCGAAAAGTCCTTGTTCTTAACCCGTGAGAGTTAAGACTTTCGCGTTTTATAGCTCCTTATATAAAAGCCTAGCAAAACTTGACTTAAACACGTTAAGGATACTAGCTAGAGTGAACTCGGGTTGAGTCAAAAGATTCACAACGTTTGAACAATAAAACCACTTATTAAACATTTATTCTAACAAAGAAAGAAAATAACTATACTAAGGGAAAAACTAATAGGCCAAAATAGATCAAAAATTTTGAAAAATGTCGAAAATTTGATTTTCCGGTTAAAATGAGGACAAATACAAGGAAAAGACCACTTAACTTCGATAGAAGTCTCCCCTACACTTAAGATAAACATTGTCCTCAATGTTTAAGCATGTGGGAGTAAACTCCCCTACACTTAGGACATTGTGCACGTTGTTTAAATCTCGCTAAGGAAAAGACAACTAAAGAGATTCCTATTTTAATATTGCGAAAATATAAAATAGTCAATCGAAAAGAGTTTAGGATAGAACCGGGATAAAGTAGAACACGGGATCACGGGTCGTCAAGAATCATCAAGAGTGGATTATTGAAGCTCGAATCCCTGATTAAGAAGTGAGGAGAGGAAACAGCAATCCAAAGGGTCCCCCCTACACTTATGATATAGAAAGCGGAAAGATAGATGCATGGGTTGCCTCCCAAGAAGCTCTTGGTTTTTGTTAACCGAGTCGTGAGCCTGACTCGACCTTGATCATCAACGGAAGTAGCATGAAACAAATCCACCAGGATCAAAGACATAGTTTTCATCCATCAATAAGCAAGAGCTTAAGGTGAACAAGGCAAGCCAAAAGAGAAGTGGCAAGGTTCCCTTAAGCAATGATGGAGCACAGTAGAAGCAAGGATGAAGTGGTGCAAGCATGTCTTCAAGATTTCCAAAGATTTTTCCTTTTATTTCATCAGGTGGATACTGAGATGGCTTAAAGACTTCAATACCGGGATCGAACACCTTTTCCTTCAGGGGAAAATAGCACTCCGGCTCAGCCGAGTGTGAAGAAGATCCGCAAAGAAGCACAACCTCGTCCTCTGAAATGGGACAAAGAGGTGTCAAATCATACGTGCAACGGATTTCGGTGTCGACCGGTTTCTTCTCCTTAGACAAAATGCTCTTCAAATCCAAAGTAGGATCAAGACGATAATCTTCAAAGTCATAAGGAGGAGCATCACTCTCATGAGGGAAGTATGTGTTAAGAAATTCAGAAAAATCTTCCTCAAATGAATAATCGTCCAAAGTAGGATCGAGTGATGGCGGAGGATCTTCAGTATGTGAAGAATCACTCGAGAGAGTATCAGCCTCATCAAAATCATCGAAAGTGGGCAGCTCGGGATACTCAGAAGTACACTCAAAATCATCCGAATCTGAGCTAGAATCATCATCATCATAAGCGTCAAAGACCGGTGACGAATCATAAATGGGAGAAGCGTCCAAAGTAGGGAGAGAATCATCCACATCATCATGAAAAAGTGGATTATCGATCCAAGAGTCGAATAGAGGATTTTCGTAGACGGTAAAGTCATCTAGCACATTAATCATATTCACTGATTCTCGGCCTCCAGAAGTTAAACTAGTAAGCTTCCCCATTTTGAAAACTTTTGCATCATCCCCGGCTCGTAAGATTAACTCACCTTCGGCCACATCTACTAAAGCACGTCCGGTTCTCAAGAATGGCCGACCAAGTATTAAAGGAATACGAGGGTCCATTTCATAATCAACTACGACAAAATCGACCGGGAAAGTAAATGTGCCAACTTTAATGAACACGTCTTCGGCTATACCAACAGGGTAAGCGAGAGTGCGATTTGCAAGTTCAAGAGTCATCTTAGTTGGAGTGAGGTCGGGTAATGATAGTGTTTTCCAAACACTCAATGGCATAAGATTAATACTAGCCCCGAGATCAGCAAGGGCAGTAAATTCTTCAGTTTTGTTGAACACGCAAGGCAACACAAAACGACCGGGATCTCCAAGTTTTTCCGGAAGTTCTTTAAGAATAACTGCAGAGCAGTTTTCATTTAAGCGTGTGTTGGCGAGTTCAATCAGCTTCTCCTTCTTGTTAAGCAATTCCTTAAATGCTTTAACAAATTTGGGCATGTAGACAAGTGCTTCAAGAAAGCTAATGTTGAAATTCATTTGAGAAATCAGCTTGATATAGCTAGTTACTTGAGCGTCCTCCTTGTTTAGCATTTTGTTCTTGCCCAAGCGAGAAGGATAAGGGATATTGGGTTTGGGTGGTGAAGGTGCAGGTGTAGGTAAAGGTTGAGATGTTGAAGGATCATTGGTGGGAACTTCATCACGTCGAGGCGGAGACGGTAATGGTGCACTAATACTAGGTGTAGGAGGAGTAGGGATACATGGTGGTGGAGGAGGTGTAGATGATGGGGGTGGGATTGGTGGTCCTATAATGGTGACTCCACTACGAGTAGTAATAGCACTCACATTGGCTCGCGGATTGGTGACGGTGTTTGAAGGTAGAGAACTTGAAGAAGAAGGTTGAGCAGAGGGCAAGAAACTAGCAAGCATATTCTTCAAATCATTGGTTTGATTGCTGAAGGAGGATTGAATATCATTTCGAAGCTCGGATCTTATCTCATTTCCTTGCTTTGTGATATCCCCTTTAAGATTGATAATTTGGCTCTGCAGATTCTTGATTTGCTCACCTTGGGTTCTCATGATGGCCTCAACATCCGGATTACTGGGTGGGGTTTGTTGGGCGGGTGGGTGATAAGGATTAGAAGCTCTTGGTGGGATTTGGTTGCTTCTAGTGTAGTTGTTGGCGGGGTTTTGGTTTTGAGGAGAAAAACCGGGTGAAAGGTAGTTGTTAGAACGGTAGCTCAGCAGATTTCTATCCCCTTGTTGTCTAGCTTGGTAATTTTCCGGTGAATAATTACCGTAAGCTGCATACACATTTTCCGGATTTCCTTGTGTCGAAGGACAATCGGTGTATGAGTGAGGACCGCCACATGTTTCACAAGGATTAGCAACCGCTTTAACTTGTTGTTGTTGCTGGTTTGAAGCGAGAAGCGTAATACTTTTGCTCATTTCAGTCATCATGCGGGTGAGTTCGGTCATCTCAGGGTTTGCTGAGGTTGAGGAAACATTGACTCTCGGGTTGTTCCTTGAAGAAGCAGAGGAATCCCAGTTCTTATGATGAGTAGTCATGTTTTCAATTAACTCTCTACACTCCTCGGGTCTCCTTTTCATGAATGTGCCACCGGCGGCTGCATTGATCGTATCACGATCTCGAAAAGTCAATCCGTTGTAGAAAGTATCGCTCAAGGTGACCGGAAGCATGTTGTGGTTTGGACAACGGTCGATCAAGACATTATATCTCTCCCATGCATCAAAAAGAGATTCATCGGGATCTTGCAAGAAACCGCTAATCTGATTGCGAAGGCTTGTGACCATGGATGGTGGAAAGTAGCGCGACAAAAAACGTTGAGTCATGTCATCCCAAGTGTGAATAGAATTCTTCGGGAGACGATCAAACCATTTCTCGGCATGATGTAATAGAGTGTGTGGAAAGAGTTGTAGGCGAAGTTCATCCATTGTGGCACCAGCCAACTTCATGCTCTGGGTGATTGTAATGAACTTGTCGAGGTGTTTGTTGGCATCATCATCAGGCAATCCTCTAAATGGGTTTGTTTGTACTTGCTGAATCATGTGGCGCTTCAACGAAAACTCAGGAGCGTTGATTTGCATCGGCGCAATCGGTCCTCCTCGTCCAAACATTGTTGGTTGACAAAGTTCCTCCATGGTCCGAAGATCGGGCTGTGGAAGAGCATTGTTATTATTATTATTCAGGTTCGGTGGAATGTTGTTGTTAACACCTGCCATATCTAAATCTTCTCGAGGCTCGGGCTCTTGATAATTGGAAGATCTAGTACGCATACACCTGAAAATGCAAAAGAAAAAGAAACCAAACACAAAAACAATATATATACACAATAAAGATAAAATCTTTTTGGATTTTTGAAATTTTTAATTTTTATAGTTTTTATGAATTTTTTAATTTTTATAATTTTTGAATTGTTTATGCAAGAAAAATAACGTTCACAAGTGAACGGATCCCAAAAAGCAACGCGTCTCTCACAAAAAACTGTTGATCTTTACGAAAAGAGCCGGCAGCGGCGCCATTTAATACAAGGCTTTTGGCCCGTATAAAAATTAAAATTAAGTTCGTTGTGTTGGTCTAATCGAATTGATCTAGGTTTCCTATGTGACTCAGTTTTATTTTGGTGAAACAAATATTTTTGGGTTGTTTTTAATTTAAATGTGCAAAACTTAAAAGTAAATGTCGTTAAAGTAAAGGGCAAGTTTTAGTAAAGTGCGAGAAAATAAATCTAAGTCTAATTTAAAATTAAATGTGCGATATTTAAAAACGTGACGAAAAGTAAAATGATTAAATGACTACAAATAAAAGCGTGACGGAAATTAAAATTAGACAAGTATTAAAAACTTAAGCTAAAAATTAAACAAGACAAAACATAAAAGTTAAACCAGATCGGAATATATTCCGATCAACCTTACCATCGGAATGAACACACCACCTATCGGAATGTTGAAGAAACCCAGATCGGAATATGTCACCTTTTCAGATCGGAATAACCTAACAACCTCAGATCGCAATGTAGTCCAGATCAGAATGTGTCCTATCGGAATATCACCTAGATCGGAATGTGGCTGGGGAAAATTGGGCAGCACTTCGTCTAAGTGAGCCTCAAGAGCCGTCGGAAAGAGCGATCGCAATATGCGATCGCAATCCCCAGATCGGAATGAGGAAATGGTGCACCTATCGCAATCCCGGATCGGAATGCAAAACCCTTGGACCAATATTGTCACTATCGGAATGTGGTATATGCAACCGTCGCAATGTGGAAAACCCTCTCTTTCCGATGGATACAAATTCGTAAAAAGCACAAGAACTAAATAAGCTATTCTAATAAGCAGTTACCAAAAACTTTAATGAAATGAAATCAAAACGAAACAATAAGCTAGAAAGTTAAAGTCTTTCAAACTTTTAAACACGAAACTTAAATGAAATCAAAAGTTAAAAATCAAAACTTTAAAGAAAACTTTTCAAAATACTTAAGAAAAATTCCAAATAAGCACACAAGGTTGTCAATCTCGTGGCTTATTTCGTGTGAGGAAATAAAAAGGACGAAACTTTAATCAAAATAAGCAAATGGATTAAGCAAAACCTTGCTTAATCCGAAATTCAAGCCGAAACAAAAAGAGAGAAAGTTAGAATGAGATTGATAAAAAGAACTTGATCAAATGATAAAGAAAGGTAAAGACAAGAATTTAAAGAACACAAATTAAAAACTTACTTGGAATTAAAAGGTAATTAAGGTGCAAAACATGTAATTAAAAGTGCAAGTAATTAAAGGTGCATTAAAAGTAAATATGGAAGAACTAGTGTCACTCTAGCCAACAAAACTAAATGAAATGAAAATGAGGGTATTTATAGGTGATTAGGGGAGAGGTTAGAGGAAGCTTCCTCCCTCCTTCCTTTCTTCCTTAATTGCATGCTTAGGTCCCTCCTCTTCTTTAATCTTTTTGTTAATTGCGCCATTAGTCCTTAAGCCTTCAAATCTTCTTTAATCTTGGGCTTTAACGACTTTTGGCTCGGGATTTCTTTGGACTCGTCTTTTAATTCTTCGATAAATAAGACTTGAGTTCCTCGGCTTTAAGTAAACTTTCGTCTTTTGACTTTTTCTTTGATAAATCTTCAGAATTGGTCTTGGACTTCCGTTCTTTATCCACTTTTGACTTCTTGACTTCGTCTTTCATCCTTTTCTTCAATAAAAGTCCGTAAATGCCCGTGAATTCCCGTGTTTTCTCCACTTTTCACCTTTTCGTCCTAAATCACAACAAAAACACAAACCACGCATAATTCCGACATAAAAGACATAAAATACACGTTTTGGTCCGGTTATTATTGTAATTAAGTGGTAGAAAAGATGGGTGTTTACACACCTATCAGGTAACCAAGACCGGTGCCTTAGTTAGCTTATCCTTAAGAAGATTGAAGGATTCAAGACACTCTTTGGAAAAGATGAAAGGAGTATCTTTTTCCAAGAGGTGGGTCATAGGGCGAGCGATTTTAGAAAAATCTTGAATGAATCGACGATAGAAGCCCGCATAACCAAGGAAACTTCTCACACCCTTCATGGTTGAAGGTGGAGGTAATTTGGCTATGCCATCCACTTTTGCACGGTCCACTTCAAGACTGGCTTTTGAGATTTCATGTCTTAGCACGATGCCTTCTTTTACCATGAAATGGAATTTTTCCCAATTAAGAACAAGGCGAGTGTCTTCGCACCGCTTAAGCATGCGTTCCAAATTGGCAAGGCAATGAGAGAAAGAATCACCATAAACCGAGAAATCATCCATGAAGACTTCCATAGTTTCTTCAACCATGTCATGGAAGATAGCCATCATACACCTTTGAAATGTCCCAGGAGCATTGTATAAGCCGAAACGCATTCTTTTTTAAGCAAATGTTCCGTAAGGACAAGTGAATGTAGTTTTCTCTTGGTCTTTGTGATCGATGGGAATTTGAAAATACCCGAAGAAACCGTCTAAAAAGCAGTAATAGTCATTACCCGCTAGACGTTCAAGCATTTGGTCCATGAAAGGAAGGGGAAAATGATCCTTTCTCATAGCATCATTGAGTTTGCGATAGTCTATACAAACTCTCCACCCTGTAACGAGACGAGTAGGAATCAACTCGTTGTTTTCATTGGGAACAATGGTGATTCCGCCCTTCTTAGGCACACAATGGACGAGACTAACCCACGGTGAATCCGAGATAGGATAGATCATTCCCGCATCAAGAAGTTTTATAACCTCTTTTTTGATTACGTCATGGATCTTAGGATTCACCCTTCTTTGGCTTTGAATAGTGGGTTTAAAGTCGTCCTCCATGAGAATTTTATGTGTGCAAAAGTGAGGATCAATTCCACGAATATCGGATTTTTTCCAACCAATCGCTTTTTTTTTTATTCTGCAGCACGGCGATAAGTCGGGATTTTTCTTTTGCTTTCAGGCCCTTTGCGATGATTACGGGTGACTTCTTGTTGTCTTCAAGGAAAACGTACTCGAGATGAGACGGTAGGTCCTTAAGCTCTAAATCCGAAGGATTTTTGATGGAAGGCATAGTCAAATTCGGTTCATCGATAGAGATGTCCTTAGGAGATGGTGGAGATATATGGTCCTCATTGAGATGTTTCTCAATGGTACGAATGTCTTCATCCCAATTGGAGGGAGAATCGTCATATTTTAAGTCCACATCTCCCAAAGTAGCTTCAAATTCTTTCAAGATGAAATCACTTTCTCCAAATGGAGTTAGTGATGGTGCAATAGAGGCAACGGTCTCAACAATGGGAAGAGAAGAAGAACCACTTTTACAAGCGTCTTTGAAATGTTCTTCACAAGCCTCATCAAGAACGTCAATGAAATTGACACTCTCCTTTTCAGAAGGCTGTTTAGAAAGTTTACCCATGTTGAAGACGATTTTATCGTCACCAACTCTCATGATTAATTCTCCTGCGGCTACATCGATGAGAGTGCGACCGGTCCTCAAGAATGGACGTCCAACGATTAATGGAACATGAGGGTCCATCTCGTAGTCAACGACAACAAAATCCGCCGGAAAGGTGAATTTGTCGACACCAACGAAGACATCTTTGGCTATCCCCACTGGATAAGCAACCGTATGGTTAGCTAATTCCAAAGTCATTCATGTGTGGACTAGCTCGGGGAGAGATAATTGCTTCCAAACACTTAATGGCATTAAGTTAATACTAGCACCAAGATCGGCTAGGGCCATGTAATTCTCTACTCCCGGGAAGTTGCAAGGAATCAAGAAACGACCCGGATCACCAAGTTTGGTTGGTAATTTCCTTAAGAGCACTGCGGAGCAATTCTCATTAAGTTGGGTCTGAGCAATATCGAGAAGTTTCTCCTTATCACTGAGAAGATCTTTAAACATTTTAGCATATTTGGGCATGTGAGCGAGAGCCTCAGCAAAGGATATATTGAAATTCAGTTGTTTGAACATTTTAAGAAAGTTCGAAACCTGAATATCATCCTTGTTCTTCAATTTCTCTTTCCTCAACCTCGAAGGATAAGGTATATTGGGTTGAGATGAAGGCTTTGGGATAGAATTCGCACTCACATCCGTGGGTGGAGGAGGGGTATAAGTAGAAGGTGGTGGAATTGGAGAAGGAAAAGGTGGAGAAGTAGAAGATTGAGGATTTGGAGAAGGAGACTCGTTTTCCTTTATCACAATCACCGATGTAGGTGTAGGAAACTCGGGTTCCTTTAAACCTTTTCCACTGCGAGTGGTGATTGCTTTCATCTCCCCTCTTGGATTAGCAATGGTGTTACTCGGAAGAGAACCCGATCTAGAGGCTTGATTACTTGGGAAGAAACTAGCCATCATGTGCCTCAAGTCATTCGTTTGACTTGCCAAAGTGTTTCGCATATCAGCTCGAAGATCATTCCCTTGCTTCACCATATCTGCTTTCATGTTGGCCATTTCCCGCTGAAGATATTGCACGATCACATCATTAGTCCTCATGTAGGTTTCAACATCTTGGTGTAATGCGGTGGGTTGGTTGGGAGGAGGAGCATGATAGGCGGGTGGTTGATAAGCAGGTTGTTGGTAAACTTGGTTGTTTCTTTTAGGTGGATATGGGTTTCTTTGGTTTTGATATGGAGTTGGAGCACGTGGTTGGTTTTGATTGTTGCGATTGAGGTTGTTCGGGTTTTGTGGGGGAAAACCGGGAGGTGAAAGAAAGTTGTTTGAGCGATAGCTGAGCAAGTTGTGGTCACCTTGAGGACGTGCTTGATAGCCTCCCGTAGAATAGGTACCGTTGGCGGCATACACATTTTCTGGATTGTCGTGAGTCGAAGGACAATCGGTGTATGAGTGGGATCCCCCTCATATATCACATGATTGAGTCATAGCATTGGCTTGGGCAGTGATATCTTTGGTGTTATTTGCGGCTTGGAGAGCAAGTGATTCAACAAGCAAAGTAAGCTTTTCAAGTCTCTTGTCGCTCTCATTAGTGCTAGCACTAGCCACATTGGTCCGAACACTCTTGGTTTGCACTCTAGACTTGTTCTCAATAATATCCCAAGCGGCATTAGAAGACTTAACCAAAAGATTACCCCCGAGGCACTATTTAGTGAATCTTGGTCATTCATGCTTAAACCATTGTAAAAAGTATTAATTTTGTGCACTTTGGTAAAACCATGTTGTGGGCACTTTCTTAAAAGTTCTTTAAAATGGTCCCAAGATTCACTAAAAGTCTCATCGTACTTTTTTTCAAAAGTAATGATTTCATTCCGTAAAGCGGTAGTACGAGAGGGTGGGAAAAAGTAGTTTATGAATTTGGTCTCTAAGTCCTTCCACGTAAGAATACTTTGTGGCGGTTCCTTATCAAGCCAATGCCGGGCTTGTCCCTCTAAGGAGAAAGTAAAAAGTTGCAAGCGAATTACCTCTTGTGAAACCCCATTGAATTTGACCGTATTCGTGAGTTGAAGGAACCTTTTGATGTGGTCATGAGGATCATCAATGGTACGCCCCAAGAATGGTTGAGCAGATACCATTTGAATAAAGCCGGATTTGAGCTCAAAGTTGTTGGCTCCAATCGCGGGTATGACAATAGCATCTTGGTTGCCCTCTACATGTGCTTGCAAAAGCTCGATCATAGGACGATTTTCTGATAGAGGTTCATTGTTGTTATTATTCATGTTGTTTTGAGGTGGATTATTATTGTTGTTGTGTACACCGGCCATGTCTAAGTTATCGAGAGTCTCGGGCTCGGGATAAGACGTTGATCGAGTGCATATACACCTGCAAAAGAACTAACAAAGCAGAAATATTTTTGGTTTTTTTATTTTTTTTAATTTTTTTTGTATTTTTGAAAATTTTATATTTTTTTAGGATTTTTTCAAATTTAAAGCAAGGAAAATAACGTTCAAAGAAGAACGGATCCAAAAATCCAACGCGTCTCTCACTAAAAACCTTTAATCTTAACGAAAAGAGCCGGCAGCGGCGCCATTTAATACGAAGCTTTTGGCTAAGTATACAATCTTTATCGTCCGATCTTTTCGAATTGATTATTGGTAGAAAGTGTGACTCAATTGTTCTTGGTGGAATAATAAATGAGTGGTTTGATTATCTAGTTTTAAACTAAAAGCAAATAAGAAAGTGTCGTTGAGTAAAATAAGATCTTTAAAGGTTAAACTAAAATGAAGAGTTAAAAATAAATGCTTGAAAACTTAAAGACAAGATTAGAAAAAACACTTAAAAACTTAATGAATCTAAAACTTGAAAACTTTGTAAAAACAAGAAATTAAACCATTCGGAATGTTGCTTAATCGGAATCTGATCGGAATGCATAATAGGAATATTGGTCGGAATACACCCTAGTCGGAATGTCTCGTCGGAATATAGTACTAAGTCCAATCAGAATAAGTGAAAATGAGTGGTGTCGAAATATAGGCAAACAAGACCAATCGGAATGTCTTAAAATCAAGCTATCGGAATAAGATAAAATCACTCCAATCGGAATATCAAATAAGTCATGCAGTCGGAATGTAAGAAAGAAATCCAGATCGGAATGCTTTACGGGACACTCACGTCGGAATGTCAAAGAATCCTCACAATCGGAATTTTAAAACCCTAATCCGATCAAGTGATCGGAATAACAAGGTGTAAATCGGAAAACTAACTCCCTAATCCGATCAGAGTGATCGGAATACAAGAGTGATAATCGGAATGCTAAATCGGAAAAGGGTTTACCCTTTTTCCGATTATTGTGTGATTCGAAAATAAGCTAGTGATAAGCTATATTTGATAAGCTAACACCAAAACTCACCAAATCAGCAATGAAATAAACTAAATAAGCTCGAATAACAACTTTTCCAACTTAAAATAAGAAATCTTTTAAATCAAACCATAAAAAGAATGAAACTTTTTAAGAAAGCTTTTAAAAAGTAAATAAGCTAAAAATACAAATAAGCCAATAAGCACAAGGATCTTAAAGCTTAACCGTATGAAAGCTTAAGTATGATAAAAATACGAACTTTTTAATCCTTAAAACATCAAGATCAAACACGGATCATCAACATTTTGGATCAAAATTAACTAAAATAAAGAAAGGTAGAAAGAGATTAAAGATTAAAAGCTTAAACTTGAACTTGATTAATGAAATCCAAATACAAAAATCTTAAACTTGAAAGATTAAAAGAAAGAAAAGATGAAAACTTAGTGAGAGAAAGTTGGAAATTTCTCTCTCTAAAAACTAGAAAGGAAAAAAATGAAAAAAGAAATTAGCTAGCTCCCCTCCTAATGTGATTAGGAGGGTATTTATAGGCTAAGTGGGAGGTGCATGTGTGGTGTGCTTCCTTCTTTCTTTTCTTCTCGACTCGATTTAATTCTTTGTCTTTTCTCGACGTCGTCTCGGGATTTGAACTTGTCTTAATAATTTTATTCTATAATTTAGACTTGAGTTCTTCGACTTCATTAAACTTCCGTCTTTAGACTTTTTCTTCGATAATTCTTCAGAATATGTCTTGGACATCCGTTCTTTAAGCACTCTTTATCTTTTGACTTCGTCTTTTCCCGTTTTCTTCGATAAAAGCCCGTGAAAGCCCTTGTTTTTTTCCTTTTTCATCTTTTGGTCCTAAAATACAATAAAAACACAAACCACGCATAATTCCGACTTTTACGAAATAAAATACACGTTTTGGTCTTGTTATTATTGGAAATAAGTGGTAAAAGGATAAGTGTTTTCACACTTATTAAATCCCCTACACTTGACCATTGCAATGCCCTCATGCAATGCATTAATTTTAAAGCACGGTTTTCATTTTCCGTCATAAATAACCCACCTTGGCCTTTATTAAATACTAAACATTTAAGGAAAATAAAAAGATAAAAACAAGTAAAGAAATCAAAGACTTACATTGGGTTTTGGCTGCCATGAACGTTTATCATCCTCAAGTTTCACGTTCCCCATACCAAGCTTAAAAACGAGATCATTGTTATTATAAGTTAGCAAACTAACACGAATTCATGTGGGCCAATTATTTACTTAGACTCCCTTATTCCTAGGTGTATCTCTTATATTTTAATTTTGTCTTGAATGATCATGAGGATGCATTGTTTGACTTATTTCGATAGTTATTTAAGCTGAAAACAAAGTGGGACGATTTAATCAATAGTTAGCTAAAAGACAAAATCTTTTAAAACTGCTTCTCGGGACCTCATAAAGTTCATATCTTGGCATAACTTGCTTCACGATTTGAGACCTTTCTCGGACCGGTATTTGGCAGCGACTTCATACTTCAAATCTTTGAGAGACGTTCTTGAAATTATGGTCTTCTCTTCATAATAGGAATTTCTTCACTTGGAGTTTTGAGAGATTCTTCATACTTGGACCACGACTTCTTCATTTTTCTCCAATCTTTATTTTGGACTTTGATATACAATGATCCACCTCCTTTTAGGACTTGGATCTATTTATCCTCATACCTTGCTAGGGTCTTTTCAGATAGACTTCTCCATGATCTTTTGGGGAGTATTTGCTTTTCGTCGTGTGTCTCGATCCTTCATATTGATTTTCGATAAATGATTCTTCACATAACTTTTGGATCTTTAGCAACAAAATGTAGCCCTCATGCCTTTTTAGGGCCTTTTCGGACTCGTCAATCTTCGCATCGCGCTTCAATAAGTTATGCCTTGGCTATGAACTCTAATTAATACCGAGCAACTTTTAAACGATCTTGGGCTTGAAGCTAAGTAACTTTTCAAATCGTACAACCTTATTTATTCCAGATAAATTTATTAACAAGCGATGGGAGAATAGGCTCATAATTAACTCACATAAATTCACGAAAGAATACCAAACTTATAATTGACTCTATCATCTCTCGTCCTCCACAATTTAAAATCTCAAGGAATGAGACTCGTGGATGCTTAGCCTATTAAATCGAAGTTTTGGGTTTTCGAGTCGGCTATACGATCTTGCAAGCTCTTAGACTTTTTCAAGTTTAGAATTCGCATTTTAAAGTTCTTTTGATAAACGACTCTCTAGGATCAATGAAGGTCTACGTGATTATTGGCCTATTCTACATGATGGATTTGATGGATTAAGATGGTTGATTAATTGATAGATATAAAAGAGATGAAGGAAGGAGATGAGGGATTAGAGAGAGAAAGGAGAGAAAAGGGGAAAATTAGAGAGAGAAAAATAAAGATGGAAATGATTAAGTGTGTGAATGAACAATCAACAACCCCTCCTAACATGCTAGGAGGGGATATATAGCCCACCCTACATGTGGGCTATATGGACTATACATAAACTAAATGGATCACGAGCCCATTACATAATTATCGTTGGAGCGACCGATCCTTCATAAATACGTAAAACGTATTTCCAACAATCTCCCCCTAAGGGAGGTCGCTCCAAGAAACAAAGTTCTAAATATTCTATAACTCGTGATCTATGCTAACTAAGATGTGACCGAGACTTTATTGGGAAAAACGTATTTCCAACAATCTCCCCCTAAGGGAGGTCACATCTTTTTACAAAATCTTAAACCTAGCATCTATGCTTGAGTCTTCGATCTTGTTCTTGTGAATATGCTTGATGTGATCTTTGACTTGAGTCTTGAGCATGTTTCCTTGCCTTGACCTTGTGCATTCTTCACTTGTGATATTTGCCTCTTTGTGACTTCATGTTCCACATACTTATACTATTAAATTCTTGAAAGCTTCAGAGTTTGATACAGCGGAAGACTTGACCTTCAGGATTTCTTGAATTTGTTGAAGTACTAATTGTATGTAGTATAAACATGTGGTGACGACTTCTTCTGGATTGTACACCGCAATGCCACCTTCTTGTTACGCTGCATAAGACAGTTAGCAACAAAACAATATACACTGATGAAATGGCCTTGAACATTTCATTCTAATTCGGTAGCAATTTACCTCCGGTCGGTGAAGACCGTTGGACGATATTAAATATCGTACTTGTGGCAGGTAGTTTCAATAAAGAACCTCCTTGACAAGATTTCGCGGGTAAACCCGTTCTCTTTACTCGACCGTCCAAAGCTGACTGCGAACGTAAAGATTGAATCATTTGGATAATATTATCCGCATGATTTGAAGCCGTCAATTCATGTTCCTGGAACAAGTGAAGTTCAATTAAGAACCGCACCATCGTTGCTTTCCAGTTGTCACTAGCTTGATTCATATAGAATCTTGCAAGTTACCTACCAAGTGCTGTTTGATGTTAACACTAGAAGGATTTCCACTCGTCACTGTGATCAATAAAGAGTCACTCTGAGTGTTCTGGCAAGATCATATGATAATGCGTAGAGGCCTGGAACGTGTTTAAATTCATTTAAGAATTAAACCACTGTTGCTTTCCAGTTATCACAAGTTTGATTCATAAAGAACCGCACAAGTCACCTACCATGAGCTTTTTGATATTCGCTCAAGAAGGATTTCCATTTTCATTGTAAATACTTTCGTATTACTCGGATGTTCAGGCAAGATCATGAAGATTTTGCGTAGGACTCTTAAGATCTTTCTTACTTTTCACAGTGTGTGAAGAAGCAAGGAAATATGAAAGTGTGTCCTAATGAGATATTTGATGATCTCAAGTGGCTCTAGACTCGATCGTGCATTTTGGATTTTTAGTGATCGGAGGCTGGAGAGGAGTGCCACCTTTTCAATACCAATTTATTCGGAGTGAATAAATCAATAGATAATGTGTTGATCTCCGTGTGATTAAAACAAATACCTTTTGAGAGATATTTGAGTTAGCTGGGAAGGGTTGTGCATTGCATCACTGGGTCCATGATGTCTTTCTTCAATATCAAGAATCATTAAAAATGATCTCAATAGCTTATGAATTGACCCGGTTTCTACCTAAGGTTGTAAGGAGGGCTTCTTTCTTTACACCCTTTATCTTTACAATTCTTTTTCATTCTTCAACCCCTTCAATGCTTACCAATACGTCATCACTAGCACCTTGTTGTGATTGTTCCAGTGCTAACTTAAGTACTTGGTCGGCATTCAGCTACGTTCACAATCTTTCTCCATCTTTCCTAAGGACTACTATTTCTAGCTATGGAATGTCCTTGGGAAGATTCCTCCGGTTCTAGAGGAATCATTGGACTTTAACCTATCCTACCATCCTTATGTCACCACAATCTTCATCATCGTGAATAGAGATGTTTTGGGTAAGTGTATGTCACCATGAAATCCATTTTGAAGTGCAAATCCATTTTGCTCCCCCTTAACATATGCCACGATATCCGAAAAAATTTTGCACATGTCGGGATGAGCTATCACGTTAAGTCAAACCATTTATGATTGATCATATCCCATATTAAATCACATTTTCTCCCCCATATTAAAAATATTAACCCAATCGATGTTTTTAATATCAATTGATTTAATAGCTTTTTAAGAAAATTTAGGAAGAAAAATGCAAGTCCAATTATCTTCATGAATTACACAAGCTCCCCCTCAAATTAATGAGGGTGTGCTGAAACGTAAATTAAATACCTTTTAAACACAAGTGTAAGGTATTTATTACGTGCAAAGATCATATATGATAATGAATTCACAAGATTAACAATTTACGAGGTAGGACCTGAATGATGGAGAACATCATATGAAAGATTCACATGGTTCTTGTTCACGAATGTTGGTCACCTCGTCACGTCCCCGAGAAAATTAATTCCCGTTGTTGAGTCAAAGCTTTCCGGTGAAATGCTTGACTTGATTATGAAAAGCGGGTTGCTATCTGAAATAATAGCAAACCATATGGAGCATGTTTTAAATCTTTTAAACTTCTGCTCGAACTTTATTTACAACCCCGTGTCATTGATGAATGACATTTCTAGGTTCGTAAATATTATCGATTCCAGAAGACATGCTCTTTTTATCAAAACATTTTGAACACACAATTTTGAAAGATTTAGAAAAATCTTTTGAAAAAAAATTCTTGAAAAATTGTGTTCCAAGTTTTGAATACTTGAGCTTAAGATGTTGAATATCTTATAAAAGGAGCTCAAGTCCGAGAAGTTGTAAACTTCCCGTTGTTAAGGATAAGTTACCATCGGCGATAAACTTTCCTTTTATCTGAAGGACGAGTTCTAAGCTGACATTTACTTAGAAGTCGTGTTCATGAGCTTGAAAACTTTGACTGTTTTAACGGAAAGCTCATGACCGAGAAAGGTTAATTTCTCGTTACGAGGAAAAGTTCTCTTATTTAAAAGATACACTTTCCTTTCTGAGCTTAAAACTTCGAATGTTTTAATACAAGCTCATGACCGAGAAAGGTGAATTTCTCGTTAAGAGGATAAGTTATCATAAAAGATAATCTTTCCTTTATTTTAAGTTCGAGTTACAGTCTGACATTTAACTGTAAGTCATTATGCATGAGCTTAAAAACTTGGAATGTTTTTTATATAAGCTCATGCCCGAGAAAAATGAATTTCTCGTTGTTAGGATAAGTTTACCATCGGCGATAAACTTTCCTTTCTTTGAAGAGCGAGTTATAGTCTGTGATGTGACTATAAGTCCTTGTGCATGAGCTTAAAAAAGTGGAATGTTTTTAACATAAGCTCATGCCCGAGAAAAATGAATTTCTCGTTTTTAGGATAAGTCATCATCGGGATGAACTTTCCTGTCTTTGGAGATCGAGTTACAGTATGTTATGTGACTGTAAGTCCTTTATAAGCTTTAACCATGAATCCCCTGAGATACTAGTTTCTCAGATATCTGCTTCTTGAGCAACCAAACTCTGAGAGTGTCCTTAGTTGAACGGTATACAATGATTGGACCGCTTCGTTCTTTTGGAACATCAACTTTGGTACCTGCATTCTCATTAGGAGTTTGTATACTTTTGCATGGGTTAGAGATATCTATTTTAGAAGCACGTGGGGGTTCACGGCTTTCTTTTCTTGTGTCAGAGGTGGCCTGAGGGGATGATTCACCTGTCTTAGTTGGCAAACGTTTCCTTTTATAGAAAACCTTAAGTTCAGGCTTAAGTGATGTATCATCCTTTTCAATTTCCTCCCTAGCAGTCTTAGTAGAGTCGGAGATTATCCTAGTTAAAGGGCACTCGTTTCCTACAAGAGTAAAAGATCTACCAGTGGGGCGCCACATTTTACCAACGGGTTTGATTTTAGCAACCCACTGGGATTTAAGTCTAGCACGGGAGTTCACCTCATTAAGCAATTTTTTGATACAGGAATCATGATTTGCCGTAAAGACACATTTTCTACATGTTTTACAAGTAGCATATTTAATGTCCGAGTAATTCCTAGATGATTGATCGATGCTCCTAGGAGACGTCATGCTATGGTTAGCAGTGTTGGGTAATCTAGAAGGCATCTGACTAGGTTTGACATTGCTATCTCTTACATGTGTCTTTTGCTTAGCTTCCCTAAGACCAGATTTATGGCTAACGTCATTTGAACTAGTTCTAGACGTGGTCATTGAACTATTCTTAAAGAAACTAGAGGCAATCATATGATTTGGTCTTGCTAAAGCTGTTGTGGTCACATAGGGCCTAGATGGTGGAGTGACTGGTCTAGGAAAGTGAACCAAATCAACTTGGGAGGCAAACCACGGTCTCGAGGATTGTGGTCGCTCGGATCTAAATGCAGTAGGTTATCTGACGATCGGTTGTCTGACGAATTGATTTGTAGGCGGTTTCCCCAAGATTGATGGTTTTTCAAGCTTAGTGTCCACACTAGGTCCTCTATTTCTCCTTAACTCGTTTTTCAACGCGGCTATAGCAAAGACCTTTTCCTGTACTTGAGCTTTTAAAGTCTCATTCTCTTTGAGCACTCTATCTTGGGATGCCAATTTAGACTCTAGAAACTGAATTTGTTTCAAAAGATTTTCCTTTTCAGCTTTAGAATCTAAAACGTTTTGATCTAATTTTCTTTCAAGAACAACGTTTGACTTTTCATGTTTTTCAAAGTATGTTTCAAATTTGTCCGTTTTCTTAGAAAATTCAAGTTTGGCATCCTCAAGATCTTTTGATTGCCGAGCTACGATCGTTTCGAGCTCTTTAATCTTGGAATCAGAATCAGTTAACGAGGCAGTTATAAAGCATTTATCATGATGTTTAGCATTTTGAACACTTTCTCCCCCATTATGACTCTCATCGGATGAATCAGAAGTGGTATTTCTATCTCTCTTTTCCATCCCATGTTTGTCATAATTAGGTTCAGAATGCCCAATATGCGGCATGTCATCAGCATATACATCATAAACAACATTACATTGTACCATGTTTGTCGGCTCTTCGTCATAAACGGGTAAGGTGTCATCAAGAGAGATCTCGTGAACATTCCCTGACGTGCCACTGGTATCATGTTGTCCTCCTGATTCCGTGCTCTTGCCATCGTTAGGCTCAAAGTTTTCAACCGTATGACCAGTTTCCTCTTGCATCGAAGAGTCTTGCACTCCATTATCATACCCTTGCTGAAGTCGAGATCTTTCATAAATCGAAGACGAGACCGATGACATGAGTTTCAAAATCGTATCACGGAAAACTCGAAGCTCGGTATGTGTATCTCGAAGAAATGATTGGCAAATCACGGAACTTTCAGGCTTGATGATATTGAATTTGAGGAAAGGCTTGAGTTGTGTCACAAGATCCTTATATGCAAGTGCCGAAGCAGAATGATTAAAGTTGTCATGGTTGAGTTGCTCGGCGAGTTGGGTCAAAGTGGTGAATATTGAGTCGATGAATATATGACGATCTAGTCCAAAGATGGTCACAAATTCGCTCCCTCCTTGAATCCTCGAAAGAGTGACAAGATGAGACTGAAGCATTTGAAATGAAATGATGCCACTTTTCCTAACTTTGTTTTGCATTAAATGCGAGTCTCCCTTGTTAAGTGTCGAATTTAACGAATCCATTGAAAATCGAGGAAAAATTGATTGATGAAAAATCCGTCGACAAAATAAACCTTGGCACTTTATCACATTGTCACGTCACTTTTGTCACGACTTTAACTTAATTGATTATCAAAATTAATATCCAAAATAAAAATTAATATCCAAAATAAAACTTTTTCCAAAATGAAAACAAAATAACGAAAATTTACTTAACTTAAAATAAAAAAATAAAAAAATAAAAAATAAAATAAAAATAAAATAATAATAAAAAGGAAAGCTGATAAACATGCGATTTTCAAAAAAAACAATTACCAACGCGTAAGTAAAAAAAATAATTTGGGAAAATTGGGAAAATTTGAAACGTGGTTGTGGTTCTTGTTTCCTCCGCCTTACACCAAAGGGCCACGTGTATCAGTAATTAAAATCGTGTCCCAACTTTGTTTACTCCGCCTGTCAAACCACGTGTCCCAATCAAAGAAAAACCACCGCCCAACCCACTACCTAGTTTTATCCGCCTAAATATATAATCTTTCCTTATCTCTCTCTCACAAACACAAAGCACAATACCAAAATTCTCTCTCTCTCAAACTAAAACCTGCGTCTTCTTGGCCCTTTCAACTCTCTCTCTCTTCCAATCAAACCTCAAACACAAGCCTAATCTCACTCAATAAAAATCTTCTCTTATCTATATAACCAGAATCAAACCCACGAAACAAATCATAAGAATCCCCTAACTCAAATCATCTTTAGGTTTGAATGCAACAATCCTTTGAAGAACACAATGATATTATGGCTTCAAGATCTTGAAAATAATGTCTCGGGTAGGTGTGTTTATCGTCTAATCAGTGTCTTCTCTCATCTGTCGAGTCTTTCTTGTCTAGTGTCGAGTGGTGTGAGAGAGTCTGTTGGTGTGATATGGGTGAGGATGTGGTCTGAGTCGGTTGTGAGATTAGTGGGAGTCTAGAGAGGTTTGACCAAGAGTGTGTTTGGTTGTGTCAGGTTGAAGTCAGTTGTGTGCGTGAGGTGTATGATGGGTGTGAGAGTGTCAGGGTGAGAGGGTGAGAGGCTGTGAGTGTTAGGGAGTCGAGACGATGGGAGTGAGTTTGGTGTCCGAGAGGGGTGGGTCAAAGCTGTTTTGAGTGTGGAGTTTTTGTTTGAGTCCAGTAAAGATTTTGTGTGTGAGTGTCGAGTCGAAGAGGTGTTAGTTAAGATGTCGAGGGTATGAGTCGATTTAAAAGACGACGATGACTTGCCCGTTGTGTTTGAATTGACATGCTTCGTTCGGAACAGTTTCGTTCGGAACAGTTTCGTTCGGAACAGTTTCGTTCGGAACAGTTTTGTTCGGAACTTGTTCGTTCGGAACAGTTTCGTTCGGAACTTGTTCGTTCGGAACAGTTTCGTTCGGAACTTGTTCGTTCGGAACTTGTTCGTTCGGAACAGTTTCGTTCGGAACTTGTTCGTTAGGAACTGTTTCGTTCGGAACAGTTTCGTTCGGAACTTGTTCGTTCGGAACAGTTTCGTTCGGAACTTGTTCGTTCGGAACAGTTTCGTTCGGAACTTGTTCGTTCGGAACTTGTTCGTTCGGAACAGTTTCGTTCGGAACTTTGAGTGGAAGAATACTTGAATCTGAACACAACTACGTTGATCCGGAACAATAAGAATTGAAGTAACTGATTCGGAACTATATGAAACTGAGATACGATGAAGGACAACTGGACAAAAATGGTAGACAGAACTCGAGATCCAATGAAAATAAAAAATTATATAAAAACTGATAATATAAAAAAAATAAAAAAGGTTATATAAAAATAAAAAAAATAAAAAAATATAGAAAACTGAATATGAAAAACTGGATAAAACTGAAAATGGATAACCGAAAAATAAATAAATAAAAAATACAAACTTTAAAAGAAAAAAATTGATAAAATTGATAAAAATTTAGAAATTGATAAAATTGATAGATTAAAAACAATAAAAAAATACAAACTTTTTATAAAAACACAAACTTTTTAAGATTGGATAATGAAATTTTTGATTTTTGTAAAAAAGTTTGTGATTTTTATCTAAAAAGGTAAGTAAATCTAAAGATTTGACATGATTTAACACATAAAAACACAAACTTTTTATAAAAAAATACAAACTTTTTAATATTTAAGCATGATTAAATCAAAACCCACCAAAATCAAAAAGAAATAAAAGCAAGAATAAACCAATCAAACCTTGGCTCTTGATACCAATTGAAGGTCTACGTGATTATTGGCCTATTCTACATGATGGATTTGATGGATTAAGATGGTTGATTAATTGATAGATATAAAAGAGATGAAGGAAGGAGATGAGGGATTAGAGAGAGAAAGGAGAGAAAAGGGGAAAATTAGAGAGAGAAAAATAAAGATGGAAATGATTAAGTATGTGAATGACCAATCAACAACCCCTCCTAACATGCTAGGAGGGGATATATATAGCCCACCCTACATGTGGGCTATATGGACTATACATAAACTAAATGGATCACGAGCCCATTACATAATTATCGTTGGAGCGACCGATCCTTCATAAATACGTAAACGTATTTCCAACAATCAATTATAGGAACTTGCGAAAAGTTCTTGTTCTTAACCCGTGAGAGTTAAGACTTTCGCGTTTTAAAGCTCCCGATATAAAAGACTAGCAAAACTTGACTTAAACACGTTAAGGATACTAGCTAGAGTAAACTTAGATAAGTAAACTCGGTTAAAGTCAAAATATTCACGACTTTGAAAAATTTAAAACCACTTTATTAAAAATAAGAAAGAAAATAACGATAGCAAAGGAAAAACTACTATACTACTAGGCCAAAATAGATTAAAAATTTTGAAAAATGTCGCAAAATCAAGTTTTCCGGTTAAAATGAGGGCCAATTCATGGAAAAGACCACTTACTTCGTTAGAAGTCCCCCCTACACTTGATATAAACATTGTCCTCAATGTTTAAGCATGTGGGAGTAAACTCCCCTACACTTAGGACATTGTGCACGTTGTTTAAATCTTGCTAAGGGAAGGAACACTAAAGTGATTTCAATGTGAACATATAAAATATGAAATATTGAATCACGTCAGTTTAGGATAGAACCGGGAAGATGGGAACACGGGTCGTCAAAAGTCATAGAGAATGGATCTTTAAAGCTTTAATCCCTGCACAGAAGAAGAAACAAGACAACAAACACATACGGTGCTCCCCCTACACTTATTATGAAAACGGAAAAGGATAGATCAACGGTTTGCCTCCCGAGAAGCGCTTGTTTTTGTTAACCGAGTCACCAGACTGAATCGACCCAAAACTAGTTCATGGGAAACGTGGTGAGGGATGGAATCATCTCATGAGAGATGTCCTCACAAAAATACAACTTCACACGCTGGCCATTCACCTTAAAATTGGGCCCATTTGGCTGAGAAAGCTCAATGGTGCCATATGGGAAGACTTTGGCGACGGTGAATGGACTAGACCAGCGGCTCTTCAACTTGCCCGAGAAGATCTTCAACCGAGAGTTAAAAAGTAAGACTTGATCACCAATGTGGAACTCTCGGTTCTTAATCCTTGCATCATGGATGATCTTGGTCTTCTCCTTGTAGATCAGTGAGTTCTCGTAAGCTTCATTTCTCAGTTCATTAAGCTCGTTGAGTTGAATCTTCCGAAGATCACCGGCTTTGTTGATGTCTAAGTTAGCCCACTTCAAGGCCCAGTATAAAACACATGGTAATGGTGGGGTAAGTCTCATCCATAGTGGTATCAACATGCATAATCTTGTTGACCTTGTCACTCTTTGGAATATGAACAAAGGGGTCATGATACTCAATACGAGTCACAGGAAAAACCCGCACATTTAGAACAAAGTAGGTGGGAGGAGGACTTGGGACGAAATCATCATCAAGTAAATTTTCTAAAAAAAGAGCGTCCCCCTTCGGGTCAAGTTCATCAACACCCGGTGGTACCGAATCATTTGAAGCAAGAAAATGTCAATTTCTTCCATAAGAGGATCACTATCCTAAACGGGGATAGGAGATAGAGAGAAAGACTTCCTAATAGGCATAGAACTCAAAACTTCTATTTTAGAAATAAGAAGATAAACGTTTGATAATTTTTCTCGAAGAATCACGTCTTCCACCTCTAAATGAGTAATTTCATCGATGAACTTATCTAACGAATACTCACTAACCTCACTCGGTGTGAAGTTAGGAATCAAAGGCTCTTCAATGGAAAAATGTGCCTTAGTATCATCTATTTGGTCCTTCGGAGGAAGTGGAGACGAGATAATATTAAAAATCATTTCAATGAAACAAACATATCCCTCCGGAATTAACTTTTCACCTTCCCTAAACGAGGGGTCTATGATTTTCCTTACACCCTTGTAAATGAGATAATCCTTTTTTGTGTTACTTTCAAAAGTTTCAACAAGTTTAACACTTTCCACATTTTTAGAAACATATTTTGGAACTTTTTCCTCTTTGAAAACAACATTTTCATCCCCATAAAATAATTTTATCTCTTCTATCCTCATATCAACTAGAACTTGAGACGTGGACAAAAAATGGACTTCCCAAAATTAAAGGCACACGAGGGTTTATCTCATAATCAACAATTGCAAAATCGGAAAGGTACAAAAACTTCCCCACTTTAACAATGACATCTTCCGCTATACCAACCGGGAAAGCGGTGGTTCCATTAGCAAGCTCAATGGTCATTCGAGTGGGAGTAAGTGGTGATAGGTCTAGAGTCTTCCACATGGATAATGGCATTAAGTTGATGCTAGCTCCTAGATCGTCTAGAGCTTTGCACTCCTCAAGCTCTTGGAAAACACAAGGTATCAAAAATTGGTCCGGATCTCCATATTTCTCGGGATAGAAATCAAGGAAAACCGCGGAACAAGTCACATCCAACGTAACCTTGGTAACATCAAGAAATGTCTCTTTAGGTGGAGGATTAAACTCGATCATATATTGTGGTTTAGGAACCGAAGTGATGGGAGTAACCTATGAAAAACATTTTTGGAAATGTGATTCTCTTCCATTAAAATCTCCGGATTCCTTTCCACCTTATAAGAAACATAAGGTCGAGGTTAAGAAACCAAATTCCTATCCAAAAGATTGTCATTGTGAACAGTGATGGACTTGATCTCTCCCTTCGCGTTTGGTATGGTGTTTCTAGGTAAGCAACTCAAAGAATAGCAGGGTTTGCACATTATTGCTTCAAACATCGAAAGAATTTTGTTCTCCAATTTAGCTTGATTTCCCTCAAAACGGTTTTGTCTTTGCTCTAATCGATTTTGATTAAGCTCAATCTTGTTATATTGCCCCTTGATGGTATTTTGAAAATCGAGTTTCAAAGTGTTCATTTGTCCTTGAAGATTATTTTGAAAAGCATTCAAATTTGCCGCATTTGTTTTGATATAGGTTGACAAATCATTTTGGTTATTGTTTTGAAAACCTTGATTGTTTTGATTTCCATGAAATCCATTTCCTTGATTAAATTCCCTTGGTTACCACGGTTAAGATTATTCCCATTGTTTCCATTGTTGTATCTATTTTGAACCGGTGGAGCAACATGGTTCTGACGAGGAGCTTGACCGTTAGGGCCATAAGTTCCCGTTGCCGCAAAAGAACTAGCTTGATCAAACCCCGTGGTTGAACAAGCATAAGTGGGATGTGCTCCACCATACATTACACAAAAATTCTCAACCGCATTAATCGTTCCATGAGGATCCTCCTAATCTTATTCAAAATCGTTTCAATCTTAGAGTCCAATCTAGGAATCTCGGGATTAGATGAATTCACATGAGAAACAACCGGTGTGTTTCGTGAATATTGAACTCTAGACTTATTCTCAATGATACCCCACGCGTCTCTCGGAGTTTTTCTTAAAAGATTACCACCCGCGGCGGCATTTAAAGAATCTTGTTCAACCATATTAAGTCCATTATAAAAAGTATTTATTTGCTGTAACTCCGTGAAACCGTGGTGTGGACATTGTCTCAACAAATCCTTAAACCTTTCCCAAGCATCTCCAAACGATTCACGCACTTTTTGTTCAAACCTAGCTATTTCGTTCTTAAAGTGAGTTGTTTTAGATGATGGAAAGAAATAAATCATGAACTTAGACACTAGATCGTCCCATGTCAAAATCAAACCCGGTGGTTCCTTTTCATACCAACGCTTAGCATTTCCTTCGAGCGAGTACGGAAAAAGCATGAGCTTAATCGCGTCATTCGACACATCTCTAAACTTGAGAGTCGAGGCGATACGAAGAAAATTCTGAATGTGATAATGCGGGTTATCCGTCTCATTGCCTCGAAATTGGTCGGCATGAATGAGTGATAAAAGACCTGTCTTAATCTCATAATGATCCGCCAAAATAGCCGGCACAACGATTGCTTCCCCGTACCCTTCGGTGGGTGCACTGAGCAATTCCTCTATTGTTCTGTTATCGGCCATCTCTACAACAATAGTTGGAAGCTCGGGTTCCATTACTCGTTGTTGACGATTTCTATTTCTACGAGGAATGTTTTCAAGTCTATCGCGATTAATCAAAAGTCGATTAGAACGTAATTGCATAAACCAAAATGACGAGAATTTAGAGGGTTGAAGAAAGGAAAATAGATTAAAAGAAGATTATTTTTGGTATTTCTATTTTTCAAATCAATCAAAGATTGATAAATACAAGGAGTAATGATAATTACTATGGAAGTAAAACACCCTCGTTCGACTTTGAAACGTAGGTAAAAACCTAAACGTCTCGAGGTTCAGTAAGTAAACAACGACAAAAATAAGGTTTATTACTACTTGAGTTGGCAAACCAATAATCGGTCGTCCCTCTCAATATACGCACAAGCAAGCGGGGAAACGAGGTGGCACAAAGCACTTAAAAACCTTTTTTCTTAGACGGTCTTTTATAGCTCGTCGCCTTATACCCACCTTATAGTTTGTATAAATCGAGTTCAAACTTTTTATTAGTATTTATCTATTTTGCCTTTATTTTTTTGTTTTGGATTCGAATACAATAGCTAGGTGATGAAATCCCAACTAAGGTTTGCGTTTCACGCTTTTGGAGGTCGGTGAATTTATTGTTTTACATAAAACAATATATTAGCAACAAAAAACACGAAAAATGATATTTATATTATTTATATAAAAAAATAACAAAACTTTCCAAGGATGGAAAGGGACTTTAAATCAACGATCAACAAATCGCCACGAAAGAATCGTACACAATTTCCCCGCCAGCGGCGCCAAAATTTTATATGTGTGGAAAAAGTATCGGTGTATTTTAATGTAATACGTTATAAAGAAAATTAAGAAAATTACCTTTAGGAAAAAGTAATAGTCTAAATAAGCTAAACGGATTAATTAAACACGAGAGTGATCCCGGTTCGTTGTACACGAAGAAATTGTGAATTTGAGACTTTCGTTTTGATTTGGACAATTAACTTGAATTGGTTTCGTTTTTTATCTAAATAATCCTACAAATCAATTAAAAGTGCATGAACCGTACCCAAAATAAATCTAAAAGACGAAATTTAAACTAAATATTTTTATTTACTTTTTATTGTAAGAAAGTTTATTCAAACAATATGAATTTTAAAAGTAAATAAATATTTTTATATTTTTTAATTAAAATTTTTTTATTATTTTTTTTTTGTATTTCCTTTTTAAAAAAAAATAATTTAATCTAAATTTTAAAAAAACTAAACTTTTTGAGAAAAGTATTAAACGTTTTTAATATAGACGTATTAAAAGAAATGTAATTTGATGAAAAAACGTTTTGCTTTAAAATTGACAATTCAAATTAAAGTTTAATAATTCCTACTTTAACAAAGAGTTAGTCTAGCCAATTTTGTGAGGCGCTAGACCAATAACATTCAGGTCTTGAGGTCGAGACCCATAGATGGAAAAAAATTTTCAATTAATTATTTTTATATTTGAATGCTATACGAATTCAGAAAGTTGTATAAATCAATATACCAATAACCTAAAACGACAGTACAAAACCAATACAGCTACACAAACCTATCAGACCCAATTACAGACTTAACTAAATCAAAAAGGCAGCAATGAGAAAACTCATAAATCATCCTTTAATGAAATTCAAAAGAAAATTAACAAGCAACAACCACTCCAAATGAAGCAAAACACAATCACAAATTTTCATGATACACGGGTTGAAAACGTGCAGTTTAAATAAAGTATTAGCAGCAGACTGAAATCTTTTGCATCATACCAACAAATTAATTCAGCTTAAACATAAATTCAGCTAAGAATAATGAATTCTCGGCAGTAATGTAAAAAAACAGCAGCAAACATAAATGATTACATAGCAATTCAAGAGTTTAACTCAAACTCGCGAAAAAAACTCTATCACAATACAACTTTAAATAATCAGCAGATAATCAAGCAAATAAACTTGATAACAAGCAGATTCATCAAACAATCAGACCAAAAATCATAAACAGATCTATAACAGATTCATCACTCAAAAATACATAATATAGCATATCATAACACATTATACAAAAAATTCAGAAAACATTCATACATCACATTCGGATTCAATACTTCAATATCATCAAACTTCAAATTACCTCAAAAATACATTAAAGTAGCAGATTCAATGACAACAAACATCAAAAGCACATCGAAAAGTATAGTTAACTTAAGCATAACAGATTCATAACAACACTTAAAAATCGAACTCTCAAAGTCAAACAACAATCCAAGCATAATAGTCAAGTATTCGATTTAAGCAGATTACACTAAAATTTATAAAACTAAAATGAGCTTAACTATTTGTCGAGGTTAAAACCGTTGATGTAGTAGGTGAAACGCTGAGCTACCTATTCAAACACGCCTCCAAACTATCAAACCACCATTAATATTTGAACAAAGTCCTCGAACCAGCAGCAAGATCTTCGAACCCAGCAGCTTATTTGTAGCTTAATCAGTGGACTAAGCTATTTTATCCCTAATCTAACTTAATTGATCATATAAGCTATGGTTTGAGCTTATTCAATCAACACTTCATTATAACAATAGCTTATTATAGATTTAAATTGCATAAATTTTAACATATAACAAATGAGAGATAAAAAGAATATGAGACTGAAAAAAGACTTTTATTAACTCAAATCAAACATTACAATATTTTTAAAAAAGGAAAAAAATACAATTTTCTATCTAAAAACTAGCATTATAACAGTAAAGTAAGAAAAAGGATGAAAAATTACAGAAAATAGGGGGGTTTTTATAGTTGAAGATGAGGGGTGGGTTTTTGAAGGAGACAAATTTTAAGCCCTTGATTAGGCATCTTTCTTTCCCTTTCTTCCCAATCTTGATCAAACGGTGGATAAACACCCATCTTCACTCGGATCGCCAACATGGACAAGAAGTGCGCTAGTTGAGAGCTGAGTTGGCAAGATATCATTGGCTTGTAGTGAGGATGGCAGAGAATAGATCAATCAGCTTTGAAGATGTGATGCATCATGGTGCCACGTGGGCACTTAGTACTTGGTCTCTCTGTGAATAACACGCACCACCCTTCTCTTAATTATCGGATTTCACTCGCGTGGCTTCAATCGCCGAATTAATTGGGATCCCCCTTTTCTAGGGTTCATGACTGGGAAGAGTTTTTCCCTAATTTTTCTTCACGTTTATCCTTTCTTTATTTTTGTTTCTTTATTTTAACCGTCTATGTTGACCTCACAAAGTTATATAAACTTTGCTCGTCTCCTTGGGCTTGACTGAAATGTTGACCAAAAGTAAGTTAAATACTTTCATTCTTTTGTTGATGGACTTTTGGACCCAAAAGTTGTAAATTCTTCCATTCGTCCACTTTATTATTCCCCTTTTTGGGCTTGTTTTGGGCTTGTATCCATAAATCACTTATTAATCCCAAAAATGGGCTTTCAAGCCCATCAAGCACATGTGGTTCCCAAAAGGCCCAATAATACATTATAAACTTGAATCCATGAATAAAAATGAACTTGAATTTTGACTCTTGAAATTTCTTCAATCTTGTGTCGGTTTTGCCGGTTTTGTGAACTTGGTACCTACTACACACATGAAACGAACAAAACAAGCATATACAATACAATATTCATACAAGTTATGCATTTTTAGCCCATTTTGTGATATAAATGATATGAGTAATTAAACTCACATCAAATTTGCATTTTAAAGTTCCCTTGATAAATGACTTTCTAGGATCAATTATAGGAACTTGCGAAAAGTTCTTGTTCTTAAACCCTTTCGAGTTAAGACTTTCGCGTTTTAAAGTCCTCTATATAAAAGTCTAGCAAAACTTGATTTAAGCGGTTAAGGAATGATCTAAGGTAAAAACCGATCGAGTAAAAAACTATTCTTATTTTCACCAACGGAAAGCCTACATTTGTGTCAAAAACACTTATTTTCTTTATTATTAAACACAAAATTGCACTAAAAATTTAAATTTTTTCAAGAAAAACGACACTAAAACGTTTGAACACGACAAAAGCAAGTGCAAGCGATTATATCGATTGACTCCCCCATGCTAAAACCAAACATTGTCCTCAATGTTTCCTAGCTCAAGAGTAACACTCCCTTGATAGAACACGAAGAGTGGAATGCAAAAGTCCGAACATGGTAAGAGTACACAAATCTATAAGCCGTTTATTAATAATGCTTTAAGATAAAAGGTTAGTCGATAAAAATCAAAGGATAACAAATTCCCCATTAGTGAATCAAAGTATGGAAGCTCGAGTGGACCGGGCAAAAACCGAACATTAGAGTCTTCAATGATTAGGGTCATACCTAAGATTCACATCACAACAAAAACACGAGCACGAACTTGAAAAGATCAAGCCATTATTAGTGTTAGAAAATAGAAAGAAGATAGAATGTATGGAAATCCTCCACAAGGCACCTCGTTTTTGGTAACCGAGTCATGAGCTCGACTCGATCCCCGCATTCATTGGTTCTTAGGGAATGTTTGAAGTGAATGAAAGGTATTATCAAGGGTTGGTGAGGGACAAAAGGCGGCAAGATTAGGCATGTAGGTTTTAGTACGTTGGTGGTCTTTTTGATATTCTGAAGGCATGATTAGTCACCTATAAACAAAAATATTTCCCAATCATTCATATGCTACATAATGACCAAAAATCAAAATCGTGAGAATGTGTTTGATCAATTTCTTGCCAAACGAAGAATTAATCCTTATCATTCCCATGTTCACAATGAACCAAATTCATCATTGACTATAACATATGAACAATGTAAAATTAATCATGAATTTTTAACAATGGTTTTTCAAACACATTTTTAGGTAAGCATTAACAATCTAATTACCAATTTTGTTCATGGGTTCATATCAATTTCATCATTTAACCAAAAATATTTAGTCAAAATTCAGATTGTTTTACAAGTGAGTTTTAGTGAAATCTCAATGAATTCGAACCTAAGGAATCATAGCAATATAACTATGTCAACCCACATTCTTAGCAAGGTTCTAATTCAATATTATTTTTAAAAATCACCAATTATGAAAATAAGAATCCTAGAACAAATTAATTGAAATTGATTGAAAGTACTTACAATTAATTGATGTTGGAAGAGGGATGAGTGGAACCCATAACTTGGAATCAATTAATCTTGAGTGAATTAAAGCTTTAGAAGATTCAACAATGGCGAAAAGGGAGGAACTCGTCGCCTCTATGCAAAAGAAAAGGAGGGTTTGTTTTGAAATAGTGTTATTTAATAAAAACTGATTATTTTAGTCACCTGGTGGGGCCACGGTTTCTTATCGATATGGAACTGTGGCTTGAACCATGACAATTAAAGAACCAGCAGCAGTGTCACGTTTTTATCACAGGAAAAAAAAGAAATTTTCAAAACCAAGTTTTTCTAAAATACTTAAAATATATCTTAAGCTTTTTGGAAATCATTGGACCACTTCTATACAAGGTGATAATGCCTTAATGAAGGATTACGAGCTGAATCGAAAATGAAATAGAACGAAATTGAGAAACGATTACTCGTAGCAAAGAAGAAAAGAAGAGAGAAACCAAGGGGAGCGAATCAAGATCAAGGTCAATGCTCAAGACACAAGTGACAATCTTCAAGTAGTAGTAATGAAGAGATTATGTCATTTATAGTGGTTTAAGACATGCCTTTCCGGCGAAAGTCTAAACGGCTTTGGTAATGAAGCATACCAAGCAAATATGTAAAAATAGATTAAGATCATTTTCAAAAGTAGTCTAAATGCTATTTCAAACAATGAGAAAAGTATAGATTCACTTTCTCTTCCACATGATCGGATGATTATTATTGCTAGGGTTTACAATAACAACATTCTTGGAATATTACAATTCTAAATGTGTAATATCCTAACTATAACTAATGGACTATTTTTGTATCTCAAGAAATTAATCAATCATCCTAGATATGAGCTCAATTGCACATATTACACATGATATATGGCCTACTAACTGTAAGGGTGCAAACCATGGAAATCATGCTTGATACTTTAAGCTACTACAAACTCACTCTACATCTCCAAAGTAAGTCAAGTATCCAAGCAATGAAGGTTTGAGAGGGTAAAAGAATATAATCACATACCACAATAAAATTTCAAGGCAATGATGCCAAGAACAAGCACATAGTCAAGTAATGATCAAAAGAATGATCAATAGGGCGTGTGAAAGGACGTAAATGTACCTTAGCCGCAACATGCATTCCAAGTCTTCAAGGAACCAATGCAAAGCCCAAACATGACTAAAGTGACTACCAAGTCTTCAAGGACTAGTATCACTCTCATCCATAATGGTATTTGTAGGATCGTGTTTTTCTAAGGATTTGGCATTGTATGGATTAATCTATTGAATGGAATGGAAAAGTGGAAGAACTTAGAGAGAGAAAGAAGAGAGAGAAAGGAGAGAGTTGAAAGAAAGATGGATTATGTGAAATGGAAGTGTTTAACAACCCCTCCTAACATGCTAGGAGGGGGGTTTATATAGCCCATCCTACATGTGGGCTATATGGGCTATATTAGATCACGAGCCCAATATCATTGTAGTGACCGATCCTTTCTAAATACGTAAAAACTTATTTCCAACAATCTCCCCCAAAGGGAGGTCACTCCAAGTTACAATGTCCTAAATAGTCTATAGCTCGTGATCTATGCTAATAATGATGTGACCGAGACTTTCCTTGGAAAAACGTATTTCCAACAATCTCCCCCAAAGGGAGGTCACACTATTTTACAAAATCTTAAACCTAGCATACTATGCTTGAGTCTTCGATCTTGTTGTTGTGAATATGCTTGATGTGATCTTTACCTTCAGCCTTGAGCATGTTTCCTTGCCTTGATCTTGTGCACTCATCACTTGTGATATTCGCCTCTTCGTGACTTCATGTTCCACATACTTATACCTTTATAATTCTTGAAAGCTTCAGAGTTTGATACAGCGGAAGACTTGACCTTCAGACTTTCTTGAATTCGTTGAAGTACTGAGTGTATGCAGTATAAGCATGTGGTGACGACTTCTTCTGGATTGTACACCGCTATGCCACCTTCTTGTTACGCTGCATAAGACAGTTAGCAACAAACCATATACACGGATGATTTTACCTCCGGCCGGTGAAGACCGTTGGACGATATTAAATATCGTACTTGTGGCAGGTAGTTTCAATAAAGAACCTCCTTGACAAGATTTCGCGGGTAAACCCGTTCTCTTTACTCGACCGTCCAAAGCTGACTGCAAAGGTAAAGAGTGAATCATTTGGATAATAATATCCGCATGATTTGAATCCGTCAATTCATGTTCCTGGAACAAGTGAAATTCAATTAAGAACCGCACCACCGTTGCTTTCCAGTTGTCACGAGCTTGATTCGTATAGAATCTTGCAAGTTACCTACCAAGTTCTGTTTGAGGTTAACACTAGAAGGATTTCCACTCATCACTGTGCACACTGAGGTATCACTCTGAGTGTTCTGGCAAGATCACTAAGATATTGCGTAGAGGCCTGGAACGTGTTTAAATTCATTTAAGAATTAAACCTCTGTTGCTTTCCAGTTATCACAAGTTTGATTCATAAAGAATCGCACAAGTCACCTACCATGAGCTTTTTGATATTCGCTCAAGAAGGATTTCCATCTTCATTGTAAATACTTTCGTATTATTCGGATGTTCAAGCAAGATCATGAAGATTTTGCGTAGGACTCTTAAGATCTTTTATTACTTTTCACAGTGTGTGAAGAAGCAAGGAAATATGAAAGTGTGTCCTAATGAGATATTTTATGATCTCAAATGGCTCTAGACTCGATCGTGCATTTTGGATTTTAGTGATCGGAGGCTGGAGAGGAGTGCCACCTTTTCAATACCAATTTATTTGGAGTGAATAAATCAATAGATAATGCGTTGTCTCTGTGTGATTAAAACAAATATCTTTTTGAGAGATATCTGAGTTAGCTAGGATGGGTTGTGCCTTGCATCACTGGGTCCATGATGTCTATCTTCAATATCAAGAATCATTAAAAATGATCTCAATAGCATATGAATTGACCTGGTTTCTGCCTAAGGTTGTAAGGAGGGCTTCTTTCTATACACCCTTTATCTTTACAATTCTTTTTCATTCTTCAACCCCTTCAATGCTTACCAATACGTCATCACTAGCACCTTGTTGTGATTGTTCTAGTGCTAACTTAAGTACTTGGTCGGCATTCAGCTACGTTCACAATCTTTCTCCACATTTCCTAAGGACTACTATTTCTAGCTATGGAATGTCCTTGGGAAGATTCCTCTGGTTCTAGAGGAATCATTGAACTTTAACCTATCCTACCATCCTTATGTCACCACGATCTTCACCGTCGTGAATAGAGACGTTTTGGGTAAGTGTATGTCACCATGAAATCCATTTTGAAGTGCAAATCCATTTTTCTCCCCCTTAACATATGCCACGATATCTGAAAACATTTCGCACATGTCGGGATGAGCTAACACGTTAAGTCAAACCATTTGCGATTAATCATTTCCCATATTAAATCATATTTTCTCCCCCATATTAAAAATATTAACCCAATCGATGTTTTTAATATCAATTGATTTAATAGCATTTTAAGAAAATTTGGGAAGAAAAATGCAAAGCCATATATCTTCATGAATTACACAAGCTCCCCATCAAATTAATGAGGGACTACTTGAGACGTAAATTAAATACCTTTTAAACACAAGTGTAAGGTATTTATCACGTGCAAAGATCATATATGATAATGAATTCACAAGATTAGCAATTTACGAGGTTGGACCTGATTGATGGAGAACATCATATGAAAGATTCACATGGTTCTTGTTCATGAATGTTGGTCACCTCGTCATGTCAGAAGTTATCTCTTGACTCCATGTGTATGACTGATATCGTTGTCTTGACACCAATATGTGAACTTGGCACTCTCAGCATCAAGGATTCTGAATGCTGGACAATTTCTCCCCCTCAATTATTGACCCGTGTTCTATTGAAAGAGCTGTAGTAGCCGTTTGAGTAGTCGCATCGTCGAGTATGTAGATATCAATTGTAAATTACTACGGTTGGTGGAGATGATAACTTCATAAAAACAAGATTTCTCTTGTTTTAACAAATAAATGCACTGACACGTACATATATTCGTGTTAGATTGTGTTATTAAGTAAACACAATCCCTTACATGGTTATAAAGTAAACCATGCCCGAGAAAATTAATTCCCGTTGTTGAGTCAAAGCTTTCCGGTGAAATGCTTGACTTTAATATGAAAAGCGGGTTACTATCTGAAATAATAACAAACCATTTTGAGCATGTTTTAAAACATTTGAACTTCTACTCGAACTTTATTTACAACCCCGTGTCATTATTGAATGACATTTCTAGTATCGTAAATATTATCGATTCCAGAAGACATGCTCTTTTTATCAAAACATTTTTGAATACACAATTTTGAAAGATTTAGAAAAACCTTTTGAGAAATTCTCGAAAAAATTGTGTTCTTTGTTTTGAAAACCAATTACTTGAGCTTAAGATGTTGAATATCTTACAAAACGAGCTCAAGTCCGAGAAGTTGTGAATTTCCCGTTGTTAAGGATAAGTTACCATCGGCGATAAACTTTCCTCTTATCTGAAGGTCGAGTTCTAAGCTGACATTTACTTAGAAGTCGTTTTCATGATCTTGAAAACTTTTGAATGTTTTAACGTAAAGCTCATGACCGAGAGAGGTTAATTTCTCGTTATGAAGAAAAGTTCTCTTATTTAGAAGATACACTTTCCTTAATGAGCTTAAAACTTGGAATGTTTTAAGACAAGCTCATGACCGAGAAAATTTATTTTCCCGTTACGAGGATAAGCTATCTTTAAAGATAAGCTTTCCTAAATATGAAGTCCGAGTTAGAGTCTGATATTTAACTGTAAGTGATTGTGCATGAGCTTAAAAACTTTGAATGATTTTAATATTAGCTCATGCCCGAGAAAAATTAAGTTCTCGTTGTAAGGAAAAGTTTGTCATCGGCGATAAACTTTCCTTTTAATTGAAGAACGAGTTCTAAGCTGACATTTACTTAGAAGTCGTTTTCATGAGCTTGAAAAACTTTTGAATGTTTTAACGTAAAGCTCATGACCGAGAAAGGTGAATTTCTCGTTATGAGGAAAAGTTCTCTTATTGAAAAGATACACTTTCCTTTATGAGCTTAAAACTTGGAATGTTTTACTACAAGCTCATGACCGAGAAAAATGAATTTCTCGTTACGAGGGTAAGTTATATTTAAAGATAAACTTCCCTTTATTTGAAGTCCGGGTCATTGTCTGACATTTAACAATGAACCATATACACGAGCTTAAAACCTTTGAATGGTTTTAGGATAAGCTCGTGTCCAAGAAAACTTAATTTCTCGTTAAAGGGGGTAAGTTATCGTAGCGTAGATAAACTTCCCTGTCTCTGAAGTCCGGGTCATCGTCTGTCATTTAACGAGGAGCATGAGCTTAAAAACTTCGAATGTTTTTAATATTAGCTCATGCCCGAGAAAACTTAATTTCTCGTTTTGAGGGTAAGTTAACGTTGCGTAGATAAACTTCCCTTTCTCTGATGATCGGGTCACAGACTGTAATTTGACTGTGAGCCATATACACGAGCTTAAAACCTTTGAATGGTTTTAGGATAAGCTCGTGACCGAGAAAAGTTAATTTCCCGTTGTTAGGATAAGTTTATCATCGGCGATAAACTTTCCTTTCTTTGATGAACGAGTTACAGTCTGTGATGTAACTGTAAGTCCTTTGTGAGCTTAGCCATGAATCCCCTGAGACACTTGTTTCTCCGATATCTGCTTCTTCAGCAACCAAACTCTAAGAGTGTCCTTAGTTGAACGGTATACAACGATTGGACCGCTTCGTTCTTTTGGAACATCAACTTTGGTACCTGCATTCTCATTAGGAGTTTGTATACTTTTGCATGGGTTAGAGATATCTATTTTAGAAGCACGTGGGGGTTCACGGTTGGCTTTACTTGTGTCAGAGATGACCTGAGTAGATGATTCACTAGTCTTGGCTGGAAAACGTTTCCTTTTATTATAAACCTTAAGTTTAGGCTTAAGTGAAGTATCATCTTTATCAGTTTCCTCCCTAGTAGACTTAGTAGAATCGGAGACTATCCTAGTTAAAGGGCACTCGTTTCCTACAAGAGTGAAAGTTCTACCAGTGGGGCGCCAAACTTTACCAAAGGGTTTGATTTTAGCTATCCACTGGAACTTAATTCTAGCACGGGTGTTCACCTCATCAAGTAATTTCTTGACAAAAGAATCATGATTTGCCGTAAAGACACATTTTCTACATGTTTTACAGGAAGCATATTTAATGTCCGAGTAATTCCTAGATGATTGATCGATGCTCTTAGAAGATGACATGCTACGATTTGCAATGTTGGGTAATCTAGAAGGCATCTGACTAGGTTGGACATTGCTATCTCTTACATGTGTCTTTTGAATAGCTTCCCTTTGACCAGATTTATGGCAAACGTCATTTGAACTAGTTCTAGACGTGGTCTTGGTATTTTTAGAGAAACTAGAGGCAATCATGTTATTAGGTCTTGATAAAGCTGTTTTGGTCACATAGGGCCTAGTTGCTGGAGTGACTGGTCTAGAAATATGACCCAAATCAAATTGGGAGGCAAACCGCGGTCTCGAGGATTGTGGTCGCTCGGATCTAAATGCAGTAGGTTGTTTGACAATCGGTTGTCTGACGAACTGATTTGTAGGCGGTTTCCCCAAGATTGATGGTTTTTCAAGCTTAGTGTCCACACTAGGTCCTCTATTTTTCCTTAACTCGTTTTTCAACGCAGCTATAGCAAACACCTTTTCTTGGACTTGAGCTTTTAAAGTCTCATTCTCTTTGAGCAATCTATCTTGGGATGCCAATTTAGACTCTAGTAACTGAATTTGTTTCAAAAGTTTTTCCTTTTCAGCTTTAGAATCTAAAACTTTTTGATCCAATTTTCTTTCAAAAACAACGTTTGACTTATCAAGTTTTTCAAAGTATGTTTCAAATTTGTCCGTTTTCTTAGAAAATTCAAGTTTGACATCCTCAAGATCTTTTGATTGTTGAGCTACAATCGTTTCGAGCACTCTAATCTTGGAATCAGAAGTAGTCAATGAAGCAGTTATAATACAATTATCATGATGTATTATAGCATTCTGAACAATCTCTCCCCCATTATGACTTACATCGGATGAATCAGAAGTGGTATTTCTATCACTCTTTTCCATCCTATGTTTGTCATAATTAGGTTCAGAATGCTCAATATGCGGCATGTCATCAGCATATACATCATAAACAACATTACATTGTACCATGTTTGCAGGCTCTGCGTCATAAATGGGTAAGGTGTCATCAAGAGAAATCTCGTGAACATTCCCCGACGTGCCACTAGTATCATGTTGTCCTCCTGATTCCGTGCTCTTGCCATCGTTAGACTCCAAGTTGTCAACTGTATGACCATTCTCCTCTTGCATCTGCAGCATTGATTCTTGCACTCCATTATCATACGCTTGCTGAAGTCGAGATCTTTCATAAATCGAAGACGAGACTGATGTCAAGAGTTTCAATAGTGTATCACGGAAAATTCGAAGCTCGGTATGTGTATCTCGAAGAAATTATTGGCAAATCACTGAACTTTCAGACTTGATGATATTGAATTGGAGGAAAGGCGTGAGTTGTGTCACAAGAGCCTTATAAGCAAGTGCCGATGCAGAGTGATTAAAGTTTTCATTGTTGAGTTGCTCGACGAGTTGGGTCAAAGTGGTGAATATTGAGTCTATGAATATATGACGATCTTGACCAAAGATTGTCACAAATTCGCTTCCTCCTTGAATCCTCGAAAGAGTGACAAGATGATACTGAAGCATTTGAAATGAAGTGATGCCACTTTTTCTAACTTTGTTTTGCATTGAATGCGACTCTCCCTCATGAGATGGCAAATTCAACGACTCCATTGAATGTCGATGAAGGAAAAAGAATTGTAGTCGTGGTTGATTTCGGGATATTACAGTTCGCGAAGAAACGTCGAAAGATCCGTAAAAAACTTTTAAAAATTCACGATTGATGAGATCACACTTTTCTCAACGATGAAATATCTCGTTTGGGATGATATTGCTCGGCTCAATAAATTCTTTATCGGCTCAACCGTTAAGAAAAATTAATGTCAAAATAAAAATTAATATCCAAAATAACAATTTTCAAAATAAAAGTAAAATAAAGAAGATTTGAATAAAAATTGTAATGATAAAAATTTGGATATAAATTTTATAAAATCTATAAAGTGAAACAAAAACAATTTATCCCAAAAACAATCCTACACAAACCAATCCTTCCCAAAATGTGATTTAAAAAGACAAACCAAAAACATAAACCAAAAAACCAAAAACGAGATAAACCAATTAATAAATTCTTTTACAGGAAAGTTTTTCAAAATGTGATTATCTCAAAAGACGTGTGTGATTTACACAAACCAAAAACGTGGCCTAGAAACATTTAATAAATGTGACAAGTGGGAGAACATAGGTTACTCCGCCTGACTTTCCTGTACTTTATAACTTCTCTCTCAAACACAGTGAACACAATAAACTTATCTCTCTCTCAAAGAAATACTCCATCTCTTTGTTTATACCGCCCCCCACCATAACTCTCTCTCACCTGTTATTTCAATACTACTCACACAACAAAACCTAATATTATACTCCCAACTTCAATCTCAAATCAATCTTTATCAGCTCAACTAAATGGGAAACTGTTAGTATGTTGGATGCATCTACTCTTTATACTAAAGAGATGATATTTAGAGCACCTGCGCGTTCGATATCGTTCTCACACTCTGGTCTCAAATCCACCATCACTGAGATTAGCGATGGCACCACTATCCACTGCTGTATACGCAAGAAAACCGCAAACCCACCCGACCTGACTTATATGCTATTAACATATCGCTGCCTAAAACAACAATCAAATCAGCTACAATCATTCTAAACACCTCCACAGCCACCAAACAACTCTCCTCAATATAATCTCCAAACAAACAAATATGATCTCCAAAACCTCCACAGAAAGATTAATCAATAGATTGAAACAAATATTGAAACCAAAACCTCCACAGATAAATCAAGCATATGAATCTTCAAGGTCTCTTTATTGAGGTCTCGGGTAAAGTTATTTTTATGTTTTCTGTGTCAGTATCGAGAGTCGAGTATGTTGGGATAGATTGACCGAGAGAAGAGTGAGTTAAGTTTGTCGAGTCTTATGTTAAGGTGAGAGGGTGTGTCGAGACCATTTTGGAAACGGGGGTGGGTGGTTGTAGGAGTCGAGGGTGGGTTTTTTTTGGGTGTGTTTGTGTCTGTCGAGGGTCTGAGTCTTGGTTGAGTCGAGTGCTTTTGGTGAGATGAGTCGAGAGTGTTGTGTTCAAAATGGTTTAGAGATCGAGGGTGATTTGAGTCTGTTGTGGTTTGAGTCTTTTGTGTTTGGTTTAATGTCTGATGTTTGTTTAAATGGTTAAGTCGATTCAAAAACTTTGGTCAAATCGCAATATTTAAAAAAATAAAGTCATCGTAGTCTTGCATCGTGTGGAAACCTTGGTTTCCGGATCTTTTAAGCAACTAGGAATGATCATTGTTCATATGATTAGATAATCAAAGCGGAATTAGAACAACAACCATTAACAAGGTGTTTAGGCACAATAACATGAATTAAAACAAATGGGATGTTCATTATATTAATAACAAACATCCACTAGACGTGTATACATTGAATCCCACGTCTAGTGCACACACACGTTTAGGTTTACATTGTGAATGAATTATATGAAAAACCTAATAACCCTTGGTTCCTTTTATAGTATAAGGATTAGGGTTTTACAAGAGATAAGGATAAATAAACATGTGAATCTTCTATTAAATAACTATATACAGAATATCTCCTGCATATATATCCAAATAGAATCCTCTAAAAGCTTCTTGTCTACAATTCTATCAACTCTTGAATTGCATGTAACAACTCTTGAATTGCACACGACAACTCTTGAGCCAACAAAGCTGGATTAACTCTTGTCAACGCCTAAATTGGTCTTGACAACGCTTAGACAATAACTTCATGTTTTCTTTGTTTTTGAGTTTCTGCCACATCAACTTTTTGACCCAACAATCTTCCCCTAGTTGATAGTGGCAAAACTCTATGTGTATCTCTTGTAAGTTGTACATGATCTTCAAATTGCTTCCCCTCAAGTGTAGCACGTATTTCTTCCCCTTTTTGTCACATCAACAGGAAAGTAAACAATGTTGCAATCTTTGAAGATTCTCCAAATGTAGCTCTATGTAATGATCTTGAAGAACAATTAATATAATATTTTTGATGTAGAAGTAGAATAACCCAACCTTGTGTTCCATGTCTTGTACTATCCATGTGATAAGAACTTATACCTTTAGCATTATAAGCAGACCTCGATCTCTTGTCAATATTCTCATCCTTTGTGAGACACTGAGCACGATAATGTAACTCCTTCAAGTTTTATGACAAGCCTTCATCACCAACCATATAAAGCACGCACAAGTTACCTTTAAAGTCTATGACTGGGAGTGCATGACTTTAAGATATGATAGAACACAAACTCGCGAAAATCTTCTTCAATCATCAAACTTACCATAAGAATTCTTCCCCTTAAGCTAACACCTCTTCATGACGAATCTTTATGAAATAATATATCATATGTAAAAGTTGATTTTACGGACAACTCTTTTACAAGGCTAACCCGATTACATACTTTAAATATCCATCAAATTCGCACGAATAGTTGCCAACTCGCATTAAGATCATTAATTCCTTTTAAAAATATCCGAGCCATAAATATCAACATGATATTCTATATTAAAACGGAGATTCCATGTACCTTCGTGTGTATAATCCACCTTTTTGTGTGCTAAAAACGTCCAATTTTCTCAACAGCAGCAATCATTGTGTTGTCCAACATCCTCTTATGTCCAATATCTCTATCAGTTGTATTGTCTGATATCGGACAATACCTATCAGCGCTTGGATTAGCATATATCGGACACCACTGTCAACCTATCAGCGTTGACTTATTCTGTCAGCGTCAAAACACTTCCTGTCAGCGTCAATTCCAAACTTTGTCAGCGTCTTGGCAAATCCAAAAATAAACGTGAGGGAATATAGACCATTAATCCATGCCTACAAATCAGGAACTCACAAAAGTAACCACACATTATTAACTTTGCCACATATCCTATAATGTAGCAAGCAATAACCACATGATCTGCCAAGAATAACTTTGCCTACAAATTATTCAATTTGGGATTCCCACGTCTTTTCCTTTTTCTTTTGTCAATTTTGTTCTAAAATGTAGGAAAAGATATTCCCAAAATTTTAGCAATTGTGCATATCCTCACGTCTGATAAATATCACACATCCTTTTTATATTCCTGAAAATCAGATGCTTTAACCATGCTACGTCCAAATCACAAACAGCCATACCATGTCAAATCTTTGCTCAAAATAGAACCAAATCTTCATCTCCACATCACTCTTCATTGTGGTCGAATGATTTTGACCAATCATATTGAGAGCATCGTGTGAACACAAAGCTTTGAGAACACACAAATTAATCGTGTGAATACAACTTTGCTCCACCAATAATAGAATTAGAACTGTGGGAACACAAGTATCCTTCACCAATTAAAAACAAAGATCTTGTATCTAGATTTAGTCCCACGTGAGTAATGATGGACGAGCAAACACTTGATCTAAGCTCAAAATACGTATATACCTTTTTCTCGTTTGGCCGTGTGAACGCAAGTTGCTTAACCAATCAGAAACATTGAATCGTGTGAACATAGAATCTGTTTGTAATAGACACGAATATTAAACCTTAATTCCTGCTGCACCTTTTGTTCATCAACAGTACATCATTGATTAGGTCTAGAGTTTTGAAACCCTAAACATAATTTTAGGCATTGAAACCCTAACTTTAGGGTTTGAAAATCGATTTAGGGTTTTGTAAAACCCTTTTCTTGCTGCTAAACATTCCTCATCTCTGCTGCAAATCATCTCTTGTGTCTTCTTGAATTGATCTAGGGTTTGTAGAAAAACCCTAAAACATGATTTTATGTAAACAAGAAATCTGAAAATTACCTCATCAGCCAACTTTGACACCTAATAACTTTTGCCTGGGGATAAAACTCGACAATCCCTCTGGTGGATGTTTAGATATATGTATGTAGAACACACATATAAAATTTCGTGACGATCCAACGGTTCAATCAAAAGTTATGACCTTCTGAATACTGCTGCGCACAGAAAAACGTCCAGAAAAACCCTAGACGGATTTTTCTTCTTTTCACCGTACACGAACACCTTGTTGGTCCTAGCATCACGAGCCACGAGGCTCTGATACCAATTGTGGAAACCTTGGTTTCCGGATCTTTTAAGCAACTAGGAATGATCATTGTTCATATGATTAGATAATCAAAGCGGAATTAGAACAACAACCATTAACAAGGTGTTTAGGCACAATAACATGAATTAAAACAAATGGGATGTTCATTATATTAATAACAAACATCCACTAGACGTGTATACATTGAATCCCACGTCTAGTGCACACACACGTTTAGGTTTACATTGTGAATGAATTATATGAAAAACCTAATAACCCTTGGTTCCTTTTATAGTATAAGGATTAGGGTTTTACAAGAGATAAGGATAAATAAACATGTGAATCTTCTATTTAAATAACTATATACAGAATATCTCCTGCATATATATCCAAATAGAATCTTCTAAAATCTTCTTGTCTACAATTCTATCAACTCTTGAATTGCATGTAACAACTCTTGAATTGCACACGACAACTCTTGAGCCAACAACGCTGGATTAACTCTTGTCAACGCCTAAATTTGTCTTGACAACGCTTAGACAATAACTTCATGTTTTCTTCGTTTTTGAGTTTCTGCCACATCAACTTTTTGACCCAACACATCGTACTTAGATTACACATGTACTCATATCGCACTTAGATCGCAGCTACGATCGCACTCAGATCGTAACTAGGATCGTATTCAGATCGCACCTCGATCGCACTCCGATCGCAGTCCGATCGCAGCTTCGATCGCACGCGTGATCGCAGCTTCGATCTCACTCGTGATCGCAGCTTCGATCGTAGTGGAGATCGTAGTGGTGATCGTAACTTTGGATAGCAAGTTGAAACCCCCGGGGTTTATGCGATCACAAAAGATCCTGATCGTAGCCAAAGTATGTGTTGAATCGCAACGAGTAAACCAGTGGAGACAAAAGTGAATGACGGATGAAACTTGATGTACAAGTTGATAATTCCAAACAACAGTTGTGAGAGAAACGAGACCAAGACAAAAACGTTTGTGATTTTTTAAAAAAAATGAAAACTAAGACGGTTGATAAAGATAAGAATATTAGAAAAAAAAATTGATAAAGAAAGTTGATGATAAAAAGAATTGAAAAGGAATTTGAGAAACAGATCGATTGATAATAAAACAAAACAGATAATCAGATACTCATGATTAATAAACAATGTTTGTATCAAATTGACAAAACACGCAACACTAAAAGAAGAAAAACGAGAAAAAATTTAGAAAGAAAAAAATTTATGACCAAATCAATAGATTAAAAAAAGCCAATCCGAAGAATCAACCATGCTCTTGATACCAATTGTAGGATCGTGTTTTTCTAAGGATTTGGCATTGTATGGATTAATCTATTGAATGGAATGGAAAAGTGGAAGAACTTAGAGAGAGAAAGAAGAGAGAGAAAGGAGAGAGTTGAAAGAAAGATGGATTATGTGAAATGGAAGTGTTCAACAACCCCTCCTAACATGCTAGGAGGGGGGTTTATGTAGCCCACCCTACATGTGAGCTATATGGGCTATATTGGATCACGAGCCCAATATCATTAGAGTGACCGATCCTTTCTAAATACGTAAAAACGTATTTCCAACAATCTCCCCCAAAGGGAGGTCACTCCAAGTTACAATGTCCTAAATAGTCTATAGCTCGTGATCTATGCTAATAATGATGTGACCGAGACTTTCCTTGGAAAAACGTATTTCCAACAGTATCATCATTCAATGATGTTGGAAATCAAAGAAGATGAGTCTTCTACAAGTGTAAGTAACTCAACCCACAATCAAATAAATGATTAATCTTCATGAGTACCTACACATAGCAAGATTCAAACTAGTAGATACATTTCAAAGAAAAATCTAAAATGTATAAATATTACTAATCTAGATGAGATGCCATATTACCAATTAAAAGGCCTATTTTCAATGAAAAATAGTTTTGACCAAAGAGAAACTTTAGTACAACAAAACCTTCTAATTTGAGGAGACAATGGATCGATCTAAGTTTTAAAGTACAATATACTTCAAAGATCTTGTGTGGCCAACGCTCTGATACCAATTATAGAAACTAGGGGGGGTTGAATAGTTTCTCTTCGGTTTATGTCCTAATTAAACTTCCTTTCAATTAGGTTTGGCTCAAAACTATCTTTTACTTGAAAGCTAGTTACATAATGATTAGGTTTAATTCTAATGCATTAACAATGACAAATATTAGTTGTATGTGATGTAATAATGAAAGTAAGTAAGGAGTAAGGAAATGAGCAACCTAATAGGAGGACACCGAGATTTATAATGGTTCGGCAACGAAGCTCTATCTTCGTTCCTACTCCACTCCTCGAGTATGTGGAAACCTAAGTTTCCTAGATCTTTTAGTTACTAGGAATGATCCTCATTCACTTGATTGAGTCATGGCGGAATAGAATGAAAAACGTTAACAATGTGTTTAGGAAAAATAACACAAAGATGAATTTCTCCCAACGATTGCTCATTATATTATTAATAAACAACCATTAGACATGTATACATTTAATCCTACGCCTAGTCAACACACACTTTAGGTTTACATTGTATATGAAACTGATAAATAAACCTATGACCTTTTGTTCCTTTTATAGTGTAAGGAATAAGGTTTTACAAGAGATAAGAACAAATAAACATGTATATATTCTGTTTAAATAAACTATTTACAAAATACTGATAAATAATATTCTGAATACTTATACTAAATAGATTTCTAACAGCGTAGAAGGCTGTCAGCGTCTCGTATACATTTGTCAGCGGCAAGACACAATGTGTCAGCGGCTAAAACAAATGCCTTCGTGTTTTCATCGTTTTGAGTTTCTGCCACATCAACTTTTTTGACCCAACAATCTGCCTCTAGTTGATGTCGGCAAAACTCTTGTGTATCTCTTGTAAATGGTACATCATCATCAAATTGCTTCCCCTCAAGTCTAGCATGCATATCTTACCCTTTTTGTCACATTAAATAGGGAAGGAAACAATGTATGCAATCGAAGATTCTCCAAATGTAGGCTCTATGTAACGACCTTGAAGAAAAATAAATACAATAATTTTGATGTAGAAGTAGAATAACCCAAACCTATGTTCCATGTCTTGTATTATCCACGTGACGTTGAACTTATACTGATAAAGAAATATAAGTAGACCTCGATCCCATTGTCAAAATCCTCATCCTATTGTAAGACACTGAGCACGATAATGTAACTCCTTCAAATGATAGCAAGGTATCTAATTGCTAGATTTGACAAGTCTTCGTCACTAACCATTAAAGCACGAACAAGTTACCATCAAACCAATGGGGTGCTATCCACACGATATAAAGATATGATGAAACACAAACTCGCGAAAATCTACTTCAAGCATCAATTTTACCATAAGAATTCTTCCCCTTAATCATATACTTCTTCTAAGAAAAATATCCGTTCCATAAATATCAAAATGATATTTTATATTAAAAACAGAGACTCCATGTACCTTCGTTTGTAACCTCCTCGTTTTGTGTGCCAAAACCTAAACAATTTTCCAAACAACAACATTTTCTCCTTTACCCGAGATCCTTCACTGTCCAATAACCATACCGTATGTGTTGTCCAACATCGTACAACACTTGTCAGTGGACACATACCAATATCTCGGACAACACTTATCAGCGCCTATGTCAGCGTCTAACTTATTCTTATCAGCGGCTTGGCCAACCACTGACACCACCTGTTGCTACAATCTTTAACAGCGACTAGAAAATAACATGATAGTGGAGAAAACAAAGATACCAACTGATTACTCGTACCTATCTCCAATCAACAAAAATACTAGCCCATTAATTTTGCAGCCAACATAACTCATTCACTTCCAATAATTGCATCAGCATAGTATCATGGGATAAACAAAATCCCTAAAAATAAGGGAAGCATATAACTCACACAATTTATGCCTAAAAATCAGTTATCACCTACTGTATCATTAAAACTCTCGTGCAAATCATTCCCATAACTTATGCATGGCATGTAGAATCACACGTTCATCAATTTATCCAAAAAATATGCACCCATAATATATTACGTATAAAGTTACAGAGAGCAATATCTTACCAAAACCTTGTTTGTAACCACACGTGAACAGCAATATAAAACCTCCAAGGACCTGTGAATGAATTGACTCTTTGGCCCATAATATATTAATCAACCAAAACGTGTGTTGCATGTACCATAGACCACAATTGTACTTTTGTGCAATTAAACATCACCATCTGCTATCTTGAACCATTGGGATCATAAACGATCAAACCACATGATCTAAAACTGCATGCTGCTACAACTGATCTAAGGTGTAAGAAACCCTAATTTTCTGTTACAACTCATCCTTGAATTATGGAACTAGGGTTTGAGAAAACCCTAAGGATGAACAGTATCATAACAGCTATGATCAAATCATATAGAGTTCATCATGATTTTTATAAAATCACTCACCAAAGCTAGTATGCTCAATCATTATGGATAAGAACACATATTTTCTATATATAATCGATTCTAGGGTTTGGAAGAAACCCTAAATCAATATTTAAAGTAAAACAGAAATCTTTAAAACACCTCTGTAGCCTACTTCGACTGCCTATATCTCTTTCATAAGTCCTTAGATCGAAGATCCCTCCGTTGAGATACAAGACACGTGTGTCAAGAACCTACAACTCGAATTTCACAACGATCCAACGGTTAACGAAGGAGATATGCCCTTCTGAATACTGATGCGCACACAAAACGTCCGAAAAATCCTACACGAATTTTTATTCTTTTTCACCAATACGAACACCTTGTTGATCCTAGCACCGAGAGCCACGAGGCTCTGATACCAATTGTGGAAACCTAAGTTTCCTAAATCTTTGAGCTACTAGGAACGATTTTTCATTCACTTGATTGAAACAAGGCGGAATAGAATGAAAAACGTTGACAAGGTGTTTAGGCACAATAACTGTAACACCCCATTTTGATAAGTGGACCGTTACGAGTATTTATGGCGTGTCATCAAATCATGCAAGGTATTATGTACTAAAACATACATGACTATAGGGAAAACTGGAATCAAACATCGGTTCCCAAACATAAGCCCAAAACATAAATAAAGTAAATAAACTAGGAGGAACAAGACAAGTGTCCAAACAAGCATAATTATGAAGGCAAAAAGGAGAAGAAGTCTAAGGCAGCTTCCATCCTATGCACGCCCTCTATAAACTCAAGTTTGTCCTTGGGTACCTACCGTTTTAGTACGTGGATAGGAAAGTAATGATTGAGCAATAAGCTCAGTGAATGGATATACGACATAGTATGAATGACTGAAACATAAATAAGACAAATAGTAGCAGAAATATATAAGTCCTGGAAAACTTGGATCATGTTTATAAAACTGGTTTTATAGTTTGAAAAGACTTATTTTTTATGTAAAATCTGTATTAATTAGCCAATAGCCTATATAGGTCATGAGGTTCCACCGTGCATAAATACTTGAAGGGGAGACCTCGTCATCCAATTAGAGGGGTTGCCTCTAATTAAATAGTCTGGCTAGGAGTGATCAACTCCTAGTGAAGGATGCAAGGCACACATCTCATTCACTCTGATATTACTGGTAAATATGTAACTAGGATGCACCCATACGCCCCACATGATAATATAATAAAATGGCCAAAACTGAAAAGGGACACCACGAACAATCACTTTGCCATGGGGAAGTCATAACACTGGTTCCTCTAGTGTTATGGTTATGGTACCTCCATAACTAGGTGACACTGGTCATGCATGGCTTAGGCTCTTAAACTAACATAAGTGAAAGTCCCTAAACTATGCTAGAAACAATAAACTTAACTAATCAACACACCTAATTTCTTTTCAAACGTAATACTTATTATTGTATAATAAAGAATTACAAGTGTTATGAATAACACCGTTTGATGACAATGTGTTGTGCACACTTTGAACAAACTAAACCCTAACTTATGAACACAGTCGCAGCTGTTTGGTTCTATAAGTTCTAAGCATTAATGTTTGAATTCTATCAAAGTGTTAAACTTTAATGCTAGGATACATAACCTATTTATAGTGGTACGAGGTTGACTCTAACTACTTGTTGATGGTGACTACACTTGTCATGGTCAGGGAAGGCTAAGACGGCGCCTCGCATATGGGTAGCAAGAGGGCGCTTATGCCCTGACGGTGTCTATCACAAGATGCTCTTCTATTCTTGGTAGTCTGCCACAATGCTTTAGGAAAACAGAGCTGACACAGTCTCCCTTTTCTTTATAGTCTCGTACACACTAAGGTATGTCCAAATTATGCTGAGTGTTAACAGGGTATTGCCACCCTGTTAACCCTCAACCCCTCAGAGTCCCTGATACATCTTAGTTGTTATCCATCGCAGCCAATGAGTATGTCTTCAAGTAATCTTCGACTTCCTTGACAATGTATCTGACATGGACTCCTCTGAGGTTGCTCACAGAGACTTAGATCTCTGTGAGTCTTGCGATACTTGCCTGCCTCCTAGGCATAGACAAGTTACTATCTAACAGCTTGATTTGTGTTTAAATCTACGATACAGGGAATCTACTAAACTTAGATTCCCAACAACTCCCCCTATTTAAACATAAGTACCGTTAGATCTATCTAAGTTAAGGTAAGTGAGATAACAACTTCTTCTTACTCATAACAGATCTAAACAAACATACCTCATGATTTTATTAATACTCAAAGGAAGTTACAAGTACAATACAAAAGTGAAATAAAACATGAAGGTAAAATTCAGCTGTGAAATCCTTCAATAGTCATCATTTTTTATTCTTTCTTTAGCTTCAGCTAAGTCTGTCCTAGTATCTAATTCGGCCTGCAAGGCTTGTGCAAATACCTTGGAATACACTTTGTTGATTTTGAGTCCCTTTTTGAGACAAATCAGCTGAATGGTTGATGCTATTCCTAGCTCATCTTCCCTTTGGAATGCATATTGACAAGCCCTGTTCATGAAGGCCATACCTCTTTCAGGCTCAGTGTAAGTCTGACCATCAATAGGACCAATGATTCCATTTGGTAATACCAAATCCCTGTGCATTCCATCCACTTGAACATCATCAGTAACGAAGGTTTCCTTAACAAACTGAGTTACCCTTCTTCTTTTCTTTCCAGACTTTGGAGGTTCTTGTTCAAACAGCTGTGGTGGGGGATATATTTTGAGCTTAACTTTAGTTTCTTTAACCCAATTAAACTTAGCTTTGATGGTCTTAAGAAGAGTAAAATTTTCCTGTCCAGTTCTTTTAACAGTCAAAGCCTCAAGTTCAAACCATTCAGACAAGCCAAGTTGCTTTAACCTAAAGTCTTCAAATATATTCATATTGTCATGTTTGTTATCTCTCCACAAAATCATTTGTGGTGTGTTAGTAGACTTGTGAATAGTATACTTGAACTTGATGATTTTTCTAGGTGCATACCTGTTATTGACGCACGCATCATAATCAGCTTTTACCTTATTCAGTGCCTCTGTGCGTTTAACTTCCATCTCTTTCAACCTTTGCCTTTGTTTCTCCCTTTGAAGTGGAGACATTTTTCTAAGAGTTTCCTCACTAAGCTCCTTGGATTTCTTGATTTCATTCATCCTTTTAAATTCAATAGCCTGTTTCTCAATTTCTTCAGGTGTTAGAGGATTCTCATTTGAAGCTGTGAAGGTTGTAAATTGGGATGGGTCTGTGGTTGATCCGCCTGTCTCTAGCATCGTAGCTATTTTCTTTAGTTTGGCGTATGAGTCTACCATAACTATTTCCTTTCCTTTCTTTGAGATGGAGGATTCCACGCTTATGTTTTTCAGCTCTTCAGCTCGTTTAAGAAAAGCCCTCTAAGCTTGGGTTTGTATAGCTTTAGGTAGGGAGCTAACAGTGAACTTGAGTTTCTTGGCAGCTGGTTCACCATCATCCACAGCCTCGCTGGTGTTAACCAGAGTTAGGGATTTTGATGAATCAGCTCCATCCTTTGTCTGTTGCTCCCGCTTAATTTCATCCTCATCATCAGGTATAATCACTGGTGTGATGACTTGGAGAGGGACAGGTGAAGGGATAGTGTTATTAGAAGAGTCTGAGCTTTGTTTGGCAGATTCAAGGTTAAGTACCTTTTCCTTCTCCCCCTCACGTTCAGCCTATCTCTTTTGACGTTTGGATGAACGTGCTTGAAAGTGCTTAGCAATCTGCTCAACAGAGGCAGCCATTTCTCTTTGCCTAGTTCGTGAAGCTCTGGCAATCTTCAGAAGTTGGTTGCAATTACCATTTGTGTTGCGATGAACACGATTAACTATGAAGTTGGTGTGACGAATTTGCCTGTCTCGGGTAACCTCAAATTCCTTATGCATAGTCAATTCATGAGCAGAGAAGAGTGCAGGGACCTCTGTGACGATGGCATCTTTGATACGTGTGGTCAAATGACTAAGTCCGTGGGACACTCCCTTTCTTGTACCATCCTTGATAGGTTCAGTGACTGCATCTTGAACCGCCCGTGTTATGATCCTTGGAAAGTTGACAGTAAAAGAGTGCATTTCAGATTTGATGATGTCCAACTTTCTTGACAGGCGTTCCATATCGGATTGATGATGTTCAGGTTTAAGATCGTGGATGTTCAGGCTTTGTTGTGCATAATCATCCTTCCTTGGCAATATATCAAAGTTAGTTTGAGTAGGATGATCAAACAATAAGAATTCAACTATCGGATCATATGCAGGTCTTTGGAAGACTGTAGTGGCAGAAGTAGCAGAGGTGGGGGTTACTACAGCTTCCATGGGAGGATGAGTGGTATCAACGGCTGGTGTGGACACAACGATTTCCTTTGGAGGAGACAGAGATTGATGGTCGTCATCTTCTTCATCCTTCTCCTCTTTAATCATCCCCTCAGGGAGAATCTCATCATCAGGCATGGATTCAGGTTCATAGAAATCATCTACTAAGGAGAGTACATCCTCATCAACATCAGGCATGGGCTCTTCCTCATTTGGATGATCCTGAATCATTGTGTCAGCTTCTTTTTCTGGCTGCTCCAGGGATTCAATGTTTGGCTGTACAACATCAGCCTGCAAGTTGTTTTAAATTAGTAACAGGGAATAAATAATGGGAATGGTCGCCAGTTCGCTGTCCTAGAGAGGCTGAGGGTGATTATTCAGCCACTCCAAAGGATAAATCCTTGGGATTCTTTTAAGAGTGAAAAGCATGAGGTTAATGGTCGCCATTCGCTGCCCCTAGGAAAGCTGAGTGTGATTATTCAGCCCCCCAAAAGGCTAAAACCTTTGGGACTCTTTTGATTGTGAAACATATGTTGTTAAGGATCGCCATTCGCTTCCCCTAGGAAGGCTGAAGGTGATTATTCAGCCCCCCCCAAAAGGTTAAGAAACCTTTGGGACTCTTTTAAGTGTGAAACATATGTAGGTAAAGATCGCCTGTTTCGCTGCCCCTAGGAAAGCTGAGGGTGATGATTCAACTCCCCCTGAAAGGATAAATCCTTTGGGATTCTTTTAAGTGTGAAAAAGATGTAGGTTAAGGTCGTCTTGTAACGTTGTCCCTAGGAGAGCTGAGGATGATTATTCAGCTCCCCTAAAAGTAAAACTTTTGGGATTCTTTTTTAGAGGGAACCAAGAGGCTGTAAGTACAACTACTCTAGGTCGAGACATATATGTATTCAGGTTGTTGTTTGCCTGAATACTGTCTAGAGGGTGTAGGGTCATCGGGGTGCTTTATAAACATAAATGAATCACTCTCTGGTGCATGGACAGGGTGTACAGATGTCTTAAATGATTTCTAAGTGCATACAATGACTCCTATGGGTCAAGGATAACCCTAACTTCACCACTCTCACCTATAGACGTTTGAGAGTGGCTGCTTGTGGACCTCTAAAAATGTTAAGACTGATTACCTGTGCGATATCAGGGAGTATTTGACGGGTTCCCTGTTGTCTCGACTGACATCGAGACACTAGACCCTTGTTGTTGGTCAGCTGAAGTCTCTGAATCCATAGGAGTCTCTGGAACAGAGGATGATGTGAGGTTCACGTTCTTCTTTACCATGGCCTTTGCAACAGTTTTGGTATGAGAAGAAGATGGGTTTTTTCTTCTTCTTTGTCTGTTGGCCAATTGTTTCCTTGGACGTCGTGGTGTGCTGCCCAGAAGTCAAAGACGTAGACTTGCCAGACACATAAGAGGTATTCACCTTCTCAGAGGAAGGGAGCAAGGACATCACAACAGAAGGTTGTTTATTGGCGATGTTTAGCATGTGAGAAGTAGCAGGGACATCTTCAGGTCCAATCTCCTTGTAGATTGCTCCAGTAATGCGATAAGGCTTCAGGGATGTGAGAGTAGAGTTGTGGTAGCTGTCACCCAACAGGCTTTCGAAGAGAAGAGAAAAAAGGGAACATAGCAGATGTTTTTCTCCCTGACCTGATTTGGTCCCTTAAGCTTTTGTACTAGGTTGGAGAAAAGTATGATTCCAACATCAACATCTGTGCCCCATATCAGCCCATAAGAAATCGATTGGTGATTAAAAGACATTTGATCTTGGGATCCATGCATGCCTCCTAGGGATTTGACTATGTGAGTGAAGAGGACACGCCACATAGGGGAAAGTACTTGATCTTCAGAGGGGACTTGGAAAGAACTTCAGCGGGTATGAGAGCAGGGTTTATATCATGAATGAGTTTAAGTGTGGCAAGGGCATCCTTTACAGCCTTTTTGTCTACAACCTTCAGGCATTCATCTCCATGTCTTAACCCAGCCGCACTTGCAAAATCTTTGAGAGAGAAGGCGAAGGGGTGTTCGTTGCATGAGAGGCTAAAAGTGATGGTGTCGTCAACAGCTTCAGCAGAGTACCAAAATTCCCTAAGGTATTCTTGGTAGAAAACAGTTGGGGTCTTTGTGAGTGCTCCACTAACATCACAATTCTTCAAAAAGTTCACCAGATCTGTGTTGGATTCATTAGGAGCCTTGATCCATCCAATCGAGTTGTTAGAAGTAAGGATGCTCTAATTGAGTTCGAAGGTGACGTTTGAAGGCTTGGGAACTGGGTACGCCATTGAATCAAGGTAGAAGAGAAACAAAAATGGTGGAAGGGTTTAGACAGAGAAAGCTTAGAGAGAGAGGGGATTGTGAGAAATGAGAATAGTGGTAGGTGAGAAGAGACGTGAGACAATATTTATATTCAAATTTTTGAAACAGTTATTCAAACGCATTTAATGCGTAGTGGGAAAAAGACTGTACAAGTGGGTCCATTTACCTTTCAAAACCTTTTGTCTCCTCGTTATTCGGAAAAGAAATAATTAAATATAGGGAATGTTTTTTAGCATTTACTTGGAAAGTAACTACCTAGTTTCATGTAAAAAACATTTAATATTTAATCAGACATTTAATGAACACATTTATTATCAAGCCACAGTGTTTGAGATATTAAGCATCCCTAGCTCAGTAACTAGCCTGTTGAACGAAGGTTCAACCAAAGGCTTTGTAAAAATGTCATCTAGTTGCAGCTTAGTGGGAACAAAATGCAGCTCAATATCTCCCTTCATTATGTCATCCCTGATAAACTGATACCTGATATAAATGTGTTTAGTTCAAGAGTGAAGAACAGGGTTGTTGGAGATGGCAATGGCGCTGGTGTTGTCACAGAAGATTGGCACTTTATCATATAAGATCTCATAGTCAGCCAATTGACTTTTCATCCAGAGCACCTGAGCACAACAGGTGGCAGCAGCAACATATTCTTCTTCAGCTGATGACATGGCCACAGAGTTTTGCTTCTTAGCACTCCATCCAACCAATTTTCCTCCTAGGATTTGACAGCTACCTGAGGTGCTTTTCTTGTCAATACAGCATCCAGCATAGTCTGAATCTAAATAGGCCTTGAGATCAAAGCCTGATTCCTTTGGATACCATAGACCTAGGGAGGTTGTTCCTTTGAGATACCTAAAAATTTTCTTAACAGCCACTAGATGGGATTCTTTTGGGTTAGCTTGGTACCTTTCACAGAGACATGTAGAGAAATGGATATCAGGATGACTAGTTGTTAAATACATGAGTGACCCAATCATGCCTTTGTATAAAGTCTCATTAACAGAGACCCCTGACTCATCAGGACCCAAGTTGTTGGTTGGAAGCATGGGACATTTCACTGATGCACAATCAGCTAAGTCATATTTTTTAAGTAAATCTTAACATACTTTTCTTGACAAATTGAAATTCCCTTAGGATATTGTTTAATTTGAAAACCCAAAAAGTAAGTTAATTCACCCATCATACTCATCTCATAATTCTTGGTCATTAATTTAGCAAAACGTTTACTAAGATTAACATTAGTTGACCCAAAGATGATATCATCCACATAAATCTACACAATGATGAAATCACTCTTGTCCTTGAAGGTAGAGAGTGTTTTATCAATAGAACCCATGACAAATTTATTTTCAGTTAAAAAATTAGAAAGAGTTTCATACCATGCTCATGGAGCTTGTTTCAGCCCATACATGGCTTTGTGTAATCTGTACACATGATTAGGAAACTCGTTGTTCTCGAATCCTTCAGGCTATGTAACATATACTTCCTCAGCCACATCACCATTGAGGAAGGCACTCTTAACATCCATCTGATACACAGTGAAGTTCATATATGCAGCATAAGCAAGGAAGATTCTGATGGCTTCAATTTGAGAGAGAAATTCAGCAAAGAGACATTCATTGGCTGAGGCTGACTCTGAGTCATGAATTTGCTGTCTAGTAGTAACCCCTGCATTAAGTTCCCCAATATGTTGACAAGAAGAATGTGTTGATCTCTTGACCATTTAGTTTGAGGAGATGGGGAATCATGGACAGAGACGTCTATGGGGGTAGCTGGCACTATTTGAGTTTCATCCTGCTGAAAAGGAGGACTTTCTTTAAAGATGACCTCAGTATCTACGTCAACTTCAACTATATCAAGGGGTACAGATACATTGTCAGCAGGAGAGTCTTCAAGGATTTGAAAAATTGGTGAGTCATCTTCACCAATTGAGGAAGAAGGACTACAAGAAGGTTGTGGTTCTTCTTCATCAAGTTCCTGAGACGAAGGAGCTTCAATGTTGTGTGTTGATAGAGGGTCAAAAGCAGGAACATAAGGAGTGAGAGTGTTGGATTGATGATGATGATGATAGGGAGGTCTTGGTTCTGAGAATTCATAACTTGGAAAGGACACGTTTTCATTAAAATCAATTTCATCACCCTCTGTTCGTGTTCTCTATATGACATCATCATCTTCATTGAATCTGACATGAAAGGTTTCTTCTACTTCTTGTCTTCTAGTATTGAATACTCTGAAGGCCTTGGCAGTGGGAGAGTATCCTAAGTAGAAACCATCATCAACTTTTTCATCAAATTTTCCAAGTTTATCCATGTAGTTATAAATGAACACAGGGTATCCAAAAAGATGGAAATAGCTGACGTCTGGTGCTCTATTTCTGAAAACTTCATAGGAAGTTTTACCATGTCTCTTGACAATGATTGACCTATTTTGGGTGTAGCAAGCAGTGTGAACAGCTTCTCCCAAAATTTGCTTTGGTAAAGCTGCACCATTTAAGATAGTTCTGGCTGCTTCAATCAGAGTCCTATTTCTTCTTTTAGCCACACCATTTTGTTCAGGGGTACCAACTGAAGAGAAGTTTTGTGATATTCCTTTTTCATCACAAAAAGATTCAAGCTGTTGATTCTTGAATTCAGTACCATTATCACTTCTTAGAGCTTTGACTCTAACATCATTCATATTTTTAACCTTTCTGACGAAGGACATGATAGTATCAGCAGCATCACTTTTCCTTCTAGGGAAGAAAACCCATGTATTCCTTGAAAACTCATCAACTATGACCAAGGTGTATTTGTTGTGATTAATGGTCTATGGTTTGACAGGCCCAAACAAATCCATGTGAAGGAGATGTAAGCACATGTAAATAGAAAATGATTGTCTGGTCTTAAAAGAAGGCATGTGATGCTTTCCTTTGACACAAGCTGAACAAGTCTTGTCTTTAGAAAAAGTCACTGAAGGTAGACCAGCAACCAGGTTTTGTATGGCTATCTTGTTGATGTTCTTAAAGTTGAGATGAGACAGTCTTTTGTGCCACAGCCAATTGACACTTTCAGAGGCTTTAGCTAGAGAAAAATTGGAGTTGTCTTCAGAGCAAGTAGCCATGTTGATGACATACACATCTCTCCTTCTTGGTGCAATAAGCACCACATCATTGTTCTTGTTGAATATGGTTCCCTGAGTCTTAGTAAACAAAACCTTGTAGTCAGCATCACACAGTTGGCTGATGCTAATAAGATTGTGTTTATGACCATTCACATATGCAACCCTTGTAAAGGTTATCCCATTGCAGTTCACTGAGTCGAGTCACGAGTAAGAGGAAGTGGTAACGGTCGATGGATGTTCATATTTGAGTATTTGCTGACGGAATGCCTCACATCAAGGTGTATCCCTCTGTATCGCCTAAAGAATTATCCCCAAACACCACTTTAGGACTTGGCTCCTTTGAGTATCTGTGCAGGTATTGTCGAATCCCTGTCATGTGTCTAGAACAGCCACTGTCTAGATACCATACCGATTCCTTAAGATGGTTCTGAACAGATACATAGAAATAAGTTAGTTCCTATGGTGAACCCACTTTCCAGTGGGTTCCCTGAATTGCTGATTAGCAACTCTTGAGTTCTTGTAGAACTTTTGACAATGGGAAGGACAGTTAGCTGTCTCATGGGTGAACTTCCACATATATCACCTCCTCGAAAGTCACTACACTCATGTGAGTGATGGTCTGTGAATCCATAAAATTTATAGGGGGGATAAGGTCTGTAGTTACCTATTTGTCTCCTAGAAGCCTGTTGTCTCTCCCTAGAAGGTGTCTGAGCTCTCTTAACATCCATTTGTCTATCATGATCTATGGTCATGTGATGAGAGTTTTTACAGATATTGTAGTAAGGTTTGACTATCCTTTCACCTTTGGGTTCACCTAGAATAGACTTAGGTTCAAGGGAAGTAGAGAATTTAGCAGAAGGCTTAATATGTTGTTTTAAGAGTTCTACTTCTTTCATTAATGACAACAGGCGTTCTTCAGTTGAGAAATCAACTTTGTTTACAGATTTTGTTGAGACAGTCTTAAAGGGAACTTGCTTAACAGATTGTTTAGCAGGTACAGAAAATACCTTAGCTGGTGGTTTCTCAATATCTGTTTTGGGTTCAGCCTTATTTCCTCTAGAGGAACCGTTGGGTTCAACTCCTGAGAGTTTAGGTAAGGGTGGTAAATCAACCAAATCATCAGAGATAGGGACATCAGTCAAGACGGGATCTGACATATGAATTGTCTCTATAGATTTGAAAACAATCTCTTTGGATTTGGTGAGAATTTTCAACTTATTTTTCTTGGTAGAAATATCCCTTTTAATATCAGCAGGTAGTTCCTCATTAAGCAATTCATCTATAGTGAACCTACTGCATAGCCATTTTTCTATAACCTTATTTAATTTAGATACTTGATCATTAAGGCACTATTCTTCAAGGTTAACCTATTAACTTCGTTTTGAAGAGATATCTTTTCTAAATTAACCTGTTTGAGAGTTTCACATTCAGCCCTAGCAGTTAATAGTTCATGTTTAACAGAGTGAAACTTATCAAGCAAGTTCTTTCTTTGTTCCTCAACAAAGTGCAAATCAACAATGGTGTAATCAAGGACATGTTTGCGTTCATCACTTTCAGACATAGATAAAAGTATGTGTACCTTTTTCATTGTGTTGTCAACCCATTTTCCTGATCTTGCATCTCCTTTACCAAAAGCTGGTTCATCCTCAGCTATTGCCATGAAAGCCCTGACTCTAGTAGTATCTTCCTCATCTTAAGTCAACGGCTCATCATTCCAATCATACGCTTCAAGCTTCAAATTCATCTGTTCTAACTCAGCTTTAAGTGCCTTATACTTGTTCTTGTAATCCTTCTTCTCATTGTCTGAGGAGTTGAATTGGTGAGATGAGTTGTTGTGTTGTGATTTGAACTTATAAGGTTTGGTGGAAGATGATGGATAAGAAGGTGAGGATGTCTTTGTGGAAGGACAGTCTTTTTGAAAATGTCCATGTTTTCTACAGGCAAAGCAAGTTTCTTTTGATTTGTCAGTTTGTTTGCTAGCTGATCCTACTCTCCCTGATCTTTTGTAGAATCTCCTTTGATTAGCTAGAAAGGCTCTTTCATGAAATTAAACATTCAAGTTTGTCAAAAACTCTTGGCTGCTACGTGTGTCTTCTTCAACATCAGAGTTGCTGTCATAAGGGTGTGGGGTAGAAATCAAAGCTTTGGAAGTTGCTCCCTGAACTACAAATCTTTCAGTCTCTGATTTGTATATGGTATCAATCAGCCCTTCTTCATAATTGTACTTTCCATAAAGCTGAGCTAAGGTGTCATTCTTGATTGAGTTATTGGCTCTCTAAGTCTGATTCATACTCAGCCATTTTCTTGGAAGGTTGTTGACAAATGTGGCATTGATTTTAGGTTGACCAATGGTGACGTCATTCATAGAAAGGTCATTGAGATGAATCTTCAGCCTTGTATATGTTTGTTGAACCTTTTCACCTTCAAGTGCCTTGAAAGCATTGAACTAAAGTCTGAGTGCCTGAATCTTGGTTTCTCTGGTTTCAGAGGGTCCTTCATGACCAAGGATATGGTTTGTCCACATTTGTTTGGCTGTGGGACACTGAATGACAGATTTCATGATGTGTTTGGGAAGACATGATATGATGATGCTTTTGAGACGTTTGTCTTGGTTTGCCAATTTCCTATCAGTTGGAGTCCACTGCTTGAGAGGTTTGGGAAGAGGATTCTCATCAGCAGAGGTGAGCGCCATGGGAACATAAGGACCATTGTCTAGAATTTCTAGAAGAAATGGCTCAAGTCCGTCGAGATACACGAGGAATTGACTCTTCCAACTAGCAAAATATTCTTCATCAAATATTGGTACATTGGTGACATGAGATCCGCCTCTTGAGTCAAGAAGTTGAGGTAGATCATCTTCATTTGGAGGTAGAGGAGTGAGTCTTGGTGAAGTTGGAGGTGCATTTTTGTTGTTCCCAGAAGACGATGGTGCATTGGTTGTTTCCGGCATGGTAGATCTTGATTATAAAACTTAGAAAGATGTTCCTAAAGGTTTTAATATCAAACATCGCTCTGATACCAATTGAAAGTCCCTAAACTATGCTATAAACAATAAACTTAACTAATCAACACACGTAATTACTTTTCAAACGTAATACTTATTATTGTATAATAAAGAATTAAAAGCGTTATGGATAACACCGTTTGATGACAATGTGTTGTGCACACTTTGAACAAACTAAACCCTAACTTATGAACACAGTCGCAGCTGTTTGGTTCTATAAGTTCTAAGCATTAATGTGTGAATTCTATCAAAGTGTTAAACTTTCATGCTAGGCTACATAACCTATTTATAGTGGTACGAGGTTGACTCTAAGTACTTGTTGATGGTGACTACACTAGACAGACACTTGTCAGACCTCTGTCACAAGATGCTCTTCTATTCTTGGTAGTCTGCCACAATTCTTTCATGAAAACAGAGCTGACACAATTTCCCTTTTCTTTATAGTCTCATACACACTAAGGTATGTCCAACGTGTGCTGAGTGTTAACAGGGTAGTGCCACCCCTGTTAACCCTCAACCCCTCAGAGTCCCTGATACATCTTGGCTGTTATCCATCACAACCAATGAGTATGTCTTCAAGTAATCTTCGAATTCCTTGACAATGTATCTGACATGGACTCCTCTGAGGTTGCTCATAGAGACTTAGATCTCTGTGAGTCTTGCGATACTTGCCTGCCTCCTAGGCACATGCAAGTTACTATCTAACAGCTTGATTTGTGTTTAAATATATGATACATGGAATCTACTAAACTTAGATTCCCAACAATAAGTATCAAACATATATAACAATACTGGGAAAACGGTTGGCTGCAAACGGGGAATCCTAATAAGAAAAGAATGTCCATGCTGAAAGAGGGGAAATCCGTACCTTATATCCAGTGAAGAAGAAGACGAAAGAATGAAAGTTCTACTCCGATCTCATTAATGCTACATAAATAGGGGACATGTATAAGTATTCTGTTTACTGAGTACTTAACTGATTATATCATGTCTTAGCTTGTTTTATATGTTCTTGTCTTGTTTTACTGATTTTAAGGTTATGCTGAGTTTATCATGTATTCTATGTATTCTGACTAAGTATTACTTGTATTATTATACTTGTGGTGTAATAATAAGCAACATTCTAAAAATAGCAGGTTTCCTAAAATATAATGTTTACAAAAATAGAAAGTTTCCAAAAATAGATAGTTTCCAAAAATAGATTAACTTCTTAAAATAGATCAGTTTCTAAATATATAAAGTTTCCAAAAATAGTAAGTTTCCGGAATTAGAAAGTTTCCATATTTAGAAATAAGCTAGATTAATAAACTAATAATATAAGCTTAAGTTTACTGGTTAAATAACATAAGTCATGTGATTATTAGTATAATTTATTAATAATATCATGTTAATTAAATAAACTATAGGTTATATGATTTACTTAAATATAAGCATGATTTAATTAAATTAAGGTGTATAAAATACTTAGGTTATACATGTATTAATATTATATTAATTATAACCTAAGTCATATTTATTAATTAATTAAATTCCATGTCTTAATAATTAATTAATACTATAATCTAAATTAAATAAATAAATACTTAGGTTAAAACATGTATTATTTCATAAATAATATTAACCTAAGTCCATGATTGATTAAATTAATTTTTAATCAGGTTTAATTAATTTAATTATTCAAAAAAACATATAACTTTTAAGAATAAAACCACGCCCGAACCCGTGACAAAAGTAAGCCGTGCCAAACACCCCCAACCAGCGGCTGGTGGTGCTGGCTCACGCCGGCACTACCGGTCCCACTGTTTGAACAAAAACCCCCACCGGATGTAGCCGGTGGTTTCCCCTGCTGGAACAGAGTTCCCACGGCGGTAGGCCGGTGGTTCCCCCTGCCGTGCTGTTGCCTCCCCCTGCTCGAACCAAAACAGCCACCGGCTTAAGCCGGTGGTGCTTGCTGCTGTGCCGAGACCCACACCGAGCCCTCTAAGGTCTCGGCTGTGGCTAAACGAGGGACACCGAGAGCTTGAGGCTCTCAATTAGCTGCCAAACCAAACCGCAAACCAAATCAAACCCTTTTCATGTTTTATTCCAAATCATAACATGTTTGTTGTTTGTTTTCAAAGATCTACATATGTTCATAAATAAATAAAAAAATAAAGGATGAAGGTTTAAGAAACCGATCACGTGATTGAAAAGGGTTTAGGAACACGAACACAAACATGTATATATCAAATATCAAAGACCAAAAACTCTCCTCCTTGTCTCCTGTGTGTGCCGCGGCTCTAGCTTCTATAGGGGCAAGGGTTTCTAATTTTTTGTAAAAATTATGTGAATGATAACTCTGTGTTTTCTTTTTTCCTTTTAGTTAAAATCAAAGTGGGCTTGATCCCCTTGTGTTTGTTTGTCGCGGACACCATTGGCCCAAAAGGGTCTCCCGGGCTTTTTACATGTTTAATTAATTTACATGTTCATTCGTGTTTATTATTCGTTCTAGTTCGTGTTAAATATATACTACATACATATATCGTGTTCTAATAGTCGTGTTATAATTATTATACGTAATATTTATCATGTTCGTAAATGTTCGTGATTATAATTATTATACTTAATAGTTTTCGGGTATTATCACGTACTTAATAATTATCGTACACTAACACGTACATAGTTTCTGAATTAAATATTCGTGACACCTGTTCATGAAATAAATGGAAAGTTTTAATTGGTTCGTATGTTTACGTAGTGTACTGTTCATGACATTTATATGCGGGTTTTACAACTCTTCCCCCCTAAAAAGAATAATTCGTCCACGGATTATAGATGAGGTAAACTGAAAAGAACATGGACGCGACATGACTGACAAGGACATGGTACGTGACGTGCCTGAAAAGAACATAAATGATAAATCCGGATGGACTCGTCCCATTTATGGAAGGATGAGAGAATAAAATCCGGATGGACTCGTCCGTTTCCAAGTGGCTTCCCTCTTAGAACGGTCCTCCACTAGATCTTGACACAAATGATAAATCTTTGTCCTCCTGACCTTAACTTGACAAGACGTAAAAGTTCCTGGTTATGAACGTATGACCGATCCTCCTGAATTCGATCGAGTGGATAAGAATTAAGATGCAAGGGTAAATGAAACATTATGATGCAAAATAACCTAGACCTACAGACATTAGTAACATCTTAGCAATGATGCACGAGACATACTTTCACGTAGTACGTGAACAATTGTGAACGTGATATGTGGAGATATGGTGAGTGTAATATGAGAAAACATATGGTGATCAATGATACGTGTAACATATCGTGAACGTGATATGAGAAACGTGGAATGAACATGACATGTGAAACATATCGTGAAGATGGAATAACAGAGGCGGTAACGCCAAATGCTATAACTTCCCAGAACGAAAATGATAGAGGGTTATACTAAACTTGAGTCTGGTCTCTCAAGATTTTGTAAAACTTCCCAGAACGAAAATGAACGTAAAATCGTAAGCCAGGATACGATCATGAACGTGAATAGTGTCATGAATGTGAGTGTGAAAGCAAGTCGTAAAATTTGGACAAAGGACATGAACCGAACTTTCGAACACAATGTGAATCTTTGTCTGGTCCGATAGTTGAGGGAGTACCAAGTGATCGGATGATCCTTGGCTGGAAAATGTCTGAAAATTTGCTGACTATAGAATCCGTGCAGATGTAAGGATTCTGCAGACTTGGTCAAACTGTTGACAATAACCCGGATAGCATCATGCTTCTTCTGAGTTTGCGGTAATCTGGTAACCAAAATTCATGGAGATTTGTCCCATTTCTGATCACAATTTCTGATGTTGGAAAACATCCCAGTCTGTTGGTGTTCTATCTTAGCCTGTTGGTATGACAATAACATGTTAATTTTGTAAAAAAAAAAAAGAAACTATATCTTTCTTCATAGAAACTAGATACGTAGAAGTTTGGAAAACTATGTGTCTCTGAATTTAGACTTCCTTTAGCGTAGGATTTTCTGGAACACCTAAAGGTTCTCACCTTCACGCATAAGCTGAGTCATGGTAAAATTAACCGTGAGAATCCATGTGATTCAGAGTGTCACTTTAATCAACCAGAATTTATATTGGAAATATTCAGGGTGAAATTTATCCTATCGTAGAATTTTCAACATAGTGCAAATATGGTCTTCTTGCTCTTTTCTAAACATAGAGAAACTCAGGTTGTGCTCGATGAAAACACTGGTGAATTGTTTATGAGTTCATGGAAACTTAATTTATTAAGTCCATAATGCTGCTAAAGCATTTATGAGACTAATACAAAATCATGAATTTAGCATGACCAAGTCGTGTACGAATAAAAGTCATGGAAATGTCCTGCTCTTTCACTCGCCAAGGCTGGCAACATGATTATGAGTCAATCTTGTAAAAAAAGAAGGTTTAGCACTCTATAGTCGCTCACAAACATTTTCAATACGTGGAGGAGGATAACGGTTATGAATGGTGATTTATATAAATCGACAGTAGTCGACACATAATCTCATGTTACCGTCCCTCTCCTATAAGGTTACTCTGGAATACATGTGGTAAGATTCTGGAATAATCGGCTGGTTATGAGTAAGGGACTTCAGAAGTCGTGTCATCAATAATAGCTGGAATCTTCACAGCCATGGAACAACAAACACGTGCTTGTAAAGCATAATTATTTTTACAGATTTTCCTGATGGAAAATCATGCTGAATGTATTCAGTTTTCTGCACATCGCTGTACTTACTCTGATGTGAGTGGTGACTAACCGTAGCATGGGCTGTTGTTCTTAGTCCATAATTAAAATCATATTTTACTCACACCAGTCCGAGGTAAGTGCGTTAGCAGATTGGATCTTATCATTAGACTGAAGGAAAACCTTCGTATAATTAGGTTATACGAACGGTGTCCTTTATGGTCATGGGTATATGAAATATGAAGTCAAGAAATGAAAGCGTCATGAAATAGGCGTGACATATCTTACTGGATGTATTTTACCTGACTCACACAGAACGAACCCTCCGTGTCCAAACGCGAATGATACGCCGGTGATGGTACTAAAATTCTTGTGGCCTAATTAATACACGGCACAGCAGAATGCATATACCCCTTGGAGGGTACCCTGAATTTCTTAGGGATGTTCCAGAAATGGACGCGAGTCATGTGTCCTGACCCGTGTCTTAGAAAATATACGTATGACATGTTTCTTGACTGGTGTCTTGACATGTGTCTTCAGAAAATATATGTGAGACACGTGTCTTGACTGATGTATTGACATGTGTCTCGAGGTGTGAAACAAATAAAACTACAAATCTTAGGTTATCATGCCTAGAACTGGCGGATCGGTTGGACTGCAAACCTTTTGTATTTCTGATCATGTCCGTAACCGGTGTTCTATTGTGATTACTAGGATAGTTGCTTTCACAGTAACAGTTACTATCATCTTGTCTATAAGTTCCATGACGGTCATTCTTATGACTGTGATTCATGTAACTATTCAGCTGAGTGACCGGCTGGTACCGGTTCGTACTCATATGATTGAAAGGACAATTGAATGATGTGTGGCATCTAACTAAAAGGTAGGAACATAGATTGTGATGGAAATCGTCTGATGGTGAAGCATCTTCTCTTCCGATCGCTTTGATCCAACGCCTTTGTCTTTATGTTGTCGGATCTCCAGGTTGTGAACAACATCAACATCTCGTAGCATTTCCAAATAGTCAGCAGCATCAACAATTAGTAACATCTTCTGGTTATGAGCGACATCAGCATCTTGTAGCATATCAACAAGTGGAATATGCCTGAGATGATTTAAAATCGATTAGCGAATACTCGTGGAGTATTGCAAGCGAAATACACATGAATTCAGGTATGTGTAATACACATGGAATACGGTTCATGGAGTACACATGGAATGTACATGAAATGATCGGTATGGGGTCGATCATCTTTCATGATTTTAAAGGAAAATAATTGGTTAAACGGTTAGGAAAACCATCATAATAACCTGGCACTTCCCGCATAGACATCATTCTAGTTGCATAGAGAAACGCTAGAAGTGTGGTTAAACGAAATTTGACGATGATTTGCCTGAAAGCATGATTAATGAAAACAAACAATGACTATCGTGAAAGCAAGATTACATGAAGTCCATCGGTGCCTTGCATGAAAGAATAATCAACATGATGAAAGCATAATTCTCATAAGAAACGTAAGACATAATCAACATGAAGACGAATTCAACATCAAGAAACATGAAACAAACTTAGTATTCAACATAATCAGCATGATAACGAAGTTAACCATGATAGTATGAAAACATACTTGACAAAAAAAGACATAGTAACTTATGAGGGGACATAAAAAAATTTATAAAAGTAATGAAATGAATCCGATGATCGCTAGTGTCAATGACCATGGGTCGGTTCATAACACAAATCTTGACATACATAATAATGAGAAAACTTTTATGCATGTAAACATGAAAAAAAATTATGCATGAAATCAGTGTATGGATGCATGATCATGAAAATGACATGATGAGGAAGAACACTTATGGGTCGGTTCATCAAAACAAAATGATTCGATTAAAAGCACATGCGACTAAATATGGCCAGTCCTGTACCAACCATTACTTAGTCAAAATACCTAAAACAATAATACATGGAATAAATGACTAAAACTCAGCTGTCAAACTTAACAGAAAATTTTTATGTGACCAATTATGAACTACTGGGGTTCAGTCCACATTAGCCACAGTTCACAAGGAACATTATGCATGAAACAATGACACATGACTAAGTATGGATGACAGTTGTTCATCCATATTATTAAAATAATACTGATGAAAATATCATGGTTAAAACAACAAAGTGCTAAAAACATCAATACGTGGAATAATAAGCGTTGATTTAGGAAACTTCTAGTGACTACCCACTAGTCACAAGTCGAGTTTTAGAGCCTACAGGTCGAAGCCATGGCTCTGATACCATAATTGTAACACCCCACTTTGATAAGTAGACTGTTACGCGTATTTATGGCGTGTCATCAAAGGATGCAAGGTAATATGTACTGAAACATACATGACCATAGGGAAAACCGGAATCAAACATCGGTTCACAAACATAAGCCCAAAACATAAATAAACTAAACAAACTAGGAGGAATAAGACAAGTGTCCAAACAAGCATAATTATGAAGGCAAAAAGGAGAATAATTCTAAGGCAGCTTCCATCCTATGCACGCCCTCCATAAACTCAAGTTTGTCCTTGGGTACCTGCCGTTTTGGGACATAGAAAGGAAAGTAACGGCTAAGCAATACGCTCAGTGAACGGATATACGACATAGTATGAATGGCTGAAACATAAATAAGACTAATAGCAACGGAAATGTATAAGTCCTGGAAAAGCTAGATCATGTTTATAAAACTGGTTTTATAGTTTGAAAACACTTATGTTTTTATGCAAAATCTGTATTAATTAGCCAATAGCCTATATATGTCAAGAGGTTCCACCGTGCATGAATACTTGGAGGGGATACCTCGTCATGTAATTAGAGGGGTTGCCTCTAATTAAATATTCTAGGTAGGAAGGATCAACTCCTAGTGAAGGATGCAAGGCACCCATCGCATTCACTAAGAAATTACTGGTAAACATGTAACTAGGATGCACCCATACGCCCACATGATAATATAATAAAATGTCAAAAACTAAAAAGGGACGCCATGAGCAATCACTTCGTCGTGGGGAAGTCATAACACTGGTGCTTCCAGTGTTATGGTTATGTTACCTCCATAACTAGGTGACACTAGTCATCCATGTATATGGCTTAGGCTCTTAAACTAACATAAGTATCAAACATATAAAACAATACTAGGAATACAGTTGGCTGCAAACGGGGAATCCTAATAAGGAAAGAATGTCCATACTGAAAGACGGGAAATGCGTACCTTATATCTAGTGAACGAAGAAAAAGAAAGAATGAAACTCCTTGATGAGACTGCTTTTATGCATAGTCTCATCGTCCAAAACGGGCTTAAAATGATTTAAATATCATAAAATGTGCCAAATATATGCTTGTGTTTGTTCAGTGTGTATTTTAGATACAGCTATTGAGAAAATGACAAAAGATCACAAGAAACAAGCAAAAAAGAACACGAGAAACGAAGCCGCACAAAGAACCGGGCCCTAGAGTTAATTTTCCAAGAAAATTCCTTGAAGAATTTAAGATTGTACAAGAAGGGTCCACCATTATTGAAGAACTGACACTTTATACCCTTGTATATTCATAATTACAAGTTTGGTCCTTAAAGTTTGTCAAATTACAAAAAGGACCCTCAACTTTGAATAATTGTCAAGAATGGTCCCTCAAATTTGAAGACTTGTCACTTTTAGTCCTCTATGAAGACAAAAAACAGGTAAAGACCTTGAAGATCGAAGACATGTCAAGTTTGGTCCTTCAAATATCACGAATTGGCAAAAAAAGTCCTTGGTAAAACCTTTGTAAAGTTTTTGGGGCAAAAGTGTGAAAACTAAAACTTCCATTACAAAGGATTCTTAGTTTTGGCTGGTTAAACAAGAAAAGACAACAAGAAGGAAGACAAAGGGTATAATTTATCAAACATCCAAAGTTACCTAGACTAGTGCCATGTTGACACGTGCCCCACTAACCCTCCTTAACCAATCACAAGCCACCAACTTGCCACATCATAATCCCACTCACCACTCGTTTAATAACTAATTTAATTAGTTATTTAAACTCGTGCTAAACACAATCCAAAATAGATGATTTGGGGCGTTTAACCGCATCCGGTTGACGAACGGAGGATGGTTTACCCAAAACAGACTTTCCTTTCATTTTCTCAATGAGTTTCTATAACTCACTTATGGAAATGTCCCTTTCTATAACTCACTTATCGAAATCTTTTTCATTTAGTAGACGAAACGAAGAAGCTGACATTTCTTGACACTATTTATGATTATGAGATTTTTCACCTTTTTGTAAAGCAAGTTCAAGAGAAATGGAGTGTTTCTCAAGTTGAGAAAAACTTTTCGAAAGTTTGTTCTATGTTTGAAAGCTCTACTTCAAGATTGCGACATTTCTAGTCCGATTCTGACACTAGACATGCTACATGACAATATTGATCAAGATCGGTATACACACCAAGAATAGTATTCATATGGTTAGCATAAAAGTATTCCTTAGAAAGTCGATCAATTTCGTTAGAAAGTTGGTGTTCTTGTGTCTTTAATTTAATTTGAAGAAAGTCAACTTCATCTTCAAGAGATTTGACATAGCTTAAATCAGTTAACATTTTCTCAGTGAGAGCATTATAAAACATTTCCACATTTTTGAAAGATCATCAATTGTTGGAACAATGCATTGTTGAATGACGACTTCTACTTGTGGGTTAGGTTTAATATTCCAAATGGTATCCCTAGAAACTTTTTCATAGTCGACGACACCTTTGTACAAATTTAAAACCCCTTGTTTTATAAACTCAAATTTCTGAACACTTTTGCTTTTCTCATCCCATTTACGTTTTTCATCCGAAATTTGTTTTTCTAACAAAATTGATTGCTTTTTGAAACTCCTTTTTAAAGAAACTTTCTTTTGGGGTTCATCACTTGGTGGTGGAACACTATTGTACATCTTTTGTTATTTGGAAAGTTCTTTTTGAGGAACAAACTTAATATAATTATCAGAATCAGAAAGGTTTATTAAATGTTTGTAGAATATTGATAATCAATGAATCTATGAAGGGGTTTGTTGATTTCTAGAGAGAGAAAGTTAGAGAGAGAAAGTGAGAGAAACTATGTGAATTTTATTAATATGGAATCAAAGAAATGACAACAACCAACCCCTTTCCTTAGTGGAAAGGGGTATTTATAGTTCCAAGTCATAAGTGGACTTGGGCCGGTCCATGACAAGCCCATGGACCGGTTCTTACTTAAGTTAATAAGCAAATAATAACTAATTACTAACTACGAGCTATTACAACATAAATCATATTGTGGAGCGACCGATACTTCTAATATACGTTAAAACGTATTTCTAACAATGTTGACGAATTATTTCGTCGCAGTCAGGGGAAAGCATAAGAGCAAGATTATCAACATAACAACCGATATCATAAAGAGCAGGCTTGGTACTTTGAACTTTCTTGAGATATTCAGGCTTGACAAAACTCGTTTTTATATTTCTATTGAGCATATTCATAGTTTTAATAGACTGACCCGTTTTGTAAACAATGTTGTTTAACGTGTCGACTCTCTTTTCCAAAGCAAGAATTTTTCAATATCCTTTTCTTCAAGATATAAAGCTCAGTTTGTTCTTTGTTAACCGACTCTAATTCAGTAATTTGGAGTTTATGTAGCAGCAGTTGTTCTTCAAGGTCCAATATCTTTTGTTTTGACATATGAATTTCGTGTGTTACTTCAAAACAATATTGTTCATTGAGCACCTTACGTTCATATACCAAACCATTAGCTATCGCAAACCGTCGATCAGCTTCTTTTACATAATCACACTCTTTAAGCCTGTCTAACTCCTCGGCTAAGGATGTGTTTGCTTGCTTCAAACGTTTATTAGCCTCTTTGTTTTCCTCAATTTTATGTTTTAAAGAATCAATAATAGATGCAAGAAAATCACGTTCCTCATCTGAGTCAGTATCCTGAACAGCTTTTTCGTCATCATTACACATATGTTGTGAATCTGTAGAGATATTTCTATCCTCCGTGTCCATTACATATGTGTCATTGATGCTTTCGGGTTGCTCAGGATGACGTCGTTCATTAGAAAACACATTATAGTTATCATGTGATTGTACCTTTTCAAGTGGCTCAGAATCATAGATGGGTCCAGAAGTATCATCAGTATCTGGGATCACTTCTTGAATCTTTGCCATGTATACATAATGTGCCTTCAACTCTTGATCATCGGCTTCATCATCAGTGTCATCACGCCAGTCAACTTCATCTATTGTGAGTGGAATTCCTGCTTCTTCTTTCTTACACAGCAACATCTTTTCCTTGTGATATCCCGAATCCTTAATTCGTTTTGGCTTCTTGCATTCCCTAGCCATGTGCCCAAATCCCTTGAAGTTGAAGCATTGAATCCCAGTCTTCTGCACAACCGGAGTGCCTACAGTATCTCTAGCCCCAACTTGATTCAGCAACCTCTGATTATCATACCTAGCATCACGATCATACCTAGGTGCATGATCAGCTTCCTTATATCTAGCATTGGATGATGATCTGAGGTTGTTGTTGGTAGGTTTGTAGATATTCTTATAAGTTGTGGTGAGTAAAGACATGAGTTCCTCAATCTTCTTGTCCCTTGAAGTTTGTTCATCATCACTATCTCCGTCTGACTCTGTGTCATACTTTGGAGGTGGAGTGGGGACAATTGCTTTTGCTTTGTGTTTAGAAATAGCTAGAGGTTTGGTGGATGAGCTTGATGACTTTGAGGAATGAGTAGGTGGTTGTTGACGGGGAACAGGTTTTGTTGAAGTAGCAGCCACAAAAGCAATAGAATTTGCATACCATTCTGCCTTTTCAGCCCTTAGTTCACTCACTTCATTCTGATGTTGTTTCAAGATATCATAAAATTTGTGATAGGAGATGGTCTTGATATCGTCCCTTTGTTTAACCAAGGTCACAAACCTTTGCCATTCCGGTTTGAGTTGAAGTAGAAACTAAACATTGGCATGATGATTAGAGATTGTGCACTGATTTCTGACAAGCTCATTCATCATTTTGTAGAATCTTAAGTAATATGAGTCAATGGATTCACCATCTTCAGATGTGAATTTTCCAAACTCCCAAAGTAGATTAGTCTCGATATCTTGAACATTGATCGACTCACCTTGCTTCAATCGATGAATTGCATTCCACATTTACATAGCATTAGGACATGCATCAACTGTGGAATAGATATCGTTATCAATTCCAGTGAGTATGAAGTTTACAGCATCAGCTTCAGCTTGGAGGAGTTTCTTTTTCTCAGCAGAACATGTGTCAAAATCCTCCATAGCTCGTATAGTTGATGAAGTACCATCCTCTGCCTATGTGGTAATTGGTCTGAATTCAAAATCTGGAGGTGGATTCTCTAGGCAGTGACAAAGAGAAGTTCGGTTTTCTTTTCCGTCGAGAAACCTGAGAAAACGAGATCTCCATTGAACGTATCAACCGGCAGTGAGCACATGTGGATTACCGTTGCCACCTTTGTTAGCCGTATATTTTATATAGTCAAACAAGAATGTAATAGGTCATCTTAGTCGTTATTGGTCTTGTATTGTAATAGGTTAGTCGAGAAAACCGGGCTTGGACTTTAAGCTAATATTGTATAAGTTAGGGGCATAAGCCCAAAACAAAGCCAAGCTCGTCCCAAGGATACTAAACCCACAACCCATATGCCAAGGGTATATATACCCTCTTCCATGTGTGGAAGAGGGTGTTGGTTCATTTCATAAAACACCTAGTTTTAGTGTAAACCTTCCACTTCTCTCTCTACTCTCTCTCTACTTTTCTTCTATTTCTCTCTCTAAATCTTGTGTTATGGATTGAATGGGAATAACATTTGGTATCAGAGCCTATAGTGGATAGGTGATTGATGATTCGTGAGTTGTGTTCTTGATTTTTCGTGGCTTTTTTTATCTATATCTCACGTCCCAAAATTTCTTTTTGTATTTTTATGGTCTTTTCTTGATACAAATCATCTACATACTAGTAGTAGTGATTAGGGTATCTTGGTTTTGGCTAAAAACAAATCTTTTGGATCAAAAGTTGCGAAATTTCTTGTTTTTCTTCATTCCAAAATTCAAGCAAGTGTTACCATCGGAAAGTACAAAGTGTGATGCTCGATTGCAATAATCCAAGGATTCTACTTTGCGATCACCCTGATTTCGATACCTTATTCCGATCTGGATATTCCGATCGTACATTGCGATCTGGGATTCCGACGGGTTTAAGGGATCTTTGAGTCGCTACTCTGCCAAATTTGTTTCAGCCATATTCTGATCTGAACATTGCGACAGTGCATTGCGATAGAACATTCCGATCTGAACATTGCGACAGTGCATTACGATAGAACATTCCGATCTGAACATTACGACAGTGCATTACGATAGAACATTCCGATCTGAACATTGCGACAGTGCATTACGATAGAACATTCCGATCTGAACATTCCGATGGACATTCCGACATGTATTCCGATGGACATTCCGATGGATATTTTGTTTGAGTAATTGTTAGACTTAGCCACTATCTAGACTAGTTTCGGAACGTAGTTTACACAAAGATTAAAAAAATAATTAAAAAAAAAGTTAAAATTTTTAGGTCAAGTAAAATCAAAATTTTTCCCTACTAGTTTTTGGCTATTTCTAACTCAAATTCAAAATTTGGCGATACAAAATTTTTCGGCTTACCGTTTTGTCAGACTGAGGAATTTATTGTCGGTCTGAGAAATTTTTTTTGAATTTTCAGAATTTCAATTTTAACCACACATCATCACAACAAATCCACTAAGATCTGCAATTCATCCACAAGTATTCACCATGTCTAACAACAACATCAACATTGCAACTGCTAATCAAATTCGTTTGGAACAAGGTGGCAACGGTAATCCACCTGTGCTCACTGCCGGTTGCTACGTTCAATGGAGATCTCGTTTTCTTAGATTTCTCGACGGAAAAGAAAACCGAACTGCTCTTCGTCACTGCCTTGAGAATCCACCTCCAGTTTTTGAATTCAGACCAATTACAACACAGGCAGAGGATGGTATTTCATCAACTATACAAGCTATGGAGGATTTTGACACATGTTCTGCTGAGAAAAAGAAACTCCTCCAAGCTGAAGTTGATGCTGTAAACTTCATACTCACTGGAATTGATAACGATATCTATTCCACAGTTGATGCATGTCCTAATGCTATGGAAATGTGGAATGCAATTCATCGATTGAAGCAAGGTGAGTCGATCAATGTTCAAGATCTCGAGACTAATCTACTTTGGGAGCTTGGAAAATTCACATCTGAAGATGGTGAATCCATTGACTCATATTACTCGAGATTCTACAAAATGATGAATGAGCTTGTCAGAAATAAGTGCACCATCTCCAATCATCATGCCAATGTTCAGTTTTTACTTTAACTCAAACCGGAATGGCAAAGGTTTGTGACCTTGGTTAAACAAAGGGAAGATATCAAGACCATCTCCTATCACAAACTTTATGATATCTTGAAACAACATCAGAATGAAGTGAATGAACTAAGGGCTGAAAAGGCAGAACGGTCTGCAAATTCTATTGCTTTTGTGGCTGCTACTTCAACAAAACCCGTTCCTCGTCAACAACCACCTACTCATTCCTCAAAGTCATCAAGCTCATCCACCAAACCTCTAGCTGCTGCTAAACACAAAGCAAAAGCAATTTTCCCCACTCCACCTCCAAAATATGACACCGAGTCAGATGGAGACAGTGATGATGAACAAACTTCAAGGGACAAGAAGATTGAAGAACTCATGTCTTTACTCACCACAACTTATAAGAAGATCTACAAACCTACCAACAACAACCTCAAATCATCATCTAATGCTAGATATAAGGAAGTTGATCATGAACCTAGGTATGATCGTGATGCTAGGTATGATAATCAGAGGATGATGAATCAAGTTGGGGCTAGAGATACTATAGGCACTCCGGTTGTGCAGAAGACTGGGATTCAATGCTTCAACTGCAAGGGATTTGGGCACATGGCTAGGGAATGCAAGAAGCCAAAACGGGTTAAGGACTCAGGGTATCACAAGGAAAAGATGCTGTTGTGTAAGAAAGAAGAAGCAGTAATTCCACTCACAGCAGATGAAGGTGACTGGCGTGATGACACTGATGATGAAGCCGATGATCAAGAGTTAGAGGCACATTATGTGTACATGGCAAAGATTCAAGAAGTGATCCCAGAGACTGATGATACTTCTGGACCCATCTATGATTCTGAACCACTTGAAAAGGTACCATCACATGATAACTATAATGTGTTTGCTAATGAAAGACGACATCATGAGCATCCCGAAAGCATCAATGACACATATGTAATGGACATGGAGGATAGCAATATCTCTACGGATTCACAGCATATGTGTAATGATGACGGAAAAGCTGTTCAGGATACTGACTCGGATGAGGACCGTGATTTGCTTGCGTCTATTATTGATTCTTTAAAACATGAAATTGAGGAAAACAAAGAGGCTAATAAACGTTTGAAGCAAGCAAACACATCCTTAGACGAGGAGATAGACAGGCTTAAAGAGTGTGATTATGTAAAAGAAGCTGATCGACGGGTTGCAATAGCTAATGGTTTGGTATATGAACGTAAGGTGCTCAACAAACAATATTGTTCTGAAGTAACACACGAAATTCATATCTCAAAACAAAAGATATCGGAACTTGAAGAACAACTGCTGCTACATAAACTCCAAATTACTGAATTAGAGTCGGTTAACAAAGAACAAACTGAGCTTTATAAAACTCGTGAAGAAAAGGATATTGATAAAATTCTTGCTTTGGAAAAGAGAGTCGAAACGTTAAACAACATTTTTTACAAAGCGGGTCAGTCTATTCAAACTATGAATATGCTCAATAGAAATATGAAAACGAGTTTTGTCAAGCCTGAATATCTCAAGAAAGCTCAAAGTACCAAGCCTGCTCTTTATGATATCGGTTGTTATGTTGATAATCTTTCTCTTATGCTTTCCTCTAACTGCGACGAAATCATTCGTCAACAAGAAGAAAGTCGATCAAACTTAAGTGATTTAATAAACCTTTATGATTTTGATAATTATATTAAGTTTGTTCCTCAAAAAGAACTTTCCAAAGAACAAAAAATGTACAATAGTGTTCCACCATCAAGTGATGAACCCCAAAAGAAAGTTTCTTTAAAAAGGAGTTTCAAAAAGCAATCAATTTTGTTAGAAAAACAAATTTCGGATTAAAAACGTAAATGGGATGAGAAAAGCAAAATTGTTCAGCAATTTGAGTTTATAAAACAAGGGGTTTTAAATTTGTACAAAGGTGTCGTCGACTATGAAAAGGTTTCTAGGGATACCATTTGGAATATTAAACCTAACCCACATGTAGAAGTCATCATTCAACAATGCATTGTTCCAACCATTGATGATCTTTCAAAAAATGTGGAAATGTTTTATAATGCTCTCACAGAGGAAATGTTAATTGAATTAAGTTATGTCAAATCTCTTGAAGATGAAGTTGTTTCTTCAAATTAAATTAAAGACACAAGAACACCAACTTTCTAACGAAATTGATCGACTTTATAAGGAATACTTTTATGCTGACCATATGAATGCTATACTTGGTGTGTATACCGATCTTGATCAATATTGTCAAGTAGCATGTCTAGTGTCAGAATCGGACGAGAAATGTCGCAATCTTGAAGTAGAGCTTTCAAAAAAAAATGCAGTCATACAACAAACTTTCGAAAAGCTTTTCTCAACTTGAGAAACACTCCATTTCTCTTGAACTTGCTTTACAAAAAGGTGAAAAATCTCATAATCATAAAAAGTGTCAAGAAATGTCAGCTTCTTCGTTTCGTCTACTAAATGAAAAAGATTTCGAAATAAATGATTTGAAAGCTCAGCTAAAAGAAAGGGACATTGCCATTAGTGAGTTACAGAAACTCTTTGAGAAAATGAAAGGAAAGTCTGTTTTGGGTAAACCATCCGCCATTCGTCAACCGAATGCGGTTAAATGCCAAAATCATCTATTTTGGGACAATCCCCACAGACTTTGCCTAAGATAGGAAATGATAAGAGCACAAATGTGATAGCACCATTAATGTATAAGATGAACACTAAGCCCACTCAAACTGGAACATCGCGGTTACCTGAGAATCTTAGGAAAACTAATCAACGTGTGTCTTCTTCTACAGGAGTAATCCTCACTACTAGCATTAGCGGACCACAGCTTAAAAGCACTAGAATGCACGATAAGGTCATGCCTAACAATAGTCAAGGAAAGAAGTTGGAAGTAGAAGACCATCGTAGGAATTTTAAGTTTTCTAAGAATAAAACGTCTGTAACTGCTTGTAATGACAGTTTAAATGCTAAGACCTCGAATGTTGAAGTTGTTTGTGTTGAATGTGGAAAATGTGTTCATACTTTCAATCATGATGCTTGTGCTCTTAATCATAATGGCGGGAATACTAGAACTAGGAAGCCTATTACTGTGCCCACTAGTACTAGAGAACCCACAAGAACTTTGAACCAATCCACTGATCAACCACTTAAGAAACTAAGTGCGTTAGACTCCACTACTCTGCGTACGCAAAACAGATTAAAGAAGCTATATTAGAACATGATTAGGACATGTACACGGGGGTATTCGAGATTTACACCACCCGGATACAAATGGGTACCTAAGTTAACCACTTTAGTGATTGGGTCTAGGAATATCAGCTTGCCTGTAGACTTTGCATCTAGGCCCACTACTATTTTGGAACCCGTTTCTATCAAAGGATCCCATTTGTCAAATGCTACATTGTCATCTAATTCTTCTGCAACTCGTCGAAATCATCCTATTCATAATGGACTCCGGGTGCACAAAGCACATGACGGGCAATCTCAAGCTTCTCATTAACTTCGTGGAGAAGTTTCTGGGTACGGTACGATTTGGAAATGATAAATTTGCACCGATACTCGGATATGGAGACTTGGTTCAAGGAAATCTCACTATCAAACGGGTTTATTACGTCGAGGGACTGAATCACAATTTATTCTCGGTTGGTCAATTTTGTGATGCGGATTTGGAAGTGGCTTTTCGGAAATCTACTTGCTATGTTAGAGACTATGAGGGGAATGACCTTCTTACAGGTTCTCGTGGTTCTGATCTCTACACAGTAACTCTTCAAGACACATCTTCAACAAATCCAATTTTCTTAATGGCTAAAGCGTCATCATCTCAAGCATGGTTATGGCATCAACGATTGTCACATCTCAAATTTGACACCATCAACTTGCTTTCGAAGAATGATATTGTCACCGGTCTTCCGAAGTTGAAATTCGTCAAAGACCATCTTTGTTCTTCTTGTGAGTTGGGGAAAGCAAAACCGAAGTCTTTCAAAACAAAGACTACCCCAAGCTCAAAAGGACGATTGGAACTTCTACACATGGATTTATGTGGTCCCATGCGTGTAGAGAGTATTAACGGAAAAAAGTATATTCTCGTGATTGTTGATGATTACTCTAGATACACATGGACTTTCTTCTTAAGGTCCAAAGATGAAACACCAGAGGTTCTCAAAAACTTTCTCAAGATGATACAACGCAATCTTCAAGCTCAAATCTTAACCGTAAGAACGGATAGGGGTACTGAATTTTTGAACAAGAACTTGCAATCTTGCTTTCAAGAAGAAGGCATCGAACATCAAACGTCTATTGCTCGAACTCCTGAACAAATTGGCTTTGTCGAAAGACGGAACCGTACTTTGGTTGAGGCTGCTCGAACAATGCTTTCTGCTTCAAAATTACCGCTATTCTTCTGGGCTGAAGCAATTGCAACTGCCTGTTATACTCAAAATCGTTCTCTCGTCATCCCTAGACATGAAAAGACACCTTACCACATCATCAATGGCAGGAAACCTACTGTCAAATTCTTTCACGTATTTGGACAAGATGAAAGAAAAAGGTGATGCATGTATTTTTGTGGGGTATGCTACATTGTCGAAAGGATATCGAGTCTATAACAAGAGAACAAAGATTATTGTCGAAACAATTCATGTGAACTTTGACGAATTGCCACCCATGGTACTTGATCACAACAGCTCAAGTCCCGCTCCTCAATGTCCAATAAAGGCACCACACAAAACAGTGTACGTCCCGTGCAAGAATGTCAATAAATTACTCCTACAGCAGACTCGACGAATACAACACAAATGAATGAGTTGGTTGATTTATATGATCCGATGTTTGAAGAATATTACTATGGAAACAATCAAGTTGTGTGAAAGCCTTCCGCTGCCAATACTGCTAATGAACCCGAACCAAGTTCACAAGACACAACTGCCTCTACTTCAGCAACCGTTGGTCAAGAGAATATTCCATTGGATACTAAACAACCTCCAGAAACAGTCATACAACCAACATCACCAACCGTCAATGCTGAAGGAGGACACAACAATCAAGCAGTCGATGCACAACCTGACGAAGAAGAATTTATCAATCCGTTCGGTACACCGGTACACGAAGTCGGAGAGTCTTCTACTCAACATGTTGATCCGTCCAACATGCATACATTCTACCAACCATATCCATCCACTCACCATTGGACACGTGATCATCCATTGGAGCAAGTCATTGGAAATCCTTCACAACCGGTTCGAACACGCAGACAACTCGAAACCGATGGCGATGTGTGTATGTATACACTTACCGTGAGTTCAACTGTACCTACAAACATCAAACAAGCCATGACTGATCATGCGTGGATTGAATCAATGCAAGACAAAATTCATCAGTTTGAACACCTAAATGTTTGGGAACTTGTTGACCGACCCTATGGAATGTCAATTTTAGATTTCAAATGGATCTGGAAAAACAAACTGGATGAAGAATAAACCATCATCAAAAACAAATCTCGTCTTGTGGTTAAGGGATACCGTCAACAAGAAGGCACAGACTACGATGAATCATTCGCTCCAGTCGCTCGTTTGGAAGCAGTCAGGATATTCCTTGCTTATGCTGAACATAAGGGCTTCACGGTTTTTCAGATGGACGTTAAAACTGCTTTTCTCAACGGTCATTTGAAGGAAGAAGTGTATGTGAATCAGCCGGAAGGATTCATCGATCCTCATCATCCTATCAAATTCTATCGTCTCAAGAAGGCTGTATATGGACTTAAACAAGCTCCAAGGGCATGGTACGAAGAACTTTCAAACTCCTTGGTGTCCAAAGGATTCTCCAAAGGTTCTATTGATCCTACTATCTTTAATAATAAATATGGGGATGACATAATGCTGGTGCAAGTTTATGTTGATGACATTATTTTTGGTTCTACGAACCCAAAACTTTCAAAACGTTTTGAAAAATTTATGCACAGAAGATTTGAAATGTCAATGATGGGGGAGCTAAAATTCTTTTTAGGCCTCCAGATTCATCAATCCCCATGTGGTATCTTCATTAACCAAGCTAAGTATGCTCAAGTGATAGTTAAAAATCATGGTATGACCTCATGTGCTCGCGTTGGTACACCATTGTCGACCACATCCCTAGACGCTAACTTGTACTCATATCCCGTAGATCAAACGCGATATCGCAGTATGATCGGGTCACTTATGTACCTTACAGTCAGCAGGCCCGATATTCAACATGCCACATGCTATTGTGCACGATATCAAGCCAGACCTACTCAAAAGCACCTCAAAGAGGTTAAACGGATCTTTCGGTACCTTAAGAATACCATTCACATGGGACTCTGGTATCCGAGGGAAACCGGTTTTCATCTGACGACTTTTTCAGATTCTGATCATGCAGGTTGTCTTGATAGTCGAAAAAGCACTTCTGGTAGCATACAATTTCTAGGGGAAGACAAGCTTGTCAGCTGGTCGTCAAAGAAGCAGGATTTCACTTCGCTATCATCAGCTGAAACAGAATATGTGGCTCTATCCGCTTGTTGTGCTCAAGTCCTCTGGATGAGAACTCAACTCACGGATTATGGCTTCCACTTTGATAAAATACCTATTTATTGTGACTCAAAGTCGGCCATAGCCATATCTTGCAATCCGGTTCAGCACTCCCGCACCAAGCACATCGATGTCAAATATCACTTCATCAAGGAACAAGTGGAACGCGACATCGTGGAATTATACTTTGTCAGAACTGAGTACTAGCTGGCAGACTTGTTTACAAAAGCTCTATCGAAAGATAGGTTTGCGTATCTCGTTGGCCGTCTTGGTATGAAGTATATGACTCCCGAAGACTTGGAGGTTTTGGCAAATGAAGCTGCTTGATTTTTCTCTCATAATGACTTCTAGGCGCATCATAGCTTAGAACTCGGACCTCAACTAAGGAAATTTTATCTTGGACGATAACTTATCCTTCTCAACGAGAAATTCATATTTCTCGGTCATGAGCTTCTCATAAAAATATTCAAAGTTTTTAAGTTCATGAAAAACAATTTCTATGTAAATGTCAGCTTAGAACTCGAACTTCAACTTAAGGAAAGTTTATCACGGATGATAACTTATCCTTCATAACGGGAAATTTATTTTTCTCGGTCATGAGCTAGTCACAAAACAATCATGTTTTGAGCTCATGAAAAACGGACCCGAAAGGGGAGTGTACGTTTAAGTGCGCTTTCCCTAAGCAATAGAAGAGAAGTCTTCTATCCTGATTATTTTAAAACCGTTGAACACAATTTTTCAAGACTTTCTCAAAAGGTTTTTCTAAATCTTTCAAAATTGTGTGTTCAACACTCCCTTTCTCATAATAGGTTTTTTATCTCAAAATGTCATATGTTATTTTGATCATTTTTTGAGGGGGAGCGTTTAAAATCAAGCCTTTTAATGTTGTTGGGTACATCTCTAAAATTGTCATATTTTATGTATCCAACACATTCTGAAAATGTGATTAAATCTGTCATATATATTATTGGTAAAAACATCTCAACTCCGTACCTCAACATATTTTATGGTGTCGTTTTTCTAAAATTTTGTCAAATTTTGTTTCAAGAGACACATATATTGTTGAGGGGGAGCGTCCCGACTAAAAATGTTCCATGATTCATGCGTGCACACATGTTTCTCTCCCGTCGATTTTTCGGAAATTGTCATATTTTAATCTATTGGTATCTCTAATATTATATTTTTATATTAGAGATAGGGGAGAAAATGTGATTAAAATGTAATATATCGCAACAAGTGACTTAAAGACTCAAGTGCAACTCTTTCCTTCACATGCCAAACTATTTCGTATATCGATGCATGTGTGTAGGGGGAGCTTTTCGGAAATGTAAAACTTTCAAGTGTTTAAAGTTTTTATTTTTATCAAACACTTTGAATGGTTTTCAATGGTTTATGGTTACGATCTATACCCAAAACAACCTACTATCCACGACGGAACGATGGAGTCAAAAGGTGGTTTAGGATAGGAGACTAAGTCCTATGATCCAACCAGAACCGGAGGGATCTACCCAAGGACATTCCATAGCTAGAAATAGTTGTCCTTAGGAAAGATGGAGTGGAATGAAGCTGAATGCGGATCAAGTACTTAAGTTAGCACTGGAACAATCACAACAAGGTGCTAATGATGACGTATTGGTAAGCATTGAAGGAGTTGAATATTCTATGCAACTTAGGCAGAAACCGGGTCAATACATCTATTGAAGACAAGTCATCATGGACCCAGTGATACAATGCACAACCCTTCCCAGCCATTCGAGTTTCTCTCAAAAGAAACTTGTCTCATTGTCACGGAGATCAACACGTATCAATTAGCTTTCTCACTCCGAGTCAGTTAATATTGAAAAGGTGGCAGTCTGCTCCAGCCTCCGATTACCAAAATGCACTTATTGAGTCTAGAGCCAAACGAGATAAATTTATCATCTCATTAGGACACAATCGAGTCCTACGCATTATCCTTGTGATATTGCCAGAACATCTGAGTGATACGATTCACAATGAAGATGGAAATCCTGCTTGTGCCAGCATCAAACAAGCTTAAGGTAGGTAACTTGTGCGATTCTACACGAATCAAACTTGTGAGAACTGGAAAGCAACTAAGTTTTGATTCTTAATTGATTCAAACTTGATTCCAGGTTTCTTCGCAAAATCCGTGTGATCTTGCCAGAACATTCAGAGTGACACTCCTTAGTGTTCACAGTGACGAATGGAAATCCTTCTAGTGTCAACATCAAACAGCACTGCGGTAGGTAACATGTAAGATTCTTATGAATCGAGCTTGTGGCAAACTGGAAAGCAACAATGGTGCGATTCTTATAGAATCAAACTTGTTCCAAGAATTATGAATTGACGACTCTAATCAAATGGATAACCGTATCCTTTTTGATTCACTCTTTACGTTCGTAGTCTGCTTTGAGACGGTCGAGTAAAGAGAATTGGCTACTACCACTGGGAAACCCTGTCAAGGAGGTTCTTAATCGAATCTACCTGATTACAGGTACGGTATTTATTACCGTTTAACGGTCTTCACCGACCGGAGGTAAAACGCTACCGAGTTAGGGTGAAATGTTCAAAGCCATTTTATCCGTGTCTATATGTGTTGCTGCATATCAAGAAGGTGGCGTAGCTGTGTAACCGATGTCGATTCAGAAGTCACAAGAGCACAAGATGGCGATAATCAAGATACCTAAGAATGTAAGAATGTAATAGGTCATCTTAGTCACAAGGAGCACAGATGAAGATCTTAAACACTCAAAGTCAAATGAAAAAGGCTCAAGATAAAGATCACGAAAGCATGAAGGAACAAAGCTGTTACAAACAAGATCAAGACCAAGATACAAGACCAAAGCAGGAAGATCTCCTCTACAAGAATGTATTCACTCAATCATCTTATGCTTTTTAAGCTTTTTAAGATGACCGATACATTGGGGGAGATTGTTAGCCGTATATTTTATATAGTCAAAAAAGAATGTAATAGGTCATTAATACTTCGCTTTTGGCTAGGTATGAAAATATAATCGTCCGAATCCTTTCGAATTGAAAACTGGTCTTAAGTGCGACTCAATCGTCTTTTGGTGAATCAAGAGAATGGTTTGGTTTGTTTGTTTTAAACTATTAGCAAGTAATTAAAGTGTCGTTGAGTGAATGGAAGAATTAAGATTAATATTTAAAATGACGAGTAAAAAAAAATAAATGATGGAAACTAAAAGGTAACAATGGAAAAGTACTAGCACACTTAAATAAAACTTGAGCGAAACAAGAACGAAACCAAGGTAGAATCACTAAATCGGAATAAACCAAAAAGAAGTCCAGATCGGAATATATTCCGATCTGGTGGTCGGAATGATGTAAAGGATGTGCAATCGGAATATCCACGACAAAGATCCAATCGGAATAATGGACAAAGACCCCTATCGGAATGTCTGAAAAGGAGGTCCAATCGGAAAGATGGGAAACAACTTCAATCGGAATAACGGGAAAATACCCACAATCGGAATGAAGAGAAACTGGTTCAATCGGAATATCGTAACCCAATTCCGATCAACACGATCGGAATACTAAGCTGTAAATCGGAAAGTTTCAAACCCTTATCCGATCTACCGATCGGAATATGAAGATGGTAGCCGCTCGGAATATATAGGCCAATCGGAAAGGGGTTTTAAACACCCTTTTCCGAAAATTGTGGGAATTGGTTAAGCTAGATAATAAGCTAAGTTCAATAAGCTAATATCCAAAACTTAACAATCCGAATACTAGACCGAATTAAATAAGCACTTATCTCAACTTATTCAACTCGAAAATAAGCAACTTTTTAGATTAACAATAAAAACATAAACTTTTTAATAAAACTTTTATAAGAAAAAATAAGCTAATCATAAAAATAAGCCAATAAGTACAAAAGTCTTAAAGCTTAATCAAATGAAAACTTATAAAATGATCAAAAGATTAACTTTTTAAGCACGAAATCAATTAGAACAACACGGATCACACGATAATCGCACCAAAATCAATCTTAAATCAAAGAAAAGTAGAATGAGATTAAGAAATAAAAGCTTAAAATAGAACTTGATTAATAAAAATAAGCAATACAAAGTGTTTAATCTTGAAAGATTAAGAAAAAGATGAAATTTAGTGAGAGAAAGTTTAAGACTTTCTCTCTCTAAAACTAGAGAAAACTAAAAAGTGAAAAATTAACTAAAACTAACCACCCTCCTAATGACTATTAGGAGGGTATTTATAGGGAAGGTGGAAGGAGTGCATGTGTTGCATCTTCTTTCTTTCTTTCTTCACGTTTACTCGACTCGACTTTAATTCTTCGTCTTTGTCGTCTCGGGATTTGAACTTGTCTTTTAATTTTCTTCTTCTATTAGACTTAAGTTCTTCGACTTCGTTAAACTTCCGTCTTTAGACTTTTTATTCGATAAATCTTCAGAATAGGCCTTGGACTTCCGTTCTTTTTGCACTCTTGATCTTTTGACTTCGTCTTCTCCCGTTTTCTTCGATAAAAGCCCGTGAAAAGCCCGTGTTTTCTTCCTTTTTAATATTTTGGTACTAAAACACAATAAAAACACAAACCACGCATAATTCCGACTTTTACGACATAAATCACACGTTTTGGTCTTGTTATTATTGGAAATAAGTGGTAAAAGGATAAGTGTTTTCACACTTATTAAATCCCCTACACTTGACCATTGCAATGCCCTCATGCAATGCATTAATTTTAAAGCACGGTTTACATTTTCCATCATAAATAACACACCTTGGCCTTTATTAAATACTAAACATAAAAGATAAGAATAAGTAAAGAAATTAAAAACTTACATTGGGTTTTGGCGGCCATGAACGTTTATCATCCTCAAGTTTCACGTTCCCCATACCAAGCTTAAAAACGAGATCATTGTTATTATAAGTTAGCAAACTATCACGAACTCATGTGGGCCAATTATTTACTTAAACTCCCTTATTCCTAGGTGTATCTCTTATATTTTATTTTTGTCTTGAATGATCACTAGGATGCATTGTTTGACTTATTTCGATAGTTATTTAGGCCGAAAATAAAGTGAACGATTTAATCAATAGTTAGCTAAAGGACCAAATCTTTTAAAACTGCTTCTCGGGACCTCATAAAGTTCATATCTTGGCATAACTCGCTTCACGATTTGAGACCTTTCTCGGACCGATATTTGGCAGCGACTTCATACTTCAAATCTTTGAGAGACGTTCTTGAAATTATGGTCTTCTCTTCATAATAGGAATTTCTTCACTTAAAGTTTTGAGGGATTCTTCATCTTTGGACCACGACTTCTTCATTTTTCTCCAATCTTTATTTTGGACTTTGATATACAACGATCCGCCTCTTTTTTAGGACTTGGATCTATTTATCCTCATACCTTGTTAGGGTATTTTCGGATAGATTTCTCCATGACTTTTGGGGAGTTCTTGCTTTTCGTCGTGTGTCTTGATCCTTCATATAGATTTTCGATAAATGATTCTTCACATCACTTTTGGATCTTTAGCAACAAAATGTAGCCCTCATGCCTTGTTAGGGCCTTTTCGGACTTGCCAATCTTCGCATCCCGCTTCAATAAGTTATGCCTTGGCTATGAACTCTAATCCGTACCGAGCAACTTTTAAACGATCTGGGGCTAGTAGCTAAGTAACCTTTTAAATCGTACAACCTTATTTATTGCAGATAAATTTATTAACAAGCGGAGGGAGAATAGGCTTATAATTAACTCACATAAATTCACGAAAGAATACCGAACTTATAATTAGCTCTATCATCTCTCGTTCTCCACAGTTTAAAATCTCAAGGAATGAGACTTGTGGATGCTTAGCCTATTAAATCAAAGTTTTTGGTTTTCGAGTCGCCTATAGGATCTTGCAAATTCTTGGACTTTTTCAAGTTTAGAAATCGCGTTTTAAAGTTTCCTTGATAAACGACTCTCTAGGGTCAATTATAGGAACTTGCGAAAAGTTCTTGTTCTTAACCCGCGAGAGTTAAGACTTTCGCGTTTTATAGCTCCCTATATAAAAGCCTAGCAAAACTTGACTTAAACACGTTAAGGATACTAGCTAGAGTAAACTTAGGTAAGTAAACTCGGGTTGAGTCAAAATGTTCACGACTAAGAAAAATCTAAAACCACTTTATTGAAAATTTATTCTAGAAAGGAAAGAAGATAAACATAATAAAGAAAAATACAACTATACAACTAGGCCAAAATAGATTAAAAATTTTGAAAAATGTCGAAAAATCAAAGTTTCTGGTTAAAATGAGGGCAAATTCATGGAAAAGACCACTTACTTCGATAGAAGTCCCCCCTACACTTGAGATAAACATTGTCCTCAATGTTTGAGCATGTGGGAGTAAACTCCCCTACACTTAGGACATTGTGCACTTTGTTTAAATCTTGCTAAGAGAAGGACAACTAAAGTGAATTCAATGTGAACATATAGAATATGAAATATTGAATCACAAGAGTTTAGGATAGAACCTGGAAGATAGGAACACGGTCTCACGGTTCGTCAAAAGTCATCAAGATGCTCTCTAAAGCTTTAATCCCTGCACAGCACAAGAAACAAGACAACAAATATATGCAGGGCTCCCCGTACACTTATTATGAAAGCAATAAAGGATAGAACACAGGTTGCCTCCCGAGAAGCGCTTGTTTTTGTTCACCGAGTCATGAGCCTGACTCGACCCAATTTTAGTTCATGGGGAACGTGGTGAGGGATGGAATCATCTCGTGAGAGATGTCCTCACCAAAGTAAAGCTTCAGACGTTGGCCATTCACCTTGAAATTGGGCCCATTCGGCTGAGAAAGCTCAATGGTCCCATAAGGAAAGACTTTGGCGACGGTGAATGGACCAGACCAGCGGCTCTTCAACTTGCCACAGAAGATCTTCAACCGAGAGTTAAAGAGTAAGACTTGATCACCAACGTGGAACTCTCGGTTCTTGATTTTAGCATCGTGGATAATCTTCGTCTTCTCCTTGTAGATCAGCGAGTTCTCATAAGCATCATTCCTCAGTTCATTTAGCTCGTTGAGTTGAACCTTGCGATGATCACCGGCTTTGTTGATGTCGAAGTTAGCCCACTTCAAGGCCCAGTGCGCCTTATGTTCCAGCTCGATGGGTAGGTGGCAGGCTTTCCCGTACACAAGACGATAAGGTGTACAACCGATCGGGGTCTTGTAAGCAGTACGGAAAGCCCACAGAGCATCATCTAACTTATCGGCCCACGCGGCGCGATGCTCTCCCACAGTACGCTCCAAAATTCTCTTCAAGCCACGATTGGAAATTTCGGCTTTCCCATTGGTTTGGGGATGATAGGCGGTGGAAAGACGGTGAGTGACACCATACTTTGCCATGACTCTTGCAAATTGATCGTTGCAAAAATGAGTCCCGCGGTCACTGATGATAGCACGAGGAACGCTAAATCGAGCGAACAGCTGCTTCAAAAAGTTCACAACCACCCTCGCATCATTCGTAGGAAGAGCCTTAGCTTCAACCCATTTAGAAACGTAGTCGACGGCGACGAGGATGTACTTGTGCCCTTTGGATGATGGAAATGGCCCCATAAAGTCGATGCCCCATACATCAAAGATTTCACATTCCTGTATGAAATTTTGAGGCATCTCATCCTTATTTGTGATCTTGCCTTGACGTTGGCAAGCATCACAATGCTTAACCATTTCGTGAGCGTCACGATAAATGGTGGGCCAATAGAATCCAGAATCAAACACTTTCTTAGCGGTGTAGTTGGGACCAAAGTGACCACCGGTGGGTCCTTTGTGGCAAGCTTGGAGGATGTCAAAAGCTGCCGGTCCGTCAACACATCGACGAATAATCAGATCAGCACACTGTTTGAATAGATAAGGGTCATCCCAAAAGTAAGTCTTAACATCATTCAAGAACTTCTTCTTTTATTGGGATGTTAACCCTTGGATGAGAATACCATCCGCTAAGTAGTTTGCAATGTCCGCAAACCACGGGGTGCCATCAAGATTGAGGTTTATAGACATTAAGGTCTCAAGGGGGAAAGAGTCATTGATCTCTTTGTTCGGATGATCCCCTTGATATGGATCCTCAAGTCTGCTCAGATGATCCGCGGCCAGGTTTTCGGCTCCCTTCTTGTCACGAATTTCAATGTTGAATTCTTGAAGGAGTAAAACCCAGCGAAGAAGTCTTGGCTTAGAATTGTTCTTAGTCATCAAGTACTTCAACGCGGAATGGTCCGTGTATACGATGGTGGTGGATAAAACAAGATAGGGGCGAAATTTCTCAAAAGCATAGACAACAGCTAAAAGCTCTTTTTCGGTTGTCGTATAATGCAATTGAGCCCCCGTCATTGTTTTGCTAGCGTAGTGGATTGGTTGGAAGTGTTTATTCACTCGTTGGCCCAAAACCGCACCAATAGCAAAGTCGCTAGCATCGCACATCAATTCAAAAGGCAGCTCCCAATTAGGGGTAACCAAGACCGGTGCCTTAGTTAGCTTATCCTTAAGAAGATTGAAGGCTTCGAGACACTCTTTAGAAAAGATAAAAGGAGTATCTTTTTCCAAGAGGTGGGTCATCGGGCGAGCGATTTTAGAGAAATCCTGAATGAATCGACGATAGAAGCCCGCATGACCCAGAAAACTTCTCACACCCTTCACGGTTGAAGGTGGAGGTAATTTAGCTATGACATCTACTTTAGCACGGTCGACTTCAAGACCGGCTTTAGATTTTGTGTCCTAGCACAATGCCTTCTTTTACCATAAAATGGCATTTTTCCCAGTTCAGAACAAGGCGAGTGTCTTCGCACCGCTTAAGCATACGTTCCAAATTGGCAAGGCAAGAAGAGAAGGAATCCCCGAAGACCGAGAAATCATCCATGAAGACTTCCATGGTTTGCTCAACCATGTCATGGAAGATAGCCAACATACACCTTTGGAAAGTCCCGGGGGCATTGCATAAGCCAAATGGCATTCTTTTATAAGCAAATGTGCCGTAGGGACAAGTGAATGTTGTCTTCTCTTGATCTTGGGGATCGATGGGTATTTGAAAATAACCCGAGAAACCATCAAGAAAGCAGTAATATTCATTACCAGTTAAACGTTCAAGCATTTGGTCCATAAAAGGTAGAGGGAAATGATCCTTTCTCGTGGCATCATTGAGTTTGCGGTAGTCTATACAAACTCTCCACCCAGTAACGAGACGGGTAGGAATTAACTCGTTGTTTGCATTAGGCACAACGGTAATTCCGCCTTTCTTAGGCACACAATGGACTGGACTAACCCATGGTGAATCCGAAATAGGGTAAATCATACCCGCATCAAGAAGTTTGATAACCTCTTTTTTGATGACTTCATGGATTTTAGGATTCACCCTTCGTTGACTTTGAATTGTGGGCTTAAAGTCGTCCTCCATGAGAATTTTATGTGTGCAGAAGTGAGGATCAATTCCGCGGATGTCGGAGATTTTCCAAGCGATGGCGCGTTTATGCTTCTTCAACACAGCGACAAGTCGGGCTTTTTCGTCTTCCTTCAGATCCTTTGCGATGATGACCGGTAGCTTCTCGTCGTCTTCCAGAATAACGTACTCAAGATGAGGAGGTAGGTCCTTAAGCTCAAGAGTAGGGGGATCCTCAATAGATGGTGAAACTAACGATGGATCATCATTAATCACCTCTTTAGGAGCAGGAGGAGACAGCGGGTCCTATTTGAGAAGTCTCTCAATAGTACGAATATCTTCATCCCAATTGGTGGACAAATTATCATACTTAATATCGAGAGGACCCAAGCTAGCTTCAAAATCATCCAAGTCACTTTCTCCAAAAGGAGTCAATGCTGGAGCAATTGAGGCAACGGTCTCAACATTGGGTAGAGAAGAGAGAGTACTTTTGCAAGCATCATGAAAATGTTCTTCACAAGCCTCATCGAGAACATCAATAGCATTAACACTCTCATATGAATAAGGTTGCTTAGAAATCTTACCCATGTTGATGACAATTTTATCGTCACCAACTCTCATGATTATTTCGCATGTGGCTACATCAATGAGAGTGCGACTGGTCCTCAGAAATGGACGTCCAACGATTAATGGAACACGGGGATCCATCTCGTAGTCAACGACAACAAAATCCGCCGGGAAGGTGAATTTATCGACGCCAACAAAGACATCTTCGGCTATCCCCACTGGATAAGCAACCGTACGGTTGGCTAATTCCAAAGTCATTTTGGTGGGGACTAGCTCGGGGAGAGATAATTGCTTCCAAACACTTAAAGGCATTAAGTTTATACTGGCACCTAGATCGGCTAGGGCCATGCAATTCTCTACTCCCGGGAAGTTGCAAGGAATCAAGAAGCGACCCGGATCACCAAGTTTGGTGGGCAATTGCCTTAAGAGCACTGCGGAGCAATTCTCATTAAGGTGGGTCTGAGCAATGTCAAGGAGTTTCTCTTTATCACTTAGAAGATCTTTAAACATCTTAGCGTATTTGGGCATGTGAGCGAGAGCCTCGACAAAGGAGATGTTAAAATTCAGTTGTTTAAACATTTTAAGAAAGTTTGAAACTTGAATATCATCCTTGCTCTTTTGCTTCTCTTTCCTCAACCTTGAAGGATAAGGTATATTGGATGAAGAAGAAGGCTTTAAGGGAATAGGATCACTCACAACCACGGGTGGTGGGGAAATGGGGATAGAAGGTGAAGGAGGTGAGGAAAGTTGCTCTTTTTCCTTGTTCACAATCACGGGTGGAGGTGTAGGAAGCTCGGGTTCCATATAACCTTTTCCACTACGAGTGGTGATTGCTTTCATCTCCCCTCTTGGATTCGCAACGGTATTACTCGGAAGAGTACCCGAAGAAGAGGGTTGATTACTTTGGATGAGCGAACCAATCATATCACGAAGGTGAAGAGCTTGATTGTTAAAAGAGTTTTGCATGTTCGCATTAATCTCATTGCTGTGTTTGGCCATATCATTCCTTAGCTCGGCTCGAATATCGCTCCCTTGTTTCACCATGTCATTCTTCAAGTTGACAAATTGACTCTTAAGATTCGTCACCATCTCACGATTAGTCTTCATTAACGTCTCGACGTCTGGACTCACTGCCATCGGTTGATTGAGAGGTGGAGCTTGGTAAGCTTGAGAATTTCCTTGAGTTGGGTATGGGTTTCTTTGGGATTGATATTGATTTTGAGCACGAGGGTGGGATTGGTTGTTTCGGTTATAGCTTTGTTGTTGGTTTTGGTTTGCAGGAGGGAAACCAGGAGGAGCAAGATAATTGTTGGAACGATAACTTAGCAAGCCACGGTCTCCTTGAGGGCGAGCTTGATAGCCTCCTGTGGGATAAGTACCATATGCTGTGTTAACGTTTTCAGAATAATTGCCTTGGGTAGAAGGACAATCATTATAAGAGTGAGGGCCACCACATGTGGCACAAGAAATAGCAACGGCTTTAGCTTGTTGAAAGTGGTTTGTGGCCATGGCCATGAAATTCTTGTTCATTTCAGCGAGTTGTCGAGAAATTTCAGACATTTCAGGATTGGAGGTAGTAGAAGAAACATTGACTCTCGAGTTAGATCTTGAGGATGCGGATGAATCCCAATTCTTGTGGTGAGTAGTCATGTTTTCGATCAACTCTCGGCACTCCTCTGGTCTCCTTTTCATAAAAGTACCACCGGCGGCGGCATTGATCGTGTCACGGTCACGAAAGGTGAGACCATTGTAGAAGGTGTCAATGAGAGTGACGGGGAGCATATTGTGATTAGGACAGTGGTCGATCAAATCATTGTAACGTTCCCAAGCATCGAAAAGCGATTCATCATTCTCTTGCATAAATCCACTGATTTGGTTACGAAGGTTAGTGACCATGGATGGAGGAAAGTAGCACGATAAAAAGCGTTGAGTCATGTCGTTCCACGTATGAATATAATTCTTAGGAAGACGGTCAAACCATTTTTCGGCGTGGTGAGAAAGCGAGTGGGGAAAGAGTTGAAGGCGAAGGTCATCCATAGAAACACCGGAGCACTTCATGCTTTGGGTCATGGTAATGAATTTGTCGAGGTGTTTGTTGGCATCATCATCCGGAATTCCACGAAATGGGTTTGTTTGCACTTGCTGGATCATGTGATGCTTCAACGAAAACTCCTGAGCCGTGACGTGCATTGGCGCAATCGGGCCTCCGCGTCCGTTCATGGTGGGTTGGCACAATTCCTCCATGGTCCGTAAATCAGGTAGAAGGACATTGTTTTTGTTGTTGTTGTTATTCAAATTGTGTTGAGGTGGGTGATTATTGTTGTTGTTAACACCAGCCATTTCTAAATCTTCAAGAGTCTCGGGCTCAGAATAGTTGGAAGATCTAGTACGCATACACCTGCAGAAGAAAAATATACACAAAGAGAATATCTATATAATCTTTTTGGTGCAAAACCTTTTGAAAAGAATTGCTTTTTATGATTTTTTAAATGTTTTTGTATTTTTAAGAGTTTTATAATTTTTATGGATTTTTGGAAATTTTTATAGCAATGAAAATAACGTTCAAAGAACGGATCCCAAAATTCAATGCGTCTCTCACTAGAAAGCGTTTATCTTAACGAAAAGAGCCGGCAGCAGCGCCATTTAATACTTCGCTTTTGGCTAGGTATGAAAATATAATCGTCCGAATCCTTTCGAATTGAAAACCGGTCTTAAGTGCGACTCAATCGTCTTTTGGTGAATCAAGAGAATGGTTTGGTTTGTTTGTTTTAAACTATTAGCAAGTAACTAAAGTGTCGTTGAGTGAATGGAAGAATTAAGATTAATATTTAAAATGACGAGTAAAAAAAAATAAATGATGGAAACTAAAAGGTAACAATGGAAAAGTACTAGCACACTTAAATAAAACTTGAGCGAAACAAGAACGAAACCAAGGTAGAATCACTAAATCGGAATAAACCAAAAAGAAGTCCAGATCGGAATATATTCCGATCTGGTGGTCGGAATGATGTAAAGGATGTGCAATCGGAATATCCACGACAAAGATCCAATCGGAATAATGGACAAAGACCCCTATCGGAATGTCTGAAAAGGAGGTCCAATCGGAAAGATGGGAAACAACTTCAATCGGAATAACTGGAAAATACCCACAATCGGAATGAAGAGAAACTGGTTCAATCGGAATATCGTAACCCAATTCCGATCAACACGATCGGAATACTAAGCTGTAAATCGGAAAGTTTCAAACCCTTATCCGATCTACCGATCGGAATATGAAGATGGTAGCCGCTCGGAATATATAGGCCAATCGGAAAGGGGTTTTAAACTCCCTTTTCCGAAAATAGTGGGAATTGGTTAAGCTAGATAATAAGCTAAGTTCAATAAGCTAATATCCAAAACTTAACAATCCGAATACTAGACCGAATCAAATAAGCACTTATCTCAACTTATTCAACTCGAAAATAAGCAACTTTTTAGATTAACAATAAAAACATAAACTTTTTAATAAAACTTTTATAAGAAAAAATAAGCTAATCATAAAAATAAGCCAATAAGCACAAAAGTCTTAAAGCTTAATCAAATGAAAACTTATAAAATGATCAAAAGATTAACTTTTTAAGCACGAAATCAATTAGAACAACACGGATCACACGATAATCGCACCAAAATCAATCTTAAATCAAAGAAAAGTAGAATGAGATTAAGAAATAAAAGCTTAAAATAGAACATGATTAATAAAAATAAGCAATACAAAGTGTTTAATCTTGAAAGATTAAGAAAAAGATGAAATTTAGTGAGAGAAAGTTTAAGACTTTCTCTCTCTAAAACTAGAGAAAACTAAAAAGTGAAAAATTAACTAAAAACTAACCACCCTCCTAATGACTATTAGGAGGGTATTTATAGGGAAGGTGGAAGGAGTGCATGTGTTGCATCTTCTTTCTTTCTTTCTTTCTTCACGTTTACTCGACTCGACTTTAATTCTTCGTCTTGGTCGTCTCGGGATTTGAACTTGTCTTTTAATTTTCTTCTTCTATTAGACTTAAGTTCTTCGACTTCGTTAAACTTCCGTCTTTAGACTTTTTCTTCGATAAATCTTCAGAATATGCCTTGGACTTCCGTTCTTTTTGCACTCTTGATCTTTTGACTTCGTCTTCTCCCGTTTTCTTCGATAAAAGCCCGTGAAAAGCCTGTGTTTTCTTCCTTTTTAATATTTTGGTCCTAAAACACAATAAAAACACAAACCACGCATAATTCCGACTTTTACGACATAAATCACACATTTTGGTCTTGTTATTATTGGAAATAAGTGGTAAAAGGATAAGTGTTTTCACACTTATTAGTCATCTTAGTCGTTATTGGTCTTGTATTGTAATAGGTTAGTCGGAAAACCCAGGCTTGGACTTTAAGCTAATATTGTATAAGTTAGGGGCATAAGCCCAAAACAAAGCCAAGCCCGGCCCAAGGATACTAAACCCACGGCCCATATGCCAAGGGTATATATACCCTCTTCCATGTGTGGAAGAGGGTGTTGATTCATTTCATAAAACACCTAGTTTTAGTGTAAACCTTCCACTTCTTTCTCTACTCTCTCTCTCTCTACTTTTCTTCTATTTCTCTCTCTAAATCTTGTGTTATGGATTGAATGGGATTAACAACCTTGTTCCAAACGAATTTGATTAGCATTTGCAATGTTGATGTTGTTGTTAGACATGGTGAATACTTGTGAATGAATTGCAGATCTTAGTGGATTTGTTGTGCTGAGGTGTGGTTGAAGTTTCGTAGAGTTCCGAGAATCTTCATTCCGACAATAAATTCCTCAGTCCAACAAAACGGTAAGCAGAAAAATTTTGAATTGCCAAAATTTGAAATTGAGTTAGAAATAGCCAAAACTAGTAGGGAAAAAATTTGAATTTACTTGAAATAGACAATAATCTTCGTGTAAACTATGTTCCGAGACTAGTCTAGATAGTGGCTAAGTTTAATAAGTACTCAAACAAAATTTTGATGTCCATCGCAACACCCATCGCACTCTTAGATCGTACTCAGATCGTAGTCCGTGATCGTACTCTTAGATCGTACTCAGATCGTAGTCCTTGATCGTACTTGTGGATTGTACTGTTAGATCGCAGTCCTTGATCTTACTTGTGGATCGTAGTCACTAGATCGTACTCAGATCGTAACGTTGGATCGTAGTCAGTTATCGCAACGAGTGATCGTAGCCTATGATCGCACTCCTTGATCGTAGTGAGTGATCGCACTCCAGATCGTAGTGGGTGATCGCAGTGAGTGATCGCACTATGGATCGTAGTGAGTGATCGTAGTGAGTGATCGTAGTGAGTGATCACACTATGGATCGTAGTGAGTGATCGCAGTGAGTGATCACACTATGGATCGTAGTGAGTGATCGTGATATTGGATCGCAAGTAGAAACCCCAGGTTTATGCAATCGCAATACACAGATCGTACCAAGGATTTTAAAATACCCCTTTTCTCGGATAGTACTAAAACACAACAAATTCGTGATTGTTAGCCTAAAAATGAATCAAACACCCAAAAATTTTGTGTTTTTAACCAAGTTAGCAATACCAAATAACTACCAAATAGTAAGTAGATGATTTTTATCAAGAATGAACCATAAAAACACCAAAAAAAAAATTTGGTACGAGACTTTTAGAGCAAGATAGGCACGAAAAATAAAGAACACAACACACGAATCTTTAATCACCTATCCACTATAGGCTCTTGATACCAAATGTTGTTCCTATTTCAATCAATAACACAAGATTTAGAAGAGATATTTAGAGAGAGAAAGAGAAGAAAAGTAGAGAGAGAAGTGGAAGGTTTACACTAAAACTAGGTGTTTTATGAAATGAACCAACACCCTCTTCCACATGTGGAAGAGGGTTATATATGCCACGGCTCTAAGGCCTTTGTGGGCTTCATCTTGGGCCGGGCTTGGCATTCACTTGGGCATATAGCCCCTAACAAATACAATATTAGCTTAAAGTCCAAGCCCGCTTTTCCCGACTAACCTATTACTATACAAGACCAATAACGACTAAGATGACCTATTACATTCTTGTTCGACTATATATAAATATAGGGCTAACAAGTCGTAATTCAAGACCACATGCTCATGTAAATGAAGAAAGCTGAAGAACATCTAAAGACAAAGACTTCCGCTAATCTGATGATCAAGGGAGATTGTTTTTCAGCTTTCAACAATACTGCAAAGAATGAGTATGTAGGGAAAGACAAAAGATCACAAGATGGAAAAGTGTAAAGATCAAGTCAAGGAAAATATCAAAGATTCAAGATCAGAAGTCATGAAAGGAACTGTGAAAGAACTCTCAAGACAACGAGCTTCAAAGTCTGCAACAACAAAGAAGTGAAGTCACATAATACATGACCACCACTTAGGGGGAGATTTTTAGAAGTATTTAAAGTGATGTCAAAGAAGTGAAGTCACATATTATATGACCACCCCTTAGGGGGAGATTGTTAGAAGTATTTAAAGTGATGGTCATATAATATACCGTTGCGAATCTCATGGAAAATTCTATTCAATGGTGTCGAGAGTTCTACATTATTGTTATGTATGTAACGGGAATTAGTCCCGAACACACAAATGAGGAATGCCTTTGTCAAGTTTCCTTCTTAGTATAAAAGGAAACAAACCCCTCATTTGTGTGTGTTCCTTTTCTATTTTTCTAGTGTCTTAGTTTGTAGAGAGAGAAAGTTCTTGTCTTTCTCTCACTAAGATTACACATTCTTCTTCCTTGTTCTTTCTTTCTTCTTCTTCATTAATCTAATCTTCCATTCTTTGTTTTTATCTTGTTCTTCATCATCTCAATTTCTATATCCTATATAGTCGTGTGCATAAGTCCTACAGTTAAGTTAATTTAAAGGTTTACAAATTGAAAAATCTCATTTTGGGCTTTTTTTGTTAATTAATTTGATTTTTTGGGCTTTAATTAGCATTAAAAAATTATTATTTAATTAAATAAACGGTTTGAGTTATTTTTTATTTTTGTAAACTCTAATTTCCTTTTTTAGGATTTATTGCAATTTTTAGGAATTTTTAGGGTTATTTTTAAATTTGTCACGTTTTATAGTTTTACGTTTACGACTTTCGTCTTAGTGTAATTTTAATCGTAACCGTCATCATTTTCTATTTTCTTTCTTCATAATCATAATCACAAACATTTAATCATCTTTTAACACAACACACTAGCCTCCTTGAGAACGAACTCACCCTTGGGTCATTTGTGCACGGTTTTCCTAAACCGTCGTACTTACCCTAATTACGCTCTTTTTCCTAAACGAGTGTAAAATTAAATCTATCAGTCCTACTCCGATCTCATTAATGCTACATAAATAGGGGACATGTATTAGTATTTTGTTTACTGAGTACTTAACTGATTATATCATGTCTTAGCTTGTTTTATATGTTCTTGTCTTGTTTTAAAGATTTTAAGGTTAAGCCGAGTTTATCATGTATTCTATGTATTCCGATTAAGTATTATTTGTATTTCTTCTATTATTATACTTGTGGTTTAATAATAAGTAACTTTCTAAAAATAGCAGGTTTTCTAAAATGAAAGTTTCCAAAAATAGAAAGTTTCCAAAAATAGATAGTTTCCAAAAATAGATTAACTTCTTAAAATAGATTAGTTTCTAAAAATAGAAAGTTTCCAAAAATAGTAAGTTTCCTGAATTAGAAAGTTTCAATATTTATAAATAAGATGGATTAATAAGCTAATAATATAAGCTTAAGTTTACATGTTAAATAACATAAGTCATGTAATTATTAATATAGTTTATTAATAATATCATGTTAATTAAATAAACTATAGGTTATATTATTTAAATAAATATAAGCATGATTTAATTAAATAAAGGTGTATAAAATACTTAGGTTATACATGTATTAATATTATATTAACTATAACCTAAGTCATGTTTATTAATTAATTAAATTCCATGTCTTAATAATTAATTAATACTATAATCTAAATTAAATAAATAAATACTTAGGTTAAAACATATATTATTTCATAAATAATATTAACCTAAGTCCATGATTGATTAAATTAATTTTTAATCATGGTTAATTAACTTAATAATTCAAAAAAAACATATAACTTGTAAGAATAAAACCAAGCCCGAACCCGTGACAAAAGTAAGACGAGCCAAACACCCACAACGGGCGGCTGGTGGTGCTGCCGTGGCTCATGCCGGCACTACCGGTCCCACTGTTTGAACAAAAACCCCACCGGTTATTGCCGGTGATTTCCCCTGCTCGAACAGAATTCCCACCGGCAGTAGGCTGGTGGTTCCCCCTGTCGTGTTGTTGCCTCCCCCTACTCGAACCAAAACAGCCATCAGCTTAAGCCGGTGGTTCTTGCTGCTGCGCCAAGACCCACACCAAGCCCTCTAGGGTCTCGGTTGTGGCTAAACGAGCGACACCGAGAGCTTGAGGCTCTCGGTTGGCTGCCGAACCAAACCACAAACCAAATCAAACCCTTTTCATGTTCTATTCCAAATCATAACATGTTTATTGTTTGTTTTCAAAGATCTACATGTGTTCATAAATAAATAAATAAATAATAAAGGATGAATGTGACAATCTAACATTTTCAGGTAGTGAAATATTTTCTCGTATAATATTTTGAAACTTATTTTTGTGTTGGTTGACGAACTCACAATTTACGGATCTAAATTTGGGCTTACGTGCATAATTTGGCGTCTTTTACGACTAAACCGGAAACCTTAGGATTACGTATTTACGTTTTTGAACTCCGTTTTTGATGAGACAATTTTTATTGGATTCGTTTTGTGACGTTGATTCATAATTTATAAAAACGTTTTTCATGAAACGACCTGAGGGCACGCAAATCGAGAAAACTATAATCGAGGAATACCCGTAAACTAGTGAGATGGGACAAAATACATTGTACCACCCCACTAGCTTATATGGGACGGCACTAACATGACACCACAACCATATGTGGCATCATGTTAGCTAAACACTTACAAGTGTAAGTAAGCTTACACCTTAAGCTACTCTTTTACACTTCCTAGATAAAACCATCAACTAACTCATTTCCACCATTTACTTACATGCAAAAGAACCTCAAATCCTCTCAAAACCTCCCACCCTTTCCGTCCATATTCAAGCTACAAACACCCCTTTTGATCTTTTCTAGCCGTGAAATACATGTTAACTAGCTCTATCATGGAGTTATCTTGAAGCCTTGATCATTTGGTGGCCATATTAACAACATTGGAGGTGATTTGCTTGTGTCCTAGGGCTGATTTCCCAACTATTGTTCTTGGTGTTTGATGATCTTGGAGTTACTTGTGGTGTTCATCAAGTTCTTGTCTTCCAAAAACAAGAAATACACTTGGTTGGTAAAGAAGATCATTCTCTCCATTTTCTCTTGTTATTTTTGTAAAGAACAAATGTATTTTTTTTTGTATATGTATATGATGTATATATGATGATAAAAATGTTGTGTGGGGATCAAGTGTTGATAAATATGCTTAAAAATGTTAATAACCATGAGAAATAAGGCTAAAATCATGCTTATTTAGTTGGCTGTATAAAAACAGTATATAACTAAAACTTGAACTGATAAAATTGCATGGTATGATCCATTTACAGTAATTACAAGATGTTATACACATGTGAGAGTTGGCCATGCAATGGAATCAATATAATGAGTGAGATATGATCAAAACAAGTTGGGTGTTCTAATCTGAATAAGCTGTTTGGTAGGGACTGTTAAGGCAAGATAAACTTGAAAAGAACAGTAGCTATAACTAAGTTAAATTTAGCACATAATATGAAGAACATGTCACCCTAAAATGAGCTTCTAATTCATTATAGAACTCTAGATATGATAAAAATGGTGAACATGAAGATAAAAATCAGATTTTGAGAATTAATGTATATTATTATTATATAAGCACTCAAATTTTATTATATAAAATGTAAAATAAAAACTCACTAACTTATGAAACTTATTTATATAAATATGTAAAAGGTTAATTAAATTGATAAATTATATAAATGATAGTGGAATAATACTTATAAGTAATAAAAACTATAAACTTGATTTTTACGACTTTTTCGGCTATTACCGTAAAATTAACGTTTTTCGCCAAATAAAACTTAGACGATCAAACCCTTCTAATGTAAAGTTTTTAAAAGTCATATACTGATATATAAGTAACTAATACAAGTAAAAACCGATAAAACCCGAACTATAGGACATACGGACATTAACGAGCTAACTAAGCATATTGGACTAATAATTGGACTAAATAAGTTAACCACTTATAAAAAGAACTTATTGGGCTTAACCCATTTGGGCCCAACATGTAAAGTGTGAATACTGATAATATAAGTATAAAATGGATTAAAACAAGTTAAAGAACTTATACTAAGCTTATTGGACTTAAAATAGGTAAATAGGTAAAACTAGTAAACTAGTAAAAAGTTACCAAAACGTAAACACTAAAATGAGTAAACAAGGATGTATAAACCCACTTGATCATCAACATATGTACAAAATCATCATATGTATATTGTTATTTTGATAAAATTCATTGGACAAAGTCTAAGACCGATTATTATTTATATAGGTTTCCGTGACCGAAGCACGCCCGTAGCCGATAATCCGCCTTTCATTATCAACGTGAGTTCATAGCCTCGCACTCTTTTAAATGTTTTATAAAATGATTTGTAAACCCGCGAGGGAGATAACATGCTAGATTTTGATAAAAATAGAACACAAGTAGTCCCGATGGTATGCTTAATGATATGGACCCGAATGATGCTATGACCCTATAAACGAGACTAAAAGGATTATTAGTAGTTAGGTTATGTCACTTAAAGTCCCATTAGCATGAATTGTGAACTACCGGGATTTGGTAGACGCTTATGTATTTGATAGTACTATTTGGGGACGATCACCCTAGTTCGCGCCTTGACGGTTGATCCCCGTCGTACCACATTGATTGGTAAGCGAATTTACGTATGAGAAAATTCCACAGCGTGATTTTTGTGACGACACACTAATTTAGATGGGCAAATTGTTTGTCGGGTTCGCGGCCCGCTGTTTTCATAGTAAGGTAACAATGTCATGCGGCTAGTAATAATCCTAATCCAAATAAAAATGTATCCTATACATAATAACGACGCTATTAACGATGAATATATTACCTATCATGGTAATATAGAGACTACGGTTTCATGGACGGTTTAAGATGTATGCTTGATTTATATATTGCCTGACTAGAAATATGAGGACTTACTTCCGATATTATACTTGTGTTCTGATTTTAAATGATTGTTTTATATAAAGGTTTTTATTAAACTCTATGAATTCACTCGACATTCGCTGATATGATTTTTGCATGTTTTTATCTCAGGCGCTTGAAGGTAATCCGGATGGAGATCGACTCTGATGGCCCACATAATATTAAAAATGTTCATTCGATCTATGTTTTGTAAACTTAATGACCTGTATAATTTGGGACCTGTTGTACACTTTAAAACTTTTTATCGAATGAATGTATGTTGAACCTTGTACAATCATTTTTATGTGTTGTCTATGATTGGAGTTATTGTGCTATCCCGTAACACTCTAAAAGACCCTTCCGCTGTACCGATACGAAAATTGAGAGTGTTACAGTTTGGTACCAGAGCTCTCGTTATAGAGAACAAAAGATTTTAAAAACCAAGGTTTTGAACAAAACTTTTCAAAATCTTTTGACAATGAACATTTGAGAAAATATTTGAAAAATCTTTTGACTATAACGGTGCCAGAGATCTCTGACGTTACCAACAAGCCCTATTGAGAAGATATATATTTTGATATATATAATTTAATTTTTATATATGTATATATCGTGGTTTCATTATGTAATTGTTTAAATAGTATGTTATCCTAATACAAGATATATATATAAATGCAGATTGTCATGGCTGACCCTAATATTCCTGTAGAAAACCATGCTATTCCCGAACCTAATGTAGATGATGATCCTTATTTAGACTTAGTAGATTATGATATGGATGATGAGGAGGAACCATTTGAGGATCCCGAGCCCGAGTTAGGACTAGGAGATCAGATTGCCCCTCAGGTTGACTTGGTAGAGAATGAGATTGAGAATGTTTATATAGAGAATGATGAGGAGATTGGGTTAGATAATCTAGACGATGAGATTGACGACGAGGATGTCGAGGAGGAGGTAGGTATAGATGTTGAGGTCGATGATGATGAGGAAGCTGAGCTTATTTACCCTTATGATGTTCCAGAGGGCGAGCCTTTGCCCCCACCAGTTGATTTGTCTGATTCAGAGGTTGAGCTACCTAGGGATGAAATGTATGAATCGTCTGAATCTGATTCTGAATCAGAGGAGGATGAGGATGATAATGCACCTGATGGTACTGATGGTATTGCTACTCGTAGACGTGAGATAGGAGAGTCGTCTAGTACTCGAGAGGCTACTCATATTGATGGTCTTGCACCATGGGCCTTGAGACGTGATCTAGATGCTTCCCGTGTTAAGAGTAGTATGACAGAGGTTGGATTAGGTGTTGTTCAGACTCAAGTTGCTTATTTGGAGTCGAAGACTAAGGTTGGCGAGAAAGAGCGAGAATTGCTTAGTTTGGATTTGACTGATGTAGAACGTGGTTTGAATGAGGCTTTTAGGAGGTTATCGGTGTTGGAAAGTGGTGAGTTTGCTGAAATGAAGAGAAAGGTGAATTCTATGGAGATTCAGTTGAGTGTGGCTCGTGCGATGCGTGAGAAAGTTGAGAAGGAGTTGAATATATCCGTTGGTTGGAATAGTAGATTTTATGCTGACATGGTTAAAAGAGGAGTAATCCGTAAGCGCCCAGCTGAAGATGTGTCTAGTGGTCGTCCGACGAAGATTCAGAAGACGATCGATGATGGACCATATGGCGGTTCTCTGTAGACCAGTCTGTATTTAGTAGTGACCTTTGTATCTTTTGTACTTTTGTAGCTTTGACTGAACCGACTTGTTAGTAGTAGACTTGGCACGAAATTTTGAGTGTATATAGTGCTAGAACTTTGATATGGGATGTAACTAAGACAATACATTTGTTTCAAATCGAATGAAATATGTATCTTGTCTTGAATTCCATATTGTACCTTATTTGTATCTTGATTATGAATTCAATCCATATTATATGAATCCTTTGTTGGGTGAATGCTTAATACTTTGAAATTGTGAAATTATAGAACTATGCCGCCCAAGAAGGCTGTGACTGAGGATGATGTACGTAGGATTATTACGGAGCAAGTTACCACATCTATGACTGAATTTATGGCAAATGCTAGAAATGGAGCTGGCGGTAGTGGAGCTGGCGGTAGTGGAGCTGGCGGTAGTGGAGCTGGCGGTAGTGGAATTGGTGGTACTAATGTGAATGTGAATGCTAATAATGTGAATGCTAATGCTGGAGGAAATATAGGAGGACTTGGAGCTAATTCACCTGAAGTTGGTGGTTGTACTTATGTGACGTTCATGAAGTGTGAACCTCTACCTTTTAATGGAACTGAAGGTGCTGTAGGATTAAGATAGTGGATCGAGAAGATTGAGTCGGTGTTTAGGATTAGTAAGTGTAAGGAGGAAGATAAGGTGACTTTTTCTATGGCTACTCTTAAAGGTCGTGCGTTGACTTGGTGGAACGGAAGAATTGCTTTCATGGGTCTTGATGCTGCTAATGCTACTCCTTGGGCTGAAATTAAGAAGTGGATGACTTTGGAGTTTTGTCCTCGTAGTGTGATTATTAGGTTAGAACAAGAGTTGATTCATTTGAGAATGAAAGGTGTGGACATTGATAGTTACACGAACCGATTCCATGAGTTGGCCTTGCTATGTCCTCGATTGGTTGAACCCGAAGAGATCCGAATTGAACAATATGTTAAAGGGTTGACCAGGAATATCCGGGGGGACGTGACATCATCTAAACCGCTGACCATTGATGATGCTGTTCGAATGGCTTACCAACTCATTGGACAGATAATTCAGGATAGGGAAGATGAAGCCCGTGTTGGTGAGAAAAGAAAGGGTGACGGTGATCGTGTAGATAGAGGTGATAATAGGAAGAATTTCAATCGCCATCAGAACCAGAGAAAGGGGAATGCAAATGCTCTTACCAACAATACACCGCGCAACGATGATAGATGTCCTAAGTGTGGCAACAAGAGGCATGCTGGCGACTGCTGGAAGTGACAAAATTGTGGAAAGCTTGGACACAAGGTTGAAAGGTGTAAGAAGGGAACCATTTGCTTCAACTGTAATGAAGAAGGTCGTAGGAAATCGGAATGCCCCAAGTTGAAAGCGATTGTACCTGGAAGAAACCCCCAGGGTGGTGTCTATCAACTTGGAACAATTGAGGTGAAGAAAGAGGATCCGAATGTCGTTACCGGTACGTTTTTACTCAACAATCATTATGATGTTGCTTTATTTGATTCGGGTGATGATAGGAGCTTTGTATCCACTAAATTTAGTGCCCTTATTGATATTGAACCTGTTGAGATAAGTTCCAGTTACGAGGTGGAATTGGCTAATGGTAAATTAGTGAAAACTAATAAGCTATTAGAATGATGCTCTCTAAATCTCTTAAACCATTCCTTTCCGATTGATTTGATGTTGATAGAATTAGGTAGTTTTGATATTATTATTGGTATGGATTGTTTGTCGTTGAATAATGCTACTATTTTATGTGGAGAGAAGAAAGTTAAGATTCCTCTTAGGAATAGGACGTTAGTAATTGATGGTAATCGAGGTGAATCCCGTTTGAAAATCGTTTCATGTATTAAAGTCCAAAAGTACATCAGGAACGGTTGTGAGTTATTCTTAGCTCAAGTGACCGGGAATGAGTCTAGGGAGAAACGATTGGAAGATGTACCTATTATTTGTGAATTTCCTGAGGTATTTCTTAAAGATTTACCCGGACTTCCACCGATAAGGCAGGTAGAGTTTCGAATCGATTTAATTCCTGGTGCTGCACCGGTGGCACGTGCGCCTTACCGATTAGCCCCTTCTGAATTAAAGGAGTTATCTGAGCAACTTAAGGAGTTGTCTGATAAAGGTTTTATTCGACCGAGCTCGTCGCCTTGTGGAGCTGCAGTCTTGTTCGTTAAGAAGAAGGATGGATCTTTTTGTATGTGCATTGATTATAGGGAACTGAATAAGTTGACAATTAAAAATCGATATCCTTTACCTAGGATTGATGATTTATTTGATCAACTACAAGGATCTAGTGTGTATTCCAAGATAGATTTGCGGTCAGGATATCACCAACTTCGCGTCCGTGAAGAAGATATTCCTATAACTGCATTTAGAACTCGTTATGGACACTATGAATTTCAAGTAATGCCATTTGGGTTAACTAACGCACCTACGGTTTTCATGGATTTAATGAATCGAGTGTGCAAGCCCTACTTGGACAAATTTGTGATTGTGTTTATTGACGATATTCTAATCTATTCTAAGAATGAAGATGAACATAGAGAACATTTAAGGATTGTTTTGAATTTGTTGAAGGATTAAAGGTTGTATGCTAAGTTTTCGAAATGTGATTTTTGGTTAGATTATGTGCAATTTCTTGGTCATGTGATTAACAAAGATGGAATTCATGTTGATCCCGCAAAGGTTGAAGCTATTAAGAATTGGTCTGCACCGACAACGCCAACAGAAGTGCGGCAGTTCTTAGGATTGGCTGGCTATTATAGGCGATTCATTAAAGAATTTTCTTTGATAGCTAAACCCTTGACTAAGCTTACCCAGAAGAATAAACCTTTCGTCTGGGGAAGTGATGAAGATGGAGCATTTCAGACATTGAAGCAAAAATTATGTAGTGCGCCAATCTTATCATTACCCGAAGGGAGTGAAGATTTTGTAGTGTATTGTGATGCATCTCTTAGAGGCTATGGAGCTGTTTCGATGCAGCGAGAGAAAGTGATAGCGTATGCTTCTAGGCAATTAAGGAAGAATGAGTAGAATTATACTACTCATGATCTTGAGTTAGGAGCTGTAGTCTTTGCTCTTAGGTTGTGGAGACATTATCTGTATGGCACCAAGTGTACGGTATTCACCGATCACAAAAGCCTATAGTATATTCTCGATCAGAAGGAATTGAACATGAGGCAACGAAGATGGATAGAGTTGTTAAGTGATTATGATTGTGATATAAAATATCACCCAGGAAAAGCCAATGTTGTTGCCGATGCGTTAAGTAGGAAAGATAGAGAGCCTATCAGGATACGTTCTCTAGTCTTGACCGTGCACAATAATTTGCCTGAGCAAATTAGAAATGCGCAAATAGAAGCTTGTAAGAAGGAAAATTTTGCTAATGAAGGGTTCCGAGGAGAAGGAGATCCTTTAGAGGTTAGAGCTGATGGAGTGAAATGCTTAAGAGGTCGTATATGGATACCTAAGTTTGGAGGCTTAAGAGACTTGATTATGTTAGAATCCCATAAATCTAAGTATTCCATTCATCTGGGATCTGATAAGATGTACCATGATTTGAAGAAGTTGTACTGGTGGCCGAATATGAAAGCTGGCATAGCTATGTATGTTCTTCAATGCTTGACTTGTGCTAGAGTCAAAGCTGAACATCAAAATCCATCAGGACTACTTCAACAGCCAAAGATTCCTGAATGGATGTGGGAGCGAATTACGATGGACTTTATCACCAAGCTTCCTAGAACATCATCTGGAAACAACTCGATTTGGGTTATTGTCGATAAACTGACCAAATCAGCACATTTCATTCCAGTTAAAGAGCAGTTCTCACTGGAGAAGCTGACTCGTATATACCTTGATAATGTTGTATGCAAGCATAGAGTGCCTGTATCGATCATTTCAGACCGAGATCCTAGATTCGCATCGAATTTTTGGAAATCTCTCCAAAGATCTTTGGGAACGAATCTCGACATGAGCACTGCTTATCACCCCCAGACTGATGGGCAAAGTGAAAGGACGATAGAAACACTGGAAGATATGTTGAGAGCTTGTTTGTTAGACTTTGGTAAGAATTGGGATAAACATTTACCGTTAGCAGAGTTTTCGTATAACAATAGTTACCATTCTAGTATTAAGGCTGCACCGTTTGAAGCTTTATATGGTAGGAAGTGTAGATCTCCTGTATGTTGGAGTGAAGTTGGGGATACCCAGCTCACGGGACCGGAATTGATCCGGGAGACTACAGAGATGATAGTTCAGATTAAGAATAGGTTGTTGACTGCCCGTAGTAGACAGAAAAGTTACGCGGATGTGCGGCGAAAGCCAATGGAGTTTAAAGTGGGTGACCGAGTAATGTTGAAAGTATCGCCATGGAAAGGCGTTATCAGATTTGGAAAGCGAGGGAAATTGAATCCCCGTTATATTGGACCCTTTAAGATTTTATCTAGAGTAGGTCCGGTGGCTTACAAACTAGAGTTACCCCCAGAACTTCATGGTGTTCACAACACATTCCATGTATCTAATCTGAAGAAATGTCTAGCAGTAAGTGATGAGAAAATTCCGTTAGGTAAGGTTCGAATAGATGGGAAGTTGCATTTTATCGAAGAGCCCGTAGAAGTTATGGATCGTGAGGTAAAGCAACTGAAACAAAGTCGGATACCTATTGTCAAGATCCGATGGAATTCAAAGCATGGACCGGAGTATACTTGGGAACGAGAGGATGAAATGTTGAAGAAACATCCGCACCTCTTCGATATCAATAAGGAACGGACATCCAAATGAAATGGATCACGAGGACGTTGATCCCTTTTAGGAGGAAAAGCTGTGACAATCTAACATTTTCAGGTAGTGAAATATTTTCTCGTATAATATTTTGAAACTTATTTTTGTGTTGGTTGACGAACTCACAATTTACGGATTTAAATTTGGACTTACGTGCATAATTTGGCGTCTTTTACGACTAAACCGGAAACCTTAGGATTACGTATTTACGTTTTTGAACTCCGTTTTTTATGAGACAATTTTTATTGGATTCTTTTTTTGACGTTGATTCATAATTTATAAAAACGTTTTTCGTGAAACGACCCGAGGGCACGTAAATCGAGAAAACTAGAATCGAGGAATACCTGTAAACTAGTGAGATGGGACAAAATACATTGTCCCACCCCACTAGCTTATACGGGACGGCACTAACATGACACCACAACCATATGTGGCATCATGTTAGCTAAACACTTACAAGTGTGAGAAAGCTTACACCTTAAGCTACTCTTTTCCACTTCCTAGCTAAAACCATCAACTAACTCATTTCCACCATTTACTTACATGCAAAACAACCTCAAATCCTCTCAAAACCTCCCACCCTTGCCGTCCATATTCAAGCTACAAACACCCCTTTTGATCTTTTCTAGCCATGAAATACATGTTAACTAGCTCTATCATGGAGTTATCTTGAAGCCTTGATCATTTGGTGGCCATATTAACAACATTGGAGGTGATTTGCTTTTGTCCTAGGGCTGATTTCTCAACTATTGTTCTTGGTGTTTGATGATCTTGGAGTTACTTGTGGTGTTCATCAAGTTCTTGTCTTCCAAAAACAAGAAATACACTTGGTTGGTAAAGAAGATCATCCTCCCCATTTTCTCTTGTTATTTTTTAAAGAACAAATGTATTTTCTTTATTTTTGTATATGTATATGATATATATATGATGATAAAAATGTTGTGTGGGGATCAAGTGTTGATAAATATGCTTAAAAATGTTAATAACCATGAGAAATAAGGCTAAAATCATGCTTATTTAGTTGGCTGTATAAAAACAGTATATAACTAAAACTTGAACTGATAAAATTGCATGGTATGATCCATTTACAGTAAGTACAAGATGTTATACACATGTGAGAGTTGGCCATACAATGGAATCAATATAATGAGTGAGATATGATCAAAACAAGTTGGGTGTTCTAATCTGAATAAGCTGTTTTGTAGGGACTGTTAAGGCAAGATAAACTTAAAATGAGCAGTAGTTATAACTAAGTTAAATGTAGCACATAATATGCAGAACATGTCACCCAAAAAGGAGCTTCTAATTCATTATAGAACTCTATATATGATAAAAATGGTGAACATGAAGATAAAAATCAGATTTTGAGAATTAATGTATATTATTATTATATAAGCACTCAAATTTTATTGTATAAAATGTAAAATAAAAACCCACTAACTTATGAAACTTATTTATATAAATATGTAAAAGGTTAATTAAATGGATAAATTATATAAATGATAGTGGAATAATACTTATAAGTAATAAAAACTATAAACTTGATTTTTACGACTTTTTCGGCTATTACCGTAAAATTAACGTTTTTCGCCAAATAAAACTTAGACGATCAAACCCGTCTAATGTAAAGTTTTTAAAAGTCATATACTGATATATAAGTAACTAATACAAGTAAGAACCGATAAAACCCGAACTATAGGACATACGGACATTAACGAGCTAACTAAGCATATTGGACTAATAATTGGACTAAATAAGTTAACCACTTATAAAAAGAACTTATTGGGCTTAACCCATTTGGGCCCAACATGTAAAGTGTGAATACTTATAATATAAGTATAAAATAGATTAAAACAAGTTAAAGAACTTATACTAAGCTTATTGGACTTAAAATAGGTAAATAGGTAAAACTAGTAAACTAGTAAAAAGTTACCAAAACGTAAACACTAAAATGAGTAAACAAGGATGTATAAACCCACTTGATCATCATCATATGTACAAAATCATCATATGTATATTGTTTTTTGATAAAAGTCATTGGACAAAGTCTAAGACCGATTATTATTTATATAGGTTTCCGTGACCGAAGCACGCCCGTAGCCGATAATCCGCCTTTCATTATCAACGTGAGTTCATAGCCTCGCACTCTTTTAAATGTGTTATAAAATGATTTGTAACCTCGCGATGGAGATAACATGCTAGATTTTGATAAAAATAGAACACAAGTAGTCCCGATGGTATGCTTAATGATATGGACCCGAATGATGCTATGACCCTATAAACGAGACAAAAGGGATTATTAGTAGTTAGGTTATGTCACTTAAAGTCCCATTAGCATGAATTGTGAACTACCGAGATTTGGTAGACGCTTATGCATTTGATAGTACTATTTGGGGACGATCACCCCAGTTCGCGCCTTGACGGTTGATCCCCGTCGTACCACATTGATTGGTAAGCGAATTTATGTATGAGAAGATTCCACAGCGTGATTTTTGTGACGACACGCTAATTTAGATGGGAAAATTGTTTGTCGGGTTCGCGGCCCGCTGTTTTCATAGTAAGGTAACAATGTCATGCGGCTAGTAATAATCCTAATCCAAATAAAAATGTATCCTATACATAATAACGACGCTATTAACGATGAATATATTACCTATCATGGTAATATAGAGACTACGGTCTCATGGACGGTTTAAGATGTATGCTTGATTTATATATTGCCTAACTAGCAATATGAGGACTTACTTCCGATATTATACTTGTGTTCTGAGTTTAAATGATTGTTTTATATAAAGGTTTTTATTAAACTCTATGAATTCACTCGGCATTCGCTGATATGATTTTTAAATGTTTTTATCTCAGGTGCTTGAAGGTAATCCGGATGGAGATCGACTCTGATGGTCCACATAATATTAAAAATGTTCATTCGATCTATGTTTTGTAAACTTAATGACCTGTATAATTTGGGACCTATTGTACACTTTAAAACTTTTTATCGAATGAATGTATGCTGAACCTTGTACAACCATTTTTATGTGTTGTCTATGATTGGAGTTATTGTGCTATCCCGTAACACTCTAATAGACCCTTCCGATGTACCGATACGAAAATTGAGAGTGTTACAATGAAGGTTTAAGAATACCGATCACGTGATTGAAAAGGTTTTAGGAACACGATCACAAACACGTATATATCAAAGATCGAAGACCAAAAATTCTCCTGCTTGTCTCCTTTGTGTGTCGCGGCTCTAGCTTCTATGGGGCTAGGGTTTCTATTTTTTAGTAAAAATTCTTTGAATGATAATCTGTGTTTTCTTTTTTTTCCTTTTAGTTAAAATTAAAGTGGGCTTGACCCCCTTGTCTTTGTTTGTCGCGGACACCATAGGCCCAAAAGGGTCTCCCGGGCTTTTTCCATGTTTAATTAATTTACGTGTTCATTCGTGTTTATTAATCATTCTAGTTCGTGTTAATTATATACTACGTACTTATATCATGTTCTAATAGTCGTGTTATAATTATTATACGTAATAATTATGATGTTCGTAAATGTTCGTGATCATATGTTCGTGATCATATGTTCGTGATTATAATTATTATACTTAATAATTATCGTGTATTATCACGTACTTAATAATTATCTTGCACTAACACGTACATAGTTTCTGAATTAAATATTAGTGACACGTGTTCATGACATAAATGGAATGTTTTAATTGGTTCGTAAGTTTACGTAGTGTACTGTTCATGGCATTTATATGCGGGTTTTACAATAACATAAAGATGAATTTCTCCAAACGATTGCTCATTATATTAATAATAAACAAACACTAGGCGTGTATACATTTAATCCCACGCCTAGTCGACACACACTCAAGGTTTACATTGTATATGAAACTGATAAATAAACCTATGACCCTTGGTTCCTTTTATAGTGTAAGGAATAGGGTTTTACAAGAGATAAGAACAAATAAACATGCATATCTTCTATTTAAATAAACTATTTACAGAATATTAATAAACAATATTCTGAATACTTATCCTAAATAGATTTCTAACAGCGTAGAAGGCTGTCAGCGTCTCGTATACATTTGTCAGCGGTAATCGAAAGCTAGAACCAGTCTTCAGAACGTTGCCTACTTCATCATTTTCCGACACAAGGCTAGATGTCGAGGTCTAATCGAAAGATAGAACCAATCTTCACGACTCTTCACTTTGAAGCTAAGTGAGAACTCACAAGACACAACCACACATCACTTATAGTTTAGTGAGAACTAACAAGACATAACTCTTACAACTCAATAACACTTATCCAAGTATACCTACGTAACTTAAATATACACAACACAAATCCAAGTATACGCATATACAATGGATTTACACAAGACTAATCCAAGTATTCACTAATACAAAGGATTAACACAACTAATCCAAGTATACACTAATACATTAGATCTACACAGGACACAAATAAAACAAATGATGAACATGACTAGATCTTTAGGAGAGGATGATCTTCATCAAGGCTTCATCTCTAATCACATCACAAGTGCGTGACTGATCTTCTCATTGGACAAGGTAAATAAGGACATCAAGGGGATAATCATAAGTAAACGTACTTAACACATTAAGTGATCATTTACAAATGATTAGGAATTAGAAAAGAGAAAGATGACATGAAGAGTTTCCAAAAAAGGTTATGGAAAATGCATATTTGATCCACTATTTATAGGAGACAAAGGCAAACGGCTCTCTGAGCGCGGTTCTTTAATTGTCCTGTAGTTCCTTATCACTATGGAACCGCATAGGCATTTAAGGAGCCATGGGAGTAGACTCCGGTCCCTTTTGTCTTTTAGTGGGGAAGTAATATCTTAGGTAAGTTTTTACCTTCAAAGGATATTCCTATGGCAAAATGTAAGTTTAGGACTAATCACTTATATGATCACTAATTATGATTAAGATATGTTAGTGCAATACTTAAATGATTACTACCTTGATGATAGTGTTTGTTAGATAATTCGTCTTATGATTGTATTTGACGATAAATGTCTTTTTAATTTGTCGTGATCAAAACTAAGTAAGATTAGTTAACACTAATTATGTTTTTTTGGCATTACTTTGCATTAACAGTTATTGTCCATATTTTGTAATGTTTTACTTTTGATGAGGCACAACAGGTGGTCGATTTTGTGCCATAAACCTATGACTCTAACCAACTTTATGTTGACATGTTTTAGCATCATTTTCAAGTGAGTAGGTGGTTAAGAATAAGCATAGAAGTGGCTAGAGAGACCTATAGGAGGCGCATTGCTTGGCCTTTCTTTACTTGCACTTAAATGAACTTGTTTCATTTTGATATGTTGGATTGACTATTTGTTAGATTATGTCTTTACTTTTGATTGGAGGTTTTCATATCATTTGTAAGATGCCTCTTGGATGTTTTGAGGTATTGTCATGACACTTTATGTCTTTCTTATGCATTATTCATTTCTCTATAGAGACTCCATAGAGTCGTGATGATACTCATGAAGTGACAACTCGTGTTTCTGCCTAGGTGGGGTGTTATAGACACTTTCCAATTATTCCTTGCCTCCTCATAGACTGAAAAGTAAGAAAGATACTAAGAGTCCTACGCAATATTTTGTAATATTTCCAGAACATCCGAGTGATACGAAAGTATTACATTGAAGATGGAAATCCTTCTTGAGCCAACATCAAACAAGCTCATGGTAGGTGACATGCGCGGTTCTTATGAAGTAAGCTTGTGATAATTGGAAAGAAACAATGGTTTGAGTCTTAATTGAACTCCAACTTGTTCTAGTCCTCTACGCAATATCTAAGTGATCTTGCCAAATCACTTAGAGTGACACTCTTTAGCACAGTGATGGGTGGAAATCCTTCTAGTGTTAACATCAAATAAAGAAGTCTTACAAGGATTAGTGAGTGTCATTTTGTGTCCATAGAGAAATTTAAGAAGAAATACGGTTTTTAATGAATGTTTGGTACTACTCTTTATTTTGTTGAAAAATCATTTACGTAGAGTCATAGATAAGTCTCATAAGTAGAAATGATGTTTAACATGTGTATTATATGTTTGTTATCAAGTCAAGTAAGTCCGATGCATTTTCGCTATGTCAAAATACAAGATTTTGGAGGGAAAACGCAGTCTGTCACAGAGACATACGTACCCAATTTAGTGGTCTACAGACCCAATTTAATTTGGGTCTGCACAATCCATACTCATTTGTGTTGCAGTTTTCAGCCAACTTCAAAAGGACATAACTTTTTAACCGTAATTCTGTAAAAGTCGTGTAACCTATCGATTTGAAGGTATTTGAGTCTACTTTCATATAAAAACACTCTTAGGTACTGATTAGTTTCCTAAGAAGGTGAAAAAAGTCATTCAATAGGGTGTCTAAAAATATGAACTTACTTTAGCTTTTTATCACACTTCTCTTGAGTTGGACATCTCCAATTAATTTGTGTTTGAATGAGACTGTGTTTACATTCTAAACAAATCATTTTGTCATACAAAGGAAACTAATCCAGCTTGGTATACATCGTCATAGTTAAACACAAGGTGAAGAAAAATATTTGTATGTTAAACGTTACTTGATTTGGTTTATGACTTTGTATATATTTTGTTTTATCATTTCAAGTTGTGATTGCTTCTATATTCCATACATAAGAGTCAAGCTTGTTATGTTACTAATTTTCTTGCTTGACAACTTCATGATTATGCATAATAGGACATTTGCTAGATTTTGTGCACTAAGTTGGGAAATTGTTCTTCATATTGCTTGTAGACTTAGCTCACTCTCTTTTGCATATGTGGTACTCTTAATAAGTCATTTAGAAATAAGAACTAAGTAAACTTGTCAAGTATACCACCCCTTAAGCCCACATACTCATGGTCATATAAAATACTGTTAGCGGTATTTATAGTGATGGTCATATACGTAGAAAAAGCTATTCAACAATGTCGAGAGTTCTTAGTTTATGTTATGTATGTAACGGGAATTAGTCCCGAACACACAAATGAAGAAGGCCTTCTATACATTACACTTTTTGTATAAAAGGCCCCTAGCATCTCATTTGTGTGTGTGTGTGTGTTTTCCATTTTTCATAGTTGGTAAAGAGAGAAACATCATGTCTTTCTCTCACTAGGAAATCACAACTCTTTGTTTTTCTCTTTTATTGTTCATCTTAATCTAATCTTTCTTTTTTTGTTTTAATCTTCTTCTCTTTATAGTTTATATAGTCGTGTGTTACACTCGTACAAGTGGTATCATTCGCCAAGGGATTCGTGGATAGCTTTTTGGTGTTGTTTTAGTCATCTTGTCTTTCGTGAGTTTTTTTATAAAACACCCCAAGATTCCAAATTTTTTTCAGTATTTTTGTTATTCCAAGTGATCCATATATCTTCTACATAGTTGTGGTAGAGATTTAGGTTCTTTGGTTTGGTTAAAATCACGGATTTCTAGTCAAAAATCTCAAATTTTTCCCTAATGTTTCGGAACAGTACACTTATTGCGACAGAATTGCATTGATTTCCATCGCAAAGGCTAGGATTTCTGTTTTGCGATCAATATTGCGATAAATATTGCGACAGAATCTCTATGGGTATTGCGAAATAATCGTGCTTGAGACATTGCGACATATAGAAATTGAGACATTGCGATAGAAATTGTGGTATTGCGACAGATAAGGTCTCATTCTTGGTATTGCGACGGTTTTGAAGTTAAGTCACTGCGACGGTTTTCCAACATTGCGACGACTTGGTTTTAAAACATTGCGACAGATATCATTTTTGTCATTCCGACATTTTCACAATATGATCCCGAAAAGAAATTCATGATTTTTTGTTGGTATTGAAGAATTTTTGGTTTCTCAATATCACATTCTTAGGGGAATTACTCATTTTAGAGGATTTTAACTACAACACTTTGCTCTCTATGAATTGAGATCCTATTTTACACATGACCTCTACAATGACGTCTCAACAAGATATTTATGCTGCGGGTACTGAGAATCGTCCACCCATGCTTACCAAGGAGAATTACACTACATGGGCTAGTCGTCTCCTTCGTTATGCAAAATGTAAACCTTTGGAAAAGTTGATTGTCAACTCGATTCAAAAAGGTACGTATGTTAGAAGAACAATTCTTGTGCCTTGGGACTATACGAATGCTAACCCATTAGCAGACTCAAGTCATGAGCAAACGGTTGAAGAATTAACTGAAGCTGAATCCAAATAACTCGACGCTGATGATCAAGCAATTCAATTCATTCTTATAGGTCTCCCTGAAGATGTTTATGCTATTGTTGATAGTTGTGAAAACGCACACGAGATGTGGCTTAGGATCCAGAAAATGACGAAGGGGAGTGAAATTGGTTTACAAGAAAAGGAAACTAAGTTGCTTCATGATTGGGAGAAATTTACGTCTACTGAAGGGGAACAAATTGAACCTTACTATCATCGGTTTTCAACTCTTATGAATCAACTTAGAAGAAACAAACATGAACCTGCACAAATTCCTACCAAACATCAAATTTCTTAATAATCTTCCTTATGAATGGTCACGATATGTCACTCTTGTCAATCAAACCAAGGATCTTCATGTCGTGGACTAGACTCAAGTATATAATTATTTGAAGATGAATCAAGATGAAGCTAATGAAGTTAGGGCTGAAAGACGTGCCAAAACACAAGATCTATTGGCTTTTATGGCAAACTTTCCGTCATCTATGCCATATCCCATGGTACCCTACCATCAACCCTCATCAAAGAACTTCATGCCACAACAACAACAACAACAACTCGCCTCTTATGGATATCAACTTTCTTCTTCTGTGAACTACTTACAACAACCCATTGCTTGTTTTGACGACATCACCGACCCTACTCATGCGATTAATACTGGTCTTGCACTTCTTGCAAAGGCATTCAAATTTACCATTAACCCCACCAACAACAATCAGAGAATCTCCTCAAACACTAAAAATAGGAAGATTGCTCAACCTTTCATGAATGCGAATCAAGATCGCCAATTGGTAGTTGCTGGGAACACGGGGACACAGTTTCAACAATATGGTCAGAATGCTGGGCAGACTGTTGGGAATGCAGGAAATCAGTAAGGAAAAAACATGGTTAGAATCCGAGTTTTCCAAATGTGGGTAATCAGAATGGGCTAATTGTTGTGCCAGCGGTTGGTAATTAGATGGGAAATATTGTGGCTGCAAGGGCTGAGAATACTGGTACGGGAAATGGAAACAACAATCATCAGGTTCAGTGCTACAAGGGATTTGGGCATTATGCTCGAGATTACACAGCGAAAAAGAAGAGGGATGCTGCTTATCCTCAGACTCAGCTTCATATAGCACAAAAGGAAGAGGCAGGGATTCCACTTCAAGCTGAGGAATTTGATCTTATGGCTTCTGCATCCGAATATGACGAGGAAGAAGAAGTGAATGCCAACTACATCTTGATGGAAAACTTACAGCAAGCATCTACCTCAGGAATGCATAATGACAGCGCTCCCGTCTATGATTCCGACGGTCCCTCTGAGGTACACCCACGTTTCAATGATAATGATATTTATAGTATGTCTAATCAGGAGGAAGAGTATACTGAGATACTTGAGCCCTACATTGAGACACACGGGGATCAAACGAATAATAGTAATATTATTTTGAATGAGCCTAGTGTGGACCTTAGCGTTGATCAAGTCACTCAGCCTACAACCCTTCCTGATGCGACACATGCGTGTTATAAATCATTATTTGATAAGCTTGCTAAGGATGTTGACCAAGATAAGGTGGTTAATAATATGTTTAGAGAAACTAATGCCAAATTTACCACTGAGCTTGCGGGATATAAGGAACGGCAGAAAAGTTTTGAAATTCATCTTGCTAAAATTAAAGAACTTGAACAAGCTCATGCTACATCGGTTTATCAAGAAAAATGCACAACTAAGAAATTAAATGCCTTACATTTAAGTAGTGCTAAAAAGATAAGCGAATTGAATGATGAAATCACCTGTCTTAATAAACAGCTTTCAACTGAAAAATCTATTATTTCGGATATAAAAGAAGAACAAAAAAATCTGAAACATGATATCAAAATTCAAGAAGATGGGATTATTGAGTATTTTAGCAAAGCTCAGGATAGGATCAGGGAATTAGACAACCTTTTGGTAAAACGTGGCCAAACTATGCAGACGATAAACATGCTCGCACCAAATGTGAATCTGATTAATTACACCCGTTACAAATTGGCTTTAGGTTGTACTCTTCCTCCCAATCCCAAATATCTTAAGCATGCTCAGACCACCCATCAAAGTTTATATAATGGTAATGTGTTGCTAGATAAGCATGATCCTCCTGTTATGTGTGATTTGGAAAAAACCGTTGAACTTGCCGAAGAGAGATGTTTACGATTGCAAAAGCTTAATAGAGAAATCACACCGGTTTATTATCCAAAAGTTAATCCTCCAACAATATTTGTTCGGTCTAAAACTAGTACTGAAATGTCTTTGTTACCAAGTGAGGAAGTGTCTGATGATCCTCCTAAACCGAGTGTTGTAGGAAGATTTCTAAACGAGCTAAAAGATAACTTTGTCATTCTTAAACGAGTTGTTAATTCCAAAATCACTGGAGGAAATTTTACATCACCAGTTCAGATTGAGGTCCAGAAAATTCTTCGAAACGATATTAATCTGATTATTACTTAAGTTGATGCTCAAATAAGCAATTTGGAAAACGCTTTTCTAAAAGAATTAGCCAACTTTGTTGAAGACTTTTAATCTTTGGCGAAGGAGGCTGATGAATCTCTTGATAAAATTAAAGTTTTGGAAAACAATCTTGAACGTCTCTCTAAAGCAAGTGATAATGGTGATAGTAGTCCTGTTGCGTTAATATCTTTGTATCGGATTATAAAACTCTCCAAACTGAGCTTGAACGTACGAAAGAGCAAATGGAATCTTATGTCATTAAAAAGGATAAAGAATTATCGATCTTTGGAATAAATTTGTCAAAATATGTGATGAATGCAAATATGACAAGATTTCGTATGATAAAGCTTACAATGAAATGCAACGAAAAATCGTACGGTTGAAAGCTCAGTTGGGAGGTGCTCAGGGAAACAATCTGGCTTCTTCTGGGCTAGAGAAGGCCAGTGATGGGAATGTTCAGAAGCTTAAGGCTAAGATTGCAGATTTAGAATCTTAAGTTGTTTCATATAAGCGGGCTATAGAACAAAGTAAGTCTGTTTATCAGAAACTAATCTATAAAATATGTAAGAACTATAAGTTAAAGGCCTTGTTAAAAGATAAGACTTCTGAGCCTAGCTCGATTATGGACACGATGATCCTGAAACCAGCAACCTCGGGACCTACTAGTATTGTTGTAACACCTTTTGCCAAGGTTGCTGGAACGAACGCTGATGTGATTGCCCCCGGAATGTTTCGTTTTAGTCCTCCCTCTCAACCTGGGGTCGATACCTCTGTTCCTAGCAAACAACGTAAAGCAAGCGTTAGGACAAAACTGACCACTATATCTCAACCACAAGTCACTGATTTAAAAAGTACTAATTCTAATAGACGCGTGTCTTCTTCTACAAGAATGAACAACTACACTAAGAGCAGAAGGTCACAGCCTACGAGCAATACAAGGAATGATAGGGTCCTTTTGCCTCTAGAAGTAGTCGCCCCAAGATCAATAATGTGGAAGTAGAAGAACACCCTAGAATTTACCGCTTTTTAATCATAATCAGAAACTTAATTCATCTGAATGTAATAAATGTTTCTTTACTTTTAGTCATGATGCTTGTGGCTTGACTATGAATGGGTTGAATTATGGTGGTTACACTCGAATTGACAAGCTGTCATTCAGTGAAAAACATAGCACTCCTAAGGCTAAGGTGTATGTTCCAAAAAGTACGCACGTAGGGTCCACAAAAAGTGTAGCCCTAGATTCACCTCTAAATGGTTGCCTACTGGTAGAAATTGGACTATAGTGGTAAAATTATCGACACTAGTATATCTCATACTGGCAGTGAAATGTCGGTATGTGATAAGGCTTAATTATCATCAAACCCTACAGGAACCTATTTCATCGGTTGCCAAAATATTTTCTTCTCTTATCATTGGCAGGCTGTTCAAATTTGTCTCTGATGCATGGACTCGGGCTGTTCCAAACATATGACTGGGAATCGAAGCCTTCTCAAGAACTTTGTTTGGCGATTCATGGGAACTGTTCGATTTGGAAATGATCAAGTTTTTGCAATTCTAGGCTATGGTGATCTTCATTGGGGAAATATAATCATCACCAGAGTCTCTTTTGTTGATGGCTTGGGACACAATTTGTTCTCGGTTGGGCAATTATGTGATTCGGACTTGGAGGTAGCCTTCAGAAGTCATACATGTTTTGTAAGAGATCTTGAAGGAATTGATTTGTTGAAAGGAAATCGTACCACTAACCTTTACACCATTGATCTTTTTCAAATATCTGCTGCTTCTCCAATTTGTCTCATCGCCCGAGCCATATCAACAAAGTCATGGTTATGGCATCAAAGGTTATCTCATCTCAATTTCGATGCCATCACCCAACTCGCAAAAGATGATCTCGTTACTGGTCTTCCAAAGTTCAAATATACAAAAGACCATCTTTGTCCTTCATATGAGCAAGATAAAAGCAAGAAGAAGCCTCACAAACCAAAACCTGTTCCCAATTCAATGAATAGGTTACGTGTTGGGTCTACTGGATGTAGATCTTGCAGCCTGTCAGGAACGGTGAATGACTTCTGTAATCATAAGTCAATCCACAGAGAGACTCTATACAATATAAATGCAGAATATAATAAAGAAGAACAGAATAACTATAAAGACTTGATCCTTTCTAAGGATTTCTAATATTAATAATAACTAGAACTACGTTTGGTGAAGGTGTATCTAACTCTTCTGCCTAAGGTTCCTTTTATACTACATGGAAACCCTAATACCGCATTAAACAAAACGTTTAAAACTGATATGCATATCATTTCCTAACATATCTCATGCATATCCTAACAGAATAATAAACAAATAATAAAATTTGACTTTGACCAGGACCAGGAGCATGACTTGCTCCTACTACTACTAGGACCAGGAGGAACTACATACCTCCTAGTCTACCTATTACATTTAACTATTACAATGGTCCTAACAATCCTCCCCTAAACATGAATTTGACCTGTTGAGTTCAAGTTTCCTGGAAAACGTGCAAATAAAGCCCGAGGATTGAATCAGCAAAACTAAAAGCAGCATCAGCAAGATAAGAGTCAGAGGAACCGCCGCAACATGAAACACTAGAAGCTTCTCCAAAGCTTGGAACAAATCAGCATCGTGTTGAATCTTTTCAGCAACATGAGCAAATTTGATGATCCTTTACCAAGTAGCTGCTCGCTCTTGGGCTAGCCAGTCTTTCTGGTGGAATAAGCATCACCCTGGGAGACTAGAACCCAGCCCAACTCTTAGAACGTGAATCAATGGTGAGTGGGGGTACCCTGAGGATTTTAGGCAAACCATCACAACCGTCAACGGATTTGATATGTCTTTACCAGAAGCCGTACCCCTCTGGACTCGCCAACTCTTAGCAATGAAGCATCGGTGAGTTGAAAACCCTATAACTTTAAGCAAGCTATTACAGCTATCAATGGATTTGATAAAATCTTTACCAAGAGCCGTACCCCCTTGGATTAGCCACTTTTCATTCTAGGACCATGGCAAGTGAAAACCATCCAGTTTTAGGTAACCTGGCAACCATCAACGGATTTGAGAATCGCACCAGGAGCCGTACCCTCAAGGTGAATCAACTCTTTCTTGTCGGTGAGACATGGTGAGTTGAGGACCATTTGTCGTGAGGACCAAGTCCAACAACAAGTGAAACCAGTAACCAGCACAAGCATAAGTTAGTAACCAGAACCCATAGTGTGAAGCAGCAAACGGTATCATATTCACAAGTATAAAATCCAAGATGTGTTAAAGTATAAGCAGATATTATATAAAAAGTAATTTTTTATTTATTTATTTTTTTTAACTATAAAGAATGAAATTCACCAATCACTTTACATATTGGTGAAAAGAATGATAATAAGAACAAATGAACAAAAAATACAAAACAGAAACACTTACAACCCAACCAAATCACAGACCAGAAGCAACCTTCTTATCTGCTATCAAACGAGCCTGAATTCCTTCCACCAACGCAGTTGCCATAGAAGACTCATTCCCTGATGGAGCATTGGAAATTTGCAAGTGACTAGCCAACATAGCCTCCATCGAAGAAATCGTCAAAGGATAATCCACATCTGTGAGCATGAAAACCATATGTCCAGATTCCAACTCCAACATATGCACACCACATCCCGCATATAACTTCCATCGCTGAATCACCCATTGCATCTGATCCTTCCATATACCAGAAACAGGAGCATGAGGAGGTGCATCAAGCATCAGCTTAAGATCAGCCCAAAGGCGCAGACCAGGCCAGGAAGACACAGGCATGGGATCAAAAGGCATGCCAGAATCCACAAACCGATATAAAGCCATAAGATCCATACGATCAGCCCAAGACAAAACACCCTGCAAACCCGAACCTAACCACACAGACCCATCACTAAGAGTAATTCTATGGAATACCATACCAGGAAGAGTTGTGGAACGCTCAAACGTCCAACCAGTAATATGCCCATTTCCCAAAGGCAAATCAGAATCACTGTCAGAAGCAGCATCAATCAAATTCTCAGGATCACGCTTCTCATAAGGGACCGTCTTGCCACGTCTAACACGTCGAGCTGTTTTCTGGCGAAGCGAACGTCGAGGTGTGGAATCACTTGGTGTGGTTTCAACCTTTACCTTTACCTCAGCAGCAACAGTGGGAGCAGGAGAAGTAGACTCATGTGTTTGCCCACCCAAGGGATCAATAGGAGCTGCACTAGAAGTAGGAATAGGTTGAGTTCCAGGAAGCGGTGGTGATGGAGATGGCATATCAGGTGTAGCAGTGGTAGTTGTTGTGGTAGCAAAGGTGGTGGTGGTAGCATGTGTGGTGGTGGTAACAGGACCGGAAGAAGAACCCAAAGGAGAAGTAGTGGTACCAACTGAAGTAGCAACAAAAACCAATGGACTAGCAGCAGAACCAGGAGTAGGATCAAATGAAAGACCAGTAGTAACAGCAGGCGAAGAAGAGGTCACCACACGAGGACGTTATAACTGAGATTTTACTCGTTGAAAGTTCGTTATTCTCGGTGTCTTCTCGAATTGATTTCCGGTTAATTGTGTGAGATTAGTTGTTCTTGGTGAAACAAATATTTTTGGATGTGATAAAGTAAATGTGCAAGACTAAATAATAAATGACGGGTAATTGAAACTAAAACTAAATGAAACGTAAACGGTGCAATATTTAAAACTTTAAAAGTAAATGGCGAGAATTTAAATGACGTAAAATTAAAGCTTGACGAAAAGTAAATTTACAATAAAATAAAAATGCGGAACGAAATTAAAATAGACTAAAAATGAAACAAGAAAAATCAACACTTTAGCAAAATACTAAAACAAAACAAGCATGATCGGAATGCATAAAGAAATACTAATCGGAATGTCTAAAAGAGCCAGATCGGAATATATTCCGATAGGCTGATCGGAATGTAGACATTCCACCCATCGGAATATGGCCCCAATCGGAATAATGAAGAAAAAGTGTAATCGGAATATAGACAAAAACAAGCTAATCAGAATAACATAAATTGTCCCATCGGAATATCATTAAAGCCCCTCAATCGGAATAATAACAATATGCATACAATCGGAATAACCTAAAACTTGAAGCCAATCGGAATAGCTAAACCCTTTTCCGATTTGCCAATCGGAAAAAGGGTGTGCCAGTCGAAAAGTACGATCGGAAAGGGGTTTTCTCTTTCCGATTTGGTTCTTTGATCCGAAATATAAGCTTGATCAAAAAGCTATGGAAATAAGCTTCTAACCAAAACTAGAACGAATCAAAACTGAAACGAAATCAATAAGCACAAATAACGACTTTTCCAAACTAAAAATAAGCAACTTTGCAATTAAAACATAAAAAGATTAACTTTTTAGGCACGAAAACATGAATGAACAACACGGATCATATGTAAATCGCACCAAAAGTAAATTAGAATCAAGAAAGGAAAATGAGAGATTAAGACAAGAAAAGTAAAGATTAAAGATTAAAGAACAAATGATGAAAACTTACTTGAAAATTAAATAACTAAAAGTGCATAACAACTAATTAAAGTGAAAGAAATGAAATGACAAGAAATGAAAATGGTGGAAGAGTGGTTTGTCAAGCCACCAACAACTCTAAAGAAATGAGGTTGGTTGCTATTTATAGGGAGATTAGGGAGGAGCTTAGGAAGCTTCCTCCCTCTTTCTTCTTTCTCTTAATTGCACACTTAGGTCCTTAATCTCTTTAATCTTTTGTTAGTCTTCTTAATATTTGGACTTTCTCTTGGGATTTCTTCAAACTCGTCTTGTATTTTCTTCATAAATAAGACTCGAGTTCTTCGGCTTTTTAGTAAACTTCCGTCTTTGACTTTTTCTTCGATAAATCTTCAGAATTAGTCTTGGACTTCCGTTCTTTTTCCACTTTTGATCTTTCGATTTCGTCTTTCGTCTTTTTCTTCGATAAAAGCCCGTGAATGCCGTGTTTTCTCCACTTTTCACCTTTTCGTCCTAAATCACAACAAAAACACAAACCACGCATAATTCCGACATAAATGACATAAAATACACGTTTTGGCTCGGTTATTATTGCAATTAAGTGGTAAAAAGGATGGGTGTTTTCACACCTATCAAATCCCCTACACTTAACCATTGCAATGTCCTCATGCAATGTATTAGTTACAAAGCAAGATTACATTTTCCATCATAATCAATCCACATTGGCCTTTAAAGAAATAGAAAATTATAAACATACAAAGTAAAGAAATCAAAAACATACCTTGGGTTTTGAAAATGTCGTGAATGATCATCATCCTCAAGTTTCACGTTCCCCATACCAAGCTTAAAAACGAGATCAGTGTTATTATAAGTTAGCAAACTATCACGAACTCATGTGGGCCAATTATTCACTTAGACTCCCTTATTCCTAGGTGTATCTCTTATATTTTATTGTTGTCTTGAATGATCACGAGGATGCATTGTTTGACTTATTTCGATAGTTATTTAGGCTGAAAATAAAGTGAACGATTTAGTCAATAGTTAGCTAAAGGACCAAATCTTTTAAAACTGCTTCTCGGGACCTCATAAAGTTCATATCTTGGCATAACTCGCTTCGCGATTTGAGACCTTTCTCGGACCGATATTTGGCAGCGACTTCATACTTCGAATCTTTGAGAGATGTTCTTGAAATAATGGTCTTCTCTTCATAATGGAAATTTCTTCACTTGAAGTTTTGAGAGATTCTTCATCTTTGGACCACGACTTCTTCATTTTTCTCCAATCTCTATTTTGGACTTTGATATACAACGATCTGCCTCCTTTTAGGACTTGGATCTATTTATCCTCATACCTTGTTAGGGTCTTTTCGGATAGACTTCTCCATGACTTTGGGGAGTTCTTGCTTTTCGTCGTGTGTCTCGATCCTTCATATTGATCTTCGATAAATGATTCTTCACATCACTTTTGGATTTTTAGCAACAAAATGTAGCCCTCATGCCTTGTTAGGGCCTTTTCGGGCTCGCCAATCTTCGCATCCCGCTTCAATAAGTTATGCCTTGGCTATGAACTCTAATCCGTACCGAGCAACTTTTAAACGATCTGGGGCTAGAAGCTAAGTAACCTTTTAAATCGTACAGCCTTATTTATTGTAGATAAATTTATTAACAAGCGGAGGGAGAATAGGCTTATAATTAACTCACATAAATTCACGAAAGAATACCGAACTTATAATTGACTCTATCATCTCTCGTTCTCCACAGTTTTAAATCTCAAGGAATGAGACTCGTGGATGCTTAGCCTATTAAGTCAAAGTTTTGGGTTTTCGAGTCATCTATAGGATCTTGCAAATTCTTGGACTTTTTCAAGTTTTAGAAATCGCGTTTTAAAGTTCCCTTGATAAACGACTCTCTAGGATCAATTATAGGAACTTGTGAAAAGTTCTTGTTCTTAACCCGTGAGAGTTAAGACTTTCGCGTTTTATAGCTCCCTATATAAAAGCCTAGCAAAACTTGACTTAAACACGTTAAGGATACTAGCTAGAGTAGACTCGGGTTGAGTCAAAAGATTCACAACGTTTGAATATTAAAACCACTTATTAAACATTTATTCTAATAAAGAAAGAAAATAACTATACAAAGGGAAAAACAAATAGGCCAAAATAGATCAAAAATTTTGAAAAATGTCGAAAAATTGATTTTCCGGTTAAAATGAGGACAAAAACAAGGAAAAGACCACTTAATTTCGATAGAAGTCCCCCCTACACTTAAGATAAACATTGTCCTCAATGTTTAAGCATGTGGGAGTAGACTCCCCTACACTTAGGACATTGTGCACGTTGTTTAAATCTCGCTAAGGAAAAGACAACTAAGGAGATTCCTATTTTAATATTGAGAAATATAAAATAGTGAATCGAAAAGAGTTTAGGATAGAACCGGGAAGAAGGGAACACGGAATCATGGTTCGTCAAAAGTCATCAAGAGTGTGTCTTTGAAGCTCTAATCCCTGCACATGATAAGAAAGAAAGCAAGAAACACCACGGGGCTCCCCCTACACTTATGGTGAAAATAGATAAATAATTGGGTTGCCTCCCAAAAAGCGCTTGTTTTTGTTAACCGAGTCACGAGCCTGACTCGTCCCCGAATTAAATAGTCCATGGGGAAGCCTCGAATGTGATACCGGGATCAAAGACCTTGTCCTCGTTCCCGGTTGACATCAACAAAGGAGAGGCGGGGGGATAAGTCTTGAATGGGAGAAAGGTCCTTTCAACATACGAGAAGTATGTGAATTCAAGATCCACGGGAGGTGGGTTGGGTAAAGTAAGCACATTGTCCTCCCCCAAAGACAATGGATGCTGAGCAAACGGCAAAGCCGTAATGGTATCAATCATAACATAATGAATGTCACCTCCCGGGTCAAAGCACTCATCCTCCGAAATAATGGCTAAAGGGGAGGATGAAAGGTGCTCGGGAGGGGGACTTGGGTCAATACTTTCCTGCAGCAAATTATCAAAAATAATGTCCCCCTCCATGTCAGAATCATCAATACCTGGAGGGATGGAGTGGACATCGATTTCTTCCAGCAATGGGTCATTATCTTCAACGGAAGGAATAGATGGAGGTAAAGACTTGGAAAGAGGGGGAGAAGTCAACGCTTCGATTTGAGCAATAAGAAGGTGAATTTTCCGTAATCTATCGCGAAGGAGCACGTCTTCCACCTCATCCACAAGATCATGTTCATCGGTGAACTTCTCGTAAACCGGAGAAAATAAATCGTCATCACCCGCATCTCCCGGTGGAGATTGAGAAATTTCAAAAGTGAAATTCTCATAGCTTGGAGAAAAATCGTCATCACTAGGATCGACCTCTTCCGTAAGAGCAACGTCGTCCTCAGGCTCCATAGCAGGTAAGTCACGAGCCTCATCATCCAATACTTTGTCGAGACCAACATCACTAAGCTCATTCAACGAATCTAGATCCTTAGATGTAGTAGGAACATCGACAGTAGGAGCAGCAACTTCAGAAGATTGGTTGAAAGTGTAGACATAATCGTCGTCATCATCATCATAATAGATGGGACGAGTCCAGTTAGGAGTGACGTAGTCGGCTAACTCTTCCTTGATAACCTCCACATCTTTAAGAAGCTCATGCAGCAACTTTTGTTGTTCATCGCCCCAAGTATGTTCAATTTCACCAATTCTATCCCACGCTGTAATTAAACATTTTGGTGTAGAAAAGAAGGGAAAACGACTAAATTGGCTCAAAAAGGTGTCGGTGGTTTTCAAGGTTTCGTCCACATCAAGCAACGGTTGCCTTTCCTGATGCAAGTCAGCTCGGAGTTGAGCTAGACTTTCTAGAATGCCTTTTAAAGAAGTGAGTTGTTGATCAAGACTAGTTTGCTCATTGGATTGATGATTGAGGGTGTGATGTGGGGGCTTACGGTTATAGACACTAGGATGATAGCACGGTACTTTCTCAAAGATTTGCGACGGATCACAAGAAGAAGCATCGTGAGGGCCCCCACAAATATAGCACCATGGGTATGGAAAGAAACTGGGTGCCTCTTGTTGATAGCTATTATCATTGTCATAATTGTACCCCGGTTCTTGCCCGTGTCTATACGGGTATTGAACCGGGCACGAAACATGCCAATGAGAATCGCTTCCACAATAGATGCACGGGGGAACAGGAGGTAGGTTTAAAAAGTACGAATTAGTCGAGTTGCACAAAGGACAAAATCCGGATTGTGTATAGTCGATATCGTTTCCGCACCGCTCACATGTACACCATTGACAAGAGTTGTTCCCAGATAAATGTTTCCCACACCAGACGCAATGGACATAAAAATCCATAAAGAAAGATAGATAAGCAAGAAGAATATTTTTGGTGCAAAACTTAGAAAAAGAAATGCTTTTTATAATTTTTCAAATGTTTTTGGATTTTTCAAAATTTTTGGACACGAAAAATAACGTTCACAAATGAACGGATCCCAAAAGCCAACGCTTCTCTCACAAAAAACTTTCGATCCTCACGAAAAGAGCCGGCAGCGGCGCCATTTTATAACTGAGATTTTACTCGTTGAAAGTTCGTTATTCTCGGTGTCTTCTCGAATTGATTTCCGGTTAATTGTGTGAGATTAGTTGTTCTTGGTGAAACAAATATTTTTGGATGTGATAAAGTAAATGTGCAAGACTAAATAGTAAATGACGGGTAATTGAAACTAAAACTAAATGAAACGTAAACGGTGCAATATTTAAAACTTTAAAAGTAAATGGCGAGAATTTAAATGACGTAAAATTAAAGCTTGACGAAAAGTAAATTTACAATAAAATAAAAATGCGGAACGAAATTAAAATAGACTAAAAATGAAACAAGAAAAATCAACACTTTAGCAAAATACTAAAACAAAACAAGCATGATCGGAATGCATAAAGAAATACTAATCGGAATGTCTAAAAGAGCCAGATCGGAATATATTCTGATAGGCTGATAGGAATGTAGACATTCCACCCATCAGAATATGGCCCCAATCGGAATAATGAAGAAAAAGTGTAATCGGAATATAGACAAAAACAAGCTAATCGGAATAACATAAATTCTCCCATCGGAATATCATTAAAGCCCCTCAATCGGAATAATAACAATATGCATACAATCGGAATAACCTAAAACTTGAAGCCAATCGGAATAGCTAAACCCTTTTCCGATTTGCCAATCGGAAAAAGGGTGTGCCAGTCGGAAAGTACGATCGGAAAGGGGTTTTCCCTTTCCGATTTGGTTCTTTGATCCGAAATATAAGCTAGATCAAAAAGCTATGGAAATAAGCTTCTAACCAAAACTAGAACGAATCAAAACTGAAACGAAATCAATAAGCACAAATAACGACTTTTCCAAACTAAAAATAAACAACTTTGAAATTAAAACATAAAAAGATTAACTTTTTAGGCACGAAAACATGAATGAACAACACGGATCATATGTAAATCACACCAAAAGTAAATTAGAATCAAGAAAGGAAAATGAGAGATTAAGACAAGAAAAGTAAAGATTAAAGATTAAAGAACAAATGATGAAAACTTACTTGAAAATTAAATAATCAAAAGTGCATAACAACTAATTAAAGTGAAAGAAATGAAATGACAAGAAATGAAAATGGTGGAAGAGTGGTTTGTCAAGCCACCAACAACTCTAAACAAATGAGGTTGGTTGCTATTTATAGGGAGATTAGGGAGGAGCTTAGGAAGCTTCCTCCCTCTTTCTTCTTTCTCTTAATTGCACACTTAGGTCCTTAATCTCTTTAATCTTTTGTTAGTCTTCTTAATATTTGGACTTTGTGTTGGGATTTCTTCAAACTCGTCTTGTATTTTCTTCATAAATAAGACTCGAGTTCTTCGGCTTTTTAGTAAACTTCCGTCTTTGACTTTTTCTTCGATAAATCTTCAGAATTGGTCTTGGACTTCCGTTCTTTTTCCACTTTTGATCTTTCGATTTCGTCTTTCGTCTTTTTCTTCGATAAAAGCCAGTGAATGCCGTGTTTTCTCCAATTTTCACCTTTTCCTCCTAAATCACAACAAAAACACAAACCACGCATAATTCCGACATAAATGACATAAAATACACGTTTTGGATCGGTTATTATTGCAATTAAGTGGTAAAAAGGATGGGTGTTTTCACACCTATCAGGACGGTAGATAAATCGTTCCGGAATTGGTTGACTCTGACGCTTAACCATACGTTCATAAAGTGCCTTGAGCTCATCAAAAGATAAAGCCCAAACCCTGTCCCACTTCCAAGGAGCATTAAAATAAGCAGCGGACTGATACTTCACATATCGTTGCATCTGCTTGCGCTCCTCAGTTCTTGATAAAGGTCTGTTCTTTCTCTTCTCACGAAGCTGTGCAGCAAGTGCCAACTGTTGCTTGTGCATCAACACCATGGCTCTTGGAATACAGTTATGCTCATCCGCATCGTCACCCAAAAGATCAGTGAACTAGGCATAATCCCTGGTAAGAATAGTCAATACCTGCATCCAATCACTATCACTCCAATGCATTGCATCATGCTGAACTTGTTCACGCCGCTGCTGTTGAAGCACCTCAGCCGCAGCCCTCTCAGCCTCATCAATCTCAGCTTGGATCCGTTGAGCAACCTCCTCACCTAGCCTTTCCTCCTCAAGCTGTCTACGTGTACGCTTGCGAGGTGGTGAGGGAGCATCAGTCATTGGGGCCTTCCCCTTCGAATCATGGGATGGACCAGCATTGGAACCAGCAGCAGGACCAGAAGCACCATCCATAGGAGTAGAAACGCCAGCCGGAGAAGGAACACTGGAGGATGTCAGAGGAACAGGCAAATCATCATACAATTTATCAGCAAAGGCAGCCTTTGCCAACAATGTCAAACCATCCTCAACACGCTCCGTACCCTCCTCATCAGAATCAGAGTGGATCGCATGCTTCTTTCGTCGTCTTTGCTGAGTCTCCAAAGCTTTGATGCGATCAGCCAGAGGAAGAACAAACTCCCTAGTAAGTTTCCGGTGTTGATTCAAATCAGCTTCCAATGAAATAATCCGCTCATGATACCTACGCATAAGATCACGTAACGACATAAGTGTAGTAGGCTCCTCCGCCTGCCCACCAAGAGGACTTGGGTCAGGGAAGGCGTCAGTGGAGCCCGAAGCAACAGATGGGTCAACAGTAGGAGTACTAGTACCAAAAGGCTTATCAAAAGAGGGTGGAGCAGGACTAGGAGGTGGAGTCTCCACAAATGAAGACTTTTGTGGTACTGAAGAAGGACCAGCCTTGGAAGGGGATGGTTGTTCAACCACCACCTCCTCAACCAGCTCCTCCTCAACCACATGAGAAGCACCACCAGTAGGAGCCTCCTCCTCCATAGGGTCATCATCAATCACAACAAACTCAGGAGCCTCCTCCTCCTCATCCATAGGACCCTGAGCTAGCCCCAACATGGCCTCAGTAAGGGGCCTCCACTCCCCGGTAAATCCATGGACCATATTATAATACACTTTTGCAGTAAGCTTAGATGGCACATGTTCAGTCCTATCACGACAAACCAGTATTTGTTGTAAAAACCTAGGATACATAAGAAACTTCTTTCTAGAACCAGCAGTAGATAGATTACTAACCATTCCCTCAAACAGATAATGAGAGAAATTAAAAACTCTACCCTGAGCCAAGCAAATAAGACCAGTAGCCAAAGGAGTAGGGAAAGCATCCCAACTCCCAGACTTGGGACTCAAACAATGAATCAGAAAATGCACCAGAAGCTTCCATTGGGGGGAAAACCTATTTTTCTGGAAGTTAAACTTCCCCCCATGATTGTACCCTATAGCAGCCATCCCCTCCAATACCTCCGAATTGGGGATGGACTCAACACCACCCTCATCTTGAAGATGAAGGGAAGATCGAATAGAAGCCTTAGTCACCACGTATGAACGTCCATCTATGGTAGCATGGAGTTCACGTGGACGACCAACCACAACCACAAGACGAGCAGATGCCCAAAATTGACGAATAACACTATCATAAATAGTGGGACATACAGTAAACGCATACCTTAGGTTGGAAGCTTCAATGAATTCCAGAATGTCAGCAAAATGTTCACGATGTGGACCATCACCCAGATAGGCAACTTTGTTGTGAGCAGGTTGGTAAACTAGGGCAGCCATGGATCTTGATTAATTGGAAGAAGGAAGATTTTGGTTAGGGTTGAGCGAGTAGGATCGGTTTTGTGTGTGTGATGAATGGAATGATTGAGTCAAGGGGGTTAAGTTGACCATTAATAAGGAAAAGAGTAACTGTTCATTGACCCCTATTAATGGGGGGTTGCCCTTTCAAATTAGACATAATTGCATAGTAACCACTTGCCCATTTTGACATAATTCCCAACTCCCATATTACCATAGTTAATTAAAAATGTAAATACTGGAATTGGGAGCGTTGACCAAAAGTCAAAGCACACAATGGCCAGACCAGAAGCAAAATGTGGTCAACAAAGGACAAAAGGAATGAACAGTGTCCCAGACCAGTACCAGAAGCCAATCACCACTTGACAAAGAAGGATTTCGAACCACCAGAAGCCAACCAATTATGACTAGAAGTTGACCAGTGAGGACCAGAAGCCAGTCATGTAATACCATAACCACCAGAAGTGAGCAAAATCCTCCACCAGAAGTAACACACACCACCAGAACCAATCTAATATATTGTTAAAATCTATCAATACGTTAGTCTGTCCTAAGAATATGTACACAAAGCCTCCCCTAAATCCTAGACCTCAAGGATTGACCATCCCAATGTGAACCACCAAGTGGTTAAACCGAGGACCATCAAAGGCCTTTGTCAACAAATCAGCAACATTATCATCCGTATGAACTTTAAGAACCTGTATCAACTTCTTCTTATTGGCATCCCGTATAAAATGATGCCGAATTTCAATATGCTTTGTTCGCTGATGAAAAACAGGATTCTTCACAATGCAAATAGTGCTTTGATTGTCAATAAAAATTTTGGTGTTCATAAAATTGAAACCATAATCCAACATCTGATTTGGATCCACAAAACCTGTCCACAACAACTAGCAGCAGCAACATATTCAGCTTCTGTTGAAGAAGTAGCTACAATTGTCTGTTTCTTGCATTGCCATGAAATAAGTCGACGACCCAAAAATTGACAACCACCAGTAGTAGACTTCCTGTCATTATTAGCACCTGCATAGTCACTATCACTATATGCTTCTAGAACAAAAGGTGATTCTCTAGGATACCATAAGCCCAGTTTAGGTTGAGCCTTGATATACTTGAAAATCTTCTTCACTGCATTTATGTTCGAAACCGTTGGAGTCACCTGGTGTCGAGAACAAGCACTTACTGCAAACATGATATCCGGACGTGATGCAATCAAATACATGAGGGAGCCAATGATAGACCTGTACAAGTGAACATTGACTGGGGGTCTGGCTCATTCTTAAGTTTGACTTTAGCAACTTCATAAGGAGTTGCTGCTGGTCTAAGAGGATCCATGTCAAACTTCTGAAGGATCTCATGAACATATTTATCTTGACTGATAAAAATCCCATCCGTTTGTTGCTTGAATTGAAGACGAAGGAAGAAAGAAAGCTCTCCCATCGCACTCATCTGAAATTCGCCTTTCATCAAGTGTTCAAACTCATCACACCATTCCTTCCTAGTAGAACAAAAGATAATGTCGTCCAAATAAACCTGAACAAGGATAATGTCCTTGGTATTCCTCCGAAGAAATAGTGTTTTGTCAATAGTACCCCTTCTATAGCCATTCTTTAACAAGAAAGTTGAAAGACGCTCATACCAAGCTCTAGGAGCCTGATGTAATCCATAAAGAGCCTTGACCACCTTGTAAACTTTCTTGGGATGAAGTGGATCTACAAAGCTCTTAGGTTGAGTGACATACACCTCCTCGTCAATTTTGCCATAGAGAAATGCACTCTTGATATCCATCTTAAACACCATAAAGCCCACATAAGAAGCAAAAGCCAAAAACAGACGAATGGCCTCAATCCTTGCAACCGGAGCAAAAACATCAGTGTAGTCAATTCCTTCAATTCGAGTGTGGCCTTGTGCGACAAGCCTTGCTTTATTCCTTACGACAATACCCCGTGCATCCTTCTTGTTCTTGAGAATCCATTTGGTATTGATTGCTGTCTTTCCATCCGGTAAGTCAACCAGAACCCAAACATTCTGAAACAAGAATTGCTGCATTTCCTCCTGCATAGCCTCCACCCAACTTTGATCCTCAAGAGCATGAGAAACTGACCTAGGTTCCACCTGTGAAATAAAACAAGCAAACAAACAGTGTTGAAAGTCCGTATGATTATTACGCTTTTGATCTTCAATATAGCTCACAAGAGCATGATGATCAGACGAGGCCTTCTACTGCATTCTGCGTGTCTTGACAGTAGAACCAGGATCTCCAATGTTTTGAGTGGTAGGATGATCTTTGTGTGATTGCAAGACTGGATTGGAAGAGACCTCCACTTCTGGTACCAAGTTATTGAGATCACCAACAAAGTCAGCATCATATGAAGCAGTGTTGAAAATCCCATCTACTGGTTGTTTATGAATGTCATCCAGCTTGGTAGAAGACTTCTTTTGATGGTTCCCCAAATCAGAAGGACTGGAGAAACGAGTATTGGAAGCAGACTCACTAGCTGGAGTACCAGTAGGTGATAAGCTAGCACTAGGAGCAGAAGCTAGGGTACCAGGAGCAGCTTTGTCAGTAGGCTTATCCAAGGGAAACTCAAAACCACCTTGAGCAGCTGCTGTAGTAGCTTCTTGTTGTTGTTTGAGTAGAGTGTCAAGAGCTACTTGGGAATCCGGTACATCCAATGGAGTTGCATCACTAGGAGGAGTAGGAGAGACTGTGGTGGAGTAGGATGGAACCACAAAAATGTCATCCTCATCATCTGAATCAGAAAGATTAGAAGGAACACCAGTACTAGAAGTTGCAAACACTTGTGGGCCTGCATCATGGTTAGTTTTGAAGCGAAAATATCCTAACGAATCACTAAGATAATCAAGATCAAAATACCATTCAGGACCCTTGCCTTGGATGTTTGACTTCTCTTCAAAATACCTGAGATTTATAGTTTCAATGATCCGCTTGGCCTGGAGATTGTAAACACGATAAGCCCAAGAGTGAGCTGAATATCCCACAATGTATCCTTCATCTTCCTTGCCATCAAACTTCCTTAAATAGTCACTAGTATTCAGAATGGTGTCTGGACACCCAAAAGGCTTCAAATGAGCAATAATTGGAACTTTGCATGTTAGAAGCTCATAAGGAGTCTTCTTGTGAGGATTGGTAATAGAAACCCTATTCAAGACGTAACTTGCAGTATTAACAGCTTTTGTCCAGAACATGGTTGGAAGTTGGAATCGGCAAGCATAGTTCTTGCTGCTTCTATTAGTGTCATGTTCTTTCTTTCTGCCACGCCATTCTGTTGAGGAGTCCTTGCTGCACTATAATCTCTTTTGATGCCCTTAGCATTACAAAGTGCTATGAGGTCTTTATTTTTGAACTCGGTTCCATTGTCGCAACGAATACCTTTAACCTTCTTGGTCAACTGGTTCTCAATAAGGGTAAGAAAATCTTTTAAGAATTGAGTAGGTCTCACTCTTGGCAGCCATGAAGAACACCCACGAAAACCTGCTATATCCATCAGTTACCACCAGACAGAATTGTTTGTGGTCAATGCTCCTAATGGAAGTAGGACCAAATAAATCCATGTGTAGTAGCTGCAATGGTTCAGTAATAAGACTAAGAGAAGTAATGGCCTTGAAGGATGCTTTGTGTTGTTTGCCTTTGCTGCAAGCAATACAATTTATATCATTTCTAAACGACTTGGGAGGTAAATCAAAGACCAAATTCAGATTCACAAGTTTGTGAATGGTCTTGAAGTTCACATGCCCCATCCTTCTATGCCATTGAGTGGCTTCATCTTCTGAGGCTTTAGCAACTAGACATGCTAGCTGACCAGTAGGATTGACTTCATTCAGCTTGATGCTATAGAGATTGTGTCTTCTAGGGATTCTGAGGAGAACATGTGAGTCATCCAGAAGCTGAAAGTCTTTGGAGAGCACAAGTGCATCAGTATCGGTGAAGAGAACAAACTGCTTCTTGTCACAAATCTGAGAGACAGATATCAAGTTGAAATGCTGAAGTGCTTCCACATAGTAGACCTGCTCAAAATTTAGATTTGGTGTCTTAATTGTTCCTTTGCCAGTGATCCTGCCTTCACCCCCTCCAAAATAGACCTTGCCTCCATGAAATGGTACAAAGTTAGAGAGAAGACTTTTATTTCCTGTCATGTTCCTAGAGCAACCACTATCAACAATGCCTAGACTAGGATCTTGGTATGGAGTAACCTACAACAACAAGATAATAAAAATGCAAAAGTTAGTGTCTTAAGGGGACCCAAACCTTTTCAGGTTTGAGCCTGCCTTGTGGATCTTTAGTAGAGTGCCAAGAAGATTGATGAGATCCATCGTTGTTCCTTGGTTGCCAATGCATCATATGGGTATTATTATTTGACAAAGAACAACTTGCTGAGGGCTTAACAGCAGTTCCCAAACTTCCCAAACCAAAATACGTGTGGTCCAAATTATGTGGATAAACTGGATTAAAATTTTGAAAATAATTACTGGCGGTTTGTAATCCAATGTTTCTCCACTGATCAGAAACTAAAGGAGAGGACCTTCTAGAAGAAGAAAACGATTGAGCACTAGGATTAAGTCTTCTAGAAGTATATGGGGCATCTCCTGGTGGACCAGGAGCAGGAAATGCATGATAAATAGAAGCATTTGTGTCATAAAAATCACAATATTTAATTAAATGAAGTGCACTTCCACAAACAAAACATGTTTTAATAGACCTTTTATTAGAATGAGATTGTTTCATACTGCCAACATTATTACACACAATTCTAGGAGTAACATTCTTCCTAGGACTCAATAAACTAAGACCAGACACACTTGACATAACAACAACTCTTTCTTCACAATTCCTAGCACCAGTAGCAGCATGATCATTCAACTTGGAACTTGTAGGTCTTGACTCTTCACTTGAACTACGAGATGCAGAGTCACTGGCTTTGTCACTGAAAGTACAGGAGACAAAGTCATTAGAATTAGTAGAACTTTTTGGGGACTCATGCATCTGTGATCCATCCAAGTCATTATGCCATGAAGTGGGCATAAAAGTTCCAGTAAGAGGAGGAGGGACAACATGCATTTCTGCTGCTGGTTTAAACCTATTGTAACTAGGTTTTGCCTCGTTCTCTTTGTCGGCATCAAAGACACTTGAAAAAGATAAATCAAACACATCTTCTGAATCAATATATTTTTCAAATCCTAAGCCTCTTTTAGTTCTACCAGACATGCTACTATCAATTAATTTTGAAAGATTTTTAGGTGCCTTTTGCCATTTTTCAAATCTCAGCATTGTAGCATCTAATTTTTCTTGCATCTCCTGTTTTTCTTTGATACTGGTATCTCTTACTTTTTCTGTATATTTAAGCATATTAGTTGTGTTTTCTAAATCGATTCTTAGTATCCGAATTTTATCCTCATACTCACGTTGAGTATCTTGTAGCCACCTCTTTTGTTGTTCCAATGTGTTTAAAGAAGCCTTATAGGCTTGAACCTCTAAAAAGTACTTATCATTTTGATCATTCACTTCATTAAATTGGGACAACAATTCAGAGTATTTATCATGACAACCAAGAGGACAATGTTGTACCTGAGGTGAGATGCCCATAAGAGCAAACTCGTCTGCTTCTTCTGCATCAGAGAGATTCCCAGCAATCATTGCAAACACGTCAGTCGAGGACTCAGCTGATTCCAGAGTAGAAGCCTGATGATCATTCCAGTTGACCATAGAGTCAACAGATACCATTGCCTTCTTGTCATCTTTTATCTCCTGAACCTTAAAAGCGGAGTACCTGCTCTTCTCCTGGTCATTCTTTCTAGGGCATTCCCTTGCAAAGTGACCTTGTTGCTGGCAGTTATAGCATCGAACTTTGCTTCTGTCGAATCTTGCTGGCTCCCGAGGGTTGTAATTAAATTTCCGTCCTGCTTTCTTCTCAAACCTGTGAACCCTAAGAGTGAGCATGCCCATCTGCCATTTAAGATCCATTTCATCCAGGTCAAGTTTATCGACCTGTTTGAAGTCATCAAAAGCAAGTTGTTGTTGAGCATCAACATCAGCCACAAAAGAATGTAGAACAACTTCTACCATACTACCAGACTTGGCAGTAGGATCAGGAGCAGAAGTATGCTGAAAAGTATGTTGAGAGGAAACAGTATTGCTTGGGCTACTAGCATATGACATGGGACTGGATGCCATAGAACTCACAAAGGCAGAATTATCAGGAGTGGGAAAAGAGTCACTTGAAAATCCTCTCACATGAGGTTCAAAAATTCTGAGCTTATGAAACAGATCATTAAAGTTGAGATACTTAAGCCCACCTTTGGCTTTGAGAGAGATCACCACCTGATTCCATGAGTAGGGTAAGGCTTTAAGAAACCTTGCATTAATATCACCATCATCAGGCTTTGACCGAATTTGATTCAATTGGCTCAATATCTTCTGAAACCTGTCATACCCTTGATGTAAACCTTTAATTTCTGAGATTTTGAATTCTGTGAATTCATCTCTCAGCATGGATCTTCGCATTTTCTTTGACTCCTCATTCCCACCAAACCTTGCTTTTATACCATTCTAGATCTCTCTGGCATCATCCAAATGGTAGAAGTCACCCATGTGATCTTCAGGAAGAGATTGGAGCAAAATCGTTTTTGCTTTGACCTCCTTCTGAATAGCTATGATTTCTTCATGAGATTTAGGGTCAAGAAGAGTAATATTACCATTCTTGTCTCTTCCAGTTAGCTTCCTGTTGTTCCCATTCAGAATAATCTTCCAAAGATCTTGATCAGTATTGGTGATCCACCATTCCATCTTCATTTCCCAGCTATCATATTCATCCTTTTTCAGAAGAGGGAATTTACCATTCGTGTTGGAAACCGTAGCAACGATCTGCTGAGGTTGCACAATTTTAGTAGTGCTGTCTTCTCCTGTTTGAGTAGAAGTTGAGGCAGACATGATAAAACAAAATTGTCAGTAATAAGAAAACTTAATTCTTCTTGTATAGAGACCCTCCCAGGCTCGGATACCACTTGTTGGGTCTACTGGATGTAGATCTTGCAGCCTGTCAGGAACGGTGAATGACTTCTGTAATCACAAGTCAATCCACAGAGAGACTCTATACAATATAAATGCAGAATATAATAAAGAAGAACAGAATAACTATAAAGACTTGATCCTTTCTAAGGATTTATAATATTAATAATAACTAGAACTACGTTTGGTGAAGGTGTATCTAACTCTTCTGCCTAAGGTTCCTTTTATACTACAAGGAAACCCTAATATCGCATTAAACAAAACGTGTAAAACTGATATGCATATCCTTTACTAACATATCTCATGCATATCCTAACAGAATAATAAACAAATAATAAAATTTGACTTTGACCAGGACCAGGAGCACGACTTGCTCCTACTACTACTAGGACCAGGAGGAACTACATACCTCCTAGTCTACCTATTACATTTAACTATTACAATGGTCCTAACATTACGTCTCCTACATATGGATTTGTGTGGCCCAATGAGAATCAAAAGCATTAATGGAAAGTAGTATGTCCTTGTGATTGTGGATGATTATTCTCGTTACACATGGGTTCATTTTCTTGCTTCAAAAGATGAAGCCCCTGGTGTAATTATTAATTTCTTGAAGAAAACATCAGTGCTACTTCAAGCCCCTGTCATCATTGTAAGAACGGATAACGGCACAGAATTCACCAATCAGCAATTGAAAGCTTATTTTGACAAAGTTGGGATTTCTCATCAAACTTTGGCTGTAAGAACTCCAGAGCAGAATGGAGTTATGGAACGGAGGAATCATACGTTAGTTGAAGCTGCTCGGACGATGCTTCTCTCCTCCAGTGCACCGTTATTCCTTTGGGCTGACGTTATAGCAACTGCATGGTATACTCAAAATCGCTCCATTATTCACACCCGATTTAACAAACCACCTTATGAGATCATTAATGGAAGAAAACTGGATATATCTGTAAAACCCGCATGCTTTTACCATGAATAGTACCCTTAAGATCGTACGTACTAGATTAAAACTTTCCTTTTATAGTATGATTATGTTCACGTATAAGAATTTTAAGTATTACGTACGTGTTAGAAAACGATAAGTATTTATTACGTATGAACACACAAAAATTATTTTAAACAATAATTAATCACGAACATGCGATCATGAAATCATGAACGTAAATTAATCACGAGCTAATATTAATTACGTATATATATTTATTACGAACATGAATAAATATATTAAGTCACGGTTAATAATTAACGAGAACACATAAAACACGAACACGATAAAACACGAACGAACACTAAAATAATTAGACTCGGGAAAAGGTACGGGTACCCCATGTGGGGCCCCTACCCACGGCTACACCAAAGGGATGGGCCAAGCCCATCAAACTTTTACTAACAAGGGGTTTTGGTAAAAACCTTTAGTCATTTTTCACTTTACAGTTAATTAACAAAAACCCTAAAAAGATTTTTCTCCTTCTCCTTGCTCTCTCTTTGGTCGCCGCATATACAACACACAAGGGAGGTGTTCGTTTGATTTTGATCTTGAATTTTGTGCAAGTATTCGTTTGTGTTCATCCTCGTTTGATCCACGCATTCGGTATACCTTTTTAATCCTTTTTCTTTTATGTTTTGATTTAATAAATTAAATAAGATCATGATGTTTTTAAAAAGCTAATTAAAAATAGTAATTAAACATGTAAATGGTTATGGGGTAAATCAAAACAAAGGATTTAGGGGTGTTTGTTGTGGCCGACGCCTAAACCGTACCCCCAAGGGGTCTCGATTTGGCTTGTGAACCACCACCGAGACCTCATGGTCTCGGTTTGGTGGTGTGGGTCCCACGGCAGCAGCAAACAAGGGGGAACCCCGAAGTGGTTCGGGGTATGGTGTTGATTACGGGTCCGGTTCATGGTTTCTAGTCACGATCCGGTTCATTGATTATGTTAAGATTATGATTTTAATAGTTATATGTTAAAAATTAAATTAATAAAACATGACATGTTAATTTAATAAAACATGACTTAGGTTATACTTTAATTATTAGATCATGGATTTTTAACCTAAGTATTTATATTTTTCGAGACTTTATAATTAATTAATTATTAAAAACCATGGCTATAATAAATTAATTTACATGACTTAGGTTATATTATTAATAATTAATAATACATGTTTTAACCTAACTATTTAACTTTATTTAATTAAAAATATGATATATTTAATTAAATACTTTTAACCTATAGTTTATTTAAATTACATGTAATAATTAATAAACTATACCTTATATAAATATGACTTAGAAAAATAATCAAAAAACTTAAGCTTATATAATTAGCTTATTTGACCAGCTTATATCTAATTATGGAAACTTTCTATTTTTAGAAACTTATTTAATTAAGGCAGCTAATCTATTTATAGAAACTTTCTATTTTTAGAAACTTATCTATTTTTGGCAGTAATTCTATTTTTGGAAACTTTCTATTTTTGGAAACTTTCTATTTTTGGAAACTTTCTATTTTTGGAAACTTATTATTTTTGGAAACTTTCTATTTTTGGTAACTTTCTATTTAGGAAATCTGCTATTTTGAGAAAGTTACTTATTATGACACAGTAAGTATAATAATACATGAAATACAAGTAATACTTAATCAGGACAGACAGAATATAAGATAAACACAGTTTAAAGCTTAAAACAATAAAACATGGCATGAACGTATCAAATAAGCTAAGACATGACATAAAACCAGTTACGTATTTAGTAATCAGATACTTATACACGTATGTATTTATGTAGCATTAGTGATACCGAAGTAGGGCTCTCCTCAGTTCGTCTTCTTCGTTCACTGGACATAAAGTACGGATTCCCGTCCTTTCATTATGGACATTCTTTCCTTATTAGGATTCCCCGTATGCAGCCAACTGTTTTCCCGTAGTATAAGTTTATATGTTTGATTTGCTTATGTTTAATTTATAATACCTATAGCCATATACATGCATGACCAGTTTCACCTAGTTATGGAGGTACCATAACCATAACATTAGAGGCACTGGTGTTATGACTTCCCTACGGCGTAGTGATTGCTCGTGGCGTCCCTTCAGTTTTTGGCCATATTATTATATTTATCATGTGGGGCGTATGGGTGCATCCTAGTTACATGTTTTCAGCAGATTACTTAGTGTGAATGTGGTGTGTGCCTTGCATCCTTCACAAGGAGCTGATCCTTCCTACCCAAACCAATATATTAAATTAGACGCAGCCCCTCTAACTTGCATGATGAGGTCACCCCTCCAAGTATTCATGCACGGTGGATTTTCATGACCTATATTGGCTAATGGTAGAATATGTTAAACATTTTTTATAAGATAAACATAAGGCTTTTCAAACTATAAAACCAGTTTAACAAGACTTAATCGGGTTATTCGGGACTTAGTTTCTTCCGCTGTTATATGCTTATATGCTTATAATATTCATGCTTTATTGTACATCCGTGCACTGAGCGTATTGCTCAGCCGTTTTCCTTTTCTATGTTCCCAAAACGGCAGGTACTCAGGGACGCTCGTAGACTTTAAGCGTACGTGCATATGGACTGGAAGCTTTCTAGCCTTTCTTTACTTTATGCATTATCTTTACTTTGATACTCTTGCCATGGACATTGTTTAGTCCTTTCATTTACAGTACTTATGTTTGTGTGTGATGAGCTTTACTTTTGGACTACCGATGTTTGATTCCGGTATTTTCCTTTTATGGTCATGTAATGTTTAGAGATTTATCCTTGTATGCTTTGATGACACGCCATAATTACGCGTGACATTCCATAATCAAAATGGGGTGTTACAATTATGGTATTAGAGCCAAGGCTTCGACCTGTATTCTCTCATAATATGAACTATGATTAGCGGGTAGTCACTATGGTCTTCCTAGAACTGACAGTCGTTTTTCATGCATTCATCATTTTTATGCATACATATATATGTCATTGTCGCAGGTTTATGACTAAGTAATGGTTGGTACAGGACTGGCCCTATTTAGTCGCATGTGTTTTATCGAAATTTTTAAATTTGGGACCGACCCATAGGCGTCCCCTCGCCATGTCTTTTATTTTGGGTGAACTGACCATAGGCGTTCACTCTCGAGAATACAAAAGTTTTCATAAAACTGCATCATGCATTCATACACAAATTTTTCTTGCATAAAATTTTTCTCAGGATTTATTGGTATAAATTTTTTTCATTTATATATATATTTATTTTATGTTTTGATCTGTTAATCATATGTTTTATGTTATACTGTCAGATGGTTCTCACACGCGAACAGGAACAACTCAATGCAGCAATCCAAGCTGCAATGCAAACTTTGCTTCCTCAACTGAGGAACGACATAAGGGCTGAGGTTCAAGCTGCGAACAATCAGCAGCATAACCAATCACCTCCTCCTCCTCCTCCTCCAGTGACATTGGTAGTATGGCTGGAGAGATTCAACAAGCTCCGTCCTCGAGCTTTTGAGAAAACAGATAGCCCCAGTGATGCTGAAAGCTGGTTGGCTCATATCGAGAAGATTTTCAATGCTATGGGTTGTGACCCCGTGTTCAAGGCGATTTTGGCATGTTACCGGTTCGAAGGCGATGTGTTAAATTGGTGGTTAGTGTTGATGCAGTCTGAGGGAGGTGACGATTGGGTGGCTGGTTTGACATGGGCTCAGTTCAAAGATAGGGTGATGGAGCAGTTCTTTCCCAAGGCTGAGCAAGACAAGCTCAAGAGGGAGTACCATGGGATCCGACAGAGAGCTGGGGAGAATAGCAATGAGTTTATGCAGCGCTTTCTTCGCTTAGCTGGTTTTCTTGGTGCAGCAGCAGGTACTCCTGAAGAGCAGGCACACCACTTTAGGTGGGCTCTTCGCACATCGGTCGTAAACAATCTGGTGTGTGCTACCTTCAACACTGTAGCACAAGTGGCCGATGCGGCACGTAAGCTGGAGATGCTGCATGAGAGAGATGAGTTCGGGGAAGCTGAGAAAACAGACAAGAGGCAGAAAACTGGGGACCGGTCTCAGCCGGCTACTCAGCAGCAGCCTCATCAGCCCAAGGGAAACGGTCAGACTAACGACCGTTCTGCTATGGATAGGCGTGGCGGTAATGATAATTACCGTAACAACGCTGGATACTCCAACGGCAGCAGGAACCATGGAAACGGTAGGGACCAGAACTAGAGAGGTTCACAGCCTAGCCGTCCAGCTATCACTGGTCCTCAGCCAACTAGAGCACCTGCTGGAGGATATACTCATCCTCTTTGCTCTACTTGCCACCGTAGGAACCCAGGGCCACGTCGTCATAACACTGACGCATGCTTCAAGTGTGGTCTTCCTGGTCATATCATGAAGGATTATCGTAAGGGCGAGATGGAGGGCACATCAGGACATGTTGATACCAAGCCGCCTCCTACCACTGAATGTGTCTACACGATATCTCGAGACCAAGCCAACAAGTCTACAGGTACCACACTGGAATCCTGTATATGTATGGTCAAGCTGCGTGTGTTCTTTTCGATACGGGTGCTACTCACTCGGTCATTTCTACTGCTTATGCTAAGAACATTAGGATGCTCCCCATGCCACTAGAGAATAGACTTACTATTTCCACACCTTTGAGGGACTCTGTATTAATCACCCATGTATACAAGAGTCTTCCCCTAGAATTTGACGAAAAGGTTCGTCCTATTGACGCACTTCCGCTGGACATGAATGACTTCGACATGATTTTGGGCATGGATTGGCTATCCAAGCATCATGCTACAATAGACTGCCATTCATATCGAGTTATCTTCGGTGATGTTAATGCACCAGAGTACATTCATAACGGGTTCGTACCCGGACGGTCTGTACAAATCATATCTACCCTGCAAGCGCGTGCACTACTGTCACATGGCTGCGAGGGTTATCTAGCTACGGTTCACGACATGGATGCTGAATCTCCATCAATTCAGGATCAACCAATAGTGTCGGAATTCCAAGATGTATTTCCAACAGAACTTCCGGGCATACCACCTGCACGAGAAGTGGAATTCAATATCGAGCTTATTCCAGGAGCTGAACCAATCTCCAGAGCTCCTTATCGCATGGCTCCCATAGAGTTAAATGAGCTGAAGGATCAAATACAAGAACTTCTAAAACGAGGTTTCATTCGACCGAGCGCATCCCCATGGGGCGCACCGGTCTTATTTGTTAAGAAGAAGGACGGCAGTATGCGTCTTTGCATAGACTATCGCGAGCTCAACAAGATTACTATACGGAATAGGTATCCACTGTCGCGTATAGACGATCTGTTTGACCAACTCCAAGGGGCCAAACACTTCTCAAAGATTGATCTTAGGCCAGGCTATCATCACCTACGGGTTAAGGAGCAGGACATCACCAAGACTGCTTTTTGTACCCGCTATGGCCACTACGAATTTGTAGTTATGCCATTTGGCCTGACAAATGCTCCAGCAGTATTCATGGACTTGATGAACAGAATCTTCCATGAATTTCTGGACAAGTTCGTCATTGTCTTCATCGATGACATCCTGATTTTCTCAAAGTCCAAGGAGGAACACGAAGACCATCTTCGTACAGTACTACAGATTCTTCGCCAGAAGAAGCTGTATGCTAAATTCTCCAAGCGTGAGTTCTGGTTAGACAAGGTGGCATTCTTATGTCACATTGTATCAGCAGAAGAATCACTATGGATCCAACGAAGATTGAGGCCATTACCAAGTGGTCGAGGCTGACATCAGCAACGGAAGTCCGCAGTTTCTTAGGCTTAGTTGGCTATTACCGTAGGTTCATGGAGAACTTTTCCCGCTTAGCACTACCAATGACCAAACTGATGCAGAAAGGGGAGAAATTCGTCTGGACTAAAGAACGAGAGAAGAGCTTTGAAGACCGGAAGCAGAAGCTAGTATCTACACCTACTTTTACTCTCCCATCTGGTACGGGTGGATTTCAAATCTACAGTGATGCATCGGGGAAGGGACTTGGATGTGTTCTCATGCAACATGGGAAAGTGATCGCGTACGCTTCACGGCAACTTAAGCCTTATGAAGAAAATTACCCTACGCGTGACTTGGAACTTGCTGCAGTCATGTTTGCATTGAGGATATGGAGGCACTACTTATATGGAGAATCATGTGACATTTTCACGGACCACAAGAGCTTGAAGTATATCTTCACTCAACGTGAATTGAACATGAGGCAGAGAAGATGGTTAGAGCTGTTGAAGGATTATGACATTAATCTATAGTATCATCTCGGAAAGGCAAATGTAGTAGCAGATGCTCTTAGCAGGAAGTCCGGAATGATCAACGGCGTTAAAACTGAGGAGGAATTCATAAGAGACTTGGAGCGACTAGACATCGAGATTATGGTACGTCGACAGCACGGTTACTGGGTTAATCTTAGAGTAGAACCCGAGTTACTCTCTAAGATCAAGGAAGCTCAGAGAAATCTGGGAGATAGTACAGAATTTGGAGAAACAGACGGAATTCAGAGTAGATGCAGATGGTATCGTATGGCAGGGCATGAGACTTTGTGTTCCTGATGATCAAGAACTCCGGGAAGCCTTGTTAGCTGAAGCTCATAGCTCCCTATTCTCTATACATCCTGGTTCGACTAATATGTACCATGACATCAAGCAGTACTTTTGGTGGAGTGGTATGAAACAGGATGTGGCCACTTACGTCTCCAAATGTCTTACCTGCCAGCAGGTTAAGATCGAGCATCAGCGATCTGGCGGTCTCCTTCAACCGTTAGATATTCCAGAGTGGAAGTGGGACAAAATCACCATGGATTTTGTTACTGGTCTTCCGCCTACCAATAGGAAGCACGATGCAATTTGGGTTATCGTAGATCGACTTACCAAATCAGCTCATTTCTTACCGATCCGCAAGGAAGATACGGTAAGTAAACTCGCCGATACGTATAGAAGAAAGATCATGAGACTCCACGGTGCTCCATCCAGCATCGTCTCATACAGAGATCCTAGTTTCACTTCGCGATTTTGGAAGAGTCTGTAGAAAGCTTGGGGTACACAACTTAAGCTTAGAACTGCTTTTCATCCTCAAACAGACGGACAGTCGGAGCGAACGATTCAAACATTGGAAGACATGTTGAGGTCATGTGCGTTGGAATGGACGGGTGATTGGGACGATTACATCTGTTTGGTGGAGTTTGAATACAACAACAGTTGGCACGCAAGTATCAAGTGTGCTCCTTTCGAGATGTTGTATGGCAGAAAGTGTCGCGCCCCAATCTGCTGGGATCAGGTTGGCGAGCGAACACTTGAAGGACCAGAAATTATAGAGATGACCAACGAAAGGATCGCAGTAGCTAAGCAGAAACTTCAGGAAGCACGGTCACGTCAGAAGAGTTACGCCGATAAGCACCGTAGGGACATACATTTTAACGTAGGAGATCACGTCTTCCTTAAGGTTTCGCCGGCACGTGGTGTAAGACGCTTTCGGGATTAAAGGGAAGCTCAGTCCTCGTTTCATCGGACCGTTTGATATCATTGAACGAGTCGGTGAAGTATCTTACCGGTTAGCGTTACCTCCGCAGCTTTCGCGTGTACACAATGTGTTTCATGTGTCCTTACTCAGAGGGAACCAGTATCATCCCCTTCACATGGTTCAGTATCCACTGGAACAGATACATGAAGATCTCACCTTCATAGAAGAACGCGAACGAGTTCTTGATAGACAAGAACGAGTCATGAGAAGGAAGACGATTCCATTCGTCAAAATCCTTTGGAGGGATCATACCGAGTGGGAAGCCACTTGGGAAACAGAGGATTCTATCCGGGCTTCTTACCCTCATTTCATATTTTGAATTCGGGTATGTTCTTCTTTTCCAGTTTACTTTATCTTTAATTCGGGGACGAATTATTCTTTTTTGGGGGGAAGAGTTGTAAAACCCGCATGCTTTTACCATGAATAGTACCCTTAAGATCGTACGTACTAGATTAAAACTTTCCTTTTATAGTATGATCATGTTCACGTATAAGAATTTTAAGTATTACGTACGTGTTAGAACACGATAAGTATTTATTACGTATGAACACACAATAATTATTTTAATCAATAATTAATCACGAACATGCGATCATGAAATCATGAACATAAATTAATCACGAGCTAATATTAATTACGTATATATATTTATTAGGAACACGAATAAATATATTAAGTCACGGTTAATAATTAACGATAACACATAAAACACGAACACGATAAAACACGAACGAACACTAAAATAATTAGACTCTGGAAAAGGTACGGGTACCCCATGTGGGCCCCCTACCCGCGACTACACCAAAGGGATGGGACAAGCCCATCAAACTTTTACTACAAGGGGTTATGGTAAAAACCTTTAGTCATTTTCTACTTTACAATAAATTAACAAAAACCCTAAAAAAGATTTTTCTCCTTCTCCTTGCTCTCTCTTTTGTAGAATCTTGATAACCTATGAATCTATGAAGTGGGTTGATGTTTTCTAGAGAGAGAAACTAGAGAGAGAAAGTGAGAGAAAACTATGTGTATTTTATTAAGTGGAAACTAGAAAGTGAACAACAACCAACCCCTTTCCAAGGAGAAAAGGGGTATTTATACTTCCAAGCCTTATGTGGACTTGGGCCGGCCCATGACAAGCCCATGGGCCGGTTCTTACTTAACTAAATAAGTATTTGTTAACTACGAGCTATTACAACATATATAATAGTGTGGAGTGACCGATACTTCTAATATACGTAAAAACGTATTTCTAACAATCTCCCCCTAAGGGAGGTTACTCCACGTTACAAAGTTCTAAACCTAGCATACTATACTAAGTCTTCGTTCTTTAGCTCGTAGTCTTTTCTTCTTTCTTTTTGTTGTGAATATTTTGATTTGATCTTTTAGGCTTTGGCTTGAGAGCATTGTTCTTTTGGCCTTTCACGTGCGATCTTTGCCTTCTTGTGGATTTTGCCTCCTCGTGACTCCATGTTCCACACACTTATGTCTTTTTGTTGAATTCTCGAAAGCTTCAGAGTTTGTTACAGCGGAAGACTTCATCTTGTACTTTCTTGAATTTTTTGCTGAACTTTGATGCAGAAAGACATAAGCATGTGGGAACGACTTCTACAGGTACACCGCAACACCACCGTCTTTAACTGGTACACAGCAACGCCACCGTCTTCAACAGGTACACAACAACGCCACCGTCTTTAACAGGTACACAGCAACGACACGAATAAAATGGCTTTGAACATTTTATTCTAATTCGGTAGCATTTTACCTCCGGTCGGTGAAGACCGTTGGACGATATTAGATATCGTACCCGTGACGGATAGTTTCAATTAAGTAACTTCCTGACAGGATTTCGCGGGTAAACCCGTTCTCTTAATTCGACCGTCCAAAGATGACTGCGAACATAAAGAGTGAATCACTTGGATAAATTATCCTTGTGATTTGAAGCCGTCAATTCATGAAACCTGGAACAAGTGAATTTCAATTAAGATTTTCACCATCGTTGCTTTCCAGTTATCACGAGCTCAATTCATAAAGAATCTTGCACGTCACCTACCAAGTGCTGTTTGATGTTAACACTAGAAGGATTTCCACTCGTCACTGTGATCAATAAAGAGTCACTCTGAGTGTTCTGGCAAGATCATATGATAATGCGTAGAGGCCTGGAACGAGTTTAAGTTCAATTAAGAATTAAACCACTGTTTCTTTCCAGTTTTTCACAAGATTGGTTCTAAAAGAACCGCACGTGTAACCTACCATGAGCTTGTTTGATGTTGGCTCAAGCAGGATTTCCATCTTCATTGTAATACTTGCGTATTACTCGGATGTTCTGGCAATATTACAGGAATACTGCGTAGGACTCATGAAAATCTCTTACTTTTCACAGTGTGTGAGAAAGCAAGGAATAAATGAAAAGTGTCCTAATGAGACTTTTGATGATCTCTTGGCTCTAGACTCGATTGTGCGTTTTGATTTAGTGAGCGATGGCTGGAGAGGAGTGCCACCTTTTCAATACCAGTCTATTCGGAGTGAATAAACCAATAGATAACGTGTTGATCTCCGTGTGATTAAAACAAATACCTTTTGAGAGATATTTGAGTTAGCTGGGAAGGGTTGTGCATTGCATCACTGGGTCCATGATGTCTTTCTTCAATATCAAGAATAATTAACAAAAATGATCTCAATAGCATATGTATTGACCCGGTTTCTGCCTTAAGTTGTAAGGAGGGCTTCTTTCTTTACACCCTTTATCTTTACAATTCTTTTTCATTCTTCAACCCCTTCAATGCTTACCAATACGTCATAACTAGCACCTTGTTGTGATTGTTCCAGTGCTAGCTTAAGTACTTGGTCGGCATTCAGCTACGTTCACAGTCTTTCTCCAACTTTCCTAGGACTTCTAATTCTATCTAGGGAATTTTCCTTGGGAAGATTCCATAGGCTCTGATGAATCATTGGACTAAACCTATTCCTACCACCCTTTTTTCACCACATTCGTCGTAAATTAAGCGTGTTTTGGAAAGGAATTGCCACCATGAAAAATCATTGAAAATCACCTAAAGTACTTGTGATATTGAAATCAAAAGTTTCATACCTTAGGTGTTTTTGATCATCAAAAACGCTCCCCCTTAACACGTGCTTTACACATATTAAGTTGGATTATCGTTAAGTCTTTTTCATCTTTTAGCCAAGTATCACTTAAGTCTCCTTAATCCCATTTTCTCCCCTTATCCAAAATGTTAACCATTAATATTTGGGATATTGAATGGATTAACCGGTCTTTGGGTAAAAATGAAATCGATGTTTGGCCATAGAACATGTTAATGCTCCCCCTTAAGTTAATAAGGGATAGTTGTAGTGCTTTAGTATGATATATTTTGAAAGATTTAGAATCTCGTGAGAAATTCTTGAAAAAATATCATACCTTAGCACTACATCAAGCCATTAAAGCACAATATTCACAAATTTACATATTCACAATTAAAACCAATATAAAGTGGACCTGAAATGTACGACCCATTAGATGGATCGTTGCAGTAACTTGTGGTGCACTTCATATGGTCTACCACCAACGAATCTTTCTAAACTCCTCATCAATCTACGTTCATGGAGCTTTTGATCAATCTTCTTGATCACGTACTTCGCCATTTGCCGATAACCCTGATGCCAATCCTCAGTCATCTCTGGTAAAGTCCCACCCGAATTGAGATGATCCAACTTTCCTCTGACGTAGATGAGAGTCCCATCACTGTACTTATAAAGCTCACCCACCCTCATAAACTTCATTAAACCTCGACTGTTCAAGTAGAAAATCCTGCAATTCGGAACAAAAATGCCGGTATAGGGACATCTGTTGACATGTTGAGGTAACACTTGATTCACTGGACGGGTTAGGTTAAGCTTCCTTTGGTAACTTTCAACTCCCAACTGAAGATCTTCAACTCGTTTCTTGATAACAACGCTTCGTGTAAACATACGAAGTGCTGTATTCAAGGCAATGAGGTCTTCACGAGGAATATGTGTGAGTTAATCACGGGTCATCAAAAGCAACATGTCTTCGATATCCTCAAGGCGAATGATAGAAAAATATCCCTGCTGGATTTTGTATTCTCTGTCATCCTCCCTTTTCAGACGAATCTCCGTCACATGATAATAGCCATTCTTGGCTTCAGTTTTCAGCCCTAAGATGCTGGAGATGCGGATATCGGATCTAACGTTACTTCCTGAATTGGCTAGGCAGCAGCCCCTGTACGCCCTGCGAACTCGTTCGTCCCAGTGTGATGCACCTATGACAGCATACATATCATAATTACGATTTACCTTTAGGACCCAGAGTCGGTTTACCTTTTCCTCGATAAAGGGTATTGTCCCCCAGTTGGCAGCTTTCAGCAAGGTCAGGGAAGTTGCGTACTTTGATGACCCCCTCAGAAGATACACAAGATCATTGGTGACGAAGAAGTCAAGAGCAATCTGATTATCTTGAGAAGGATCAAGTGGAGGTAGAGCTCTTTCTGAATCATGAAGACCTGGCCGTTGAACGGTATTCAGAGCTTTCAGGATCTCATCAGCATAATACTCGAACTCCATTCGGGTTAACCTGCTTTTGGCGCGAAGTCTTTTATCCTTTAGTGCTCTCTTCACCAAAGACGGAGTAACCGAAGTCTTATACTCATGAGCCAGAAATGCGCACAAGTCAATCGGACTGCGGATACGGAGATATAAAACATCTCTGTCAGCGTCTGTGATTGGATCATATTGCGCCGCTGCCGTGATCCAAGCCTGTGGCGGTGCAGTCTCGTCAATCTCCAACGTGTCTGCCCAGTCCCGTGTGCTTGACTCAGGAACAATAGATTGTGGTTCTTGTTGTAGAGGAGTAGAGACGTGAACATCTGCTGGTTCTGATTCAGGCATCTCGGCGGTGTCATGAACGGGTGAGTGTTGTGCAGCTTCAGGTTCAGTTACCGATTCTGCAATCACAGGAGCAACAACAACAGAACTAACAAGGTTAGTGGTAACAGGTATAGACACAGCAATAGATGTACCAGGAATCGATGACGCCGTAGTAGCATTCACATCGTGGCGCCACTTGGATCGTCTTGATTCCGTTGAGGAAGATTTTTCCTTTGCCGCTGCATCTTTCTTAGACTTGGTTCCAGACTTAGCAGGTTTCTTTGAGCTGGCAACCTTATCCCCTTTTTTCAGGCTGTTTACCCCCATCATCATTCTCATCGCTATCCTCGTTGCTCCCCTTAGCACTCTCCTCATTACCATCACCACCATCATCACCATCATCATCATCATCATCATCCTCATCATCATCACCATCATCGTCGTCGTCATCGTCCTTTTCTTCTTCTTCTTCTTCTTCACCTTCTTCTTCACCAGTACCCTCTTCTTCTTCACTTTCTTCCCTTTCTTCCTCAGGCGGAATGTGGTATGGTACCACACTTCCAAACGTTTTAAATAACCTATCATCCTCCATGATAGCGTCATTCAGGGATTTGTAAAGAGCCCGTTGAATCCTAGATTTATCAAACGATTCAAGTTCCCTCATACGAGCTTTGAGAATCTTCTTTAATTCAAAATCCGTCAAGTCATAAGCGATTTTGTAGGCGGATTCAAAAGGATTGGATGACTTGATCATCAAATTATCAGCCGCGAGTGTCTTCAACTCATCACGCAGTTTTGGCATAATAGATTCAACGGATTCTTTTACTCTCTCTTCAACAGAAGCTTCAAGTGCTTCTTTCTGCTCCTTGTATTTATCCCTCATCGCTTGAAGTCTAGTGATACGTGAAGCATGCTTATCAGCCTCAGTCTGCTTAACCTGAGCTAGTTCTTCTGCATGAGCTTTTCGAGTCAACTCCATTTCTGCAGCGAACTTAGCAAGCATCTCTTCTTGTGCTTTCTTAGATGCTTCTTCACTTTGAACTCGTCTATGTAGCTCTTGGCGAAGTTCATCCATCTCTCTTTTATGATTATCCGTATGTTTATCCAACATTTCGGCCATTACCAATGCAGCCATTGTAGACGTTGCAGAGCTGCTCTGGGTTGATTGAAGAGGCTCGGTTGTGACCACAGTACTGAGAATGGGAATTATTGGAGGTGGAAGGAATGGTGTTGAAGCCGGTCGGGTTGGTAAAGGTTGTATTGGTGGAGGTTGAGTTGCTAAAGGTTGAGTAGATACCATGATTGTAGGAGCACCGGACTCTTTTTCAACACTTGCTGAAACAGGGATTGATGTCTCCTTCGAAGTAGAATACCGTTCAGGTGACCCAAACTCATCAATATCCTCTGGCTCCTCATACTCTTCTTCAATATTTATCCTTGCACCTGAACCACTACCGCCCGTATCTTTCCTACTCCTTTCAATAGCTATCTTCATCATTTTTCTCTCCGCCTTGTCAAGAGTAGGATCAACAACATCTTCTTCGTCACGTAGAACTAACTCATCAGCCTTACCCTTTCCCTTCTTAACCTCAGTCTTCTTCTTCTTGGTTTCAGGTTCAGGTAAAGCAACTGGTTGCTTGCGTTTACCTTTACTCTTGACCGTAGTAGACGAGTCTTCTCCAGTCTGAAGGTTTGCTCTTAGCTTCTTGATTTCTAGCAGCAGTAGCTTGTAATCAGCAGAACCTTTAATTTTATCCGTCAGAAGATAATCGGGAATAGGACCAGGAATCACAGCACCAGAAGGTCCTTCATGCCTTAGATCTACAGTATGATCAGCCTCTTTAGTGTGATGACGACTTGCTGCACGCCTATCAATAGTAACATCATTCTTCATACAATAGTTGATGATAAGCTTGATAAACCGAGGGTAAGCAAAGAAATTAGTCTTCAGCTTCTTGTTTTGGAAGAGTTGAAAGGTGAATTCTTCCCATAACAATAAAGCATAATCTGCATTTGCGCCTTTGTACATTCCATGGAAGATGTTCATTATTGGACTACGCAAAGCATCATGCCCAGATGTTTTTGGTGTAAGACATCGACTAAGAATACCCAACATCGCTCTCCAAGGTTGTCCTACTTTAGCAGTGGTAAACTCAGACGCAACTCGTATGTCAGGACATCCAATAGCATCGAACAACTCCAAGAGTTCGTCTTTAGTAGGATCCCTCGAAAATGCCATACCTTTGGGTGAATCCCTAATTCCAAATATCTTACGGAAGTCTGATACAGTAAGTGTCTGCTGTTTGTTGTCGATGGTGAAGGTGATCTTGTTTGAAGTGCTTTCCTTGGTAGCCCAGAACTCATACATGTAATCATAAGGCACCGAGGCAGTACTTCTTAAGGCATTCTTGAAATGAGATTGATCAAGGATTGCTATGGCGACTTTAAAGCCATGGTGAGTGGATTTTGAGACTTGCTTCAGCCGGTAATTATTTGGTATGAACTTGAGTGTTCGTGCTTCGGCAATTGCTGCTTCTCTAGAGTCTTGGATTGCTTGTACTGTTGGATTAGTCATCGTATCTGCTTAAGATAAGACATGAAAGGTTGATGCACAAAAGTATATAGATATGTATCATTCTTACTTCTAAGCATAACATATTTCATCAAGTACTTAGAACATGCAATCAACTATCAATCAAACAACTCTTCATCCGGAACTTTCCTTCATTCGGAACTCTTCATTCGGAAGTCCTTCATTCAGAACTTTTTCATTCGGAAGTTCTTCATTCTGAACTTCTTCATTCGGAAGTTCTTCATTCGGAACTTCTTCATTCGGAAGTTCTTTATTCGGAGCTTCTTCATTCGGAAGTTCTTCATTCGGAACTTCTTCATTCGGAAGTTCTTTATTCGGAACTTCTTCATTCGGAAGTTCTTCATTTGGAACTTCTTCATTCGGAAGTCCTTCATTCAGAACTTCTTCATTCGGAAGTTCTTCATTCGGAACTTCTTCATTCAGAACTTCTTCATTCGGAACTTCTTCATTCGGAAGTTCTTCATTCGGAACTTCTTCATTCGGAAGTTCTTCATTCGGAACTTCCTTCATTCGGAAGTTCTTCATTCAGAACTTCTTCATTCGGAAGTTCTTCATTCGGAACTTCTTCATTCGGAACTTCCTTCATGCGGAAGTCCTTCATTCAGAACTTCCTTCACTCGGAAGTCCTTCATTCGGAACTTCCTTCATTCGGAAGTTCGTCCGGAACTTCCTTCATTCGGAAGTTCATCCGGAACTTCCTTCATTCGGAAGTTCGTTCGGAACTTCCTTCATTCTGAAGTTCGTTCGGAAGATTCCTTCATTCGAAAGTTGTTATCCATGTTCATTCGGAAGTTCATAATAGCAGCCTATTGAAGATTAATCTAGACGCATTTGTGAGATTTAAAGCAATCTAAGGCAACACAACATCATCTAAAGCTATTCCGCATAAAACCCAACACAAATCCTAATCAATTAATGCTTAATTAGACACAAACCCTAATTTGGACTTAATCTAATTAAACGAATCTTTTAGCAGGATATAGTGATGAATTAGACGAATTTTAAATCAAGGAATGATATTTATTACCTTATAAATCGAATGAACCGGATTGGGAGATGAAAACGAGAGTTTGTAAAAGCTTAGTATGTGTGTTAATGGCGGCAGAGTGAAGATGAAACAGTGAATAAGATAAAGAAAAAAAAAGGGGGGGCGGGGGGTTTGCATTTGACTTAGGTCAAATTTTACCCAACTTTCTCAAATAGTCACTTAAGTCCCTATACTCTTCTATTCTTTTCCTTTTTGGTTCTTATCTTTTCACTTTTCCTTTTTCGTCTCCCTATCCATCAATAAACTTAGCCAACTTAACTTTCACACAACTTAGCAATCGCAACCTATTTGCAAATCTCCAAAATCTAAAGCAAGTCCTATCACCTTGAACGAGCACAAGTCGTTTTCTAAAGCAATACCACTCATTTCCATTTAGCCATTAATTTTCCACAATCACTTTTGAAAATCATTTTAATGACGAAGAAGATTTAATATTTTCTCCCCCTTAAACAATGACCCGTTTTCTATTTAAAGAGTTGTAGTCATTGTTTAAAGAGTCAAATATTGATGAAAACATTTCCAATTAATGTCTTGAAAAAAAATTGATTCGTGGTGGCAATAAGATTTCTCTTATTTTGACAAATTAATGCACTGAGACGTACACAAATTTGTGTTAGACCAAGTTATAAAGTAAACTTGATCCCTTTGCATGATTTGGCTTGTAAATCATGCCCGAGAAAATTAATTCCCGTTGTGAGCCAACGTTTTCCAAGGAAATACGTGACTTTAATATGAAAACCGGGTTGCAGTCTGAAATAACTACAAGCCATAATGGGCATGTTTTAAAAATGTACAACTTTTATACGGACTCTATTTATGGCACCGTGTCAATATTGATCGACATTTCTAAGGCCGTAAATATTACCGTATTAAAAGACATGCCCGAGTTAAAAAACGAAAAATATTTTTGGTTTTTCTGGATTTTATAATTTTTATGGTTTTTCTAGGTTTTATATTTTTTATGGTTTTTCTTGGTTTTATATTTTTGTATTTTTCTTTTTGTGGTTTATATATTTACGATAATATACATGATCACGAACAAAGGATACGCCTGAATAGTTTACCACTACTATTCAGCTGATTCTTCTGCCAATTCTTTGAGAGTTGCTGGAGTGAATGATTTCATGCCAAGCTTGTCGATCAAAAACTCAATTCGTCCTCGATCTAAGGCTTTGGTTAAAATATCCGCCAGCTGATACTCAGTAGTGACAAAATACAGCTCGATCACTCCGTTCTCCACCTGCTCCTTAATGAAATGGTAGCGAATGTCTATGTGCTTAGCCCGGGAGTGTTGAACATAGTTGCAGCAAAGGGCAATGGCGCTCTTGTTGTCACAATACATCGGGATTTTATTGAATCCCAAACCGTAGTCAGTTAATTGTGATCTCATCCAAAGGACTTGAGCACAACAACCGGACATGGCGATGTATTCAGCCTCCGTGCTAGAAATTGCAGCGCTTTTCTGCCTTTTTGAAGACCAACTGATCAATCTATCTCCAAGGAGTTGCACAGATCCAGAAGTGCTACGCCTCGTGTCTTGACACCCAGCATGATCGGCATATGCGTATGATATTAAAGCAATAGAGGAATCTTTCGGATACCATAGACCACGATGAAGTGTTCCTTTTAGATACCGAAAGATCCTTTTAACAACATGTAGGTGCTTTTCGGTAGGCCGAGCCTGATATCGGGCACACATGCATACGGCAAATTGCAAATCAGGCCTGCTAGCAGTCAGATAGAGAAGGGTGTCGATCATCCCACGGTAAAGTTTCGGATCGACAATAGTCCCATTCCTATCTTCATCTAACTTGGATTTCTCCACCATTGGAGTGTCCACGGGGTCACAATTTTCAAAGTTATATTTCTTAAGAGATTCTAGAGCATATTTGGATTGATTAATAAAGATGCCTCTGGGATTCTGAGAAATTTGTAATCCTAAGAAAAATGAAAATTTTCCCATCATTGACATCTGAAAGCGTGTGGACATTATCTTCTCAAAGCGTTTAGACAATTCTATGTTAGAGGCAGCAAATATTATATCATCAACACAAATTTGTACCAGAATCATGTCGTTGTCCTCCTTGAGAGTGAATAGAGTGGGGTCCACCTTGCCTTTGGAGAAGCCTTCCGAGATGAGATATGTTGATAGGAGATCGTACCACGCGCGTGGAGCTTGTTTCAACCCATAGAGAGCCTTCTTAAGCTTGTACACATGATTAGGAAACTCCGTGCTAACGAACCCATCCGGCTGACTAACATAGACATCTTCCCTTAGTTCACCGTTCAAAAATGCCGTCTTCACATCCATTTGATAGACGATCATGTTCATATGAGCAGCATACGCAAGGAATAGTCTAATTGCCTCCAATCTTGCAACAGGAGCAAAAGATTCTTCAAAGTCTATACCCAAGGCTTGTTTATATCCTCTAGCAACCAATCTAGCCTTATTTTTCAATACTGCACCCATCTCATCAAGTTTAACCTTATAAACCCATAACAAATTAAGGATGTTAACCTTGTCAGGGAGAGGAACTAAATCCCATACTTCAAGTATTTGAAATTCATTTAGTTCTTCCTGCATGGCTTCAATCCAAGATGATTGAGTCGTGGCCTGCTGCCAATTTTTAGGTTCAACTTCAGAGAGAAATGCATCAAAGTAGCAATAAAGTGCACTCTCTTGTAATTGATGGCGTGTAGAGACTGGTCGATCTAGATCTCCAATGACATTCCTAATTGGGTGATCTTTTGTCCATTTGGTGCTATGATTTTCCATCCTAGGTGGTCTGGAGTGAACAATAGTAGAAGCTTCTTCTGAGGTAGACGCGGCTGAAGAGTTTTCTGGAAACGGTATACCAAAGAAAGGAAGCTCTTTTAAGTGAGCATATTCCAAATCGTGATCAGTAGAATCCTCTTCCACATCATTAGGCACAAGTAAGGGTGACGATTCAGGTGTAGTTTGAGAATCACTTGGTAAAGGTGCATCCGGTTCAATGTTAATTGAAGATGCATTAGATAAAGCTTCATTAGCTTGAGCAACAACTTCAGGGATTGGAGCTATCACTGCAGGTGCTAGAACTTCATCATTTGGGGGATCAAAGAATTCACCAAACAAGGGTTGAAACAGTTTATCCCACTCGGGCCTTGAAGGTGGTAAAAATGATGTAGAAGTAGGATTATTGGGAACTAATCCGGAACTAATAGCACCGGTTCCCATCTCATGAAGCGCGGGTTCAGAGCTGCGTTGCTCAGAAGCCATCGCTGTCAGCTCATCGAAATCTGCGTCCATAGTTTCTACAATCTTACCAAGACGACGGTTGTAAATTCGGTATGCTTTCTTGGAGGGTGAGTAACCAATGAAAATACCTATATCGGCTTTCGGTTGAAGCTTGCCCAAGTTCTCACTATTAATGTTTGGATAACAAAGAGCACCAAACACATGAAAAAATGAAACACCGGGTTTACGGTCATGTAGAAGCTCATAAGGTGTTTTTCCATGGCGTTTTCGAATGGTAGAACGGTTTTGGGTGAAACATGCAGTAGATATAGCTTCTGCCCACAAGAACAATGGAGCGTTCGCATAAATCAGCATAGTCCTAGCAGCTTCCATAAGCGTACGATTCCGTCTTTCAACGACACCGTTTTGTTGTGGAGTACGTGCAGCGGATGTTTCATGAGAGATAACAAATCCTTCATAGTAATCATGAAGAGTCTGGTTGATGAACTCTGATCCATTGGCTGTACGAATACGGCGGACAGTAGTATTCAAACGTACCTGAATGAATTTCAAAAAAGTGATGATAGCCTTCGGTGCTTCATACTTTGTACGTAAAAATCTTACCCATGTAAACCTGGAGAAATCATCCACAATAACAAGAATGAATTTCTTACCTCTCACACTTTGGGTTCTCATTGGCCCACAAAGATCCATATGCAAAAGATGAAGTTTTTCTTGATTGGTGTCTTCAGCTTTGGGCTTGTATGATTTCTTGGTACTTTTCCCCCTTGAACACGCGGAACATAAATGATCCTTGTGAAATTTGAGCTTTGGAAGACCACGAACTAATTCGTTTTTAGCCAGATGATTAATAGCATCAAAGTTGAGATGAGATAATCTGTGATGCCATAACCATGACTTGGTCTTAGATGCTTTAGAGAGAAGACATACTGGAGAGGTGGCCATCATGTCTTGTAAGGACAATGTATAAAGATTTGCACCACGAGATCCCTTCAACAAATCTTTTCCTTCCAAGTTGCGGATGAAACAAGTGTGTTGTCGAAAAGCAACCTCTAGGTTAGAATCACAAAACTGTCCTACTGAAAATAAATTATGACCAAGACCTTCTACATAGTATACCCTTGAAATCGTAACGTTTCCAATCTGATATTCACCATACCCCATTATCTTTGCAATATGATCATTACCGAACTTAACCGTACCAAGAAACTTGCTAATGAAATTTCTGAGCATCGAGCGATCTCCGGTCATATGCTTTGAACAACCGGAGTCCAAATACCACAGGATGATTTGGACCACCTGAAAATATCACCACACGAAGACAATGTAGAGGTATCGGAATCTGAGAGTTCCTTGTTATTAGCAGGTACAGATTTAATAATCTTAGATTTGCTAGCTTTAGGTTTCTTAGATTTCCTAGCCTTCTTCTTCCTAGTTGGTGGTGTAGATTCTAGTTGGCTTAAATCCTGAGGTATTTCTTCACTGATAGGCACTATAGTGGGGGCTGACCTAATTAAAGAGCGCTGTTTCCATACTTTAGTGCTAGTGTGCCAAACTAAAGGACGCTCAGACCTAACCTCAATGGATGCATTCCTAGTTAAAGGGCACATTGTTCCGTCTAATGTAAAGGTCCTACCAGTGGGACGCCATTGCCATCCAACTTGGGCACGAGTTCTGCCAGTTGGCTTCTATTCAATATTATTCCTAATGGCATTCATTTCATTCACATGATCAATAAGACACAAATCATGACGTTGGGAAAACATACATTCATTACAATTCCAACAATTCAAATTAGAATTCACGAATGGTTTAGGCTTCTACACAGGCGCAGAGCTTTTAGTCTTAACATGATTCTTTTTATTTAAAACTGAACTAGCATTCCTATGGCGGGCTTCTACTTTCTTCTTGTTGGTACTACTAGTGGAGGGCTTGATCTTATCTTTCTTGAGTGGCGATCCTTTAGCCTTAGTAGACTCTTTTACTCCTGTAGAAGGCAAAGTGGGAACATTAGCAACAGATTTTAAAGGTGCCTTACTTGATGGTGCCAATGACGGTTTTGCTCCTGGGGTCTTATTGAATGGAGTTATAGCAATGGGCCTATTAGTGAGTAGTGCAGAACCTGGTTTACCTATGTATTGCAAATAGGCTAAGCAATATTGAACACGCTTAATATATTCATGGGCTGAATAATAGTAGCTACTTGAGGGATCTAAGGCATAAAGATCGTCTAAAATATCCCTAACAAGATCTACATGCTTAATCGCGTTCCTCATATAATCATCGTAGGTAACCGGGTTTTTCTTATGGAGCGAGTTCTTATAAAGCACTACTGACTTGGTTGTTGGAGCACTAGTGGACGGTGCAGAGTCGGTAGCTAAGTTATCAACAACTTCTTGTCGGGTGAGAAGAAGTGTCTCCTTTAACTCGGCCAAAACCATGTTTTTGTCAATGAGCAGGATGTTTAAGTCAGAGATTTCTTCACACTTTTGGTTCAGTTGTTCAACATAAGATTGTTGCTGTGCTGCATTAAAAGCTAAGCGTTCTTCTATTGAACCATAAAGAGCGGATAATCCCTGTCTTGCCCGATCCATCTCCCTTAGAATAGACGAAAGTCTAATTTCTAAGTCCTGGTTTTTAGACTCTGCGGCCTCTAGTTCCAATTTTAATGTTTCATTTGATGACACATCTCTCTTCAATCTCATAATCTCTTCCTCTAATGCCTTAACTATTGCAATCATCTTGTCACTCGTCTCAACACCGTTTTCACAACCATTTGATATCAAAAGATCCTCATTTTGAGTTTGTTGTTTTAATTCTAAAGATATACAATGTTTTTCTAGTTGATTAAAGCGTTTTGAAAGTAAATTGTAAGAATCTTGTAGCTTTAAAAACTCAGCGTTAGATTCGTGACAAGAATGATTATCTACCTCATTTACAGTATCAGCAACATTTATAGAGAGATCACACACATCATCACATATATTCACAGCATCACAGTTAATCATAGCGGATGTAAGCTCATTCGAATAATTAACATTTACAGTAGTAAGCACATCACACGAGATTACTTCGGGCAAGAATCGGTCATATTCGGATAAAATCTTTTCCTTTTCAATTAGTTGTAGTTCGTAAGCGGTGTCCATTTCATAAAACACTTTTTGAACTTCTCCAATTTCAAATTCAAGATTTTCCTTAAGAGATGCAAAACTTCCTTTTAGACTTTCGACAAACGGGTTGATCTCATTTTTAAACACCTCGTTCATGTGTTCGAAAGCCCATTCTCCGGCGTTTAGGCCATTTGAAGTCGTACATTCCAAAATGACCTTGTCAAAATTAGTAAAGTATTGGTTAATCTCTTGCAAGTTTAACCATACAGTGCTAACAAGTGGAAGATCCTGTGGGATTTCCTTAGGACCTTCCATGTTGACAAGTGTAGGAAATGTACTAGGGTTTTCTTCATTCAACATGTAGGTTGGTGCTGTAATGAGATCTTTGTCCATATGGAAGCGAATTCTAAAATCCGTTTTAGCAAGCTCCTGATTCATTTTAAAATAATCACAATCGGGATATTTTGCAGAATTGTATGACCGATCCTCATCAACTAGATCCTTACTTGTTCGATCATCGAAAATAACAATCGGGTCTAAGACCAATCCTAATTGGGTTGCATTATAAAGTCTTGGACTATGTCTTAAAGCTTGTTTTGCATACCTTGGGTTAGGGGGAAGGCCTTTTTGACGTGATAAGTTAAATTCTCTAAACGAAGCATCAAATAAGTGCACTAGTTGAGAAGCAGCGTATTGTCTTAAAAGCAAGTAATCTAGACTTCTAATCTTATTAGTAGCATTAATCTCCATTTCATTCTTCTTAGACTCGAGTAACTCAAAATCCGTTTGAAGTTATTGAAAATTAGTGACCACTAACTCCTTTTCTTTAAGTTCATTATAAATATTTGCTCTTAAGTTTTCAATTTCTTTCAAATGACCCATTTGTTTGTTTCGAAAGTGATCATATTCGGGATTTGTTAGAACACTAGACGAAGGCACTAATTCCAAGGTTTGAACTTTCTCATTGCTTAAGGCAAGCTCATCAGACAAATTCTTATTCTTAGCTAGGGTTTCTAAGAGTGCAACATTCATTTGGCTAAGTAATGTAGCAGGAACCATGACCAGATCTTGTTGAGCAGGAGTAGGCGTATGCGAAATGGCTCCCGGTTGTGATTCACTCAAAGTCAGGGGACTCACATTGATATTACTATCATTGATTGTCTCCTAATTTGAAAGACTCACCACCGAAGACTCATTCGAATCAGCACTCTCTTGCACAACTTGATGTGGTTGAATACTAGCATCAGTGGTATTATCAGTGGTATTAATAAGTACCTCAGATCTCTTTTCTCGCCCTAAGCTGGAGATAGTTGCCATAAGAGCTGCCTTTGCAGATTGAAATTCATCACAGTCTGAGTCATACGCATCAAGATCATCTGCTTGGTATGCTGCATTCTGTGTGGTGACAACGTCTTGTTCAGCAATCCCTGGATCAGCAAGAAATGCAAGCTCCTCTTCATCAAGTTCCCTTCCTCGTGCCTGAGCATTCACCAGATAAATCTTCTCTGCAAACCATTGACCATCCCTTCTCCTCTTGGGTTTCTTGTAATCCCTGGACATGTGTCCTTCTTCCTTGCAGTTGTAGCATGTAATCATTCGCAACTTGCCTGTGGAATTAGCCCGTGGAGGAGTGTTGACTATTGGAGCAGGATTGACCGTGCGAGCATTGGTAGTTGATGTAGTAGGTCTCCCCTGATATTGTTGAATAGGTTGAACCATTACCCTGCCATTCTCAATAGTAGCTTGTTGGCGAGAATTGGATGAATTACTCAACTGATTGTTAGTAGGAGCTGATCCCCTAAATCCTCGTTTGCTTAAAGTCCTTGTGAGATAAGTAGACATAGTGGTTAACACTTCAACTGGGTCAGTTCCTTGTTTGAACACAGGAATGGGGACTTCCTCATCATCACAATATATTGCTTGGTCTTGTTGAGATGCATAATCACCAGAAGGAATACTCATGTGATCAGAATAGCTTGATGGATATGCTGCATTCTCTTGATAAGAAGAATATGAAGGCTGAGCATAAGGTGCAATGCTTGCTGGGTGAAGTTGTGAAGCAAATTGTGATGAAGGTGCACTAAACCGATATTGTTGCTGATGTGAGGTGGGTGGTTGCGGTAGAATCGAGTATTGGGGAAAGGTTGGTGTCATGTAAGGTGATGGATGATAAGCTTGATGTCCCAAGATATAAGGAGTGTTGTTGTGTGACAAGCTTGGTTGATTTGCCATCAAAGCTAAAGAATCAGGGTACATACCTCGAGGCGAACGGTGCATGATCACATGTTTCTCATGCTGCTGAAGAAAAGCATATAGTTGATCCAAATTGCACTTATGCAAATCCCTGGTTAACTTAACATCGGTAATATACTCACCCCATTCAGCTTGAGGTAAAGTATTCAAAAATTTGGTGTTAACCTGGAATGGAGCAATCACGAGATTGTATACATTCAGATCATTCATGAGAGTAGTGAATCTGAAGTAATAGTCGTGAAGCGTTTCCCCTGGGTTGTACGTGAATCTATCAAACAGATCATACAACTGACATTCCCTTTCCTGTTTCGTAAGAGACGTACCTTGTAGCAACACCTTTAGACGTTCCCATAAATCCTTTGCCACAGTATACTGACTTACCATCCGATAGATATCATGTGGAAGAGCTTGGAGAATGGTTTGAAGAGCTTTTTCGTCTGCATCTGCAACAAGTTGTTGAGCTAGAGTGAGTTCTTCAAATTCTCGTGATCGAGTCACGCTGTTAACCACGATGGTACCATAGTCAAGTGGACCATTTAGAATTGACTTGACCATAAGCCTCCCATATACTGGTTTTCCCTTAAGGTAAGACATCATCCGGCCTTGCCAAGCTTCAAACACTTCTTTGATGAGCATTGGAGGGCGATTATCCGTTCCCGTAATGACGGAAATATCCGTAAGTGATGTCATCTGAGGCATTACTGAATTTGGATTCATTTTGTTCACATCAAAGAGACAAAGATTATCGGTTGATCGAGCAGTGAAGTAAAGCTTGTGAATTGTGTTGAGTTTTTGTTGTAAGAAACCAAGATTAAATCCTCTAAAAAATCGTCGAAAAAACAAGCAAAATAACCCTTGATTCGGAACTTTTGTTGATTCGGAAGTGTTGATTCGGAAGATTTTGGCTTGGAATACCTTGATTCGGAACTTTTGGTTCGGAAGATTTGATCCGGAACTTTTGTCTTGATCCGGAACTTTTCCCTTGATCCGGAACTTTCCTTGATCCGGAACTTTCCTTGATCCGGAACTTTTGGTTTGGAACTTTCCTTGATCCGGAACTTTCCTTGATCCGGAACTTTTGGTTCGGAACTTCCTTGATCCGGAACTTTCCTTGATCCGGAACTTTTGGTTCGGAACTTCCTTGATCCGGAACTTTCCTTGATCCGGAACTTTTGGTTCGGAACTTTTGGTTCGGAACTTTTTGATCCGGAACTTTTTGGTCCGGAAGTTTTTGGTTCGGAACTTTCTCTAGGAAACAGTAACTTTGTTCGTGATGAACAGTCGATCAAAAAAAGGTGAAATAAACCCAGATTTTTACCAAATAACCCAAAAAGTTTTGTGATTTCAACAATAATAAGTGAAAACTAATACTTATCTACTAATCCCAATCACAAAAACACCAAAAACTCCAAGAATCAAGATGGATCTTCTTAAAGAACACTAATACAATCAAAAACTAAAAAACCACACAAATCATTACCTTAAATCACCCCATAGCTCTTGATACCAAATGTAGAATCTTGATAACCTATGAATCTATGAAGTGGGTTGATGCTTTCTAGAGAGAGAAACTAGAGAGAGAGAGTGAGAGAAAACTATGTGTATTTTATTAAGTGGAAACTAGAAAGTGAACAACAACCAACCCCTTTCCAAGGAGGAAAGGGGTATTTATACTTCCAAGCCATATGTGGACTTGGGCCGGCCCATGACAAGCCCATGGGCCGGTTCTTACTTAACTAAATAAGTATTTGTTAACTACGAGCTATTACAACATATATAATAGTGTGGAGTGACCGATACTTCTAATATACATAATAACGTATTTCTAACATCTTTGGCCGCCGCATATACAACACACAAGGGACGTGTTCGTTTGATTTTGATCTTGAATTTTGTGCAAGTATTCGTGTGTGTTCATCCTCGTTTGATCCACGCATTCGGTATACCTTTTTAATCCTTTTTGTTTTATGTTTTGATTTAATAAATTAAATAAGATCTTGATGTTTTTAAAAAGCTAATTAAAAACAGTAATTAAACATGTAAATGGTTATGGGGTAAATCAAAACAAAGGATTTAGTGGTGTTTGTTGTGGCCGGCGCCTAAACCGAACCCCCAAGGGGTCTCGGTTTGGCTTGTGAACCACCGAGACCTCATGGTCTCGGTTTGGTGGTGTGGGTCCCACGGCAGCAACAAACAAGGGGGAACCCCGAAGTGGTTCGGGGTATGGTGTTGATTACGGGTCTGGTTCATGGTTTCTAGTCATGATCCGGTTTATTGATTATGTTAAGATTATGATTTTAATAGTTATATGTTAAAAATTAAATTAATAAAACATGACATATTAATTTAATAAAACATGACTTAGGTTATAATTTAATTATTAGATCATAGATTTTTAACCTAAGTATTTATATTTCTCTAGACTTTATAATTAATTAATTATTAAAAACCATGGCTATAATTAATTAATTAACATGACTTAGGTTATATTATTAATTATTAATAATACATGTTTTAACCTAAGTATTTAACTTTATTTAATTAAAAACATGATATATTTAATTAAATACTTTTAACCTATAGTTTATTTAAATTACATGTAATAATTAATAAACTATACCTTATATCAATATGACTTAGAAAAATAATAAGAAAACACTTAAGCTTATATAATTAGCTTATTTAACCAGCTTATATCTAATTATGGAAACATTCTATTGTTAGAAACTTATTTAATTAAGGAAGCTAATCTATTTATGGAAACTTTCTATTTTTAGAAACTTATCTATTTTAAGCAGTAATTCTATTTTTGGAAACTTTCTATTTTTGGAAACTTTCTATTTTTGGAAACTTTCTATTTAGGAAATATGCTATTTTTAGAAAGTTACTTATTATTACACAGTAAGTATAATAATACATGAAATACAAGTAATACTTAATCAAGATAGACAAAATATAAGATAAACACAGTTTAAAGCGTAAAACAGTAAAACATGGCATGAACGTCTGAAATAAGCTAAGACATGACATAAAACCAGTTACGTATTTAGTAATCAGATACTTATACACGTATGTATTTATGTAGCATTAGTGATACCGAAGTAGGGCTCTCCTCAGTTCGTCTTCTTCGTTCACTGGACATAAGGTACGGATTCCCATCAATTCAGTATGGACATTCTTTCCTTATTAGGATTCTCCGTATGCAGCCAACTGTTTTCTCGTAGTATAAGTTTATATGTTTGATTTGCTTATTTTTAATTTAGAATACCTATAGCTATATACATGCATGACCAGTTTCACCTAGTTATGGAGGTACCATAACCATAACATTAGAGGCACTGGTGTTATGACTTCCCCACGGCAGAGTAATTGCTCGTGACGTCCCTTCAGCTTTTGGCCATATTATTATATATATCACGTGGGGCGTATGGGTGCATCCTAGTTACATGTTTTCAGTAGATTACTCAGTGTGAATGTGGTGTGTGCCTTGCATCCTTCATAAGGAGATGATCCCTCCTACCCAAACCAGTATATTAAATTAGAGGCAGCCCCTCTAATTTGCATGATGAGGTCACCCCTCCAAGTATTCATGCACGGTGGATTTTCATGACCTATATTGGCTAATGGTACAATATGTTAAACAATTTTTATAAGATAAACATAAGGCTTTTCAAACTATAAAACCAGTTTTACCAAGACTTAACCGGGTTATTCGGGACATAGTTTCTTCCGCTGTTATATGCTTATATGCTTATACTATTCATGCTTTATTGTACATCCATGCACTGAGCGTATTGCTCAGCCGTTTTCCTTTTCTATGTTCCCAAAACGGCAGGTACTCAAGGACGCTCGTAGACTTTAAGCGTACGTGCATATGGACTGGAAGCTTTCTAGCCTTTCTTTACTTTATGCATTATCTTTACTTTGATACTCTTGCCATGGACATTGTTTAGTCCTTTCATTTACAGTACTTATGTTTGTGTGTGATGAGCTTTACTTTTGGACTACCGATGTTTGATTCCGGTATTTTCCTTTTATGGTCATGTAATGTTTAGACATTTATCCTTGTATGCTTTGATGACACGCCATAATTACACGTGACATTCCGTTGTCAAAATGGGGTATTACAATATCTTTTCTACATGTTTTCGGTGCATTATGTTATCTGAAGAATGATCGTGAAGATATCGGTAAACTTGAACATAAAGGTGATATTGGCTTTTTCATTGGTTATTCTTCAACTACTTGTGCTTACAGGGTGTATAATCGAAGGACCAGAAAGGTAATGGAGACTATGAGTGTTACCTTTGATGAACTCTCGACTATGGCCTCTCAACATAGAAGCTCACATCCAGAGCTTCAAGGCCAGACTTCTGGACAAGTAAGTTCAGGACTCGCACTTCAATTTGCACCGTCAGCAATATAATCGTTACAACCTTCAGAACATGACTTGGAAGTTTTATTTGGGCCAATTTATGATGAATATATGGAGGGTACTTTGTCATTTGGTGCTACTCAAAATGCCCCGACTGCACCTACTACGGTAGTTCATAAACCTCAAATTGCATCTCCACCAACGACATCTTCTTCTACACCATCTACGTCAACCTCAACCATAATGACTCCAAATATTCCAACCACTTCTCCGACTGCTGACGCGACTCAACAACATTCTCAGCAAATTCCTAATCATGTTCATCTTCAGAATGAAATAGTTGCTGAAAATGCAAACAATGCGATGCTCAACGAACATGCGTTTGTTTATCCATTTGCGGCTTCCACAAGTACTACTCAGTCTTCAACACCATATATGGATCCGTCAAGCTCGCATCAAGTTTCTCATACACTTCCACATGAACACAAATGGACTAAGGGTCATCCTTTGGTTCAAGTGATTGGCAATCTTTCACGACCAGTCTCGACATGAAATTAGCTACGTACCGATGGTGATATGTGTATCTATGCACTATCAGTCAACACAATGGAACCAGCAAGTGTTAATGAAGCAATGACCGATGCATCATGGATTGAGTCTATGCAATAAGAGTTCAATCAATTCAACCAGATTGATGTATGGGAGTTAGTACCATGCCCGGACAATATCGATCCCCTTACCCTGAAATGGTTATTCAAAAACAAGATGGATGAAGAGCAAACGGTCATTAGGAACAATACTCGGTTAGTTTTGAGAGGTTATAAACAGAAGTAAGGTATTGATTTCGCATAATCCTTCTCCCCAGTTGCTCGAATGGAAGCTATTAGGATTTTCTTGGCTTACGCTACACACAAATCGTTCACCGTGTATCAAATGGACGTGAAGACGGCTTTCTTGCATGGTCCGTTAAAAGAAGATGTGTACGTATGTCAACCTGAAGGTTTCATCAACACCGAACATCCAAGCCATGTCTACAAGTTGAAAAGACAATTTATGGTTTGAAACAAGCACCTAGGGCATGGTACGACGAATTATCATCATTTCTTCTCCAAAATCACTTCAGAAAAGGAACCATTGATCCAACGTTGTTTATCAAGCACTACGGCAATGACATCTTGGTGGCTCAGGTCTATGTAGATGATATAATATTTGGCTCTACAAACCCAAAACATTCCATATTATTTTCCGACCTTATTAAAAGCCGATTCGAAATGTCCATGATGGGGGAAATGACGTTTTTTCTTGGTTTCAAAGTTCACCAATCCCCCGGTGGTATTTTCATAAATCAGTCCAAATATGTGCTCGAGATTCTAAAGAAATTTGGAATGGAAAAATGTGATCCTATTGGTACTCCAATGGACACAAAACACAAGCTTGATTTGGATAAGAAAGGGACATTTGTAGATGCTACAAAATACCGAAGTATGATCGGGTCCCTTATGTACTTAACCTCAAGCAGACCGGACATTGTGCATGCTACTTGTTTATGTGCTCCGTACCAGGCTAAGCCAACCAAGAAGCACCTCAAGGAGGTTAAAAGGATCTTTCGTTATCTCTGGGGAACCATTCACATGGGTCTCTGGTATACGAAGGATTATGTTTTTAATCTAACTGGTTTTTCAGATGTCGACCATGCAGGGTGTCATGATACATTCAAGAGCACTTCTGGTGGAGCACAATTCTTAGGTGATAAGCTAGTGAGCTGGTCCTCTAGAAAACAAGATTGTACGGCGTTGTCCACCGCGGAAGCAGAATATGTGTCTCTATCCGTGTGTAGTGCTCAAGTTCTTTGGATGAGAACACAACTCACGGATTATGGCTTTCACATTAACAAAGTTCCAATTTATTGTGATTCACAATCAGCCATAGCCATATCCTGCAACCCGGTCCAACACTCCAAGACCAAGCACATTTCTTTCCGATTCCATTTCATAAAGGAGCATGTGGAAAGAGGAACGATCAAACTGTATTTTGTCAAGACGGACTACCAACTAGCCGACATCTTCACCAAAGCTCTTTCTCAAGACAGATTTGAATTCTTGGTTCGTCGACTTGGTATGGGTAGTTTCACTCCAGATGAACTTGAACGTCTTGCACATTCGCAGTAACCTTGTATATATCTATCAGAAAATCCAAATACAAAATATAAAACCTATAAAAACAAAATAAAAAATGAGAAACTCTTTCAAAAATACAAAAAATATCCTTCTTCGACATGTCTCTCAGCATTGATAATATGGACATACTTAGAAATGTCGCTCACTAACGACACGGGTATGTACATAAAGTTCGAATAGGAGTTCAAATGTTTTCAAAACATGTCTTTTCTATTTTTCTTCTCATAATGGCTTATAGTCACATGTCAGACTATAAGCCGGTCCCCAAAGAAAGGAAAATCTATGACTTATCCTCAACAACGGGAAATTAATTTTTCTCGATCATAGGCTTATGTTAAAACATTCAAAGTTTTAAGCTCAGAACTCAAGGAAAATGTTCATTTATCTACATTTTTACTCAACAACGGGAAATTCAGTTTTCTCGATTTTGAGCACAATTTTTCAAGATATTTTCAAAAGATATTTTTCAGTGTCTTTCAAATCGTGTGCTCATATACTCCCCTATTGCTATCAGATTCTTTTTTCGAGGGGGAGTATAAAAATCTCATAGCATATAGTTCCAAATTTTCATGAAACATTATTCTCTCCATGTTACATCACTAGTATATCAAAAATTTCACAAACACATGCAATTTTTAGGGGAAGAATAGTGATAAAATGTGTTCAAAATGCGTCATCTTGGATCAGATCTTTGATATAAGTGCTTTCTCTTCCTATTATGTGCAAACACCTTTCCTTTTATGATGTACATATGTAGTGGGAGCATTTTGGTGTTATAGAAAACTTTCAAGGAGTAAACATTCATTCACATTAATTCAATAGGTTTTTCTGGTTATGATATCTATACCCTTCAACGCATTAATTCACGACGGTATTGGTGTCAAAAGGTGGTTAGGTATCCGTCCTAAGACCCAGCCAGAACCAGAGGGATCTTCCCAGGGACAATCTATTAGAATTTAGACGTCCTTAGGAAATATGGTGTAGTTGAGTGTACGGGAAAAATACCGACTAATGACGTAAGCTAGCACTAGAACAATCACAACAAAGTGCTAGTTATGACGTCTTGGTAACCATTTCAGGAGTTGAAGAATGAAAAAGAAATGTAAGGATAAAGGGTGAAAAGAAAATAGCCCTCCATATAACTTAGGCAGAAACCGGGTCAATCATCTACTATTAGAATCACGTTGATGATTTCTGGTATTGAAGACAAAGCATCATGGACCCAGTGATGCAAAGCACAACCCTTCCCAGCCTACTCAAGCTTATCTCAAAAGATGTTTGTTTTATTGTCACGGAGTTCAACTCAGTTCTATCAAGTTTCTCACTCCGATACAGTATATATTGAAAAGGTGGCACTCTGCTCCATCCATCGATCACCAAATAAACGTGCACTTGTAAGATTCACTTGAATTAAACATATGTTAACTGGAAAGCAACAGTGGTTTGATTCTTTTTTTATTCAAACTCGTTCCAGGTCTCTACGCAATATCTTTATGATCTTACTAGAACATTTAGAGTAATACTCATTAGTATTTACAGTGATGAATGGAAATCCTTCTAGTGTTATCATCAAACAGCACTGTGGTAGGTAACTTGTGAGATTCTATATGAATCAACTTGTGTCAACTGGAAAGCAACAATGGTTTGATTCTTAATTGATTCAAACTTGTTCCAAGAAACGAATTGGCGACTTAATCAACAGAATGGAACTGCATGATTCACTTTTCACTATGAATTATCTTTTGAGATATTCAATTATTAAGAAAGGCTACCACTGCCGAAAACCTTGTCAAGGAAGTTCTTTGAACTTACCTAATCACACGTACAATATTCGTACTGTATAACGGGAAACTGGAGGAATGTAAATGGTGGCGTAACCTCAAGAGTCGTGATTCAAGACCACATACTCAAGTAAATGAAGAAAGCTCAAGAACATCAAAAGACAAAGACTTCCGCTACTCTGATCATCAAGGGAGATTGTTAACAAGCTTTCAAGACAACACAAAATATGAGTATGTAGGGAAAGACACAAGAACACAAGTTGGCAAAGTTTCAAGATCAAGTCAAGGCAAATATCAAAGATCCAAGATCGCAAGTCATGAAAGTAACTATGAAGGAACTCTCAAGACAGCGAGCTTCAAAGTCTGCAACATCAAAAAAGTGAAGTCACATATTACATGATCACCCCTTAAGGGGAGATTGTTAGTCGTATATAAAGTGATGGTCGGTGTCGAGAGTTCTTAGTTTATGTTATGTATGTAACGGGAATTAGTCCTGAACACACAAATGAAGAAGGCCTTCTATACATTACACTTGTTGTATAAAAGGCCCCTAGCACCTCATTTGTGTGTGTGTTTTCCATTTTCCATAGTTGGTAGAGAGAGAAACATCATGTCTTTCTCTCACTAGGAAATCACAACTCTTTGTTTTTCTCTTTTATTCTTCATCTTAATCTAATCTTTCTTTTTTGTTTTAATCTTCTTCTCTTTATACTTTATATAGTCGCGTGTTACACTCGTAAAAATACAAACTATGACTTAAGAACATCCCAACAGCTCCCAATTGTGGAAGTCTCTGTCATAGCGTACTTTATACTAACACTGAATAATAGTCTAGCAACACTATTAATGCTCCCAAAAGTGCCCGAGTTTGGTTTCAATAAATATTCTCAGCCTTATGGTATAAGTTATTGCATCTCTTTTGTTTTGATACTGTTAATCATGAATATGGATCAAAAGTCATTTGATATAGTAATGAATTTGTTTCTCATTCTTGTCATTGATGATGATTACCAAATGTAAAAGATTAATCTTAACTACACTATGGGTATGCTTACGCAAACCTTAGATCAATCATACGAGGGGCCCAATATGTATCATACTTGTTACCTCAATAATACTTGTCATCCAAACACAAATATAGATTGAAAATAGAGAGAGAAAGAAGAAATCTAGAGAGAGAAAGAAGAGAGAAGGAGGAGAGAAAGAAAAAATGGTTGATTGAACTATGAGAAGAAAATAGAACCAATAATCCCTTCCTAACACATTAGGGATGGTATTTATATTCCACATCCCTTAATGGATCGTGGGCTTTGTTATTTGGTTCGGGATTGGCTTTGCTTGGGCTTAATGTCCTTAACTTAGACATTATTAGCTTAAAGTCCAAGCCCGTTTATCCCGACTAGCCTATTACAATACAAGACTTGTTACGACTAAGATGACCTATTAGATTCTTGTTTGACTATATAAATATAACAATCTCTTCCAATGTATCGGTCATCTTAAAACACTTAAAGCACTTGATTGACTGAATACATTCTTGTGGAGGTGATCTTCATTTGACTTTTGACACTTTATCTTGTAAAAGTAATAAAGCGTACTTCCAGACCTCATAAAAATAAAAGGGGACTTGTTAGGAAAGTAGACTCAGAGTACACGATGTTAGGCACTTGAAACACCCAAAAACATTTTATAAAACTCAAGTTATAGTCGTTTTAATTTGCCCTAAATTTTGGATTGCTCAAACACCAATAAATTCCTAATGATTTTATCCAAACAAACCACCCTGGGGCTTCTAATTCTAGTTAAATATGTATTACTAATATCATTATGGATACTTGGGGTTTCATTAACAATAAAATCAATAGGTTAATTCATTAAAAGCCCTAATCATCATTACTTAACTTGTATGTTCTTATTCTTACTTTTTAGATTAAAATAATAAAATCAATAACAGATTCATGGTTACACATGAAAGAACATGGAATAAATGATTACTTACTAATGGAGATTATGAGGGATTGATGATGAAGATCACCACCAAAGACCCACCAAGACACCAACACACCAAGGATGAAGGATGAAACACCAAGATTTAAAACTCCACCCTAAACTCTAAGGTTCTTCAGTAGAGGATGAATGAGAGAAAGTTTGAGATTCTTTTGCCAATGGAGAATGTAGAGAGAACAAACATATAGTTCATAATTGATTTAGATGAGATATGTAAAAGTTTTGCATGTTTTCAAGTATAGAGGAAACATGTTTTAAAGATTTAATATTTTTACTTAATATAACACAATGCATGAAATTTAAAAGATTTCATTTGTTTATTACACCAAATTTAATTTTTCTATATATAAAAGAAATAATTTTTTATTATTATCTAATGTTATTATTTTCATTATTTCAAAAAATCATAAGACAAGGTTTAGTTATTTAAATTTCTTTTTTAATTCAAAGCTATACTTCAAATTATATGAAACGAAATAAAAAATCTAATTTCTCAAAATTCGGGTTTTATATTTTGCTTCTTTGAACTTTGTTGTAACTGCTCTGCCCCTTATTTCTTTGCCTTCCACAAACTCTGTTTTAAAATCTTCAAATGTGTTTATCCTTTTGAATGCTTTGTCAAACATCTTCTAAATATCATCAAACATATTCTTTATCAAGTCCTTGAGCTTGTACCCATCCATGTTCTTTCGGTCAGTATACGTTATCTTTTTCTTTTGAGCGGCTTAATTTTTTTGGGTTTTGATACTCCTCGTCAAATTCTGGTTTTTTTACATCCCTAATAGTAATACTGAATTGCTTCTTTACCCATTCATCTTCTTGGTTTGGGTTTGTATTCAACAAAAGAGGTTTCATCCTATGCTATGGTAGCCTCAAGACCATTTTGGGCTCTACAAGACCACATCTTACGTGACATTAGCATATGTGGTATGGATGATGATTATGTTTTTACTTTGGCTTGTCTAGTGATTTCAAGCTTTAGTTTTAGTCATTTCACTAATATGGACACCGCCTCCTCTAAAGCCCAACAAACATTGGTGAGTGCCCTTTATAGTTGAATTGTTAACGATATGCAAGTCTACTTGACATAACCGTGAGACAAAAAGCGATTTTTGAGTGTTTACGAGCACCACTTGCTCATGATCTTATTATAGAAATCCTAATAGACTAGCTCGGTCACCACATCTCACCAGTTAAATACCGTACCATCCTTAAGTATCGCCTAATGATTCCATTATTCCTAGTTGATGCAATATGTCATGTTTGTCGCAAGCCATGTTTGGATTGCTTTGGAGAACATGCAGTTCATTGTAAAGATCTCACGAGCTTCAAGTAGAGTGGGTCAGGCCGCTTTGAAAGCCCCCTCATGCAAAGTGACTAAACACAAGAACATATGCATTAAAAATCAACGTGTGTTTATTCTTTTCGTATTTGATACTTTTGGTTTCCTTGCATCTAAGGCAGTTGAGCTACTTAATAGAATTCAATGTCATGAACAGTAATATTATGAACCTAGTTCGAATATGTCGATTTTCATAAAATTAGCTTTTAAATCAAATAATAAGGATGTAACTTGTTACTCGTTTGTCATCCAACACTATATAAATAGTGAAATAATATCCAAAATGATTAAAGGACACCAATAATTTTTTTTAGTAACGGGATGAAAATAAAAATCGTGATAAGACAAAAAGACTTTATTATAATCATAATTATATAAAAGTAAAGTTTTGTTACATTCTTTTTTCTTATATTCTTATAAACAAATTTACATTATTTAGTTGGATATAATCTAATAGTGAGGACTAATCTAAAATAAAAAAGCACGAAATAATCATTCTTGTTAACATGTCCAAAAGAAAAAAAACGGTGGAGGAAATAAATTTGTAAATATGACGAAATACTAGTTATCACTAGTCTTAAAAATGTCACCAGTGAAAAATGTTAGTGATTTTAGTGTTATAAGTTATTTTAATTAATTAGGATTTACTAGAGATCAATAAGATTTCATTTTCCTCTTGGACGCGAGTTAGGGAAAGTGTAAAGCGCACACTCATTGAGCTAATATGATTCCGCCCATGACAGAGATGCAGAGGTCAAAGGGATGTGGTCAAGGGGCGGGGTCAAGGGGCAACACCCCTTAGGGGTTAAGAGTAGAGTCTCTTTGCTTTGGGGCAACGCTCCAAAGCCTAAACGGTTTTTATAAATTGGTATTAAGGATTTACCTTACTTTTTCGCCAAAACCCAACCAACATGTCTGTTGGTGAAAGGCTGTATTTGTTTAGTTTTAACTATTTTTAACTGACAATAACTGCCATTCTTATATGAAAATCACAAGACCTCTTTGTTCTTACTTTGATCTCTTGTGCCTAGAATCAAAGTGTTTCTAGTTGAATAATCTGATAAGGATTTCGTGTAACCCAGACACCGATGAGGACGAAATACTTTATACGAAAAGTGAACTCAACACGATTCAAGATAGATATTTAGGGATTATTACACACACTAACCCTATTTTCTTACAAAAAACAATGAAATATCTCATGTGACTAGTGATATTTTTATCATTAGAGATAACCAATATTCATCATATTTATACCCTTTAGGGCACATTTAGTACATAGAATTTTAGAAATTAGAAATGAAAAAGAGAAATGCATTTTGGTAATGAAATCCAAAAAGATGGTTTATTGAATTTTTTTGTTTGGTAGCGTTAGTGATATAAACTTAAAAAATAAAAGTAAAAATAATAAAATAATAAATATTGATAAATAAAAACAAAAAAAATTAATAATTAATAATTAATAATAATAATACAAAAACTAAATAAATAATAAAAATAAGTAAATAAATAATAATCAAAATATATAATATAAACACTTTTCAATAATAATAATAAACACTTTTCAAGAAAGTGGGTACTGTGGGCGATTCTCTCCTTCGTCCCTCCATCATTTATTTTAATCCCTCTCACCCTTTTCTGTTTCTTTCATCTTTTCATTCTTTTTATCCATTATTCTTTCATCTTTTCATTCGTGTATCACGTTTTAATCCCTCACACCCTTTTCTGTTTCTCTTATCTTGTTCTTTGATAGATTCTATCCCGTTTCTATCCTGGTTTCATTCTCGTTTCTTGTTTTTAATCCCATATACATCCCTTATCTGATTCTGTTATCTCGTTGTCTCGTTCTTTTATAGATTTCATCCCTTTTTTCTTTCTCTGTTTCATTCTTTTATCTCGATCTTATCACCCACTGTACCACAGGGAAGAACTGGGTTGGTTCTATAGGTTGTTTGGCAGTAGGGTTGTTTGGCTGGGGTGTTTTTCTTGGTTTTCGGACTGTACCACATGGATGAACAGGGTTCAGTTGGATGTTTGGCAGTAGGGTTGGTATGCTGGAGTGATTTGTTGGCTGTTGTTTCATCGATTTGGTTCGTTAGGGTGGTTGTTTTGTTTGAGGCTTAGGGGTTGTTTGTTTGACGATTGACGATTGGCGATTGGAGAGTGGCATGGTGGCGTGGTGTTTGTGTCGATTGGTGTGGTTTGGTGTTATTTTTTTGTGGTTGCATGTTGTGTTAGGTTAGGGATTGTTGGTTCGTGGTGTCATGGTGGTTGTTCGGTTTCATTATCCGTTTGTTGGACTTAACGGATGTCGAGATGGTAGTGAGAATGGGCTTACTAAGTCGTCTTTGATTATTCATCTTCGTGATAAACATTTTAGCGGCGATGAACTATCTTGTACAAAACAATCCATTCTATCCGATTTGGTTGTTTATGCGAGGGCCGAGTTAACCTTCAAGAGTATGGGGATTTGGTTATGTGGTAGTTGTTTCACTACGCACACGTTTCGGTCTAAGTGTCGGCATGGTAAGGGTTCGGATTTTGTACCACCTCCTGATTATGGTGATGGTATTGTTCATTTTGTTCTTTATGACCTCCCTGAGCCTTCCGTTCCTTCTTGTCCTTTGCATCTTGTTAGTGGTGATGATGAAGTACGGGACTTGAATTGTGGCTTTGATTTGGGGGCTCTCGATTGTTTATTTTCAAAAGGATTGCGTACAGTTAAATCTATCCCTCCTAAGTGTCGATTGGGTTTTTCTCGCGCCTTAAAAGGGGCCATTGACAGGGTGGTTAACAAGCCTGATGACATCTCTTCTTGGGTTCGTTTGCTTGTTTTTCCTCTTTGTCTTCTTAAAACCTTTCGTCCGAGAAGTAATCTGGAGTGTAGGTCCGTTATCAAGAGGCAAAGACAAGAGGAGTATATTATTAATGATATTCGTTCTTGGGAGACGTTGGATGGTAGTTTACAGCTTCTTAGAGAGTGTTTGGCTGAACCTCCCCCGCTTTGTCTGATGTTCTTAGTGAGGATAGTGGGTTGGTTGAGCAGAATATTAAGCAGTGTAGAAGGAAGATTTCTGATGGGCATTATTCTGCTGCTATCAGAGTTCTTTCCTCATCGGGTGGGCTCCTTATAATGATATTACTCTTGAAGACCTAAAAAATAAGCACCCTTTTGTTCATGCTCCTTCTTTGCCATATATATCTGTTGATCTTCATCTCCTTGTTGTTTCTCGATCTTTGGATCTTAACATGATCAAGAGTTTTCCCCGAGGCACATCTTGTGGGCGGGATGGGTTGCGGGCCTAGCACCTTATAGATTTTTTAAGTGGTTATGCGGTTGTTATTTCTGATGATTTAGTTTCTTCTATCACCCAAGTAGTGAACCTTTTTCTTGATGGGAGATGTCCCAAGGTATTGGGTGAGTATATCGCTAGTGCTCCTCTCACCCAGTTGGTTAAGCCTGGTGGTGGGATCCGTCCTATTGTTGTAGGTATTGTCTGGAGATGGCTTGTTTCTAAGGTATGTGCTTATGAGGTTGGTCATTCTTTGGACGGGTTCTTTGGTGATTTACAGTTTGTGGAGGGGGTGTCGGGAGGGAGTGAGTGTAAAACCCGCATGCTTTTACCATGAATAGTACCCTTAAGATCGTACGTACTAGATTAAAACTTTCCTAATATAGCATGATTACGATTACGTGTTAGGATTTTACGTATTACGTACGTGTTAGAACACGATAAGTATTTACTACGCACGAGCAGAAATAATTATTTGACAATAATTAATCACGAACATACGATCATGAAATCATGAACGTAATTAAAACACGAACTATTATTAATTACGTATATATATTTATTACGAGCGTAAATAAATATATTAGATCACGATAATTACGTAACGAGAACACTTAAAACGCGAACACAAATAATCACAAACGAATAACTTAACATCGAGACACGGAAAAAGGTACGGGTACTGATAGGTGTGAAAACACCCATCCTTTTACCACTTATTTCTGGTTAAAACAAGACCAAAACACGTATTTAATATCATTTGTTTGGAATTATGCGTGGTTTTTGTGTTTATTGTGTTTTCAGAGTCAACCGGGTGAATATTGAAGAAAACATGGGATTGCACGGGTTTTATCGAGGAAAAAGACTCAAGACGAAGTCTATTGTCCAAGAGATGCAAAAGATTTGAAGTCATTGTGCCTATTTGAAGATTTATCGAAGAATAGAGCCAAAGATGGAAGATTCATATATGTCGAAGAACTCGAGTCTATTAAACAAAAGATTATAAGACGAGTTGGAATTATTCACCGACACTTCTCAAAATCCAAAGTTGGAAACGTTTATTTAAAAGAAACGTAAAGACTAAAGAAGAAAGAAGAAAAGAAGCCCAAACCACAAGCCCACCATCACACGCCTATAAATAGGACTTTACTTCACAATTTGGAGCGAGTTAGTTTTTGTTTTAGTTTTAGTTTTTCATTCTATCTAGTTTTAGAGAGAGAAAGTTCTCAACTTTCTCTCACTAGTTTTCATCTTTCTTTCTTTCAAGATTAAACTTTTGTATTGTTTTTCATTAATCAAGTTTAAATTAAAGCTTTTAATCTTTAATCTCTTTCTACCTTTCTTTGATTTTGATTCACTTTTGGTACGAATTACTTATGATCCGTGTTGTTCATCTATGTTTTCGTGCTTAAAAAGTTAATCTTTTTATGTTTATTTGAGTCCTCTTATAAATAAGCTTTAAGATCTTTGTGCTTATTGGCATATTTATTTGTTTAGCTTATTTACTTTTTAAAGGTTTTCTTAAAAATTTCATCTTTTTATTGTTTGATTTAAAAGTTGCTTACTTTAAGTTTAGATAAGTTGTAGTTATGCTTATTTGATCCGTTTAATATTAGATTCGAGCTAGTTTGGGCATTAGCTTATTGAAGTAGCTTATTCCCTTGCTTAATTTTCGGATCAAAATTGTAATCGGAAAGGGTAAAACCCCTTTCCGATCTGCACATTCCGACCAGCTTCCCAGTACCTTATTCCGATCGTATTGATCGGAAAAGGGTTTTGAAGATTCCGATTTAGGTGATGTTGGTGTATTCCGATCAGTATTCATTATATGACATTCCGATTACAACTTATTTTCCTTATTCCGATTAGCTTGTTTCTTTAACATTCCGATTAGCTTGTTTTAGAATATTCCGATTGAATCCATTTGCCCTATATTCCGATCTGAGTTATTTTCTATATTCCGATTGCAACAAGTACAACATTCCGATAGGGTTGGTTTTTAACATTCCGATCGCAGCCTTATTTGTACATTCCGACCAGTGTTCCGACTACACTTTCCGATTAAGGCACTTGAGATATTCCGATTTGGCATAAATTGTTTGTTTAATTTCTTGTTTTTGCAAAGTGTTCAAGTGTTAGACTTATTAATTGTTCAAGTAACTTTCCTAATTTTGTCTTTAAGTTTTCAAACATTTATTTTTAACTTGTCAATTTAGTTTAATCTTTTAAAGCTTTAATTTTACTCTTCGGCACTTACTTATTTGTCATTAGTTTAAAATAGATAAACAAACCAACACCTTTTTATTAACCAAGAACAAATCATTCCACTTAGAACCGTGATCAATTCGAGGAGATACCGAGATTAATACTGAACCCCATATAAGTACAGTGTATCAAATGGCGCCGTTGCCGGCTCTTCTCGTTAAGATCAACAGTTTTTTGTGAGAACTTGGATTTTGGGATCCGTTCACCGTGAACGTTACTTTTTCATAAAAAAATTCAAAAAATATAAAAAATATAAAACTTTTCAAAAATTAAAAAAAATAAAAAATTTAAAAAAACCATAAAAACCAAAAACATTTTTGTTTGCTTTGTTAGTTCTTTTGCAGGTGCATGTGTACACGATCAACGTCTTATCAAGAGCCCGAGCCTCTAGAAGACTTAAACATGGCCGGTGTACAAAACAATAACAACAATCCACCTCAAAACAATAACAATAACAATCCACCTCTCAACAACAATAATAACAACAACAATGAGCCTCTACCAGACAATCGCCCGATGATTGAACTTCTGCAAGCACATGTAGATGGCAACAATCATCCAATTGTCATACCCGCGATTGCAGCCAACAACTTTGAGCTCAAATCCGGCTTTATCCAGATGGTCTCTGCTCAACCATTCTTGGGACGTACCATTGATGATCCACATGACCACATCAAGAGATTCTTGCAACTCACGAATACGGTCAAATTCAATGGTGTTCCACAAGAGGTAATCCGTTTACAACTTTTTCCTTTTTCTTTAGAGGGACAAGCCCGGCATTGGCTTGCTAAGGAACCGCCACAAAGTATTCTTACATGGACGGATTTGGAGACCAAGTTTATAAACTATTTTTTCCCACCCTCTCGTACTACCGCTTTGCGGAATGAAATTATCAATTTTGAACAAAACTACGATGAGTCTTTTAGTGAATCTTGGGATCGTTTCAAAGATCTTTTAAGAAAATGCCCACAACATGGTTTTACCAAAGTGCACCAAATTAATACTTTTTATAATGGTTAAAGCATGAATGACCAAGATTCACTAAACAGTGCCTCGGGGGGTAATATTTTGGTTAAGACTTCCAATGCTGCTTGGGATATCATTGAGAATAAGTCTCGTGTGCAAACCAAGAGTGTGCGGACCAATGCCGCTAGTGCTAGTACTAGTGACAGCGACAATCGAATTGACAAAATCACTGCGCTTCTTGAATCGCTTGCTACCCAAACCGCTAGCAACACCAACAGCATCAATGCTAAAAACGCTCAAGTCAATGCTGTAAGCCAACCATGTGAAATATGCGGGGGTCCTCACTCTTACACCACTTGTACCGCCACCCAAGACTACCCTTCTGAGAATGTGAATGCAGCATACGGTACCTATCCTCCGGCCGCTTATCAAGCTCGTCCTCAAGGTGACCGCAACTTGCTTAGGTACTGCTCAAACAACTATCTCTCACCACCCGGTTTTCCTCCTAACAACCCAAACCAACAACAAAACCTCAATCGCCCTCCTCAACAACAACAACAACCTCGTACACCATACATACCACCTCACAAACAACCATATCCACCTCAAAGAAACAACCAAGTTTACCAACAACCTGCTTATCAACCACCCGCATACAATGCTCCTCCCAACCAACCCACCGCATTACACCAAGACATTGGAACCTACATGAGGACTAATGATGTGATCGTGGACAATATCCAACGGGAAGTGCTCAACTTGAAAGCAGACCTAGTGAAACAAGGGAACGATCTGAGAGCTGATATGCGAAACACTTTGGATAGTCAAACGAATGACTTAAGGAACATGATGGCTAGTTTCTTCCAAGGTAATCAACCCTATTCTTCGGGTACTCTTCCGAGTAACACCGTTGCGAATCCAAGAGGGGAGATGAAAGCAATCACCACTCGCAGTGGAAAAGGTACCAAGGAACCCGAGCTTCTATACCTCCACCGGTGATTGTGACTCATGAAAACGAGTCACCTGCTCCTATTCCTCATCCTTCTACTTCCCCAATTTCTCCACCTCTTACTTCTACCCCTCCTCCACCCAAGGATGTGAGTGATCCTTCGATCACAAAGCCTTCCTCTTCTTCCGATATGCCTTATCCCTCAAGGTTGAGGAAAGAGAAGCTCAAGAGCAAGGACGATATTCAGGTTTCGAACTTTCTCAAAATGTTTAAACCATTGAATTTTAACATCTCCTTCGCTGAGGCTCTCGCTCACATGCCTAAGTACGCGAAAATGTTCAAAGATCTTCTTAGCGACAAGGAGAAGCTTCTTGATATTGCTAACACCCAACTTAATGATAATTGCTCTGCAGTGCTCTTAAGGAAATTGCCAACTAAGCTTGGTGATCTGGGTCGCTTCTTAATCCCTTGTAACTTCCCGGGAGTAGAGAATTGCATGGCCCTAGCCGATCTAGGTGCCAGTATTAATCTAATGCCTCTAAGCGTTTGGAAGAAATTATCTCTCCCTGAGCTAGTCCCCACCAAAATGACTTTGGAATTAGCTAACCGTACGGTTGCTTATCCAGTGGGGATAGCTGAAGACGTCTTTGTAGGAGTCGACAAATTCACTTTTCCTGCCGATTTCGTCGTCGTCGACTACGATATGGACCCTCGTGTGCCATTGATTGTTGGTCGTCCATTCTTGAGGACCGGTCGCACTCTCATCGATGTTGAAGCCGGTGAGCTTATCATGAGAGTGGGTGACGATAAAATCGTCTTCAACATGGGAAAGTTGTCTAAACAGCCTTATTCTAACGAGAGTGTTAATTGTATTGACGTTCTTGATGAGGCCTGTGAAGAACACTTCAAAGATGCTTGTAAAAGTATTCCTACCTCTCTTCCCAATGTTGAGACCGTTTCCTCTATTGATTCATCACTATCTCTATTTGGAGAAAGTGATTTCCTTTGGAAAGATTTGGAAGCCACCATGGGAGATCTGAACTTAGCTAATGACGATTCTACCACCGATTAGGATGAAGATCTTCGCCTCATTGAGAACATTCTTAAAGAAGACAATATTTCTCCACCATCTCCCACGGTTATTGCTATCGATGCTCCGACTTTGAAAACGCCTTCCATCGAAAAATCTCCGGATTTAGAACTTAAGGAGTTGCCGTCCCATCTCGAGTACGTGTTCCTTGAAGAAAACAAGAAGTCGCCCGTCATCATTGCGAAGGACTTGAAAGAATAAGAAAAATCTCGCCTCATCGCCGTGCTTAAAGATCATAAGAAGGCAATTGCTTGGAAAATTTCCGATATCCGCAGAATTGATCCGAACTTTTGTACTCACAAGATTCTCATGGAAGATGACTTTAAACCCGCAATCCAGAGCCAAAGAAGGGTTAATCCTCACATTCATGACGTCATCAAACAAGAGGTTATCAAACTTCTAGATGCCGGCTTAATTTACCCTATTTCGGATTCGCCGTGGGTAAATCCCGTCCATTGTGTGCCCAAGAAGGGCGGAATAACCGTTGTTTCCAATGAACACAACGAGTTGATTCCCACTCGTCTCGTTACTGGGTGGAGAGTTTGTATCGATTATCACAAACTCAATGATGCCACGAGAAAAGATCCCTTTCCTCTTCCTTTCATGGATCAAATGCTCGAGCGTCTAGCTGGTAATGACTATTATTTCTTTTAGACGGTTTCTCTGGGTATTTTCAAATTCCCATCGATCCCAAGGACCAAGAAAATACCACATTCACTTGTCCCTATGGAACATTTGCTTACAAACGCATGCCTTTTGGTTTATGTAATGCTCCTGGGACGTTCCAAAGGTGTATGATGGCTATCTTCCATGACATGGTTGAAGCAACTATGGAAGTATTCATGGATGATTTCTCGGTTTATGGCGATTCTTTCTCTGCTTGCCTTGCCAATTTAGAACGTATGCTTAAGCGCTGTGAAGACACTCGCCTTGTTCTTAATTGGGAAAAATGCCATTTCATGGTAAAAGAGGGCATCGTGCTAGGACACAAGATCTCCAAAGCCGGTCTTGAAGTGGACCGTGCTAAATTTGATGTTATTTCTAAGTTGCCTCCACCTTCAACCGTGAAGGGTGTGAGAAGTTTCCTTGGTCATGCGGGCTTCTACCGTCGCTTTATCAAAGATTTTTCTAAAATCGCTCGCCTAATGACCCACCTCCTGGAAAAAGATACTCCTTTTATCTTTTCCAACGAGTGTATTGAAGCCTTCAACTTGCTTAAGGATAAGCTTACTAAGGCACCCGTCTTGGTTACCCCTAATTGGGAGCTGCCTTTCGAGTTGATGTGCGATGCTAGAGACTTTGCTATTGGAGCGGTTTTTGGCCAAAGAGTGAACAAACACTTCCAACCGATCCATTACGCTAGCAAGACAATGACAGGGGCTCAATTGCATTACACGACAACCAAAAAAGAGCTTTTAGCTGTTGTCTATGCCTTTGAAAAATTTCGCCCCTATCTTGTCCTTTCCACCACCATCGTTTATATCGATCATTCCGCGTTGAAGTACTTGTTGACTAAACAAGATTCCAAACCAAGACTTCTTCGCTGGGTTTTGCTACTCCAAGAATTTAAAATCGAAATTCGCGATAAAAAAAGGAGCTGAAAACCTAGCCGCAGATCATCTCAGTAGACTTGAGGATCCATACCAGGGGGAACATCCGACCAAAGAGATCAATGACTCTTTTCCCCTGGAGACCTTAATGTCTATCAACTCGACTTCTGATGAAACCCCGTGGTTTGCGGACATTGCAAAATACTTGGCGGGTGGAATTCACGTTGACGGGCTAACATCCCAACAAAAGAAGAAGTTCTTCAAAGACATTAAGACTTACTTTTGGGATGACCCGTATCTATTCAAACAATGTTCAGATTTGATTATTCGCCGATGTGTTGATGGACCGGCAGCTTTAGAAATCCTTGATGCTTGCCACAAAGGACCCACCGATGGTCACTTTGGTCCCAACTACACCGCCAAAAAAGTGTTTGACTCGGGATTTTAATGGCCCACCATTTATCGTGACGCTCACGAGATGGTTAAACGTTGTGATGCTTGCCAAAAACAAGGCAAGATCACACATAAAGACCAGATGCCTCAGAATTTCATTCAAGAATGTGAAATCTTTGATGTTTGGGGTATCGACTTTATGGGGCCATTCCCTTCATCTAAAGGAAACAAATACATCCTTGTAGCCGTTGAATACGTTTCAAAGTGGGTTGAAGCCAAAGCTTTACCTACTAATGACGCAAGGGTGGTTTGTAACTTTTTGAAGTCGCTATTCGCTAGATTCGGTGTGCCTTGTGCCATTATTAGTGATCGTGGGACTCATTTTTGCAATGATCAATTTGCTAGAGTCATGGCTAAGTATGGTGTAAATCATCGTCTTTCCACCACATACCACCCACAAACTAATGGCCAGGCTGAAATATCCAACCGAGGATTAAAGCAAATTCTTGAAAGAATCGTGGGAGAGCATCGTGCCTCATGGGCCGATAAACTTGATGATTCTTTGTGGGCTTTTCGTACCGCATACAAGACTCCGATTGGTTGTACACCATATCGTATCGTGTACGGAAAGGCATGCCACCTCCCTATTGAGTCTGAGCACAAGGCTTACTGGGCCTTGAAGTGGGCTAATTTTGATATCAACAAAGCCGGTGACCTACGCAAGATCCAAATCAATGAGCTGAATGAACTCCGTAATGAAGCTTATGAAAATTCTTTGATCTATAAGGAAAAGACTAAGCTCATTCACGACTCTAAGATTAAGAACCGAGAGTTCCAAGTTGGATACAAAGTTTTACTCTTCAACTCTCGGTTGAAAATCTTTTCGGGCAAGCTGAAATCTCGTTGGTCCGGCCCATTCACCATTGCCAAAAATTTTCCATATGGTACTCTCGAGCTCGCTCAACCTAATGGACCGAATTTTAAGGTGAATGGCCAACGAGTGAAGTTGTACTTTGGTGAGGACATCTCTCATGAGATGATTCCATCCCTCACCACGTTCCCCATGAACTAATTTTGGGTCGAGTCAGGCTCGTGACTCGGTTATCAAAAACAAGCGCTCCTCGGGAGGAAGCCCGAGTATCTATCCTTTTCCGTTTTAACCTCCTAAGTGTAGGGGGACCTATATAGGTGTTTGTATTTGTGTGGTGATGTGATTACAGGGATGAATGCACTTTTGGAACCTTTGAAGAACCGTGCTCCCGTGTTATCCGAAATCCGGTTCTATCTCTCAACTATCGTGATTCAATTTTCTTCATACTCACATTTGAAATTGATCACTTTAGTCGTCTCTTCCTTAGCTTGATTTAACCAACGTGCACAATGTCATAATTGTAAGGGAGACTTTTCCCACATGCTTAAACATTGAGGACAATGTTTATCTTAAGTGTAGGGGGGACTTCTATCGAAGTTTTAAGTGGACTTTTCCATGAAAATGCATTCATTTAACCAGAAAATCATATTTTTCATCATTTTTCAAATTTTTAATTAACTTTGGCCATGTAGTCGTAATTTCTAAATTTTTATCGTTGCTTTCATATGTATATATCCCGCAATAATATTCATAAAGTGGTGTAGCTAGTTTAGAAATCTTTGACATATTAGGCCCGTTGCGATTATTTTGACTCAACCCGAATAGACTTATCCAAGTTTATTCTAGGTAGTATCCTTAACCATGTAGACCTTAATTGGTTTATTAGGCTAAGCATCCACGAGTCTCATTACTTGAGATTTTAAATTGTGGAGAACGAGAAATGATAGAGTCAATTAAAAGTCGGTATTCTTGCCCAAGCTCACTTGGTGTAATTATCTGCCTATTCTTCCATCACTTGCTAATAAATTATCTGCAATAAGTAAGGTCGTACGATTTGAAAAGTTACTTAGCTTCTAGCCCAAGATCGTTTAAAAGTTGCTCGGTAATGATAAGAGTTCATAGCCAAGGCATAACTTATGAAGCGGGGCGCGAAGATTGGCGAGTCCGAAAAGGCCCTAACAAGGCATGAGGATTCCATTTTATTGCTGAAGATCCAAAGTGATGTGAAAAGCATTATTCCCAAAATCAATATGAAGGATCAAGACTCACGACGAAAAGCAATCAACTCCCATAAAGATCATGGAGAAGTCTATCCGAAAAGACCCTAACAAGGTATGAGGATAAATAGATCCAAGTCCGAAAAGGAGGCGGATCGTTGTATCTCAAAATCCCAATTAGAGATTGAAGAAATAATCATGAAGTCGTGGTCAACAAAGTTGGAGTACCCCTCAAAAGTCTCCAAGTGAAGAAACTCTATTAACGAAGAGAAGACCATTATCTCAAGAACGTCTCTCGAAGATATGAAGTATGAAGTACATGCTAAATATCGGCCCGAGAAAGGTCTCAAATCGTGAACCGAGTTATGCCAAGATATGAACTTTTTGGTATCCCGAGAAGCAGTTTTAAGAGATTTTGTCCTTTAGCTAACTATTGATCAAATCTTCCCACTTTGCTTTCAGCCTAAATAAACTATCGAAATAAGTCCAAAAATGCATCTTCATGATCATTCTAAGACAAACATAAAATATAAGAGATACCTCTAGGAATAAGGGAGTTTAAGCATTTAATTAAGACATGTGTGTAAGTGTTTGATTTGCTAACTTATAATAACAATGATCTCGTTTTTAAGCTTAGTTTGGGGAACGTGAAACTTGAGGGTGATGAATCTTCGTAGCACTGAAGCCCTAATGTAAGTCCTTGATCTCTCTGCAAGTTATTTCCATATAGCTATGGTTTTCTAACCTTATATTTGCTTTAAAGTTTTTAATTTCTCTTAGTACTTTAATTTTTGTTTAGTAGTGTGTTAATAAGGCCAAGGATGATTGATTATGAGAAAAGTGTAAATTTGCTTTATCACTAAGCATTGCATGAGGGCATGGCAATGGTTAAGTGTAGGGGATTTGATAGGTGTGAAAACACCCATCCTTTTACCACTTATTTCTGGCTAAAACAAGACCAAAACACGTATTTAATATCATTTGTTTGGAATTATGCGTGGTTTTTGTGTTTATTGTGTTTTCAGAGTCAACTGGGTGAATATTGAAGAAAACATGGGATTGCACGGGTTTTATCAAGGAAAAAGACTCAAGACGAAGTCTATTGTCTAAGAGATGCAAAAGATTTGAAGTCATTGTGCCTATTTGAAGATTTATCGAAGAATAGAGCCAAAGATGGAAGATTCATATATGTCGAAGAACTCGAGTCTATTAAACAAAAGATAATAAGACGAGTTGGAATTATTCACCGACACTTCTCAAAATCCAAAGTTGGAAACGTTTATTTAAAAGAAACATAAAGACTAAAGAAGAAAGAAGAAAAGAAGCCCAAACCAAAGCCCATTCACAAGCCCACCATCACACGCCTATAAATAGGACTTTACTTCACAATTTGGAGCGAGTTAGTTTTTGTTTTAGTATTAGTTTTTCATTCTCTCTACTTTTAGAGAGAGAAAGTTCTCAACTTTCTCTCACTAGTTTTCATCTTTCTTTCTTTCAAGATTAAACTTTTGTATTGTTTTTCATTAATCAAGTTTAAATTCAAGCTTTTAATATTTAATCTCTTTCTACCTTTCTTTGATTTTGATTCACTTTTGGTACGAATTACTTATGATCCGTGTTGTTCATCTATGTTTTCGTGCTTAAAAAGTTAATCTTTTTATGTTTATTTGAGTCCTCTTATAAATAAGCTTTAAGATCTTTGTGCTTATTGGCTTATTTATTTGTTTAGCTTATTTACTTTTTAAAGGTTTTCTTAAAAATTTCATCTTTTTATTGTTTGATTTAAAAGTTGCTTACTTTAAGTTTAGATAAGTGTAGTTATGCTTATTTGATCCGTTTAATATTAGATTCGAGCTAGTTTGGGTATTAGCTTATTGAAGTAGCTTATTCCCTTGCTTAATTTTCGGATCAAAATTGTAATCAGAAAGGGTAAAACCCCTTTCCGATCTGCACATTTCGACCAGCTTCCCAGCACCTTATTCCGATCGTATTGACCGGAAAAGGGTTTTGAAGATTCCGATTGAGGTGATGTTGGTGTATTCCGATCAGTATTCAATTTATGACATTCCGATTACAACTTATTTTCCTTATTCCGATTAGCTTGTTTCTTTAACATTCCGATTAGCTTGTTTTAGATTATTCCGATTGGATCCATTTGCCCTATATTCCGATCTGAGTTATTTTCTATATTCCGATTGCACCAAGTAAAATATTCCGATAGGGTTGGTTTTTAACATTCCGATCGCAGCCTTATTTGCACATTTCGACCAGTGTTTCGACTACACTTTCCGATTAAGGCACTTGAGATATTCCGATTTGGCATAAATTGTTTGTTTAATTTCTTGTTTTTGCAAAGTGTTCAAGTATAAGATTTATTAAGTGTTCAAGTAACTTTCCTAATTTTGTCTTTAAGTTTTCAAACATTTATTTTTAACTTGTCAATTTAGTTTAATCTTTTAAAGCTTTAATTTTACTCTTCGACACTTACTTATTTGTCATTAGTTTAAAATAGATAAACAAACCAACACCTTTTTATTAACCAAGAACAAATCATTCCACTTAGAACCGTGATCAATTCGAGGAGATACCGAGATTAATACTGAACCCATATAAATACAGAGTATCAGGTACCCCATGTGGGGCCTCCTACCCGCGGCTACAAGGAGCAAATGGGCCATGCCCATTTGTAATTTTTACTAAAGGGGGTTAAATGATTTTTACACTACTCAAAATCACTTTACAGAAGATTTTAGCGAAAACCTAAAACCCTCCTCTCTTCTTCTTTATTGGCCACCACCCTCAAAAAACCACAAGGGGGTGTTTGTTGATCTTGGATTGGAATTCTAGTTGGTGATCGTGTTTGTTCTTCGTCCTTTTGATCCACGAATTCGGTAAATCCTTTTTAAACCTTTTTCTTTTGATTTGATCTTTTATAAATCAAGAACATGTTATGTTTTTACAAAAACCTAATTAAAATCATGGATCTAACATGAATTGGGGTTTAATAAAATCAAAAGTATTGTTTTAAGGGGTGTTTGTTTTGGCCACAACCTACACCGAACCCAAGGGGGGTTTCGGTTTGGCCATCCGACCACCACCGAGACCATATGGTCCTGGTTGGTTGGTGTGGGTCCCACGGCAGCATCAAGACAAGGGGTACCCCGATTTGGTTCGAGGTACGGTGTCGATTTCATGTCCGGTTCATGGTTTTTAGTCTAGATCCGGTTCATGGTGTATGTTTAGTTTTATTTTTTATGATCTTATGTTAAAAATTAAATTAATAAAATGACATGATTAATTTAATAACATGACTTAGGTTATTTTTATTATTAAAAATCATGAAATTAATTAACCTAAGTATTTTTATATTTTAGACTTATAATTAATTAATTCTTTAAAAACCATGATTATAATTAATTAATTAACATGACTTAGGTTATATTATTTATAAATAATAATACATGTTTTAACCTAAGTACTTAACTTTATTTAATTAAAAACATGTTATACTTTAATTAAATATTTTAACCTATAGTTTAATTTAATTACTTGAAATAATTATTAATCTATACATTATATCATACGACTTAGAAATATTCATGAAAACACTTAGGCTTATATACTTAGCTTATTTAACCAGCTTATTTCTAATTATGGAAGCTTTCTATTTTTAGAAACTTAATTAAATAAGGCAGCTAATCTATTTATGGAAACCTTCTAATTTTAGAAACTTATTTATTTTAGGCAGCTAATCTATTTATCGAAACTTATTTAATTAAGGCAGCTGATCTATTTATGGAAACTTTCTATTTTTAGAAACTTATCTATTTTAAGCAGTGATTCTAATTTTGGAAACTTTCTATTTTTGTAAACTTTCTATTTTTGGAAACTTTCTATTTTAGGAAACCTGCTATTTTTGGAAAGTTATTTATTATTACATAGTAAGTATAATAATACATGAAATACCAGAAATACTTAATCAGATTAAACAAGAATATAAGATAAACACAGTTTAAGGCTTTAAACAGTAAAATATGGTAACAACATATAAAATAAGCTAAGACATGACATAAAACCAGCTACGTATTTAGTAAGCAGATACTTATTCATGTATGTATTTATGTAGCACTAGTGATACGGAAGTAGGATTCCTCTCAGTTCATCTTCTTCGTTCACTGGACATAAGGTACAGATTCCCGTCCTTTCAGTATGGACATTCTTTCCTTATTTGGATTCCCCATATGCAGCCAAATGTTTTCCCGTAGTATAAGTTACGTGTTTGATTTGCTTATGTTTAATTAAGAATACCTATAGCCATATACATGCATGACCATGTTCACCTAGTTATGGAGGTACCATAACCATAACATTAGAGGCACTGATGTTATGACTTCACCACGGTGGAGTGATTGCTCGTGGCGTCCCTTCAGCTTTTGGCCATTTATATTATATTTATCATGTGGGGCGTATGGGTGCATCCTAGTTACATGTTTTCAGTCAGGATTTCATGGTGAATGTGGTGTGTGCCTTGCATCCTTCACAAGGATCTGATCCCTCATACCCAAAAACCAGTATATTAAATTAGAGGCAGCCCCTCTAATTTGCATGATGAGGTTACCCCTCTAAGTATTCATGCACGGTGGATTTTCATGACCTATATTGGCTAATGGTAAAATATGACAAACAATTTTTACAAGATAAAGATAAGACTTTTCAAACTATAAAACCAGTTTTATCAAGACTTAACCAGGTTACTCGGGACTTAGTTTTCTTCCGCTGTTATATGTTATATGCTTATCCTATTCATGCTTTATTGTACATCCGTGCACTGAGCGTTTTTGCTCAGCCGTTTTCCTTTTCTATGTTCCCAAAACGGCAGGTACTCAGGGACGCTCGTAGACACTAAGAGTACGTGCATATGGACTAGAAGCTGTCTAGCCTTCTTTACTTTATGCATTTCCTTTCTTATGATACTTTTGCTATGGACATTGTTTAGTCCTTTCCTTTACTATACTTATGTTTGTGTGTGATGAGCTTTACTTTTGGACTACCGATGTTTGATTCCGGTATTTCCCTTTTATGGTCAAGTAATGTTTAGACATTTTTCCTTGTATGCTTTGATGACACGCCATAATTGCATGTGACATTTCCATTATCAAAATGGGGTGTTACAGTTATGGTATTAGAGCCAGGGCTTCGACCTGTAGGCTCCAAAATATGACCTGTGATTAGTGGGTAGTCACTACGGTCTTCCTAGAACTAACAGTTGTTTTCATGCATTCATCATTTTAAGCATACATATACATGTCATTGTCGCAAATTTTTGACTAAGTAATGGTTGGTACAGGACTGGCCCTATTTAGTCGCATGTGTTTTATCGAAACTTTTAAATTTGGGACCGACCCATAGGCGTCCCCTCACTATGTCCTTCGTTTTGAGTGAACTGACCAGAGGCGTTCACTCTCGATCATACAAAAGTTTTCATAAAACTGCATCATGCATTCATACACAAAATTTTCTTGCATAAAATTTTTCTCGTGAAATTTTAGTATAATTTTTTTTTTCATGTATATATATATATATTATGTTTTGATCTGTTTAATCATATGTTTTATGTTAAACTGTCAGATGGTTCTCACACGCGAACAGGAGCAGCTCAATGCTGCAATTCAAGCTGCTATGCAAGCTTTGCTTCCTCAACTAAGGAATGACATAAGGGCTGAAGTTCAAGCTGCCAACAATCAACAGCATAATCAGGCACCTCCTCCTCCTCCTCCAGTGACATTAGCAGTATGGTTGGAGAGATTCAACAAGCTCCGCCCTCGAGCTTTTGAGAAGACAGATAGCCCTAGCGATGCTGAAAGCTGGTTGGCTCACATCGAGAAGATTTTCAATGCTATGGGTTGTGACCCCGCATACAAGGCGAGGTTAGCATGCTATTGGTTCGAAGGCGATGTACTTAAGTTGTGGTTAGCATTGATGCAGTCTGAAGGTGGTGACGAGTGGGTTGCTGGTTTGACTTGGGCTTAGTTCAAGGACAGGGTGATGGAGCAGTTCTTTCCCAAGGCTGAGCAGGACAAGCTCAAGAGAGAGTACCATGGGATCCGACAGAGAGCTGGGGAGAATAGCAACGAGTTTATAAAGCGCTTTCTTCGTCTAGCTGGTTTCCTTGGTGCGGCAGCAGGAACTCCTGAAGAGCAGGCACATCACTTTAGATGGGCTCTTCGCACATCGGTCGCAAACAATCTGGTGTGTGCTACGTTCAACACTGTAGCACAAGTGGCCGATGCAGCACGTAAGCTGGAGATGCTGCAGGAGAGAGATGAGTTCGGGGAAGCTGAAAGACCCGACAAGAGGTAAACATTCGTATTCAAGCGGTGATCAATCCGTATACTTTCCATACATGTGAGATATTCATGTCTTTAAATGTATCTTCCAGGCAGAAAACTGGGGACTGGTCTCAGCCGGCTACTCAGCAGCAGCCTTATCAGTCCAAGGGAAACGGTCAGAATAACGAACGTTCTCCTACGGATAGGCGTGGCGGTAATGATAATTACCGTAACGACGCTGGGCACTCCAACAGCAGCAGTACCTAATACTTAAGCATTTCCTTATGATTTCATGTTATACCTCATATTCTGACACTTTAGCAAAACTTCTACCAAGAACCATGGAAACGGTAGGGACCAGAACCAGAGAGGTTCGTAGCCTAGCCGTCCAGCTATCACTGGTATTCAATCTTACGATTATCCGTTTTGTCCTTTGTACCCAATTATCATGTCTTATGTAAAATGTTTTTATCAGGTTCCCAGCCAGCCAGAGAACCTGCTGGAGGATTCACTCATCCTCTTTGCTCTACTTGCCACCGTAGGCACCCAGGACCATGTCGCCGTAATACTGATGCGTGCTTCAAGTGTGGTCTTCCTGGCCATATTATGAAGGTTTGCCGTAAGGGCGAGATGGAGGGTACATCGGGACATGCTGATACCAAGCCGCCTCCTACTACCGGGCGTGTCTACATGACATCTCGAGACCAGGCCAACAAGTCTACAGGTACCATCACTGGAATCTTGTATTTGTATGGTCAAGCTGTATGTGTTCTTTTCGATACGGGTGCTACTCACTCGGTTATTTCTACTTCTTATGGTAAGAACATTAGGATGCCTCCCTTGCCACTAGAAAATAGGCTTACTATTTCCACGCCTTTGAGGGACTCTGTATTAATCACCCATGTATACAAGAGTCTTCCCCTAGAATTTGACGATAAGGTTCGACCTGTTGACGCACTTCCGCTGGACATGAATGACTTCGACATGATTTTGGGCATGGATTGGCTATCCAAGCATCATGCTACCATAGACTGCCATTCATATCGAGTTATCTTCGGTGACGTTAAGGCACCAGAGTACATTCATAATGGGTTCATACCCGGACGGTCTATACAAATCATATCTACCCTGCAAGCGCGTGCACTACTGTAACATGGCTGCGAGGGTTATCTAGCTACGGTTCACGACATGGATGCTGAATCCCCATTAATTCAGGATCAACCTATAGTGTCGGAATTACAAGATTTTTTTCCAGAAGAACTTCCAGGCATACCACCTGCACGAGAAGTGGAATTCAGTATCGAGCTTATTCCAGGAGCTGAACCAATCTCCAAAGCTCCTTATCGCATGGCTCCCATAGAGCTGAAGGAGCTGAAGGATCAACTGAAAGAAATTCTTGAACGTGGTTTCATTTGACCGAGCGCATCTCCATGGGGCGCACCGGTCTTGTTTGTTAAGAAGAAGGACGGCAGTATGCGTCTTTGTATAGATATCCACTGCCACGCATCGACGATCTGTTTGACCAACTCCAAGGGGCCAAACACTTCTCCTAGATTGATCTTAGGTCACGCTATCATCAACTACGGGTCAGGGAGAAGGACATCGCTAAGACTGCCTTTCGTACCCGTTATGGCCACTACGAGTTTGTAGTTATGCCATTTGGCCTGACAAATGCTCCAGCAGTGTTCATGGATTTGATGAACATAATCTTCCATGAATTTCTAGACAAGTTCGTCATTGTCTTCATCGATGACATCTTGATTTTCTCAAAGTCCAAGGAGGAACACGAAGACCATCTTCGTATAGTACTACAAATTCTTCGCCAGAAGAAGCTGTATGCTAAATTCTCCAAGTGTGAGTTCTGGTTAGGCAAGGTGGCATTCTTAGGTCACATTGTATCAGCAGAAGGAATCACCATGGATCTAGCGAAGGTTGAGGCCATTACTAAGTGGCCAAGGCCGACACCAGCGACGGAAGTCTGCAGTTTCTTAGGCTTAGCTGGCTATTACCGTAGGTTCGTGGAGAACTTTTCCCGCCTAGCACTACCATTGACCAAACTGATGCGGAAAGGGGAGAAATTCGTCTGGACTGAAGATCAGGAGAAGAGCTTTGAAGACCTGAAGCAAAAGCTAGTATCTGCACCTATTCTTACTCTACCATCTGGTACGGGTGGATTTCAAATCTACAGCGATGCATCGGGGAAGGGACTTGGCTGTGTTCTCATGCAACATGGGAAAGTGATCGCGTACGCTTCACGGCAGCTTAAGCCTTATGAAGAAATTTACCCCACGCATGACCTGGAACTTGCTGCAGTCGTGTTTGCATTGAAGATATGGAGGCACTACTTATTTGGAGAATCATGTGACATTTTCACAGACCACAAGAGCTTGAAGTATATCTTCACTCAGCGTGAATTGAACATGAGGCAGAGGAGATGGATAGAGCTGTTGAAGGATTATGACATTAATCTACAATATCATCCCGGAAAGGCAAAAGTAGTAGCAGATGCTCTTAGCAGGAAGTCCGGAATAATCAACGACATTAAAATCGAAGAGGAAATCATCAGAGACTTGGAGCGAAGAAACATCGAGATCATGGTACGTGGACAACACGGTTACTGGGCTAATATTAGAGTAGAACCCGAGTTACTCTCTAAGATCAAGGAAGCTCGGAAGGATGACGGAGAAATCTGGGCGATAGTACAGAATTTGGAGAAGCAGACGGAATTCATAGTAGATGCAGATGGTATCTATGCCAGGGCACGAGACTTTGTGTTCCTGATGACCAAGAACTCTGGGAAGCTTTGTTAACTGAAGCTCATAGCTCCCCATTCTCTATACATCCTGGTTCGACTAAGATGTACCATGACATCAAGCAGTACTTTTGGTGGAGTGGTATGAAACAGGATGTGGCCACTTACGTCTCCAAATGTCTTACCTGCCAGCAGGTTAAGATCGAGCATCAGCGATCTGGCAATCTCCTTCAACCGTTAGATATTTCAGAGTGGAAGTGGGACAAAATCACCATGGATTTTGTTACTGGTCTTCCGCCTACCAAGAGGAAGCACGATGCAATTTGGGTTATCGTTGATCGACTTACCAAATCAGCTCACTTCTTACCGATCCGCAAGGAAGATCTGGTAAGTAAACTCGCAGATACGTACAGAAGAGAGATCATGAGACTCCACGGTGCACCATCCAGCATCGTCTCAGACAGAGATCCTCGATTTACTTCGCGCTTTTGGAAAAGTCTGTAGAAAGCTTGGGGTACACAACTTAAGCTTAGCACGGCTTTCCATCCTCAAACGGACAGACAGTCGGAGCAAACCATTCAGACATTGGAAGATATGTTGAGGTCATGTGCGTTGGAATGGACGGGTGATTGGGACGATTACATCTGTTTGGTGGAGTTTGCATACAACAACAGTTGGCACGCAACTATCAAGTGTGCTCCATTTGAGATGTTGTATGGCAGGAAGTGTCGCGCCCCAATCTGCTGGGATCAGGTTGGCGAGCGAACACTTGAAGGACCGGAAATTATAGAGATGACCAATGAGAAGATCGCAGTAGCTAAGCAGAAAATTCAGGAGGCACGGTCACGTTAGAAGAGTTACGCCGATAAGCATCGTAGGGACATACACTTTAACGTAGGAGATCACGTCTTCCTTAAGGTTTCGCCGGCACGTGGTGTTAGACGCTTCGGGATTAAAGGGAAACTCAGTCCTCGTTTCATCAGACCGTTTAATATCATTGAACGAGTCGGTTAAGTATCTTACCGATTGGCGTTACCTCCGCAGCTTTCGCATGTGCACAATGTGTTTCATTTGCCCTTACTCAGAGGGTACCGGTATCATCCCCTTCACATGGTTCAGTATCCACTGGAACAGATACGTGAAGATCTCACTTTTATAGAAGAACCCGAACGAGTTCTTGACAGACAAGAACGAGTCATGAGAAAGAAGACGATTCCATTCGTCAAAATCCTATGGAGGGATCATACCGAGCGGGAAGCCACTTGGGAAACAGAGGAGTCTATCCGGGCTTCTTACCCTCATTTCATATTTTGAATTCGGGTATATTCTTCTTTTCCAGTTTACTTTATCTATAATTCGGGGACGAATTATTCTTTTTAGGGGGGAAGAGTTGTAAAACCCGCATGCTTTTACCATGAATAGTACCCTTGAGATCGTACGTACTAGATTAAAACTTTCCTAATATAGCATGATTACGATTACGTGTTAGGATTTTACGTATTACGTACGTGTTAGAACACGTTAAGTATTTACTACGCACGAGCACGAAATAATTATTTGACAATAATTAATCACGAACATGCGATCATGAAATCATGAACGTAATTAAAACACGAACTATTATTAATTACGTATATATATTTATTACGCGCGTAAATAAATATATTAGATCACGATAATTACGTAACGAGAACACTTAAAACGCGAACACAAATAATCACGAACGAATAACTTAACATCGAGACACGGAAAAAGGTACGGGTACCCCATGTGGGGCCCCCTACCCGCGGCTACAAGGAGCAAATGGGCCAAGCCCATTTGTAATTTTGACTAAAGGGGGTTAAATGATTTTTAAACTACTCAAAATCACTTTACAGAAGATTTTAGCAAAAACCTAAAACCCTCCTCTCTTCTTATTTTTTGGCCGCCACCCTCAAAACACCACAAGGGGGTGTTTGGTTATCTTGGATCTTAGAATTCTAGTTGGTGATCGTGTTTGTTCTTCGTCCTTTTGATCCACGAATTCGGTAAATCCTTTTTAAACCTTTTTCTTTTGATTTGATCTTTTATAAATCAAGAACATGTTATGTTTTTACAAAAACCTAATTAAAATCATGGATCTAACATGAACTGGGGTTTAATAAAATCAAAAGTATTGTTTTAAGGGGTGTTTGTTTTGGCCGCAACCTACACCGAACCAAAGGGGGGTTTCGGTTTGGCCATCCGACCACCACCGAGACCATATGGTCCCGGTTGGTTGGTGTGGGTCCCACGGCAGCATCAAGACAAGGGGTACCCCGATTTGGTTCGGGGTACGGTGTCGATTTCATGTCCGGTTCATGGTTTTTAGTCTAGATCCGGTTCATGGTGTATATTTAGTATTATTTTTTATGATCTTATGTTAAAAATTAAATTAATAAAATGACATGATTAATTTAATAACATGACTTAGGTTATTTTAATTATTAATAATCATGAAATTAATTAACCAAAGTATTTTTTATATTTTAGACTTATAATTAATTATTTATTTAAAAACCAAGATTATAATTAATTAATTAACATGACTTAGGTTATATTATTAAAAAATAATAATACATGTATTAACCTAGGTACTTAACTTTATTTAATTAAAAACATGTTATACTTTAATTAAATATTTTAACCTATAGTTTAATTTAATTACATAAAATAATTATTAAACTATACATTATATCATATGACTTAGAAATAATCATGAAAACACTTAGGCTTATATACTTAGCTTATTTAACCAGCTTATTTCTAATTATGGAAACTTTATATTTTTAGAAACTTAATTAAATAAGGCAGCTAATCTATTTATGGAAACCTTCTATTTTTAGAAACTTATTTATTTCAGGCAGCTAATCTATTTATGGGAACTTATTTAATTAAGGCAGCTGATCTATTTATGGAAACTTTCTATTTTTAGAAATTTATCTATTTTAAGCAGTGATTCTATTTTTGGAAACTTTCTATTTTTGGAAACTTTCTATTTTAGGAATTCTGCTATTTTTGGAAAGTTACTTATTATTACACAGTAAGTATAATAATACATGAAATACCAGAAATACTTAATCAGATTAAACAAGAATATAAGATAAACACAGTTTAAGGCTTTAAACAGTAAAATATGGTAAGAACATATAAAATAAGCTAAGACATGACATAAAACCAGCTACGTATTTAGTAAGCAAATACTTATTCATGTATGTATTTATGTAGCACTAGTGATACGGAAGTAGGATTCCTCTCAGTTCATCTTCTTCGTTCACTGGACATAAGGTACGGATTCCCGTCCTTTCAGTATGGACATTCTTTCCTTATTAGGATTCCCCGTATGCAGCCAAATGTTTTCCCGTAGTATAAGTTACGTCTTTGATTTTCTTATGTTTAATTAAGAATACCTATAGCCATATACATGCATGACCAGTTTTACCTAGTTATGGAGGTACCATAACCATAACATTAGAGGCACTGATGTTATGACTTCACCACGGCAGAGTGATTGCTCATGACGTCCCTTCAGCTTTTGGCCATTTATATTATATTTATCATGTGGGGCGTATGGGTGCATCCTAGTTACATGTTTTCAGTTAGGATCTCATGGTGAATGTGGTGTGTGCCTTGTATCCTTCACAAGGAGCTGATCCCTCCTACCTAAAAACCAGTATATTAAATTAGAGGCAACCCCTCTAATTTGCATGATGATGTCACCCCTCCAAGTATTCATGCACGGTGGATTTTCATGACCTATATTGGCTAATGGTAAAATATGACAAACAGTTTTTACAAGATAAACATAAGACTTTTCAAACTATAAAACCAGTTTTATCAGGACTTAACCAGGTTACTCGGGACTTAGTTTTCTTCCGCTGTTATATGTTATATGCTTATCCTATTCATGCTTTATTGTACATCCGTGCACTGAGCGTTTTTGCTCAGCCGTTTTCCTTTTCTATGTTCCCAAAACGGCAGGTACTCAGGGACGCTCGTAGACACTAAGAGTACGTGCATATGGACTGGAAGCTGTCCTGCCTTCTTTACGTTATGCATTTCCTTTCTTATGATACTTTTGCTATGGACATTGTTTAGTCCTTTCATTTACTATACTTATGTTTGTGTGTGATGAGATTTACTTTTGGACTACCGATGTTTGATTCCGGTATTTCCCTTTTATGGTCAAGTAATGTTTAAACATTTTTTCTTATATGCTTTGATGACACGCCATAATTGCATGTGACATTTCCATTATCAAAATGGGGTGTTACAGTGAGGCTATTCTTCATGCTGTGAATTGCTTCCTTGAGAGGTATGGTGATGATGTTGGTTTGTCGATGTTACTAGTGGATTTTAAAAATACTTTCAATTTTTTAGATCGAGAGGTTATGTTGCGAGAGGTTCGTCTTCATTGTCCCTCCATCTCGTCTTGGGTGGAGTTCTGTTATTCTAGCCCGACAAGGTTATATTATGGGGAGCATGTATTAAGGTCATGTCAGGGGGTACAGTAGGGTGACCCTCTTGGTCCGTTACTCTTTCCTCTTGTACTTCAATCATTGTTATGTAAGATTCGGGAATCCTTCTCTCTTTCTTTACAGGCCTGGTATTTGGAGGATGGTACTATTATTGGGGATACTTTGGTTGTGGGGAAAGTTTTGGAGTGTATCATGAAGGATGGCCCCGTGTATGGCTTTCATCTGAATATTGATAAGACTGATTTTTTTTGGCCGACCGAGGATCCTCGTAGCAAGTTTGTTGGTGTGTTCCCAAATAATATTGCTCGACCTACGCGCGATGCTAAGTTGCTCGGGGGGCCTGCGAGTGTAGACCTTGATTTTTGTAGTCATCTTGTGCCGAAGTGTGTAGCTAAGACTATTGAGCTTATGGACGCCGTGGCCAAAATTAATGACCCTCAATGTGAGTTGCTGCTTCTTCGTTCTTGTGTCGGTATTTCCAAGTTATATTTTTCTATGCGTACATGTTCACCCTGTGCTTTTAATTCTGCCCAATGTTCTTTTGATATGGCACTCCGTTTTTATTTGTAGCGTATCGTTATTGCTTCTGGACCGGGATTTGGTGATTGGCAGAGGAGACTTGCTACGTTGCCCTTTTCCTTTGGGGGGTTGGGTGTTTATTCTGCGGGTGGTGTTTTGCATTATGCTTTTCTTGCTTCTCGATTACAGACAGCTGGTTTGCAGTCTAAGCACTTCAACACACTTATATTAGATCTTATGGACTCCAGTTTGATAATGCCTTACGTGTGTTTAACTCGGTTATGGAGATTGATTTTCTAAGTAATCCGAGTGGAGTCGCTGCCCCCAAACTCATGAAGAAAATGGCAGATATATATTTTGCTCAGGTTATTAAGAATGCAGAATCCACTTTCGCTTTATCTACTCGACAGATGGCTTTATGGGCATCTCAGCGGGAGGATAATACTTTGGATTGGCTTAGGACGGTTCCTATCTCGGGGTTGGGTCAGACTATGAATGGGAGGACTTATCGATGTGTTTTGTGTTATCACTTAGGTATTCCCTTGTTCTCTGTTTCGAAGCCATGTTCAGCTTGTTCGAGAGTATTTGATGGAGATATATTTGGGGATCATGCGGTATCGTGTGCTGGTATCGTTGAGATTAAGCATCGTCACAATTTGGTACGTGATACTCTTGCTGATATATGCTATCATTCAGGGATATCTATCGGAAAGGAAGTTAATATCGGATTAGATGGAGGACTTGATAATGCCTTTCTTCTGGCAGATATTTTGTTTTATTCTTGGGATGGTGGTAAAGATGTGTGTGTTGATTTGACCGGTTCTTCTCCTTTGACTCGTACGGGGATGAATGACTTTGTACCTGGCCGAGCTGTGATTCATGTTGCATAACGTAAACGATGCAAGTATTTGGCTAAGTGTGCAGCTCTCGGATATGGGTTTCTTCCTTTCTCTTTCTCTTCTCTAGGTAAGTTACAGGAAGATGCAGTTGTGTTGCTGAAGCGGATCCAGAGATTTTCTAAGGCTCAAGATATTGGAGCACGTGCTGCTGTACATATTTTCCATATAATAGGTTTTGCTATTGCTAAAGGGGTGGGAGCGCAGATAGTATCTCGACTCCCATTCAATTTGTTGTAAATCCCTTTTTGTTTCTATAAGTAATGGTTTAATCTATAATATATAATAATAAACTTTTTTAAAAAAATAAATAAAAATAATAATAATAATTTTATTATTATTAATATTAATAAATAACAATAAAAATAAAAATAATAATTTATAATAATTATAAAAAAATAATAATAAAATATTTTATAAAAATAATTATTTTTATTATATTAAAATAATAATAATATAATGAAAAATAAAAAAAAATAATAATAATAATGATAATAATAGCAATTATTTTTTTTTTTATTTAACCATCACTTTATTATAATTATTATTACTATTATTATCATTATTATTATTTTGGTATAGCTAAAGGAGTGGGAGCTAAGATATTTTGGTAATGAGATATTTTGGTATCACTGATGGACTTCTTTTGTCACGATATAGTTTGAGTAGTCGCCATGAAACTCTTCCTAGATGTGTGCGTGCTCCTCATGCATAGGATTATTCCTATTGATGGGTTGGGGCAGCGGATGAACCCACGTCAGTTTAGAGCTGTCTTGTGTTATCGTTTGGCGGTTCCTTTGTTTCCTGATGTGTTAGCCTCAAAATGTTGAGTCAAACAAGAATGTTCAGTCATAGTTCTATATTGTAATATTTATTAGAACGTTGTAATAGTTAGTTAAAACAGTCATGACAATACAGACTTGATGGTTAGCTTAAAAGGCCTATTTCAAGGTACTAAGCATTTATTCAAGCCCGGCGCAAAAATATATATAGTCCAATAGAAAGCCCGCATGTGGGTGGACTATATAAGCACCCTCCTAGCATGTTAGTACTATATAAGCACTCTCCTAGCATGTTAATCACCTCTCTCTCTACTTTCTCTCTCTAGAAATCATCTATTTTTCTTCTTTATTTCTTATAAACAATCATGGTGAAGTGAATAATTATGGGAACAACATTTGGTATCAATCGCCACGGGGTAGATTCGTGATTGGTTGTTGTTATTGATTTGATTCGTTTGATTTAATCTTAAATCATCTCGGATTAAAAAAATTTTAGTGTTTTTCGTGCTCTAAATCTTGATATCAATCTCCTACATAGTTGTGGTAGGGATTTGGGTTTGTTATTGTGGTTAAAATCGCAAGATTTTGGGGCGTTTGGATTGATTTTGGGATACGGTTCGACGAAAAGTGGTTCGTATTATATTTAAGTTTGGCAGTAATCTCTTTCGGAAGAGGGTTTATAAAAATTCCGAAAGTCAAATTTTTTCTCAGAAACTTGTTCCTTCTCCAAAAGGAAGGTTTTCCTCCGAAAATGGAAATCCATTTTAGGCGAAAGTTGGTTTCTTTTGAAAGGAAGGTTTTCTCCGAATGTTATCTCCGAAAGTTACGAAAGTGTTCCGAAAATCACAAGTGTTCCGAAAGTCTCAAGTGTTCCGAAAGTCACAAGTGTTCCGAAAGTCTCAAGTGTTCCAAAAGTCACAAGCGTTCCGAAAGTCACAATTGTTCCGAAAGTCTCAAGTGTTCCGAAAGTCACAAAAGTTCCGAAAGTCACATGTGTTCCGAAAGTAATTTTCTCCGAAAGTAAACTTTTATTCCGAAACTGAGAAACTCAAAAATGTTCCAAAAGTAGACATTCATATTTCTCCGAAACTCCTTTCCTTCGAAATTATTTTTTATTCGAAAGGTTAACTGGTTTCTTCGTTGCGAAAGTAGCAACATCAAAATACTCCGAAAGTGACTAGTTTCTTTGTTTGTTACGAATGTAGGGAGTTGTGTAATATCTCCGAAAGTAGCAATTGCCACAATTCCAAAAGTTTCATTTATTGCAAAATTTAGCTTGTCCAATATCCGAAAGTTAAAAAATAATTCACTATCCGAAAGGTGAAATTTTTAATTTTTTCAAAGGGTGAATTTTTGTTTTATCCCCAAGTTTGATATCTACTTTGGCTTACATGTTGGAGATAAAGCAATACTCAGAAGATTTCAACCACAATCAATAACAACAAATCTACTTAAGATCCTATTCACTTCTACTCTTTAGAGATTATCGAGATGGATTCTACTACAGAGTATCGTGTGACGAATAACAACATCATGGTGGCGGGAAATAAAGAGAGACGACCAATGCTTGTGTCCGGTCGATATGCACAATGGCAATCACGATTTCTTCGATATCTTGACACTAAACTCAATGGTGATGTTCTTCCTCGTTGCATCATAGACGGTCCCTATACTCCCACTACAATCACCATTCCTGCAACTCCAGCAACCGACTCGACGCTAGGTGGCGCTGACCAGAGTATAAATGAAACATATGAAAATACTTCCAAAGAGAACCGTGCTTGGTTTGATGCAGAGAAGGAAGCAATCTATCTGATTCTAAGTGGGACTGGGGATGATATTTACTCAACGGTTGATGCATGTTCTACTGCTAAAGAGATGTGGTTTGGAATTGAACGTCTGCAACAAGGAGAATCATTAAACAAACAAGATGTCAAGACAAACTTGTTTTAGAACTTTGGTAAGTTTTCTTCTTTGGATGGGGAATCAATTGATTCATATTACTCCAGGTTCTACAAAATGATGAATGATATGACAAGAAACAATTTGGAAGTCTCCACCATGCATGTCAATGTGCAATTTCTACAACAACTTCAACCAGAGTGGACAAGAATTGTAACTTTGGTGAAACAACAAAATAAGTTGGATGAGGTCAACTGTCACACGCTCTTTGACATTTTGAAACAATTTCAGAATGAGGCAAATGAACTTCGAGCTGAACGGGTAGTAAAGACAGCTAATCCACTTGATTTGGTGTCTACCACTCACCATGTCCAAGATCATCGCTCTCGTGCTCCAAATTCATACTCCACTACATCCTCCTCACCAAGATACTCCACTACATCCTCCTCATCGAGATACTCCACTTCATCTAAGTCTTGAGCCATCATCTTAAGAAGACAGTGATGAAGAACTAGCTCAGAAGGATAGGGAGATAAAACAAAAAATTGCTTTCATTATGAGGACCTACAAGAAAATCTTCAAACCCACCAACAACAAACATAGAACATCATCTAATACAAGGAACCAATATGTTGAGACTCCTCGAAGGTATGACACACGTCAACATGATGAAAGTCCTCCTAGGTATGATCGATGTAATCCAACTCATGTTGAGGGTTCTGAAAGGTATGATCGACAAACTGCTAAGTATGATACTTAGAGGATTGCTACTGTTGCTGGGAATAGGGAAACTGTTGGCAATCAAGTGGTTCAGCAAAGTGGGATTCGGTGCTTTAATTGTCAAGGTTATGGGCATATGGCAAAAGTATGTAGGAAAGCCGAAACGGGTTTGGAATTCTGGTTATCATAAGGAAAAGATGCTTCTTTGCAAGAAGATGGAAGTTAGGGTTAAATTGTCGGCTGAGGAAGGAGCAATGCTTGATGATAATGATGATGAAGCCTTTGACCAAGAACTTGAAGCACATTACTCGTACATGGCAACGGTTGAAGAAGTTCTCAACGTCACTAAAGATGACAATGGTCCTATCTTTGATACTAAGCCAATCAAAAAGGTACACACTGAAGAGGAATATAATGTGTTTGGTAATATTCATGAGCATTGTGAGCTACCCAAAGCCATTAATGACACATGTATGATGGAAGCGGTTGATAGCAATACCACACCAAATTCATCAGACATGTGCAATAATGAGTGCAATAATGAGTCTGAGGATGATCAACATGCAAATGAGTATGTTGATGATGAGGAGCGTATTGCGCTTGCTAACTTAATTGCTTCTTAACAAAAATATGTCAAAGAAACTAGAAAGAGTCAAACGAAATTAAAGAAGGCAAGCTCTACGCTCACTCAAAATTTTGAAGAAAACAAAGCTGCAGTCATAAAATCTAGTGAGCTTCTTGCAAGCTGCAGAGTTGAGCTTATTCAAAAAGACAAAGAGCTTGCAAGGTACAAAGGGGGTGTTGTTACTACTGTAAAAGATGTTTATGAAACTAAATACAACGAAACTATTAAGCTTTTAGAACAAGAGAAACGTAATTATAACACTTCTTTAAGTATAGAACGACACAAAACGTATCTTGCTCCCACCAAAGTGAATGAGTTAAGTCAAAAGATTGATTTTCTTCAAGAGGATAAAACTAAACTAGTTACTGCAAAGACGGAAGAGGTTGTTAACTTGCAAAAATCTTCCAAAATTAAACAAGCAAAAGACATTGACAAAGTCGTGGAACTTGAAGTTCAAATTGATTTTTATAAGAAAGTTGTTTACAAAACAAATCAATCTATTCAAACCATGCAAATGTTGGCACCTCGTTCGATTTTCAAAGGTAAAGCTAGTTTTGCTGGTCCTAAGTACCTCGAGCAAGCTCAATCTGAGAACCCATGACTCTATCTTGAGGAGTCCCAATGGACCGACCTTGATTGTCTTCTTGTTAGGCCCGTTAGTGACGAGTCACTATGTTTTGAAGAAGAGGGTAGATCACCAGTAAATAAAGACTTTGTGAAACCATATAATTGTGCTTATGAATATAGTCTTTATGAAATTTTCAAACCACAAAAACAGAAGTCTCGTGAGAAAATATTTTACGAATGTGAACAAATAAGAATTAAATAAAGACAAGTTTTTGCCACTAAGAAAACTAATGTTTCAAAATTTATTGAGTACTTGCCATATAAAGCTTCTGTAAGCAAGCAAGAGTAAGCAAAAACTTAGTTTTCTTAAGCAAAACATCGAAAATTTTAAAAAGGTTGTTGACAACGATTGGAAAGAACGTGAACATTTGAAAGGAAACAAAGAAATTAATCACGATATAACTGTGCATGTGAAAGTATTTTGATTCCGCTTGCGGAAAGAACACAAAAACATTTTTGGAATTTGAAACATTAATTAAGCAAGAAATGTTTGATGATTTGAAATATGTGGAATCTCTTGAACAAGAAGTGAACGACCATCAACCTGAAAGAGACGAATTTTCTATAGCATATGATCTACTCTTGCAAGAATGCCTCTCAAAAGATATTATGTGTGCTTATGTTACATCTTGTGCTGATATTGATGAATATTATGATGTTGCATGCAAATATCTTGATCAAGTCAAAGAGTGTGAACGTCTTGAAACTGAGCTTTCGAATAAAGTTGACCAAAGTGAGTTTTTGTTACTTCAACATAGATATGATTATCTTCAAAAACATTGTCATTCACTTGAACTTGCTTTGCAAAAGAAAGTTGGCAGTTTTTCAAATGATACACCTCTGGAAGTAAAATTATCTGAGTCATGTCGATTACTAAATGAAAAAAGTCTTGATATTTCTGATTTGAAAGCTCAGTTACAAAAAAAGACATAGCAATAGCAGAGTTGCAGAAACTCGTTGCTAAGATGGGTGGGAAAGTTGTGGAACCTAGCGTTAAGAAACCTGTTGTTAGACAACCCAATGCGTCTAAAATGAATAGATCATCTATCTTGGGAAAACCATCCGTTTTCTCAAATTCCTCATTTGCAAAACCTATGTTACCCCCAAGATGTATGGAAAGGAAAGGTTACCACATACTCAACCCATAAGGAATACTGTAGTACCAAGCGTTAAGCACAATAATGTGATTAAACCAGGGATGTATAGAATGACCACTAAACCCACAAACAAAGTTAGTCAATCGCCTCAGACTTCTAGAAACACTAATACTCGTATGTCTTCTACTACAGGAGTAGTCTTCACGGCTAGGGTTAGCCAGCCTCAGCTTATGCGCACTCAAGTGAATGATAAGGTTTATAAACACAAGAGTCAAAGGATTATGAAGGAAGTAGAAGAACACCCGAGGAATTTGAATGTTTCTAAGAATAAAACGTTTGTAATCGCGTGTAATGACGATTTGAATGCTTTGAATGATTTGAATACTTTGAATGTTAAATTTGTTTATGTCAAATGTGGAAAATGTGCTAATGCTAATCATTCTATTTGTGCTATGAATAATGTGAAAGGCGTAGATACTAGAACTAAGAATCAAGTTGTAATGCCTATTAGTGCTAGTAAACCCAAACAAAAATTCAACCATTCTGGTGCAACCCCCACTAAGAAACGTGATATGAGTGAAATCTCATATCAGTAAGTCAACAAATCACCCTAAAACACATAGCAAATACCCAACTCTTATGCTATAAAGCAGTATTATGTGGTACGTTTTGTGTTTGTACTTATTTACGTAACAAGGATACAAATTTGAAGCAAAACAAGTGAAATCAAGCTCATTTATGAAGAAAAGACAAGAAGGATGCTAAATGACAAGCCATTTGAAGATAAAGGACCTATCTTGACAACATTCAAAAGTTGAGGGATTAAAGTGTAATTTTGGAAAAGTCAAGATCCAAGTCAAACCTGGTCAACTATCAAGTAAACTAAGTCAAAGGGATCAAATGATCAAGAATGAAGGTCAAAGGAGCAATTTTGCCAAAGAAATGAAGACTAGAGCTTAAATCATAATTCTGCCAAAGTATAGGGGCTGAAAGTGACAATCTAATACCAAGTTTGGTTCAATCCGTGTGAAAAGGCTAAGAACCAATGAGAATCAAGGAAAGAAGTGGCATGGATTGCCACATAAGTCCACTCACAACCGCCAGCCTTTATTACCAATTCTAAACAGTGAAAGCGCACTAAGCCAAGTTTTAGCCAATCACAGCTCGCCATGCAATAATCCATTATATCCATTTTGGATATCAACCTGTGCGAGAGAAAGAAGGCCAACCAGAGGAAGACACATGTCACTTTCAAACAAGAACGCGCCCATAACCTATATTGAGCAACAATGCATTTCAAGCAAAGTGTTCTACATGAATATTGCTCAAAATCAAGCAAGGAGTCCATTCCACTCACTTAATTGGATTGAAAATCATTGGATCAAAAACCCCTAATTGTGTTCTTGAGCCGAATTAAACAATCAACAAGAAGAAGCCACGTGGAGCTTAGAGATTGGACATAACACGTCACCAACCCCAACTAATCTTCATCCTCACTCTATAAATAGGATATGTTTAGCTCATTTGTACAAGTAGACTTTAGGTGTGAAAAACACACACTTTACTTTTTCCTTTCGTTCTTAGCCTTTCACTTTTAGTTAGAACTACTCTTAGGTGCTTGACACACACCTAAGAGTTAGTTAGATAGTTAGTTATCACTTGTAGCCATTTTTCCCTCCAATAAATACAATTCAACTTTCAATTTCAATCAGTCTCATTCTACTTCATTCATTACATTGATCCTGTTGATACTGTGTGTTTCTGTTGATCTTCCATGATCAATGGATAACTTGTTGACGTTTTGAATAACTTTTAGCTGTTTAGTTTCACTTGGAGTTCATTAGCAGTCCATTTCCAGCCATTTGTAGACCTTGTAGCAGGGTGATGATTTTTGGTGTTGATATGATGTTGATTTTGGTTGATTAATGGTGGTTTAGTGTTTGCTAGAAGGCTCAGCCCCTCTCTACTCCTACAACGGAGGCTTCAAGCTAAAAAGTTCCAATTTCCTTATTTTTGTTCCTCTAAATTGAATCTGCATGCTCAATTCCTAGTGTAGCTACTATGTGCTGATCTAAATGTGTGTTTAGCTTAACTGTAGTATAATTGAGTTAGTTTGATAGTGTGCTAGTGATCTTACAGCTTTTCAAATAGTTTTACTTGAATTCATTTGGATTTTCATCAGTTAATGCCCATTAGACTCATTTTGTGATTCAGGTAGTTAACAAGCTTGAATTTGCTTTTAAACTGATTCATTCCACCTTTTGAACAAGTTTAGATAAGTGTCTAAACCTGATTTAGTCTTGTGATCAAAAACTATTTGTAAAAGTTCCTTAACAGATTTTAAAGTGGTGTTTGGTTTAAGTCAAATTTGGTAATTCAAGTTGTTAAACTGGTTGATAAGAGTTCATTTACATCAAGTCTATTTGTGTAAGCATTTTGGTTCAAACCTGTGGTCAAATAAGTTTTCAAACAGGCAATTGGTAGTGAAAAAGTTTGGCTCAAGTACTTAACAAGTTCATCAGATAAAACTAGCTCACTTTGTTTACTTGTCATTTCTTTGTTACTAGACCAAATTGCCTGAAATTTGTTTCAATTTGTAGTTTAACATCTAAAGTTTAAGTGTTTACTTGGAAATTATACAGTATCAAGAATTGAGAGAGTTTTCAGCTTATTAGCAAACTTCATTCTCTATGATGAAACTCAAACTGTTTTACTAGATCTCCAAATCTACTTCATAAATCTACTCATTTTCTTTCACAAATCATTTTGCCATCATGTCTTGAGTAAATCCTCAAAATTTCATCTTTTTGGATTTTTGGTCAAATTTGGTCAAATAAGCCAATTTTAGCTTATTCTAGATTCTGGCTTATATAGTTGACCATTTTCAATTCTAAAATATACTCCAATCTTTTTGATAGTTGATTAATTAGTTTGTGCAAGAAAATCATTTTGTGGTTGACTAGTTTTCAAATGAGCTTATTGTTGGCTTATTGATATAAGCTAACTTGAGATTTACAAGATTTTAAGCAGAATCCTGTTACTGGCCTAGCTTATTATTGATTTTTAGAAGTTTGCAACAAATTAGAGTGAATTTGGTTCACTAATAAGCTCTGACCAGCTTATTTGTTTTGGTTAACCTGTTTTTCACAAAACCTTTCTTTTATTTGCAATATGGTCCTTGATGTTTGTTAAACTTTGTAATCAGAGTTAATTTTCACACTTTTTAGGGTTTACAAAAGTTTAGTCCTTTCAATTTCAGTTTGTTGCAAATTCAGTTAGGAGTTTTGGAAATTTGTTAAGTTGGTTAACTAGTTTGTTACATTTTCTTATTTGGTCCTTTTAGTTCCTGATTTTACATTTCAGTCCTTATACTTTCATTTAGTTTACATTTCAATCAATTTACTTTTCATGCAATAGAAACTTGTACTTTGTGAATAGTAATTGGTACTTGCACTTTGTTTTACGGTTACGTAGCATTAATATTTTCATAGTTTTACGTGTTGATTGAATTAGACATAGAAATCTAAATAACCTTAACAACCAAGACCAATTTAAAGCTTGATATTAGTAGGCCTGTCAATTTGTCTAGAATCAAGAATAAACGAACTTACGAATACTCAATTTCAAATGGCGCCACTGCAGGTTTTTGACATTACGAGAGACTATATAATATGAGTGTAATTACTCATATCATTTGTATCTTAAAACGAGTTTAAAATGCATAAAATGTATGAAATATGCCTTGTATATGCTTGTTTGTTGTTTGATGTGTGTAGGTACCAAAGTTCGCGAAAACCGACAAAAACCGGCACGAGTTTGAAAAAAAGATCGACAAAGCCAAAGTACGATCTCGGTTTCTAGTGGATTGAACTTATTTGGACTTTGTGGGCCCCACATTTGGTAATTGGGCCTAAAAGCCCAATATTGGAAAATGAAATATTCACTTTTGGGTTCATAGCAAAAAATTAGCCCATGTTACAAATTATGTGACGAATGAAGTTCAAATGGGCCAAAGCCCAAAAGATTGGAAATTATGTGGCGAGTGAAGTAAATTTGGACTCTTGGATCAAAACCCAAAAGAAGAAAGAACGTGGAGGAATTTCGTTTGAAAGCCCATTAGGGTAATTTACTTTGACGATAAAAGCTAACACAACTTTTCAGTCAACACAAACACTCCACACGTTTTATTTATAACACGTTTACCCAATTAAATAATCCTTCGATACAACCTATACATCATCTCTCACCTTTTCACCTACAAAACCAGTAACTCCATTGTTACTATTGAAAACCCTAATTCACCCAAAAGATAATATTCATTGGGGATTTTGTTCCCACGTGTGATTCACACATGGGGGAATTAAATCCCCCAAGTTTTCGGAAGGCAGAAGTGGAGAGGCGAGGGTACGTGGTAGCTATTGATTGGCTGAAACAGCTCATTATATCCAATCATCCAATAAAAAGGAACCACATCATCATCAAACTAACACAACTAGCACAAACGGATGCCACGTTGGCAATCCGTGTGCTAGTATGTAGATCTCAACCGTAGATGCTTAACTGACAAGAAAGAGAGAGAATATTGAAGATCCAAGGGCTAGAAAACGTTCTTCATCAACCACCAACACCCTCTCTTCAGCTATAAATACCTTGTTTTTATTCATGTAATTTATCCCTTTCTTTCTTTTATTGTTATAATGTTAATTTAGTTTTAGGAATTTGTATTTTCATTTAAAAAGTATCGTAACGATTTTCTAAAATTAATGAAAGTGAATTTTAGTTTCATCTTGTTTTTTACTTGCAATATTATTCTGAGTTTATACAGTTATTTTCTTTACTAAATTGATATTATATGAGAGATTGTTTAAATAAGATCATTCTATAGCTTAATTAAATAATCAAAAGTTAGATTGGGAAAAGTTAAACCCTACTGGTTTGGCTTAAAAGTATGTTGCCGGGTCGAGTTATTTGTTATATGGTGGTGTTTCAAAGGTGATTGGTGGAGTCGTTTAGATTCTATGTCAACTCAGCGCTGCACATCGTCTCAACGGAATCTCCAAAAGGTTCTCCGTTCTTATCTTTTTAATGTTTATGCTTATAAATCTGCTTAGTTTAATATGCGTAAGTGAGTTTGTGTTATTGAATCTGAGTTTGTACTTGTTTGTTAATTAATGTAGATAAAATCTGCTTAAATTTTCAGTTAATGAATTAGTGTGTTTTTTCTTATTTATGTGCTATGATTGGGCTATAGTTTGTTAATTTGCTTGGAAGTTCTGAATCTGGTATTTGTTGACTTGGTGTGTTGAATTGCTGAGTTTTTGGTTTATATTTAAATGAGAGTTCTGTTAGTTTCATTCTGATTTCGAGAGTTTTTCAGTTTTAAAACTTGATTGTTATATCTACTTATCTGAATTTATAGAATAAATCGGGTAAATTAGATTTTCGTGTTACATTGAGTTCATGTGTTGAAATCTGTCAGTTAGTCAACTGCTAGTTAGAATCGTTACGATTAACGGATAAGCAAACCAAAGTTCTGTTATGAACTGATTGTTAGATAGCCGATCTAGATTACTATATTAAGAAGATTTGCTTTCTGCTGCTATATTAAAGAGATTTGTTGCATTGTTTTTATAATCCTGCTGAATCTGATGTAGACCTGGTCTGGCTGATCTTTTAATCTGTTCAGTTTATTATTTTCGCTTGCTGATTTCTAGTTTGATTTTTAGTCTGCGTCTAGTTGATTTTTGGACCACCTGTGTTATGCTTTGATTTTTATCTGCCTTAACTGGCTCTTAATAGAGCATTTTGATTGTACCTGATTTATTTGAGACATTTGGTGATTGCTTTTGTTTAGGCTTATTTTTTTATCGAACTATTACGTATTCAGTTTGTCAAACAAATGGTTTGGCAACTGATAAATTAATCTGATTTAATATTTATGTCCAATAATTAATTCACTAAAGTTACTCCTGTGACTTGTTTACCTTTATTTGTCTAAAACTATAATCAACCCAAAAATTGTCATCCATGGGTCTCGACCTCGGGACCTTATTGTTATTGGTCCAGCACCCCAACCAACTAAGTTGGGTTATCTTTTTTGTAACAAGTATTATAGATGGAGTTAATATAGAGTTGTAGCTTAGTTGTCAGTTCATTTTATAAATCGTTTGTCTTAAATTTTACTTTCTTTTAATAAGTTTATTTTTTTTAAATGTCTATATTGTTTTATCAAAAGTATAGTTTTGATTTTAATTTCAATTAAATTATTTTGTAAATAAAAAATAAAATAAAATAAAATAAAATAAATAAAAAAATAAAAACAAAATAAAATAAAAATGTTTTATTAATTTTAAAAATGTTTAGTTAGTTTTTAAATAATTAGATTTTTATTATTTAAGATTTAAATAAAAATAGTTTTAAAAATAGATTTGGTAAATAGGTTTAATTATTTTAAAAAGTTTATATAGATTTTAAAATAGTGTAAAAAGTTATTTTAATTAAATAGATTGATTTTTATAGATTAAAATAGTTTAATTTTTAAATAGTTTTGAATTTTAAGTAATTGTTTTAGATTTAAATAATTTGGGGGTTTACGATTTATGCACTTTAGGATTAAAATAGGTTTAAAATTGGTAGATTTAATTTTTAGTTTAAAAACCGAAAACTAATTCAAATCGATTGTCCAAATTCGATACAAAACGTCTCAAATTCATAAGATCTTCGTGTACAACAAACTTGGTTCATCACGTGTTTAATTGAATTCGTCTTTGGTAATTTTAGACTATTACTTTTTCCTAAAGGTAATTTTCTAATTTACCCTATAACGTATCTAATTATCACTATACTATCACATCAAAAATTTTGGCGCCGCTGTCGGGGATCTTGTGTACGTTTCATTTTCGTGGAGTTGTTGATCGTTGATTTGAAGACCCTTTACGTCCTCGAAAAGTTTTGTTATTTTTCTATTATATAGTATGTATCGTTTTTCTTGTTTTTTGTGATTAATATATTTTATTACATAGAACAATAAACTTTACATACTTTTCAAATAAGGCCTTAGTTGGGATTTCATCACCTAGCTATTGTAGTCGAATCCAAAACAAAAATAAAAGGCAAAATAGATAAATACTAATAAGAAGTTTGAACTCGATTTATACAAACTATAAGGTGGGTATAAGGCGACGTGCTATAAAAGGCCGTCTAAGGAAAAAGGTTTTTAAGTGCTTTGTGCCACCTCGTTTCCCCGCTTGATTGTGCTATATTGAGAGGGACGACCTATTATTGGTTTGCCGACTCAAGTAGTAATAAATCTTATTTTTGTAGTTTACTTATTGAACCTCGAGACGTTTAGGTTTTCACCTATCGTTTCAAAGTAGACCGAGGGTAATTTACTTCCATAGTAGTTATCCTTATTCCTTGTTTATATCGATCATTTTTTATTGAGCAATACCAAATAAAATACCAAAAATAATCTTCTTCTTGTCTAATTTCTTTTCATCAATCCTCTAAATTCTCGTCTTTGTAGTGTATGAAATTACGTTCTTCTAGACTTGTGATTGATTTTAATAGGCTTGAAAATATTCCTCGTAGAAATAGAAATCGTCAACAACGAATAGTGGAACCCGAGCTTCCACCTATTGTTGTAGAGATGGCCGATAACCGAACAATGGAGGAATTGCTCCGTGCACCCACCCGAAGGGTATGGGTAAGCAATCGTTGTGCCGGCTATTTTGGCGGATCATTATGAGATTAAGACGGGTCTTTTATCGCTCATTCGTGCCGACCAATTTCGTGGCAATGAGACCGATAACCCGCATTCTCACATTCGGAATTTTCTTCGAATTACTTCGACTCTCAATTTTAGAGATATGCCGAATGACGCGATTAAGCTCATGCTTTTTCCGTACTCGCTCGAGGGTAATGCTAAGATTTGGTATGAGAAAGAACCACCGGGTTCGATCTTAACATGGGATGATTTAGTGTCTAAGTTCATGAATTATTTCTTTCCACCGTCCAAAACAACACACTTTAAGAACGAGATCACTAGATTTGAACAAAAAGTGCATGAATCGTTTGGGGTTGCTTGGGAAAGATTTAAAGATTTGTTGAGACAATGTCCACACCACGGTTTCTCGGAATTGCATCAAATAAATACTTTTTATAATGGGCTTAATAAGATTGAACAAGATTCTTAAAATGCCGCTGCGGGTGGTAATCTTTTAAGAAAAACTCCGAGAGACGCGTGGTGCATAATTGAGAATAAGTCTAGAGCACAATATTCACGAAACACACCGAGTGTTTCCAATGTGAATTCATCTAATATCGAGATTGCTAGATTGGACTCTAAGATTGATAATGGATTTGCGACTTTGTTGAATGAGATTAGGAAGAATCCTCAATGATCGATTAATATGGTTGAGAATGTTTGTGTATCATGTGGTGGAGCACATCCTAATTATGCTTGTTCAACCACGGGGTTTGATCAAGCTAGTGCTTTTGCCGCGACGGGAACTTATTGCTCCAACGGTCAAGTTCCTCGTCAAAATCATGTTGCTCCACCGGGTTTTCCACCGGTTCAAAATAGGTACAACAATGGAAACAATGGGAATAATTTTAACCGTGGTAACCAAGGGAATTACAATCAAGGAAATGGGTTTAATGCTAATCAAAACAATCAAGGTTTTCACAATAACCAAAATGATTTGTCAAGCTACATCAAGTCAAATGAGGCAAATTTGAAGGCTTTTCAAAATAACATTCAAGGGCAAATTAATACTTTGATACTCGATTTTCAAAATACGATTAAAGGGCAAAACAATAAGATTGAGTTTAATCAACAAAGGCTAGAGCAAAGTCAAAATCGTATGCAACAAAGTATGGAACAAAGTATGGAACAAAGTCAAAATAAATTACTTTCGATGTTTGAATCTTTTATGAATCAACCTTCCTCGTCTTCGGGTGGCTTACCTAGCAACACCATTCCAAACCCGAAGGGTGAGATGAAAACTATAACCACACGTAGTGGGATAGCTTTAGACGGACCTTTGCTTCCACATGTGAGTACCTCTCCGGTGAGGGAAGTGGAGCAAGAACCCGAGGTGGTTAAAGAAAAGGAAATTCCTATTCCACCAAAGGTTGACCAATTGCCTATTCCGGAACCCGAGCTTCCGAAGACTAAACCCACACTATCCTACCATTCGAGACTTAACCAAGAGAAGCTCCGCGAAAAGTCCAATGCTCAAATGGCTATTTTTTTAGAGATGTTTAAGAATCTTCATATTAATCTTAGTCTCGCGGATGCATTACTTCACATGCCTAAGTTTGCTTCGACTATTAAGAGATTGATGAATGATAAAGGGAAATTGGTTGAAATGTATACATCTTTGGATGCTAATTGTTTCGTGGTTCTTACACAAAATCTTGGAGACCCGCGCAAGTTTTTGATACCATGTGAGTTCCCTAATATGGAAGAATGCTTAGCATTAGCCGATCTTGGCGCTAACATTAATTTTATGCCTCTTTTCGTGTGGAAAAGGTTATCACTTCCCGAGCTTACACCTACTAAGATGACTCTCGAGCTAGCGGATCGATCGACCACCTTTCCAAAAGGTATAGCCGAGGACGTGTTTGTCAAAGTAGGGAAACTCGTCTTTCCAACGGACTTTGTAGTTTCTGATTATCCCGAAGATTCTCGTGTACCACTTATTTTGGGAAGACCGTTTTTAATGACGACTAGTTCTATAGTTGACATGAGAGCGGGGAAGTTGACTTTACGTTTTGATGATGAAAGTGTTACACTTGATGTTGGTGATAACACTAAATATTTTTCCAAGTATTACGAGGAATCAATTAATCAAATCGATGTGATTGATGTTACTTGTGAAGAATATTCTCAAGAAGTGCTTGGATTCTCGGCTAATTCTGAAAGTGGCAATCCTTCTTTATCGGATCCTATTATTGCCCTTTCGTCTCCACCCCTTACTCCATTTGGGGCTAGTGATTTTATCTTGGAGGAGGTGGATGCTTTTCTTAGCACACCGGATTTGCTATCTACATATGATGAGGATTATCATGATATGGAGGGAGATATCGATTTACTTGAAGCCTTTTTAAATGAAGATCCTTATGAATCGCTTCCTATGGAGTTAAAAGTTGTGAATGAAAATGAGACTAATGTGAAAACATCTATTGAGGAAGCACCCGACCTAGAACTTAAGGAACTTCCCACTCATTTGGAGTATGCTTTTCTTGAAGGAACGGATAAGTTACCGGTGATTATTGCTAAGGGATTAAAGGAAAATGAAAAGGATGAACTTATCAAAGTGCTTAAGAAACGTAAACGGGCCATTGCATGGAAAATCTCCGACATTAAGGGTATAGATCCAAAATTTTCTACTCAAAAAATTTTAATGGAGGATGATTATAAACCCGCTATCCAAAATCAAAGAAGGGTCATCCAAAGATTCATGAGGTGATCAAAAAGGAAGTCACTAAACTTCTAGACGCTAGAATGATCTACCCTATCTCGGATAGTCCATGGGTTAGCCCCGTGCATTGTGTTCCAAAGAAAGGAGGAATGACGGTTGTTACTAATGAGGATAATGAATTGATTCCTACTAGGCTTGTGACCGGTTGGCGTGTTTGTATTGACTATAGAAACTTAATGATGCCACTAGGAAGGATCATTTTCCATTACCTTTTATGGATCAAATGTTAGAGAGACTAGCGGGGAATGAATTCTATTGCTTTTTGGATGGATTTTCCGGCTATTTCCAAATCCCCATTGACCCTCGTGATCAAGAAAAGACCACATTCACTTGTCCTTATGGAACATTTGCTTATCGTCGCATGCCTTTTGGACTATGAAATGCTCCGAGGACATTTCAAAGGTGTATGATGGCCATTTTCCATTATATGATCGAGAAAACCATGGAAGTCTTCATGGATGACTTTTCGGTTTTTGGGGAATCTTTCACTTCATGTCTCTCTAACCTTGAAAGAATGTTGCAACGTTGTGAGGAAACAAATCTTGTGCTTAATTATGAGAAAGGTCACTTCATGTGCAAAGAGGGAATTGTGTTAGGACATAAGATCTCTAAGGCCGGTATTGAGGTTGATAGGGCTAAAATCGACGTGATTGCCAAATTACCTCCACCCACCACCGTTAAGGGAGTAAGGAGTTTTCTCGGCCATGCCGGCTTCTATCGACGTTTTATACAAGACTTCTCTAAGATAGCTCGGCCTATGACCCATCTTTTGGAAAAAGAGACTCCTTTCATCTTTTCGAATGAGTGTATTCAAGCCTTTGAGATGCTTAAAAAGAAATTAACCAAATCTCTAATCTTGGTTGCCCTGGATTGGGACATACCTTTTGAAATTATGTGTGATGCTAGTGATTATGTGGTAGGTGCGGTTTTGGGGCAACGTAAGTCAAAACACTTTTTGCCTATACATTATGCAAGTAAGACTATGACGGATGCTAAAACAAAGTATACTACAACGAAAAAGGAGTTTCTTGCCGTTGTGTATGCTTTTGAAAAGTTTAGACCATATCTCGTCTTGTCTCAAACCATATTATATACGGACCACTCGGCTATCAAATATCTTCTTAATAAACAAGATGCTAAGCCGAGGTTGCTCCGGTGGATTCTCCTCCTTCAAGAATTTAATGTCAAAATTCTAGACAAAAAAGGAGCCGAGAATCTCGCAGCTGATCATTTATCCCGACTTGAGAATCCTCACCAAAGCGATCGAGAGAACAAGGAAATTAATGAAACATTTCCTCTTGAGACGCTTGGTATGATTGCTTTTCGTGGTGATGATAGTACCCCATGGTTTGCGGACATCGCAAATTATCATGCGGGTAAGTTTGTGATCAAGGGTATGTCGTCCCAACAAAAATGAAAGTTTTTCAAGGATATCTCTTATTACTTTTGGGACGACCCCTATTTGTTTTGTGTGTGCGCGGATCAAGTGATTCGTAGGTGCGTGTTTGGCAAAGAAGCTCAAGATATTCTTAAATCTTGTCATGAGGGACCCACCGGGGGACATCATGGTGACAACGCCACCGCGAAGAAAGTTTTTGATGTCGGCTTCTTTTGGCCTTCCATATATCGTGATGCCCAAGACTTGATCAAGACTTGTGATGCTTATCAACGTCAAGGAAAGAACTCACAAAGGGATGAAATACCTCAATACATTATCCAAGTTTGTGAAATCTTTGACATGTGGGGGATCGATATTATGGGGCCGTTTCCATCTTCGAAAGGAAATAAATACATTCTTGTAGCCGTGGATTATTTGTCTAAATGGGTCGAAGCTAAGGCTTTGCCCACGAATGATGCTCGAGTTGTGGTGAACTTTTTGAAACAACTCTTTGCTAGGTTTGGAACTCCGCGGGCTATTATTAGTGATCGTGGGACCCATTTTTGTAATGAACAATTTGAAAAAGTTCTAAAGAAATATGGTGTCACTCATTGACTTTCTACGGCTTATCACCCTCAAACGAGTGGTCAAGTGTAGGTTTCAAACCGAGCTCTTAAAAGGATTTTGGAGCGTTCTATTGAAGAAAATCGCACTTCATGGTCGGATAAATTGGACGATGCATTGTGGGCTTTTCGTACGGCTTACAAGACGCCAATTGGTTGTACACCATTTAGGTTGGTCTACGGAAAAGCATGCCACTTGCCAATTGAACTCGAACATAAGGCGTATTGGGCTCTTAAGCATTGTAACTTTGATTTGAGGACTGCGGATGATCATCGCAAGGTTCAATTGAATGAACTAAGTGAATTAAGGGATCAAGCTTATGAAAATTCTTTGATCTATAAAGAGAAAACTAAGAGGATTCATGACTCTAAGATCAAAAACCGCATTTTCAATGTTGGTGATCAAGTCCTCCTATTCAACTCTAGACCTAAGATTTTCTCGGGCAAGCTTAAATCCCGTTGGTCCGGACCATTCACCATTGCACAAGTTTTTCCTTATGGCACCATTGAGCTAGCTCAAAAAGACGGGCCTAACTTTAAGGTGAATGGTCATCGTGTGAAACACTACTTTGGAGGGGACATACCTACAGAGGTTGTCCCGGATCTTCAAACTTTCCCTAAGGACCAATGAATGCGGGGATCGAGTCGAGCACATGACTCGGTGAACAAAAACGAGGTGCCTTGTGGGGGAGTCCCAGACATTCTATCTTCTTTCTATTTTCTAACACTAATAAGGCTTGTTCTTTCAAGCTCGTGCTCGTGTTTTGTTGTGTTGTAAATCTTAGGATGACCCTAATCATTGAAGACTCTCGTGTTTGGTTTTTGCCGGTCCACTTGATCTTCCATTCTTTGATTGCCAAAAGGGGCACACTCTTTATCCCTTGATTTTTATCGTATAACGTTTTATCTTGAGGCATAATTAATAAACGGCTTATAGATTTGCGTGCTCTTTCCATGTTAGGATTTTGCATTAGACTCTTCGTGTTTTAGCAAGGGGGTGTCACTCTTGAGCTAAGAAACATTGAGGACAATGTTTGGTTTTAGCATGGGGGAGTCAATCGATATAATCGCTTGCTATTGCTTTTGTCGTGTCCAAACGTAGTTGTTTTTCTCATTTTTCAATAAAATTTTAGAATTTTAGTGTTATTTTTAAGTTTTAATAAAGAAAATAAGTGCTTTTGACACAAATGTAGGCTTTCCGTTGGTGAAAATAAAAATAGTTTTTGACTCGACTCGGTTTTTACCTTAGCTTTTCCTTAACTTCTTTGAATTAAGTTTTGCTAAGCTTTTATTTAGGGAGGTTTAAAATGCGAAAGTCTTAATTCATACGGGTTAAGAACAAGAACTTTTCGCAAGGTCCTATAATTGATCCTAGAAAGTCGTTTATCAAGGGAACTTTAAAACGCAAATTCTAAAACTTGAAAAAGTATAAGAAGATGCAAGATCCGATGGATGACTTGAAAACCCAAAACTTTGATTTAATAGGCTAAGTATCCATTGATTTCACATTTTTGAAATTTTATAATATGGAGAACAAGAGATGATATAGTTCAATCATAAGTTTCCAAAATTAACTCTTCTTTGTGCAAGTATTTTTATGTTTGATTTAATCTCCTCATATTTACTTTCCACACTTGAATAATAATTGTTTAATAAATGAAGTTTTTAGCGGTTTAGGCTTGATATCTTAACTCGTAACTCCTTTTTCTTCCCTTGTAATTAAAGTGAGAACACATTAAGGGTGTCAGCGTCATGGACTTTTGATCATGGGATTGTGGAAATTTGGCTTAGTATAAATATCATATTAATAAAGAAGAATAAATAGAAACATGTTCTCTAGGAGCCTTCGGGTGGGAGTCATGTAGCACTAACGTTGTCATTAGAGCCTTAGGGTGTATGTCAATGGGACGTGTTGAATAAAAATTGCTTCATCATCATGAGCCATAAGGTGGGATGGTGATGTCAATTCCCTTATTTTTGTCCAAGGAGCCTTCGGGTGTGGATTTTAAATAAGGAGCACAATTGCATCTTAAAGAGCCACAAGGTGATATGATGTGATTGTTGCTAACTCAATTAATAAGGTCAAAATTGACTTTGGAGGTTTTTATTTTTGCTTTTAAGTAGCCATATTAGCCAAATTTCGGGTCCGGGGATTTATCCCTCAAATCGTGTTAAGTTATCCTTGATGTGGGCTTTCTTTAGTGACAACGGTTTTTGAAGTCGAGGTTAGGTTTTGAGTATTGACTTTACACCGTTTTGCCTTCATTTTTGGACTAATAAATATCAAAATAAAGTTAAATGAGCCTTTGGATGAATGACAAATAAAATCTTGAGATACAATTAGGAATAATAGGAGATTGAGTTTAACACAAATTACTTGTATGAGTTAGTTTAATTTTGGGGCTTATGATTGACAATGATCTTGTCTTTGCACTTGGCATGAAAAAGTGAAAAGTCGGGGACGATGAATCTATTTGAGTTTTATGATCCTAAAAGTTATTTTTCAAATAATGAAAGCAATACATTATGTCTTTGCAAAATAAAAAGACAAAAAAGTTGAATAAAAGTGTAGTTAGTGTTTTATTTTATCATTGCGTGAGGATACGGCAATTGCTTAGCAAGGGGGAGTTTGATATGAGTGTAATTACTCATATCATTTGTATCTTAAAACGAGTTTAAAATACATAAAATGTATGAAATATGCCTTGTATATGCTTGTTTGTAGTTTGATGTGTGTAGGTACCAAAGTTCGCGAAAACTGACAAAAACCGGCACGAGTTTGAAGAAAAGATCGACAAAGGGAAAATACGAGCTCGGGTGGATTGAACTTATTTGGACTTTGTGGGCCCCACATTTGTTAATTGGGCCTAAAAGCCCAATATTGGAAAATGAAATATTCACTTTCGGGTTCATAGCCAAAAATAATCCCATGTTACAAATTATGTGACGAATGAAGTTTGAATTGGCCAAAGCCCAAAAGATTGGAAATTATGTGGCGAGTGAAGTAAATTTGGACTCTTGGATCAAAAACCAAAAGAAGAAAGAACGTGGAGGAATTTCGTTTGAAAGCCCATTAGGGTAATTTACTTTGACGATAAAAGCTAACACAACTTTTCAGTCAACACAAACACTCCACACGTTTTATTTATAAAACGTTTACCCAATTAAATAATCCTTCGATACAACCTATGCATCATCTCTCACCTTTTCACCCACAAAACCAGTAACTCCATTGTTACTGTTCAAAACCCTAATTCACCCAAAAGATAATATTCATTGGGGCTTTTGTTCCCACGTGTGATTCACACATGGGGGAATTAAATCCCCCAAGTTTTCGGAAGGCAGAAGTGGAGAGGCGAGGGTACGTGGTAGCTATTGGTTGGCTGAAACAGCTCATTATATCCAATCATCCAATAAAAAGGAACCACATCATCATCAAACTAACACATCTAGCACAAACGGATGCCATGTTGGCAATCCGTGTGCTCGTATGTGGATCTTAACCGTAGATGCTTAACTGACAAGAAAGAGAGTGAATATTGAAGATCCAAGGGCTATAAAACGTTCTTTATCAACCACCCAACACCCTCTCTTCAGCTATAAATACCTCGTTTTTATTCATGTAATTTATCCCTTTCTTTCTTTTATTGTAATAATGTTAATTTAGTTTTAGGAATTTGTATTTTCATTTAAAAAGTATTGTATTGATTTTCTGAAATTAATGAAAGTGAATTTTAGTTTCATCTTGTTTTCGACTTGTAATATTATTCTGAGTTTATACAGATATTTTCTTTACTAAATTGATATTATGTGAGATATTGTTTAAATAAGCTCATTCTATAGCTTAATTAAATAATCAAAAGTTAGATTGGGAAAAGTTAAACCCTACTGGTTTGGCTTAAAAGTATGCTGTCGGGTCGAGTTATTTGTTATATGGTGGTGTTTCAAAGGTTATTGGTGGAGTCATTTAGATTCTATGTCAGCTCAGCGCTGCACATCGTCTCAAAGGAATCTCCAAACGGTTCTATATTCTTATCTTTTTAATGTTTATGCTTATAAATCTGCTTAGTTTAATATGCTTAAGTGAGTTTGTGTTATTGAATCTGAGTTTGTACTTGTTTGTTAATTAATGTAGATAAAATCTGCTTAAATTTCCAGTTAATGAATTAGTGCATTTTTTCTTATTTATGTGTTATGATTGGGCTACAGTTTGTTAATTTGTTTGGAAGTTCTGAATCTGGTATTTGTTGACTTGGTGTGTTGAATTGCTGAGTTTTTGGTTTATATTTAAATGAGAGTTCTGTTAGTTTCATTATGATTTCGACAGTTTTTCAGTTTTAAAACTTGATTGTTATATCTACTTAGCTGAATTTATAGAAGCAATCGGGTAAATTAGATTTTCGTGTTACATTGAGTTCATGTGTTGAAATCTGTCAGTTAGTCTACTGCTAGTTAGAATCGTTACGATTAACGGATAAGCAAACCAAAGTTCTGTTGTTATGAACTGATTGTTAGATAGCCGATTTAGATTACTATATTAAGAAGATTTGATGCCTGCTGCTATATTAAGGAGATTTGTGGCGTTGTTTTTATAATCCTGTTGAATCTGATGTAGACCTGGTCTGGCTGATCTTTTAATCTATTGAGTTAATTATTTTCGCTTGCTGATTTCTAGTTCGATTTTTAGTCTGCGTCTAGTTGATTTTTGGACCAGCTGTGTTATGCTTTGATTTTTATCTTCCTTATCTGGCTCTTAATAGAGCATTTTGATTGTACTTGATTTATCTGAGACATTTGGTGATAGCTTTTGTTTAGGCTTATTTTTTATCGAACTGTTACATATTCAGTTTGTCAAACAAATGGTTTGGCAACTGATAAATTAATCTGATTTAATTTTTATGTCCAAAAATTAATTCACTAAAGTCACTCCTGTGACTTGTTTACCTTTATTTGTCTAAAAATATAATCAACCCAAAAATTGTCATCCATGGGTCTCGACCTCAGGACCTTATTGTTATTGGTCCAGCACCCCAACCAACTAAGCTGGGTTATCTTTTTTGTAACAAGTATTATAGATGGAGTTAATATAGAGTTGTAGCTTAGTTGTCAGTTCATTTTATAAATCGTTTGCCTTAAATTTTACTTTCTTTTAATAAGTTTATTTTTTTTAAATGTCTATATTGTTTTATCAAAAGTATAGTTTTGATTTAAATTTCAATTAAATTAGTTTTTAAATAAAAAATAAAAATAAATAAAATAAAAAAAATAATAAAAACAAAATAAAATAAAAATGTTTTATTAATTTTAAAATAGTTTAGTTAGTTTTTAAATAATTAGATTTTTATTATATAAGATTTAAATAAAAATAGTTTTAAAAATAGATTTGGTTTAAATAGGTTTAATTAGTTTTTAAAGTTTATATAGATTTTAAAATAGTTTAAAAAGTTATTTTAATTAAATAGATTGATTTTTATAGATTTTTTAAATAGTTAAATTTTTAAATAATTTTGAATTTTAAGTAATTGTTTTAGATTTAAATAATTTGGGGGTTTACGATTTATGCACTTTAGGATTAAAATAGGTTTAAAATTGGTAGATTTAATTTTTAGTTTAAAAACCGAAAACCAATTCAAATCGATTGTCCAAATTCGATACAAAACGTCTCAAATTCATAAGATCTTCGTGTACAACGAACTTGGTTCATCACGTGTTTAATTGAATTCGTCTTTGGTAATTTTAGACTATTACTTTTTCCTAAAGGTAATTTTCTAATTTACCCTATAACGTATCTAATTATCACTATACTATCACGATCACATCACTATTGATTGACGATTTCGATTGTATTTTGGGATCCGTTCTCCGAGTGGACGTTATTTTTACGTATCATAAATCCAAACCATAATAAAAATATAAACAAAAACTAAAAAAATAACAAAATCAATTCTATTCCTAAAGAATTGAACCAAAAAAATAAAAAAATTCAAAAAGCAATCATTTTCCTAAGAGATTGCACCCAAAAATACATATTATTGAATTTCATCGGTTTTTACGTACATATAGTATTTTCTTTAAAAACCCAATAAATACAAAAATATTTTTGATATATTATTATATGTAGATACGTATACGTATACGAACACTCAATACAGATACTTCCATAAGTATTGCTTTTGCAATACACCGTGTTCAGGAGAGTTCCGGTCCTTGACACGTGTATCGATCAAATTTAGTTAAAGCAATAATAGATAAATACTTCCAATAGGCAATAATTCGAAGAATACAAACTACAAAGTGAATAGAAAGGCGACGTGCTATAAAATGTCGTCTAAGGGTTAATAGGTACTTAAGTGCTTCGCGCCACCTAACCCCCCGTTCACTAGTGCGTATTTTAAAAAGGAAAGCTTGATTGGGGGTCTTGCACCCAAGTATTACTTACATATACTATACTTTCTTGTGGATATTACTTATTGAACCTCGGAAAGGATAATCCCTTCTTTTCCAAAGTCGAACGAGAGCTTCTCTCTCACTCCTTGATTTGAGTTGCATGCTCAGTCGCGGGCGTGCACAAATACCATTTGGTGTACAACCCCTTCCTCCCAAAAGGAAGAAAAAGAGAAAGAGTAAAAACAACACCGTCCATCAAGCCGATCCCGAGAACCGTGCTTTGAACAACACACAAGAAGCCATGGCAGCCGTTGACAATCGACCTTTGATGGAACACCTCCAATCCAATGTGCAAGGATATGCCGATGCTATTGTTATACCCGAGATACCCGCAAACACTTTTGAGCTTAAGACATCTATGATTAGCTTGGCTTAAAAAACACCATTTTTTGGGAGACCTAGTGATAATCCACACGATCATATCAAGAAGTTTCTATCTCTTTCCAATACCATTAAGTACAATGGATTTCCCCATGATGCCATTAAGTTGATCTTGATCCATTTCTCCTTAGAGGGCAATTCTAAGTATTGGCTAGATACACAACCACCTAAGAGCATTACCACTTGGGATGACTTTACTAAGAAGTTTTTGAACAAGTTATTTCCCCCATCTAAGACCACGGCTTTGAGAAACTTAATTATTGGATTTCAAAAAAAACCTAGCCAAACGTTTAGTGATGCTTGGGAAGAGTTCAAGGAGTTATTGAGAAAATGCCCCAATCATTGATTCAATGAGGTTCACCAAATAAATACTTTATACAATGGATTAAGACCACATCATCAAGATTCCCTCAACACCTCTGCGGGTAGGAATATTCTTTCCAAATCTATTCAAGAGGCACGGGACATTATTAAGACTAAATCCATGGTGCAAACTAACACACAATTTGATGAGAGAGTCCATGTGGTGCAAGAGAGTGTTACTCTACAATTGGATGAGATAGTCTATCAAAAGTTTGATATTATGACTGATACACTCTTGAAACTTTGTGAAATCACTTTGAACAAAAATTCCACCAATGATGTGCATGATATTGCTTTTTCATGTGAGACTCATGGAGGTCCTCATTCTTACCAACAATGTGATAAGGTTCAAAATTACCAAGGTGAATGTTATTCTTATCAAGAAGAACATGGAGAGCACTTCAAACCTAACATCAATCAAAACAATCTCTCTTACAAGTCAAATAACTACCTTTGCTCCACCCGGCTTTCCACCCCATCCACCCACCCAAAATAAACCCAATCCTCCTCAATTGCTACAAAGAAATCAAGGGCCTAGGCCAAACTACCAAGGTAACAACTATAAAGCACCCAACAACTTTCACAATCAAGGAAATAACTTTCATACACACAATCAAGGATTTAACCAACCACCTCCACCCTTCCAAAATCAAGGTCAAAATCAAGGATATGGGCAAAATGATACTTTTGATCTTTTTGAAAGAAGAATTCGTGAAAGTGAAAAGATACTACATGAGCAAATGAGAGTTATGAATGAGGAGTCTACTAAGAGGATTTTGATGATGCTTAATCAAAGACCACAAGGGGCTCTACCTTCAAACACACAAACAAACCCAAGGGCTAATGTCAATGCTATCACAACAAGAAGTAGAAAGACAACTAATGATCATTCACCTCCTATACCTTCTTTGGTTTAGCCTACTATGGTTCCACCTTGTGATAAGCCTTCTACATCTAATTCACCACCTTCAAGCTCTACCACTTCAACACCTATACCTTCTCATCCTACACCCACTTCTCCTTTACCTTCCACACCTCCCAATAAAGAACCCAACAAAGAGAAACCTTCCACCACAACAGCTACTCAACCTACACCAAAACCAAGCCTTCCTTACCCATCAAGATTGAGAAAGGAGAAATTGAAAAACAAGGATGATATTCATGTCTCTAATTTTTTGAGAATGTTCAAGCAACTTAACTGTGACACCCCCAAATTGAGTCAAATGCATCGGAAATTAAATTTGGGTGTCACGTAGGTGGATTAACAGCAGATAGTGTATAGAGCAGCAGATAAAAGATTATCATTACATTTATTACATGAATAAAAGTGCAAATGTTATTAAAATTGTCTTAGACATTATTCAGCGTTTGGAATCATTCCCTAGTTTATAAAACCCCAGATGAGCTCTATAAATGCATCCTATCATTATACTTGATTCCATGTACGTCAATACCTGCTCCAGTTTCCTGAGAAAACATGCTTAGAGAGTCAACATCAAGTTGGTGAATTCACAAGTTTCATAAAATGAGTTTGGACAATAAACATTCACTGAAGTAGTAATGCATAAAGCATCAACACTTAAAATAATTACATTTCCATATTGCCCGAAACTGATACTTGATAGTTAAGTCCACAAAAAATGAGGACCCTTCGCAATAAAATGCACCCAATAATAATAAGTTCTGACATGTGAAACATCTGTTGTCCTGGCCTAGGCACAGTGAGCGCTACTCACTCAGATGGGGATGGTAAATCCCAAATAGGTCTATTTATAACATTTAGGCAATTCAAAAATTCTAATAGTTTTAGATGCACAGGTCATGCGGGTTCATCTATAATAGGCAAATGTAATCAAGGTTTTGTAGTTCAGTTTATGTCCATCAAATAAAATATGTGATAAGATGGCTTTTATACATGATCTCATCGTTCTTTTCGGGCTTTAAATGCATAAAAATGTCATAAAATACCATATATATGCTTGTATTTGTTTACTTGTGTGTTATAGGTATGTATATCGTGAAAAAGACAAAGGATCACAAGAAACAAGGAAAAACAGACACGAGAAACGAAGCCGTACAAAGAACCGGGACCTAGTTCATGGATTATCCAAGATGAACCCTTGAAGACTTGAAGATGTACAAGATTGATCCTCAAAATATGAAGAAATGACACTTAAAACCCTTGTATATTCATAATTACAAGTTTGGTCCCTTAAGTTTGTCAAAACTACAAAATGGTCCTTCAACTATGAAGAATTGGCAAGTTTAGTCCCTCAACAATTCTAAATTGCCAATAATGGTCCCTCATGAAGTCAAAGATACAATGAAGACCTTTGAAGATCAAGAATGTCCAAAATCAGTCCTTCAAATATGCAAAAATGGCAAAAACAACCCTTGAAAACCTTTTGCCAAAGTTTTGTGGCAAAAGTGTGAAGTTAATAACTTTCATAACAAAGGGAATCAAGCTGTGATGGTTGAAAAACGTGTTTTACCATATTTGCCAAAAGACAAGGACCAAACATGTGCAAATGAAGCATTCAAATGGATATTGCGCCAAACACATTTACACTCCTACAAAAACGGATCAAATGTGTTAATGTTCACCTTTCACCCCTAGTTACCATTCCACTTAAACCAAGGGGTAAAACCCAATTACCCACACCCACGTGTGATTCACCTATACACAAACCCTTCCCACACTCAAAACCCCAATCCCCACTCACCAAAGGGCCCCACCATTCAAACAAATCCACCTATCACATCAAACCCTAACCTCCAAGGTATGCCACATGGCCAAATCAACAGCCCATACTCCTTGCTTGGTTACAAAGCTAAAATGAACAATCAGGATTCATTTGGATAGCTCAAACATCAAATGCGTCTAGAAGATTCAAGGGCATTTCAGGAAATTCATAGCTAGGGTTTTCTCTTTTAATATAGCCCTTGTGGCCTATATAAGGACTCCTCAACATGTGAGTGAGCCTTGTTCTAGTTTTACTCTTTAAACATTGTAATTCCTTTTTAAAATTTATAAAAGTTGGTATTTTAAGAAAATTGTAATTCCTTTTTATGTTTTTGAAAGTTGGTGTTGTTTAAGAGTGATTCTGAGTTCCATTTGATGTTATAAAGGTGTTTAGAAGTTGTGGTTTGAACACGTTTATGTTTGGTAAGGATTTCAATGTTTGAAAAACCTTGAAATCAATCATCTGTTTTTGATTATTTACTTGTACTAATCCTAAACCAAAAGCCATAAGCTCTTACAAGCTTGTTGACACCAAGCTTATGAAGGGGTTTTAGCCTTTGGTTGGGCTGTTTGTTGCTTGTTTTGAAGAAATCAAGTCCTTGATTTTCTACTTTGAAACATCAACTAACGCACATCTCATCTCTTTTTTTGAAGTACCTTGGTCTTGTTCTAGTTGTTGAACAAGGTCCAAGGAGCATTGCTGATCCTCCTAGGAAGTTGTGGAGGATAGGTATAATCTCTTGTTAAGAATCCTCTAAAATATTTCATGATATTGGATGATTTATATTTTGCCATGTGATTTGTTGATTTTGTGTTTGTGCTTTAAGTTTTATAGTTGGTATCTCTTAGTTGTCACCTAGTTGAGTTATTTGAACCATAAAATCAGTAGGTTGTTTGATTAGATAAGAAGTTTGTTTGAAAAAGTACTAAAACAAGGCTGTTTGGGATTTTGGGATCATATGGCCTTGTGGCCTTGTGCCCTTGGTTCTTAGGGTTTGGGGAGTCTAAACAAGTCATATGCAACAAGTTTTAGTCACTGGTTAAGTTTCAAAAGGTTTGGAAAAAGGATTTCAAGTTTTGGAAAAATCTGAAAAAAGTGGTTTGAAATTAGTCAAACACATCAGATCCAATAAAATCTTTGTTTGTTGGATCTAAGGTTTGAAATCAGGTTTGGAAAGAGTTTAGGTGATAAGCTATCTGTGCATTATCTGTTTGTTGAATTTGGTGGCTTATTGAAGGTGCTAGAGCTTATCAAAGTTGGCTGAAGTGGTTATTTGCATCAGCAAATAACCTCCTCATTTTGGACTTGCATTAGTGATTCTAGTGTATGCCTTGTTGTTTTGTTGCTTGGAACTTGATATTGTGTTGCTTGTGAGTGCTTCTTGCTATTTGGTGTGCCTTATTGCTGGCTTATAAGCTAACTGGCTTATTAAGCCCTTTTTGCCAAAATCAGTCATCACTTGGTCAACTGACCTCTTGATTCACAAGGACTCCTCCTTGAGTTCTTCATAAAAGTTGCTTATAACAAGCCTATAAACCATCCCTGGTCATTTGGTGAATTTTAGAACACATTGACTTTTGGTCAAATAAGCACAATTTGGCTTATTTTTGAGAACTGCTTATTGGTACATGCAACAACTTGGCTTTTGTAATAGGTGTCATTTTTCTCAGCTTAATAACAAATCTGGAAGGTTACAAGTCATTTGGTTAAGCTTTTGCTAGAAAACTAGCTTATTTGGCTTTTTCAGCCAGCTTATTGGTTCACACAGCTTATTCTACTTGGCTTTTTGTGATTTTTATGATTGATTATTCTTAGTTAAGGTATTTGTGAGCTTTTGCAACAAACCAAAGCTTCTGAAACAGCCTACAACTCTAACCCGACTATTTTGTCGTTTTGTGGATTTCTACTTTGCTTATTTCTGGCTTATTGAGTGTGATTTTTCAAAATTTCTTTTCACAGATCTCTTAGGCATCTCAAAAGAAGGTTGTGTGTTTAAGCAGAGCTTATGGCATTGGCTTATTGCTTAATTGGATTATTGGCCCAATAAGAATAAGCTTGTTGACTATTTAAGCTGTGATAAGCTCAAAATCAGCTTTTGGGCCTTTAGACTTCTGTGTTTAGAATTAAACTTTGAGTCAGATAGTGCTTTTTCAGGACATTTGGGCCTAGTTTGACTTTTTGGGCCCAAAAGCTCATTAAGGTTGACTGATTTTGTTTTTAGCCCATTTGGGGGCCCATTAGGGGTATTCTGGTAATTTCACTTTAATTTTCTGATTATTTAGGTTAAAATAAACTAGTTTGCAAGTTTTTAGAATTTTTTTAGAATTTTTGGATTTCTATTATTATTTTTATATTATTTTTATATTATTTTTCAAATTTCACATTTTTGAACTTTTTATATTTTTCTTAGGTTTAATACATTAAAATAGGTTTTTTGCAACTCTTAGATTAATTTTATTGTCATTAGATTAATTTTTATAATTATTTTAAGTGTAAATAGTTTTTAAATCATTTTAAATATTTTTAATTAGTTTAAAATTTTATAAAAATAGTTTTAATCTTTATAGGTCATTTTAGAGGTTTACAAAGTGAAAAATCTTTATTTGGGCTTTTTAATAATTAATTTGATTTTTAGGGCTTTAATTAACATTTAAAAATTAATATTTAATTAATTAGAAGGTTTGAAAAAGTTTTGATCATTTGTAAACTCTTTGTTTATTTAATTTGATTTTTGGGAATTTTTAGAATTAATTTTTATTTTAGCTCTTTTTACGGTTTTACGTTTAGTCGTCGTAGTAATTAATTTCACGTCTTCGTCATTCTAATTTCTCATCCCCTTCTTTCTAATATTAATCTCAAATCAATTACGAATTATTCACACACATATACCTCCTTGGGAAACGAACTTTCACCTTTGGGTCATTAGTACACGGTTTTCTTAAACCGTCGTATTTAATACTTACCCTATTTACCTCCTTTTCCTAAAGGTGTGGTAAAACACTACAATAATTTTGGCGCCGCTGCCGGGGAGGTGTGTCGTGATTAATTTCTATTGTTGTTTTTAATATTAACAATAAATAGTATTTGTATTAGTAGAAATCTACTAATACGTATTATCGGTTTTTTCGTTTTTTCTTGTGAAATTATTATTACTATATTGTATTAAGTATCACAATCAATACAAATTATCTCCGAAAGTGTGAAAACACAACCTTAATTGGGATTTGATCTCCTAATTATTGTATTCGAATCTCAAACAAAAAGAAAAAGGCAAAAACAGATAAATACTTTCGTGAAGCTCGATTTTGAAAAATACAAACTATAAGGTGGGTATAAGGCGGGTATTATAAAATATACCCTAAGGAAAAAGGCTCTTAAGTGCTTTGCGCCGCCTCGTTTTGCCCGCTTGCTTGTGATATTTTGAGATTGAAGGCTAACCGAGGGTTTTGCCGCCCAAAGTATTATTACGTATCATATATATTTGCTTGGTTTTCTTTATGATTAAACCCTCTTGAACAATTTGGTTTTCACCAAAGTTTTAAAGTCATTCGAAAGCGATCACTCCACGTGATCGTTTTCATTCTTTTGAGGCTTCTTTAATCAAGAGTTTGATTCGAGGAGAGATTTGGTAGATTGTTGTCTACGAAGATACACAAAATCCAGAAAAAAATTAAAAACAATCAAAAACACAAAAAATTGAAAATTCATAAAACACCCAAAAAGAATCTTCTTTGCTCACCTCCCATTCTTCGTGAAGTTTATGCAAACTCGTAATCAAGCAAAACGAGCTCGTAAACGTCGCCAAAGTCAAGGAAATCAAGAGACGTTTATTGAAAAACAAACTCCAATTGTTGAACCTATCGTAGAACAAGAAGCTATCATGGCTAATCGTACTATGATGGAGTTGCTTCAAGCACCCACCGAGGGTTTTGGAGAGGCCATTGTGATTCCCGCTATCCTTGCGGAGAATTTCGAGATTAAGACGGGTTTAATGTCGATGTTGCAAGCAAATAAGTTTAGAGGTCATGAGAAAGACAACCCGCATTACCACATAAGGAATTTTAATAGTCTCACCGCAACTAGCAAGTTTAAGGATATTCCACATGACGCCATTAAGATGATGTTGTTTCCATACTCATTAGATGGACCCGCTAAAATTTGGCTCGAGAAAGAACTGCCAGATTCGATTTTGACATGGGGTGATCTCGTCTCTAAGTTTGTGAACCAATTTTCTCCACCATCTAAAACAACACATTTGAAAAATGAGATTTCAAGGTTTACACAACGTAATAATGAGAGTTTTTCAATGGCATGGGAACGATTTAAGGAAATGTTACATGAATGTCCACACCATGATTTTTCGGAATTGCATCAAATAGATACTTTTTATAATGGGCTTAATGATCATGAACGAGATTATTTGAATGCCGCCGCGGGTGGTAATTTTTTGTGCAAAACGACCGATGAAGCTTTAAAGATTATCGAGGATAGATCTAAGGTTTACAACCCTCGTAACACACCGAGTGTTGCCAATATGGGTTCGTCATCATCGTCATCGTCTCGTCACATTAATGCCTTACATGATGAAGCTAATGAGGAAAATCGATTTTTCGATAGGTTTTCAAATCTTATGACTCATTAGAAAGCACGAGATGCTTTGAATTCCTCCGGTTAAAGCGGTTGATAAGAGTTGTTTGTCTTGTGGTGGAGCTCATGGTCTTTCCAAGTGCATTACCGTCGGTTGTAGCACTTTGAGTGCTTACGTAGCAACGAGAACTTACAACCAAAACGGCCAAGGTTCCCGCCCAAATCAAGCTCCACCAAATCAAAATGTTAATAACAATCGAAACAACAATCAAAATGGTGGTTATCAAGGCAATTCACGTAACTACAACAAAGGGAATTATCAAAGTGGGAATGGATAAATTGCAAATCAAAACTAAAACTGTGATTTTCAAAACACTACACAAGGTTTTCAAAATGCTCACACTAAAAATCTTCAAGGAGAACTTTTGGATTATGCTAAAGCAAATGATGCTAAGTTTGATAACATGCAACGTGAGATGATTAGCTTAAGATCCGAGTTGAAAAACAAGCTTAAAAACGAACTTGCTAATGAAATTAAGACTCGTGCTAATAAAATGGAAGGAAATGTTCAACGTCTTCAACAAAATCCACAAAAGATGGAACAAGGACAACATGAGATTAAGCAAGAATTGTTAAAAGCGGATTTAAGGCAATCAAAATTCGAAGACCGAATGGAAAATATTTGAAGCAATCATGTGTAAACCCTCTTCCTTGGGTGCTCTTCCTAGTGATACCATTGCAAACCCGAAGGGAGAAATGAAGGTTATTACTACATGTAGCGGTAAATCTTTCAAGGAACCAATCTCTCGTCCAAGTACTTCTACGGAGAAGGAAATCGAGAAAGAGCCCGAGGTGATGGTCGAAAAGGAACATATCACAAGCCCACGAAGTACCGCTCATACCACACCTACGGTTGAACCAATACCAATGATGGAACCCAAGATTCCAAGGCCGTTGCCTAATGTCCAACCCACACCACCCTTACCTTACCCTTCGAGACGAAACAAAGAGGATCTGCAAGAACGTAACAAACAACAAATCGAGCTTTTATAAAAAAATTTGAACAAGTTCATTTTGATGTAAGTTTAGCCGACGCGTTGTTATATATGCCTCGTTTCGCTTCCACTTTTAAAAGTATGATGAACGATAATGAAAAGCTTTCAAAGCTTGCTAATTGTTCTTCGGTTTATCTTAACCACATACCGGAAAACGCTGGTGACCCCGGAAAGTTTCTCATTCCTTGTGATATACAAGATATGAAAGAATGCCTCACCTTGGTCGATCTTGGTGCGAGCATTAATTTGATGACATTTTCCATTTGGAAATCGCTTTCGCTTCCGGCTCTTACTCCTTCGAACATGTCTATCGAGATGGCCGATCATTCTACGATTTTAGCATGTGGTGTAGCCGAGGATGTTTTCGTGAAAGTGGGGATGTTCTACTATCCCGTTGATTTTATAGTAGTTGACATCCCCGCGGATCCTCAAGTTCCTCTAATTTTAGGTCATCCATTTTTGGACACCTCGAGATCGCTTATCGACGTTCATGCAAGAACTATTACTTTGAGATTCAACGAAGAGGAACTTGTTATAAACTCTACTCAAAACTCGACACCTTCTCATGTTTATGCAATCGCTACCATCAATCACATTGACTTAGTTGATGTGATTTGCGATGAGCTTTCACAAGAAGTGTTAGGTTTTTCCGATAGCTCGTCTAGTGGCAATCCCACTATTTTGGATCCGATTCTTGCTAATTCTACACCAAATCTCACTCCATTCCAAGGAGGCGATTTTACTTGAAATGAAAACGACAATAAATATGAGGTGATTATTGGTAATGATACTTCTATTCCACCATTTCTTCCGCCGATGGAAGTTATGAGTGTTGAGCAAAAATCTTCAATCGAGGAACCGCCTCTCCTTGAATTGAAAGATCTTCCATCTCACCTTGAATACGCATTCTTGGAAGGTGATGACAAGTTGCCGATTATTATTGCAAAAGGTCTTGCTAATGATGAAAAAACCGAGCTCTTGAAAGTCTTAAAGCTCATAAAGGGGCAATTACGTGGAAAATTTCCGACATTAAGGGTATTGACCCAAAATTTTGTACTCACAAGATTTTAATGGAGGAGGACTACAAACCCGCAATTCAAAGTCAAAGAAGGGTAAACCTCATAATTCACGATGTCATCAAAAAGGAAGTTTTAAAACTCCTTGACGCGAGAATGATTTATCCTATCTCCGATAGCCCATGGGTGAGCCCAATCCATTGTGTCCCTAAAAAGGGAGGAATGACTGTTGTGCCCAATGAAAACGACGAGTTAATTCCAACTCATGTTGTGACCGGTTAGAGGGTGTGTATTGACTACCGAAAGTTAAATGACGCCACTTGTAAAGACCACTTTCCTTTGCCCTTCATGGATCAAATGTTCGAGCGACTCGCGGGAAATGAATTATATTGCTTTTCAGATGGTTTCCGGTTACTTTCAAATCCCTATCGACCCTCGTGATCAAGAGAAGACTACGTTCACGTGTCCTTATGGAACGTTTGCTTATCGTAGGATGCCTTTCGGATTTGCAATGCACCGGGTACGTTTCAACGGTGTATGATGGCTATTTTTCACGATATGATCGAGAAGTCGATGGAAGTGTTTATGGATGACTTTTCGGTGTTTGGCAATTCGTTCACGTCGTGTTTATCTAATCTCGAGCAAATGTTAAAACGATGTGAAGAAACCAATCTTGTGCTTAATTGGGAAAAATGTTATTTTATGTGTAAGCAAGGAATCGTCTTAGGACATAAGGTCTCAAAAGCGGGGATTGAGGTCGATAAAGCTAAGGTAGACGTCATCGCCAAGTTACCTCATCCCAAAACCATTAAGGGAGTTAGGAGTTTCCTAGGCCACACGGGCTTTTAGACGTTTCATCAAATACTTTTCGAAAATCTCTCGACCTATGACACACCTTCTCGAGAAGGATGCTCCTTTTAATTTCGATGAGGATTGTGTTAGAGCTTTCGAAACTCTCAAAAGGAAACTTACCAAAGCTCCGATTATTGTTGCTCCTAATTGGTAATTACCCTTTGAAATCATGTGCGATGCAAGTGATTATGCTATAGGGGCCGTCTTAGGGCAACGCTATGAAAAGCATTTCCGTCCTATCCATTATGCTAGTAAGACGATGACCGAGGCTCAATTAAAGTACACCACAACATAAAAGGAATTACTTGTCGTGGTCTATGCTTTTGAGAAATTCCGACCTTATCTCGTCTTAACTAAAAGCATCATGTATATTGACCATTCCGCTAACAAGTATCTCTTAGCTAAGCAAGATGCTAAGCCGAGATTGCTTCGTCGGATGCTCCTCCTCCAAGAATTTGATGTCACCGTGCTTGACAAAAAAGAAGCCGAGAATCTAGCGGCCGATCATCTCTCTCGTCTAGAAGATCCTCACGAATATGTTTTCGAGAACAAGGAAATCACCGAAACAATTCCTCTCGAGACTCTCGGTGTAGTGAATTCTAAAGAAACCACCCCATGGTTTGCCGAAATTGCAAATTACCATGCGGGCAATTTAATAATCAAGGGTATGACGACACAACAAAAGCGAAAATTCTTTCGTGACGTCAAGTTCTATTTTTGGGACGACCCTTATGTCTTTCGGGTTTGTGCGGATCAACTCGTTTGGCGTTGCGTTTTTGGTGCCGAAGCTTCTAACATCCTTGGAGCTTGTCACGAGGGACCCACGGGTGGTCACCACGGTGCTAATATCACGGCTAAGAAAGTGTTCGATGCCGGATTCTTTTGGCCTTCTATCTATCGTGATGCACACGCACTTGTGAAGTCGTGTGATTCGTGCCAACGTCAAGGAAAATCGTCTCAACGTGATGAAATGCCGCAAAACATAATTCAAGTGTGTGAGATTTTCGACATTTGGGGCATAGACTTTATGGGGCCGTTCCCATCGTCTCATGGTAACAAGTATATCCTCGTCGCCGTCGACTACCTTTCTAAGTGGGTGGAAGCTAAGGCTTTACCTACTAATGATGCTCGTGTGGTAGTGAAGTTTTTGAAGCAACTATTCTCTCGCTTCAGAACCCCTCGTGCTATTATAAGCGATCGTGGAACCCATTTTTTTGTAATGACCAATTCGAGAAGGTTTTAAAGAAATATGGACTTACTCATCGTCTTTCTACGGCTTATCACCCGCAAACGAGGGGGCAAGTCGAGGTTTCGAACCGAGCTTTGAAGAGGATTTTAGAGAGGTCGATTGGAGAAAATCATGCTTCGGGTCCGAAAAACTCGATGACGCTTTATGGGCCTTTAGGACCGCTTATAAGACACCTATCGGTTGTACTCCTTATAAGTTAGTCTATAGGGAGAATTGTCATTTGCCCATTAAATTGGAGCATAGGCATATTGGGCCCTTAAGCATGCAAACTTTGACTTGAAGACCGCGGGAGATCACCGGAAAATACAATTGAATGAATTGGATGAACTAAGAGATAATGCTTATGAAAATTCATTGATTTTCGAAGAAAAGACTAAAAAGTTTCATGATGCAAAGATTAAAAACCGGGTTTTTAACGTTGGTGATCAAGTGTTACTTTTTAACTCTATATTAAAGATATTTTCTGGGAAATTGAAATCTCGTTGGTCGGGTCCTTTCACCATTACACAAGTGTTTCCTTATGGGACCATCGAGCTAGCTCAAAATTATGGTCCTAACTTCAAGGTGAATAGACATAGGCTTAAGCACTACTTTGGTGGGGAAATTCCTTCCATGGATGACCTCGACCAAGTCACCTTCCCTAATGATAATTAGCATTGAGGGGATCGAGTCGAGCTCATGACTCGGTAATCAAAAACGAGGTGCCTCGTGGGGGAGATCCCATGCTTATATTTTTATGCTTTCTAATAAATAATGAGAGGGGATTAGTGCCCTTCCAACTCGTTGTCTCGTGGTTGTTTGTGATTGTGTTATCTAGATCATCATCATCATCTACGATTGAAGACTCTCGTGTTTGTTTACGTGAGCCTCCATCGTTTGCTTGAAGAAGTTTTTCACGAATCCATGGCATATCCTTTATTGTTCTAACAATTATCTTTTAGCATAATTAATAAACGGCTTTAGATAAATTGTTGATCAACCTTCCATGCTAGATCCTAAGCATTCGATTCTTCGTCTCTAGTATGGGGGTGCACCACCTTTAGACTCGAAACATTGAGGACAATGTTTAGTTTTATTATGGGGGTGAATAGATACTTGCTTTGCTACGCCCTCACATTTTCCAACTTTCAATGTTTTGTTTTGTTGCTAATAAGGCTAAAATGGCCAAATTTTAAAATTTTTCTTTGTTTTAATAAGTATTTTTAAGACACGAATGTATATTTTCCGATGGGTAGAATAAGAACTAATTTTTGACTTGATGGGCATTTGGAGCCCTTTACATTCCTTAACCCGCTCAATTCAAGTTTTGCTAGACTTTTATATAGGGAACTTTAAAATGCGAAAGTCTTAGCTCATTCGGGTTAAGAACAAGAAATTTTCGCAAGTTCCTATAATTGATCCTAGAAAGTCACTTATCAAGGGAACTATAAAATGCATTATCTAAACTTGAAAAAGTCCAAGAAAGTGCAAGATCCTATAGGTGGCTTGAAAATCCAAAACTTCGATTTGATATAGTCTTAATGAAAGCTAATCCAAATTTGGCTTAATTTTGACTTGCATGGCTAAGTATTCACGAGTCTCTTTATTTAGAGGTCTTTAAATAGTGAAGAACGAGAGATGATAGAGTTAGACAAGTGATCATGCTAAACGTAGAACATGAAAATGTTCTTTCAAAAACTCATATGTTTTTAATTGTGGCTTTTTCTCCTATAAGATCAATGCTTTAGGAATAAAAATAATTACAATAAGTAAGGTCGTATGATTTGAAAGGTTACTTAGCTTCTAGCACAATATCGTTTAAAAGTTGCTCGGGGTTGAATAGAGTTCATAGCCAAGGCATAACTTATTAAAGCATGACGCGAAGATTGTTGAAGATCCAAAAAGGCCCTAACAAGGCATGAGGAGCTCTATTTTGTTGCTAAAGATCCAAGATGATGTGAAGTATCATTATTCAAAAATCAATATGAAGGATCGAGACACACGACGAAAAGCAATTACTCCCCTAAAGATCATGGAGAAAGTCTGTCCAAAAACATATCCAAGTCCGAAAAGGAGGCGGATCGTTGTATATCAAAGTCCAAAATAAAGATTGAAGAAAAATTGATTAAGTCGTGGTCCAAGTATGAAGAATCTTTCAAAAATGTCAAGTGAAGAAATTCCAAAATATGAAGAGAAGACCATAATTTCAAGAAACGTCTTCCCAAGATTTGAAGTATGAAGTACATGCCAAATATCGGTCCGAGAAAGGTCTCAAATCGTGAAACGAGTTATGCCAAGATATGAACTTAAGGAGATACACGAGAAGCCATTTTAAAAGACTTTGTCCTTCGGCTAACTATCAATTAAATCGTGCTACTTTACTTTTGGACTAATAATTACTCAAATAAGTCAATATGAGTCACTTGTGATCCATGACAAATAGTTAAAAAATTCTTGAAACCCATTTCCTTTCATAATAACTAGGATTGCGGGGAGAAAAAGTATTACACAATTTGGACGTCTGAGTAGTGTTAGCATTGTGACTTGTAGCAACAATGATCTCGTTTTTGCACTTAGCCTGGAATTTATGACAATCAAGGATGACGAAATTTACTCTATGGGACATTTACTTGTTTCTATTCATTGACCCTAAAAGTCACATTCGTGATGAAAATCATACATTATGTCTTTACACATCTTCCTAGTATTGTTGCAAGTCTTTTACTTTTCAATAAAGGTTTGTAGAAACTAGAAGGGGGGTTTAATAGTTTCTTATATTTACTTGTTAAATGACGGTTTTCAAAAAATTTTTTTCTCAAAACTTAGACTTGAGGAAATAAGTGAAATCTTATTATGCATAATATGAACAATGATAGTGTAATTTAAACTAATACTAACTAATATATATGCACAAAGAATAAAGTATGTAAAGAGTTAAGGGTAAAGAAAGATAAAACCAAACACCAACGATTTATAGTGGTTCGGCAACGAAGCTCACTCCTCGTTCCCACTCCACTCCTCGAGTACTCCTTACTCGAGAGTTCACTACACAACAAGCTCCTTATGGTGGAGAAAACCGTACACGTCATTTAACCAATTTCTAACCCTAAGCTAAAAGTCAAGCCCTAATCGTAGCTAGGGCCAATCTACACAACTATACTTAGTACATACACAACTTCCAAATAGACACAACTACTTGGATCTTCACAACTATTACACAACAACAAATGTATAAGATTTGATCTTCAAAGGATCTTTGGTGGTGGACTCAACACTTCACAATGATAGTGTTCTTCTCTTTGCACTTGAAGAGGAAGGGATGGATGAGATAGATTCACTTCTAAACAAGTAGTAATCAATCAAACAATCAAGGATTTGAGTGATTTAAGAAGTATGTTTGAATCTGGAAATTTGTGTGCAAAAGAGGTGAATTGAAAATCTGAGAAAGGTCCACTATTTATAGGACAAAGGGCCAACGGCTATATCTGCCCGCGGTTCCTTATCTTAGCCCGCGGTACCTTATCGATAAGGAACCGCCAGGCTAGACTCCGCTCCCTTTTTGTCCTTTAGTGGTGGAGGTCATATCTGGTTATAAAAATATCCAGAAAGGATAGTCCAAATCAAAATGGAATATGCCATTTTCAAATTTTCAAATATTTAATTTAATAAAACATTTTCTTAAAAAGAAAGTTTAATTAAAAACTTGTCACACTTAATAAAAAGTGAGTTTTAAGAAAAGATTAAATCACTTGATCACTTGATTAAGGTTAGTACTTGTTTATTCATACCTTAAGTGAAAATGGGTAAAATGAAAAATACTTGAACTCAAGAATTCGTTTTTCGTTGTTTTTGTAAATGCTTGTTTTTACATATTGTCGTAATCAAAACTAAGCGATACCGAAAAATGCAAGTAACATTTTTAGGTATTATTGCATTAACAATCTCCCCCTTATTGATTCCGACAATATATAAACTCAATCATACAAAACACAAGATTTTCGAAGACGAGTTTATTCATTTCTCCCCCTTTGTCGAAGCAAAAAGGTTGCACAATTCGGTGTTGAAGAGACAGACTTTGCAAAGACTCCCCCTTGGTGCTTACTCCCCCTAGCTTGGGGCACTGAGGAATCGAGATATGGTGACAAGCTACATAGAAGGGTTAGTTGAACAAAAGAAACAACCAACAAGACATAGCTAAAGGTCACACTAAAAGAATAAAAGAGAAGAAAACACAAAGACTAAGATCCAAGTGAAGTCATATAAAAATAAGAAATGAGTCATATAAAGATGTATGAAATAGAAAACAAGCCAAAAGAATAAATATAATCCTAGTTATTCTAGAATTCTAAGATTTGCTTAAAAGAAAAAGGTGTCTTGACGATAAGCAACCAATTCTTATATGAAAGACAAGGTAGTGGCGGAATGTGGTGGTGGTGGCTTGGTGGAGATCTCATAATCAAAGTGAAGAGGAGGTTTTATTAAGAGACTCTTGATGAAGATCAACTCCTCATAGATGTGTGCCATAGCAAGATGTTGATATTAACAACAATGACAATATGTCCCATGGTGCATGACATTATCATGAGAAGGAGGAAGAACACTAAAGGGTGGTGGTGGAAGAAAATATGTTCCATAATCAACATTCTTGGTAGGAGAGATGTGATTAAGAGAGTTCTTGGGTGAATTGGGATTGAAAGCAATTGGGGAGAATGGAGGAGAATCAAGGCTTTCATTAGGAGAGTAAGACATTTTGGGATGTGAAGTAAGGAAAAATGCTTATGGTTTAATAGGGAAGGCCAAGGTATTTTTTGGGTGGTCAAAGGGTTGAAGCAAAGATTCTCAAAAATGTTGGAACAAATTTGTAATTTCAGAAATACCCGAAAAATAAGGAAGCACTGTCTGCGGTTCCTTATTGCTTCTGGCGGTTCCTTATTGATAAGGAACCGCGGTTCATATATGGAACCGCCTACAGTGGTTGAGTTTTGGTGGTGAAGGAAGATTTTTCAACAAATCTTATTTTACTAGTCTAACTTATCATAGGAATATGCTTGAGAGCAAAGATAGACAAAGAGAACACATATTAACTCACCAAATAGAGATTGACCAAAATACATGGATTTAAAAAATCGATGTAGGAGGTGTGTAAGAAAAGACATTACGTCATGACACAATGATCCTCCATGATTCTATCTTGTTCTTGCTATGTTTGAGAGAATCATACATATAAATTATGTAAGCTCGAGATTAATAGCAAGAATCTATGAAAAACGTTTTTAGATTGAATTAACAATGTCAAAACATTTCTCAACCATTTTTGAAAGAGACTTTGAGGATTTTGAAAAGGAGAAGAGAAGATTTTCAAGAAGAGTTTAGGAGACTCAAGGACTCAAAGGGATACAAGACTCAAAGGAGAGAAAAAGACTCAATAAAGGAAAGTAATTAAGGAATATATTACATTAATCCTAGACCTAGACGCAAGTAATTAAAAGGTTCCCTCTTAAGTGGCTTAGTGAAGATGTCGGCTAAGTTATCCTCAGAGGGTACCTTCTCAATTGAGATGTTCCCCTTTTGAACATTATCCCTAAGAAAATGGTGACGAAATTCTATGTGCTTGGTTCGCGAATGTTGCACGGGATTCTTGCTAAGGTCTATAGCACCCTTATTGTCACACATGATGGGAACATCATCAAGACAAATCTCGTAATCAACAAGCGCTTATTTCATCCATAGAGCTTGTTGGCATGCTTTTCCGGCACTCACATACTCGGCTTCCGTGGTGGATATCGCAAGAGCGGTTTGTTTCTTGGAGAACCAAGAAGTTAAACAACAACCCATGAAGGTACAAACACCACTAGTGCTTTTCCGGTCCACATAGTCTCCCGCATGATCCGAGTCCGCGTAGACAATGGTTTCTACGTCGGCCCCTTTAGGATACCATAATCCTAAATGTATAGTGACTTTAATGTATCGGAAGATACGCTTAACCGCTTCAAGGTGAGAGGTTTTGGGAGCCTCTTGGAAGCGAGCACAAAGTCAAACACTAAACATGATATCCGGTCGACTTGCCGTTAGGTACAACAAACTACCAATCATACCTCCATATTTGGTGTTTTCTACCGTCTCACAATTATCATCTACGGTGAGTTTAGTATCCGAGGCCATAGGGGTCTTCATTGGTCTAGATTCTTCTAATCCAAACTTCTTTAGCATTTCTTTAGCGTACTTAGATTGACTAAAGAAAATACCATCGTCCATTTTTTTAATTTGGAGTCCTAAAAAGAAGTTAAGTTCTCCCATCATACTCATTTCGAACTCATCATGCATGATTTTGGCAAAGTCATCACAAAATTCTTGACAAGTTGAGCCAAATATAATGTCATCAACATATGTTTGCACAATTATGAGATGAGAACCTTTCTTCTTTGTAAAGAGAGTGTTGTCTACCATTCCCATGGTATACTCATGTTTGACAAGAAACGCTTTAAGTCTATCATACCAAGCTTTGGGTGCTTGTTTAAGACCATAAAGTGCCTTCTTAAGCTTGTAAACATGATCCGGTTTCTCAAAATCTATGAAGCCGGGAGGTTGAGCCACATATACCTCCTCATTGATCAAACCGATAAGAAACGCACTCTTTACATCCATTTGTTGAAGCTTAATATCTAAGGCACAAGCGTAGGCTAAAAGAATTCTAAAGGATTCTAATCAAGCTACCGGTGCATATGTCTCGTCATAATCAATCCCTTCTTGTTGATTATAGCCTTGTGCTACAAGTATAGCTTTGTTACGAGACACGACACCATTCTCATCTAGCTTATTCCTATATACCTATTTGGTTCCTATAATGGTAGAACTTCTAGGTGGAGGAACAAGTTCCCAAACATCATTAGCAACGAATTGATTCAATTCTTCTTGCATCACAATGACCCAACTCTCATCCATCAAAGCTTCTTTAACATTCTTTGGTTCAATCAAGGAGACGAAACAAAAGAAGTTACGTTGGTTTTGGACTTGAGATCTTAGGGTCCTTTGATTTAAGTCGCCAATGATATTATTGAGAGTATGATCCTTAGACTCCTTAATGTTTACTTCCTTTTCAACACTAAGGTCTTCAACTCCTATTTTTCTAACCTCTTTAGCTCTAACTACTTCTACTTCATCCAAGTCATCATCAACCAATGGTGGTGTCTTGGTTAAAGGATGGGTTTCATCAAATGTCACGTTAAGTGATTCTTCAATTACGCCCGAGGTTCTATTAAGGACTATGTAGGCTTTGCTAGTTTGGGAATAACCTAAAAAATTACCTTCGTAAGACTTTGGGTCAAACTTGGTAAGGTAGTCTTTGGTGTTGAGGATAAAGCACTTGCTTCCAAACACCCTAAAGTATTCCAATGAGGGTTTCTTACCTTTAAGAATCTCATAGGGGGTCTTTCCTAGGAAGGGTCGAATAAGAATTCGGTCTAGAATATAAGTCAATGTGTCCACGGCATTGCACCAAAACTTTTGAGGCAAAGATTGCTCGTTTAACATCCTCCTACTCATCTCTTGGATGGTCCTATTCTTCCTTTAAACTACCCCATTTGATTGTGGAGTGCGAGGAGCCGAGAAGTTATGGGTAATACCATGAGCTTCACAAAAGGCACCAAATTGCACTTCATTATCAAATTCCCTGCCATGATCCGTCCTAATAGAGACAATTGGACATCTTAGTTGATTTTGAATTCTTCGACTAAAGATTTCGAAATGATCGAAAGCTTCATTCTTAAATGCCAAAAATCTAGTCCAAGTGAATCTGGAGTACTCATCAACTATAACTAAGGTATAAAGGTTACCTCCATAACTCCGTATGGAGGTAGGTCTAAAGATATCCATATGTAGGAGTTCTAAGCACCGAGAGGTTGAAACCAAGTTCTTGGCTTTGTGACTTGAGTGAACTTGCTTTCCAACTTTGCAAGCATCACAAAAGTGACTATCAAACTTCATCTTGGGGAGGTGTCTTACCAACTCCTTAGAGACTAAAGATTGAATTAGACGCATATTAGCGTGACCTAATCTCCTATGCCAAAGAGTAGAACTATCATCTATAGTCGCAAGACATATGTTGTCTTTTGACTTCTTATTGACCTTCATGACATAAAGCTCATGCTTTCTAATACCTTTTCCAATGACCTTTCCATCTTTTACGATTTCACTATCATTTTCTGAAAAGAAGACCTTACACTTATTGTCAAAAATTTGACATATGCTTAAAAGGTTAAACAATAAATTATCTACGTGCTCAACATTTTCAATAGTCATGGAGTCAAGAGAAACCGTACCTTTGCCAATGATATTACCACGTAGACTACTAGCGAATGTGACGTTACCTCCATCATATGCTTTGTACCGTGAGAACAAACTTCGATTACCCGTCATGTGTTTAAAACAACCACTATCCTTAATCCACTCGTCGAGTTCCAAATGAATTCCCAAGCATATCAAGGTAACAACAAACACGATCAAAAATTTGGTCCCCAATATCTCATGGGTCCAAAATTGTTAGTTCCAAACATCCCTTGCATTTGGTTGGGATGCATGAATTGAGGAGGATTTCCCCATGGGGAACAAAAGGGAGGAGGATAAAAATTCATATAACCATTTTGTTGTTTATTATTTCTCCTAGGTGTATTTGATCTTGGTTTAGAGTTATGGTCATTCCTTCTAGGTGTTGGAGTTTTACTTCTAGGTCGTGAACTTTTTTTACTATCTCTTCTAGGTGTTGTCGTTCTACTTCTAGGCCTAGACTCATTCCGTACTCTTGGTGGAGTAGAAGATGGTCTTGATAAACTTCTATTTCCCATTAGAGGTTTACTCAAAGGCTTATAGAACTTATCAACGGCATTGTCGTCAAGTATAGGTAATTTCACTTTGTTAACAATAAGATGCTTAGGATGTTCACCTAAATTTGATTTTTTAGAAAGTTCAGGATTTTCATCAAAAATGTTTTCTGGCCGCGGTACCATATCTATGGCGGCGGTTCCATATCGATAAGGAACCACCCCATACAGTTTGGGACCGCGTACAGCAGATGGTTTTTCTGAAAATCAAACTTGTTTAGGTTCACTAGTTGATGCTTCATCTGAGTTAAAACCTACACCAAGTCTTTCCTTAGAGTGAATTTGTTTGTTTAACATATCATCAAGAGCACTAGTACTTTTCATGAACTTTTCTAATTTAATGGAGGTGCTCTTGAGATCTTCATTCTCTAACCTAAGTTTCTCACAACTAAGAAACCTATATCAACTTCTTCTTTCTCTTAAGCTTGCCTAATTTTTCCCTAAGTTCATTAATCTCATTTTCAAGCATAGTTTTAGTTGATTTTAGTGTTTTGTTCTTTTCTATGAATTTAAGGCTAAGTTTGTGTAAATTGTCATATTGGCCTTCTAATTCAATATCATCTAAGGTGGAGCTATCATTGCTATAATATTCGGTTTTGGAATGTACCTCTTTAGAAGTGTGAGCCATGAGACATTTCTCCTCTTTGGGGTTGTCATCAACATCTTCGCCGCTATCGCTCCAAGAACAACTAACGAATTCCGTGTGATTCTTATCGCGTGAAGGATTTGTACACTCACTAATGAAATGATTTAGATCACCACATCTAAAGCAATTCCTATCACCCTTTTCGTTCTTGGCAAACCGATTCTTTAAGAATGGTTTCTTGTCATTGATAGGTTGTCTCACGTGTTGACTTCATCTTTTGACGAACCTCTTGAAATCTCTTACCGCCAATGCATACTCCTCGTCATCACTGTCCGAGGAACTATTATGATCGCTTTGTGCCTTCTTGGCTTTGAGTGCAAGAGACTTCCTTTCACTCTTGGTCTTTACCAATTTCGAGTCCTTCAAAATTATCATCTCATGAACCTTCAAGTTGCCTATGAGTTCATCGAGTGATAATGTTGAGAGATCTTTCGATTCTTCGATCACCGTGACCTTTGCTCTCCACTTCGGATGTAAGGCCCTAAGAAACTACCTAACATTGTTCTTGCTAGAAAAACCTTCATCAAGTGCTTTTAGACTAGTAATAATTGTGTTAAATCTAGCAAAAGCACTATCAATAGCTTCATCTTCTAAGATGACAAACTGTTCATATTGTTGGACAAGAAGATCGATATTGCTTTCTTTGACTTGGCTATTACCTTGGTGGGTTACTAAAAGAATGTTCCAAATATCTTAGCGGTTTCACACATAAAAATCCTTTCATACTCTTCCTTAGGTAAAGCATTATAAATCACCATTTTAGCCTCCTTATTTTTCGAAAGTTTCTTTTTAGTATCATCATTAGCTTTGTCAAAAGTGCCAATTCCTTTGTTTTAGAAACTTCATTAAATTGATAAGGTAAAAAATCACCATTGGTAATAACATCCCAAAAATCTAAATCTTTTGATTTCACATAAGTCTCAAATCTATTTTTCCAATAAATAAAACTATCGGTTTCAAAAAGTGGTGGTCTTTGCATAGATTGCCCTTCTAGGTACTTGTTGGAATCCATAGATCGATTCAAGTTTTAAAATACAATATACTTTAAAAATACATGAGCAACCCGCTCTGATACCAATTGTAGAAACTAGAAGGGGTGGGGGGTGAATAGTTTCTTATATTTACTTGTTAAATGACGGTTTTCAAAAAATCTTTTTCTCAAAAACTTAGACTTGAGGAAATAAGTGAAATCTTCTTATGCACAATATGAACAATGATAGTGTAATGTAAACTAATACTAACTAATATATATGCACAAAGAATAAAGAATGTAAAAAGTTAAGGGTAAAGAAAGATCAAACCAAACACCAAGGATTTATAGTGGATCGGCAACGAAGCTCATTCCTCGTTGCTACTCCACTCCGCGAGTACTCCTTACTCGAGAGTTCACTACACAACAAGCTCCTTATGGTGGAGAAAATCGTACGCGTCGCTTAACCAATTTCCGACCCTAAGCTAAAATTCGAGCCCTAATCGTAGCTAGGACCAATCTACATAACTATACTTAGTACATACACAACTTCCAAATAGACACAGCTACTTGGATCTTCACAACTATTACACAACAACAAATGTATAAGATTTGATCTTCAAAGGATCTTTGGTGGTGGACTCAACACTTCACAATGATAGTGTTCTTCTCTTTGCACTTGAAGAGGAAGGGACGGATGAGATAGATTCACTTCTAAACAAGTAGTAATCAATCACACACTCAAGGATTTGAGTGATATAAGAAGTATGTTTGAATCTAGAAATTTGTGTGCAAAAGAGGTGAATTGAAAATCTGAGAAAGTTCCACTATTTATAGGACAAAGGGCCAACGGCTATATCTGCCCGCGGTTCCTTATCTTAACCCGCGGTACCTTATCGATAAGGAACCGCCTAGGCGCTAAGGAACCACCGGGCTAGACTCCGCTCCCTTTTTGTCCTTTAGTGGTGGCGGTCATATCTGGTTATAAAAATATCCAGAAAGGATATTCCGAATCAAAAGGGAATATGTCATTTTTAAATTTTCAAATATTTAATTTAATAAAACATTTTCTTAAAAAGAAAGTTTAATTAAAAACTTGTCACACTTAATAAAAAGTGAGTTTTAAGAAAAGATCACTTGATTAAGGTTAGTACTTGTTTATTCATGCCTTAAGTGAAAATGGGTAAAATTAAAAATACTTGAACTCAATAATTCGTTTTTGGTAGTTTTTGTAAATGCTTGTTTTTACATATTGTCGTAATCAAAACTAAGCGAGACCGAAAAATGCATGTAACGTTTTTAGGTATTATTACATTAACAAGGTTAATAAAATTGAATTTTGGTGATGCTTAGATACTTTATTCTAGCATTGCGTGAGGGCATGGCAATGGCTTAGTATGGGGGAGTGATGAGATGGCTTTTATACATGATCTCATCGTTCTTTTCGGGCTTTAAATGCATAAAAATATCATAAAATACCATATATATGCTTGTATTTGTTTACTTGTGTGTTTTAGGTATGGATATCGTGAAAAAGACAAAAGATCACAACAAACGAGGAAAAACGGACACAAGAAACGAAGCCGTACAAAGAACCGGGCCCTAGTTCATGAATTATCCAAGATGAACCCTTGAAGACTTGAAGATGTACAAGATTGATCCTCAAAATATGAAGAAATGACGCTTAAAACCCTTGTATATTCATAATTACAAGTTTGGTCCCTTAAGTTTGTCAAAACTACAAAATGGTCCTTCAACTTTGAAGAATTGGCAAGTTTAGTCCCTCAACAATTCTAAATTACCAATAATGGTCCCTCATGAAGTCAAAGATACAATGAAGACCTTTGAAGATCAAGAATGTCCAAAATCAGGCCTTCAAATATGCAAAAAGGGCAAAAACAACCCTTGAAAACCTTTTGCCAAAGTTTTGGGGCAAAAGTGTGAAGTTAATAACTTTCATAACAAAGGGAATCAAGTTGTGATGGATGAAAAACGTGTTTTACCATATTTGCCAAAAGACAAGGACCAAACATGTGCAAATGAAACATTCAAATGTAAATTGCGCCAAACACATTTACACTCTTACAAAAACGGATCAAAGGTGTTACTGTTCACCTTTCACCCCCAGTTACCATTCCACTTAAACCAAGGGGTAAACCCAATTACACACACCCACGTGTGATTCACCTATACAAAAACCCTTCCCACACTCAAAACCCCATCCCCACTCACCAAAGGGCCCCACCATTCAAACTCGTCCACCTATCACATTAAACCTTAACCTCCAAGGTATGCCACGTGGCCAAATCAACAGCCCACACTCCTTGCTTGGTTACAAATCTAAAATGAACAATCAGGATTCATTTGGACAGCTCGAACATCAAATGCGTCTAGAAGATTCAAGGACAAGGAAATTCATAGCTAGAGTTTTCTCTTCTAATCTCAGCCCTTGTGGCCTATATAAGGACTACTCAACATGTGAGAGAGCCTTGTTCCAGTTTTACTCTTTAAACATTATAATTGCTTTTTAAAATTTATAGAAGTTGGTATTTTAAGAAAATTGTAATTCCTTTTTATGTTTTTGAAAGTTGGTGTTATTTAAGAGTGATTCTAGGTTCCATTTGATGTTATAAAGGTGTTTAGATCTTGTGTTTTGAACACGTTTATGTTTGGTAAGGATTTCAAAGTTTGAAAAACCATGAAATCAGTCATTTGTTTTTGATTATTTACTTGTACTAATCCTTAACCAAAAGCCATAAGCTCTTACAAGCTTGTTGACACCAAGCTTGTGCAGTGGTTTGAGCCTATGGTTGGGCTGTTTGTTGCTTGTGTTGAAGAAATCAAGTCCTTGAGTTTCTACTTTGAAACATCAACCAAGGCACATCTCATCTCCTTTGTTGAAGTACCTTGGTCTTGTTCTAGTTGTTGAACAAGGTCCAAGAAGCATTGCTGATCCTCCTAGGAAGTTGTGGAGGATAGGTATAATCTCTTGTTAAGATTCCTCTAAAAAATTTCATGATATTGTCTGATTTATATTTTGCCATGTGATTTGTTGATTTTGTGTTTGTGCTTTGAGTTTTATAGTTGGTATTTCTTATTTGTCACCTAGTTGAGCTATTTGAACCATAAAATCAGTAGGTTGTTTGATTAGATAAGAAGTTTGTTTGAAAAAGTACTAAAACAAGGTTGTTTGGGATTTTGGGATCATAAGGCCTTGTGGCCTTGTGCCCTTGGTTCTTAGGGTTTGGGGAGTCTAAACAAGTCATATGCAAGAAGTTTTAGTCACTGGTTAAGTTTCAAAAGGTTTGGAAAAAGGATTTCAAGTTTTGGAAAAATCTAAAAAAAGTGGTTTGAAATTGGTCAAACACATCAGATCCAATAAAATCTTTGTTTGTTGGATCTGAGGTCTGAAATCAGGTTTCAAAGAATTTAGGTGATAAGCTATCTATGCATTATCTGTTTGTTGAATTTGGTGGCTTATTGAAGGTGCTAGAGCTTACCAAAGTTGGTTGAAGTGGTCATTTGCATCAGCAAAGTGACCACCTCATTTTGGACTTGCATTAGTGATTCTAGTGTATGCCTTGTTGTTTTGTTGCTTGGAACTTGATATTGTGCTGCTTGTGAGTGTGTCTTGCTATTTGGTGTGCCTTATTGCTGGCTTATAAGCTAACTGGCTTATTAAGTCCTTTTTGCCAAAATCAGTCATCATTTGGTCAACTGACCTCTTGATTCACAAGGACTCCTCCTTGAGTTCTTCATAAAAGTTGCTTATAACAAGCCTATAAACCATCCCTGATCATTTGGTGAATTTTGGACCATTTTGACTTTTGGTCAAATAAGCACAATTTGGCTTATTTTTGAGAACTGCTTATTGGTACATGCAACAACTTGGCTTTTGTAATAGGTGTCATTTTTCTCAGCTTAATAACAAATCTGGAAGGTTACAAGTCATTTGGTTAAGCTTTTGCTAGAAAACTAGCTTATTTGGCTTTTTCAGCCAGCTTATTGGTTCACACAGCTTATTCTACTTGGCTTTTTGTGATTTTTATGATTGATTATTCTTAGTTAAGTTATTTGTGAGCTTTTGCAACAAACCAGAGCTTCTGAAATAGTCTAGAACTCTAACCCGACTATTTTGTCGTTTTGTGGATTTCTACTTTGCTTATTTCTGGCTTATTGAGTGTGCTTTTTCAAAATTTCTTTTCACAGATCTCTTTGGCATCTCAAACGAAGGTTGTGTGTTTAAGCAGAGCTTATGGAATTGGCTTATTGCTTAATGGGCTTATTGGCCAAGTAAGAATAAGCTATTGACTATTTAAGCTGTGATAATCTCAAAATCAGCTTTTAGGCCTTCAGACTTTTGTGTTTAGAATTAAATTTTGAGTCAGATAGTGCTTTTTCAGGTCATTTGGGCCTAGTTTGACTTTTTGGGCACAAAAGCCCATTAAGGTTGACTGATTTTGTTTTTGGCCCATTTGGGGGCCCATTAGAGGTATTATGGTAATTTCACTTTCATTTTCTGATTATTTCGGTTAAAATAAACTAGCACTACTACACAAAACGCTAAAGAGACCCTCTTAAAAAGACTGGTTATGAAAAACCATGTCTTTATGATAAAAAATAGTGGGAAGGGAATGCATGGAAACTGGTTTTCTTGAAAAAAACCAGTCTCCATAATGTGATTTCTAAAGAAACCGGTTTTTAAGATGCAACCAGTCTTTTTTATAAAGTAAAGACACTGGTTTTTATGTAACAACATGTCTCTATGTGTTTGTTTTATGAACACCATTTTTTATAAAACAAACCAGTGTTTTTACACATTTTAAGACATTGGTTTTTATAAAACCAGTATTGTTTTATTTTAATAGATTGTGGTTAATTTTTTTTAAACTTAAAATCATAAGGACTAAACGGTACATATTTGTTTTATAACATATTACGTTTTTAGACTTTATAAAGTATATATGTGATTGAAGTATAAGGACCATTAATACATAAAAAATTAAGAATCATAACTTATGTAAAACTTATATATGAACCGACATATGTACGTACTATATATATATATCATATACGGGTTATTATTTTAATTTATTTTGTTAACGACATATCAAAACGAAAACCTACAACATAACAGAACTAGTCGATTTCTTGCTGCAAGTATATGTTCTTCATTGTTGTTATTATTTAGTTGCATATACGGGTTGATTACTTTTCTTTGTTAACGGCATATTAGAAAACCTACAACATCACATAACTAGTCAATTTCTTGTTGTAAGTATATGTTCTTCATTTTTATTATTTTAGCTGCTATTAGTCTTTGTGCTTCACTTTTTTGATGCCATTATAATTAACAGATACAATTACAACTACCTATGTTGTAAGTTGCTGCACCTAACTATATATACAGTCACTATTTTGGTTCACTGTTTTGATCGTACCGAATAACGTGTCAAGGATAACAGATAAGAAAAATAAATGATTTTTAATCTTGCATCTTTCGTTTACCCTTGTTAAGCTGGTGCTTGTTAGCATTGACATAAATGGATTTGATACATGGTAACCCAATAATGCAATGCCTGACTGGTGGCCTGACTGGTGGATGTCTCTTGACATCGTTTTTCTTTTTTGATTGACTGGAACTGCATGTTCTTCTAGTTTTTTTGGGAGTCCATGTCTCATCATCAGAATCCTCGTCCTCGTCCTCGTCTTGTTCATTTTCATCTTGTTCATCTTCATCGTGTTCAACATCAGATTCGCCTGAACTAAGATAAATAACTTCTACGACCTCATCACCAGAATCATCCTCCTCATCTGATGTTTCAACTTCTACATATGCAGTCAACCACACTCGGACATCTTGGTATCCTTGCACACGATATGATTCTATAGGGTATCATTGTACACGATATATAGTACACGATATATAGTAGGTACCCTTGCACACAATATGAGTCGATATGGTATCGTTGTACACGATAAGAGTCGATACGGTATCACTGTATATATGATATGAATCGATAGGGTATCGTTGTACACGATATGAATCCATAGCGATATGAGTCGATAGGGTATCGTTATACACGATATGAGTTGATAGGGTATCGTTGTACACGATATGAGTCAATAGGGTATCGTTGTACACGATATGAGTCGATAGACTATCATTGTACACGATATGAGTCGATAGGGTATCGTTGTACACGATAGGAGTACATAGCGATATGATTCGATAGGGTATCGTTGTACACCATATGAGTCGATAGGGTATCGTTGTACACGATATGTGTCGATAAGGTATTGTTATACACCATATGAGTCGATAGGGTATCGGTGTACACGATAGAAGTTGATAGAGTATTGTTTAACTAATCAAACTAAACCTCCGCGTAAACACCCCACTATAAATTCTGGTTTTAAGTGATCGAGTTTGTTCAATCCTAATACAAACATCGTCTCGAACTGAAAAAGAGTGAACTTATTAAAATTAAAAGTTTAATTAAATTTCACTAAAATAGTTTTAAATGATTTTTTTAAAAGGAAACTATATATATATTATAAATTATAATTAATCTATATATTATAAATTATAGTATATTTAACGACTGAGTCTTATAACCCCCATTTTTTTACTTAAAAAGATTCTAAAATTTTACTTCAAAAAATTGGGAACTATATCCCCCCCATTTTTTTCACCAAAAAAATTGAAATCAATAATCATTTAATCCTACAGCAAAATCGCCCCTTCACAACTCCTTCATCATACTTAATTTTTGAAACCCTGATTCAGAATCAACTCAATCCAATAAATCGCATCTCAGTTGTTCATTGACAGAATCAGGATCTCTGGCCAATCGTTGTTTTTCGTCTAGTCACCGACACCATCCCGATTGTAAATCATCAGTTTTCAGGCAAGTTTTGTAATTAAATATGGTTTTTATTTGCCTATAAATTGTGTTTATATGATAGATACGCATGATTCTAATTGGGTATTTTAAATTGGAAGTAATTGATTAGGATTTATATTATACGCTTCCTGATTAGTGAGTTGGTTATTTTAAATTGGGAGCGAATACTGTTTGGCCTGGGCTCCTGGAACAAGAACGGGTTCAAAACATTGCCTCCTGAATTAATCAATGTTTCAAAGAACTTTGTAATCTTTTTTTTCCCATATTATTGTGAATTTATGTTCGTAGATGTCTATAAATTAGTTGTTTTGACTAATTAGTTGTCGATGAGGCAGTGATATTAGTAGGCTTATAAGAAAATAGATCTATTAGAACTCCTATAAAGGTCCTAATACAATACTTTATAGGACTTTTGATTTTATAGGACCAATGTACAAGAGTCCTCTATACGAGGGTTGTATTAAGTGTCTAGAACCTTTTGAAGTGACTTTATAAGTGCAATACTTTATCAAACCAATTTTATGGTTTTATAATATAGGCTTGTAGAAGTCGTACTAGACATACAATATAGGACTCTTTATGGTGTCATAAATGTGTGAACCTGGACGTCATTTAAGAACGTAAATATGCGTCCTAATAACTCTTGTAATTTTATAGGACCAAAACTAACAAATTTAATAGGACAAAAAATTAAAACCAATCTTGTTGTCACGTAAAAAGGTTAACCGGCGCAATATATTTAGATACATGAGTCACCCGTTATCATTTTGTACGTATTATTGATCAATTGTATGGTCAAAAATATTACAGTAGATCTATGAAAATTGAACAAAGCCCATTATAATTAAAAAATAACTTGATATACAAAAGTTTCACCCTGACTACATTGTATAAATGGACACATTATACATTGATCTAAGATTTCTACAAGTAATAAGCTAAAGCGATATATATATTCTGTAACATTGCAGAAATATCATTATTTGCCAAACATGATTGAAAACTGAACTGTCTTTGAAGATATTCCTGCTTGATGAGGAGAGTCACCTATGGTTAAAATGACATATACAAGTGTAATTATTGAGTGTTAGTAAAAGCATGGATTTACAATCTCAAGTTCAGAAACATATGTCTTACCAAAGAGATAGCACATGAACATCGGCATATATATAGTTATTGTCGATCGTAGGATTGTCAATTGTATGGTCTCGCCAAGAAACGCCAAACACTATATATCCAATTAGAAAAAAAGTTATCACCTGAACAATATAGACAATGTTACACATACCTGCAGCTCTTGAATCGACTTTAAGTTATATAAAAAAAATTCAATATAAAATTTATTGAAACTTTTTTATATAACTTACAAAAATTTTTTATAAAATTTAATGATTTTTTTTATAAAATTAATAATAAATTTATTTACAAGCCCGTTATGGAATGACATTTCTAGGTTCGTAAATATTATCGATGCCAGAACACAAGTCTCTTTAGCAAACTAATTACTTAAGCTCAAGATTTTGAATATCTTAATAAACTAGCTCAAATTCGAGAAATTATAATATTCCCCTTGTGAGGATAAGTGTCGAACGAGTCCTAAGAAAACTTATACTTAGAAGTCTTCTTCATGAGCTTAAAAACTTTGAATTTTATAATAAAAGCTCATGAAGGAGGAAAATTTAATTTCTCATTTTGAGGATAAGTCATCGTACGAGATGAACTTTTCTTTCTTTAAGGTCTGGTTATAGTCTGTAATATGACTGTAAACCATGTTCACGCGCTTAAAAACTTTTGAATGTTTTTACTGCAAGCTCATGACCGACCGAGGAAATTTGATTTCTCGTTACGAAGATAAGTTATCGTTAAAGATAAACTTTTCTTCCTTGTTAGAATTGTTACTTTTCTAGTAATTTTCTTGAATCTAACAAAAAATATTATATTTTTTTATCATACTTCGATCTCGGCCTTCCGCTTTTAGCGCCATTATCAGATTGAATTTGAACTCGGATTTCGCTTTCCAAAGCCACTACTAAATCCGTTTTGTTTCCCTTTTATATGTATATAGGACCCCTTACAAACAAGAGTCCTTTGAATCATATGTGATAGGACTTATATATCAAGTGTCTTATCATATTATCATAAAATAGGACCATACATAATAAAAGTCTTAAAAACATAATACAAACGACCTTCATACAAAGTGTCTTAATAAGTTCTGTTAAAATAGGACCTCATGAACAAACGTCCCATAAGACTAGTGTATTAGTACACAAAATGAAGGTGACCCATTAAAGTGTGTCATAATAAGACCCTTACAAATAAGCGTCCTATATATATGACGTAATAGGACTAATATAGTAAGTGTTTTGTTAGTTCAGACATATTAGGACTAAAATACTATAGCGTTCCAACAAGTTATTATTTAGGACCATGCATTTTAAGGGGTCCTACGAAAAGGTCCTAAAATCCTTATTTTCTTGTAGTGTTACCAGCAAACACTTATTTCTCAGTCCATGCTGATGGAACTCCCATTGGTGGATCCTCCCTGCCATCTCCTTTCCCTCCATGTACTTTAAGAGTTGTATTGGCCCCCTATGCAGATGTTTTGAGTTCTCCAAAAAAGGTTTATTTCTAAAGATCCCAACTAAAGTAAAACTTGAAAAAGATTGGATTATAATATATAATCCTATGCTTCAGTCTGCTTTGCTTGGTCTGGCTCATGCTTCTGATCCTGAGGAGGCCGAAAGACTAAAATTTCTGGCATCTCCTACTGGCAAGGTTGGGATCTCTTTCACTCATTTATTTTGGTTAACAGTTTTTATAATCAGTATGTAAGTTAATATGTCTTATATCTTGCGTTGTTCTATAGAATGAATATGCTCAGTGGATAGTTCCGAGCCAAAGAAGTCTTCTTGAGGTCATGGAGGCATTCCCATCAGCTAAGCCGCCACTTGGTGTTTTCTTTGCAGCTATTTCGCCACGCTTGCAGCCCAGATATTACTCTATTTCTTCTTCTCCAAAGTAAGTAGTCCATTAATTTAAAACCAGTTGATTCCAGTGACCGAAAATTGAGATTATGTTGTATAATAATGTATATTAAGCAACTCAATTTTAATTTTTTTAGGATGGCACAAAATAAAATCCATGTCACACGTGCGTTAGTTTACGAGAAAACACCTTTAGGCCGCATCCATAAGGGAGTTTGTTTAACCTGGATGAAGGTATTACTATTCCATTATCCCTTTTATTTGTAGTAATTTACATATTTCAAATTGTTATTGACCTGGTATATTTTTCCAAGATGCCGTGCATATGACTGAAAGTCAAGATTATAATTGGGCACCCATTTTTGTTAGAACATCTAATTTCAGACTTCCTGCTGATCCTAAAGTTCCTGTTATTCTGATCGGTCCCGGCACTGGACGTGCTCCATTCAGGGGTTTCCTCCAGGAAAGATTATCTCTGAAGGAAGCTGGAACCGAGTTGGGGTAATCTGTTTTATTATTTGGGTGCAGGAACCGCAAAGTTGTAAGTCATATAAAACATACTTTTTTTACTACTAGTACTATTCTTCCACCATGTGAAATTGGTCAACTGTAACACTAATTTGTGACATTATATCAGGATTTCATATATGAAAATGAACTAAACAACTTCGTGGAGACTGGTGCTCTTTCCAAGCTTGTTGTCGCTTTCTCCCGTGAGGACCCACCAAGGAATATGTGCAACATAAACTGACCCAGAAGGTAGAAAAACATAACCTCTTAAGCGTTTATAATGTTCTGATAGTTTTAATTCTAAAATTATGAATTGTACGTCGTTTCTGCATCTGGTCATTGAATGTATAACTTTCAAAATACACTTCCAATCACCTACTGCAGGGTTTTCTTAATTAATGTTATTTGATGGTTTTCATTGTGCTTGCCTACATAGAGATCAAATTAGAAGAGGCGGTTGTTCTACGCGACACATATACCAAGTATTCTGACTGGACATCAAGAAGATATAGATGTGGCTCCAAAGGTACTAAAGATGATGTCAAAAGTTGCTTTGTGTTAGAGTTTGATAGTGTGCTGCTGTAAGTTCATTGATATTTCTACAAGTTTTATATAACCATTTGAAGTTCATATGAATGGGTTGTATTATTTGAGTTGATTCAGGCATTCATAGTAGCTTCAACTGCAACAGCAAAAGAAAAGCTCAACTGGTAAACCACAAAAAGCTAAAACTTTTCAATTACATGAAATAATAGTTGCTGTTATCATGCAATCATATCTTGTTTAATTGTTGAGCTTCTGAACACTATCATTGTACGCTAGATTTCATGCTAGATTTTGGTCTCCGTAACATTGATTTGATCCCAAGGTAGATCTCCATTCATGTTAGCTAAATCCCAAGGTAGATCTCCAAAGCGGCTCGACAAGCTAATTGGTTAGTTAGCGGGTTTTTTTTGTCTTACTTTTCCCCCTACATATACTATACTCATTACAAATCGGGAGTGTAGCTCATATGGTAGAGCGCTCGCATTGCATGCGAGAGGCACGGGGTTCGATTCCACGCACTTCTATATTACTAATTTTGGTCACTCTATGGTTAATTGTATGTGACTAACTCATTGTAGAGGGTTAAATTTGTAAAATTTGGAATTTAATAAAAATACCAAATTTTTTTAAAAAAAAATTAATTAAAAAGAGACTGGTTTTTAAAAAAAAAACACATTTTTTTACTCCATATAAAGACTGGTTAGATGCTCTTAAAAAGACTGTTTTTTGGAGATTAGTATGGAGACCAATCTCTAAAGAGACTTGTTTTTATGAAGATAACCAGTGTCGATTCTTTTAATAGAGACTAGTTTAAAAACCAGTCTCTTTATGTTTCGAGCAAGGACATCCTCCACATAGAGACGTCCTACAAAACCAGTCTCCATTGCCTTTTTGGACCACTCTCCATGGACTTTTTTGTACTAGTGTAGTTTGCAAGTTTTTAGAATTTTTTATAATTTTTGGATTTTTATTATTATTTTTAATATTATTTTTCAAATTTCACATTTTTTCACTTTTTATATTTTTCTTAGGTTTAATACATTAAAATAGGATTTTTGCAACTCTTAGATTAACTTTATTGTCATTAGATTAATTTTTATAATTATTTTAAGTTTAAATACTTTTTAAATCATTTTAAATAGTTTTAATTAGTTTAAAATTTTAT